>ML058480.1:1744571-2344571 GCA_003013855.2 Liriodendron chinense | reverse complement strand
GAGTACCTTTGTAAGGTAGGCACCAAAGCAAGTGCAAGCTCCGAAAATTTCCGAGTCACGAAGGGTTTTTAAAGAAACAAGGTTTTGATATCAAGGAAGAAGAAAAATGGGGTATTTATAGCAAATCATGCCGTCTCTACGGAAGAGTGACACGTGGTCACACCTCGTTTGCTGCAGAAGCAGAAAATGCAAGCCACATTTAATAAAGGACACATGTCTGCACCCCATTCGTTGGCAGGCCGAAACGGCATGTCGCATTTAACGTCCCTGACATTTTGTACGAAAAGTAGTGACTCTGCCGCCTCTCTCCTAATCATGTACGGCCGCGAAGCTTCTATACTTGCACTATGCCGGTTGCGCATTAAAATCTCAAGATCTTCTAAGTTCCATGCTCAGATTTTCCGACCAAGAAACTTGGGGGGCTGCTATTATGGGAGATTCCGAGCGGGTCCCTGATCGTAACGTGGAAGATGCGCAACCACTAATATGTGGCCCACTTGAGGCAGGAATCGGAGTTCCTCGAGTGCTCGTCCTCGGACAACGCTCATCTTCAAACCGCATTTGTCCTCAGTCAGTGCTCGTCCTTAGTCGGTGCTCGGCTTCGGTCAATGATATCTGACCGCATTATCTGCACATTGTAAAACAATTTTACCGAAGACATACCTTCGATCTCAGCAAGACTGAGGCCTCAACCCTAAGTCTTAACGCCTGCCATAGGACAACCATTCCATCCGAGCAGCTTATACTGACTATCTACTCCGAGCGTTGCGCACGGCAAACGCCCTCGGATCTGAGTGTATTCTGCACTGCCTCAACGGTAACTGACGAGATACGTGGGATTTGGGTGAGAAACATGATAATGATTATCCCAAGAAATCCAGGGAATCACACCCATAGTATGAGATCTAAGGATCCACCTACAACTCTCTGATGATCCTATAAATAGAGGTATTCCTCTATTATCCAAGGTTTGCAAGACGCAACACAATATGCAATCACACAAACTCTAAAAAGTTCATCTTTCTATCAATATCCATACTGACTTAAGCATTGAAGAGTCCTCTGTAGGCACGACCGGCACCCCCTTGATTTCCTTCTAGTGATTGCAGGCTATCCAATCTACTTCGCTCATCCTCAAGAAGAGATCAAACGATGAAGATTCAAAGTTGGTCCCTGACCAACATTTGTTGCCCATTTTTGGCGTTAACACTTAGGGTTATAGAATTGGTTTGACATGAACGCCCGTCTTGGTAATTGGACAATAATTGGTGACGGTCGCTTGAGGTCGACCGTCCTCGGGTCGGGAAAGTCGATTTGAGACGGAAGGTGGGTGACCGGTCGTGGTTAAGGACCACACGGGCCTTGCGTGCCCAAGGCCGGCCTTCCTATTCTTCAACGGACCCACCACCGAGTTGGGACTTATGTGTGCTGTGTGAATTGTCACCTGTAAATTGAATGCTAGTACCAGCGTTACCATAGGATGGCCCACTCATAAAAGCACGGCGTATCGATCCCTAAGTCTCATGAGCCGAGGATGGAGGTAGAGACCAATGCTCGAGCTGTCAGCCTACGTTGGGGTGATAAGCCTCCCCGTAGTGTCCAGTGAGCACCGTGGAGGTGACGAGCCTACCACTTGGGTGACAAGCCCTTTTCCGCCTGAATTGGGCGTGACTGACGAGGCACGGCCAAATCAGGCCCTCGGGGATGACCCGAGAATGGATCGAGGGGTTACTGGCGATGATAGGCGCTCGCCACGTAGGAAGCCAGATGGTCCCAGTTGGCCAAGTGATAGAACGTCGGTACTGTGGCTTCGTTAACTGGTTGGATGCTTAAACGAACTAATTAATAACTCGGCTAATCATGCATGGTCCAACATGACATGCATTGTGCGGGCGATGGGGTGGTGCCTCATTCGCTGGCGGCTCGGGTTTGTGCGGGTGATGTGGTGGTGCCACTCACTGTCGGTTATGATCAAAATGGTGTTCAGGCATGCATCTGCATTTCATGCATTGATGCACTAAGATTGCTAGACATAGTGCTTAGTCTGTACTTATGCTTGCTATGTATGTGTCTTAAATTATTACCTATGCCTGAATGCAATTGTGCCTTAAGTAACGTAGGGAAATGAAACCACTGAGTTGATCACTCCCTCCCACTTTGGGACGGTGTTTCAAAACACCAACCAAACGACACCTATGATGCAGGTTTACTCGAGGCGGACGCGACGGCGGAGTACGAGGATATAGGTGGAGGCGAGGACTCGTGCTTCCAGTTTGCGAATGACCAGGTGTAGGAGCGAGATTCGGGTCAAACGTCTTTTGGGAGTCGGGCGCCTTGGAGGCAATCCCGGCGGACGCAGGGAATATGGTTTTTGTGATCAGAGATGTGGGGACCCCTGGCTTGTACATTTTGATCACACACACACACACACACACACACACACACACACACACACTCCCTCTCCTATTTTAGATGGTCTTATTTTATTTTGTTCGTCTTCTAGCTGGGAATTTCTTATACTCTTACATGACTGCGCTATATATAACTTTATGCAATGCATTATGTGGAACTCGGGATATCGAGGACCGAGGATGTCCGCGGCCTCTGGCATCCGGGGTGCCACAAGTATAGGCGCTCAAGATACTCAGGGCCATTAAGTGTTGTCTTGTGGCCCTCGAGACCTAATGGAAGGCTGGACTCCGATGATTTAGCATATTTTGGTGGTCACATGGACCCATGGACATTCCTTGATTGGCTTGAAGGCTTGGAATATTATTTTGACTGGTATGATATGTCGGACAACCATCAAGTGAGGTTCGCCAAGTTGAAATTAGTGGGTCAAGCCAAGTCATTTTGGACGGATTTAGAGCGAAGAATTAAGCGGAAATGTGGAGCTCCGATCTCACAGTGGGGCGAGATGAAAGAGCGTTTGAAAGAAAAGTATCTTCTCATCTCTTACCGTCAGAGGCCCTTAACTTAGGAAAGAATCGTACCACATTTCCTACCAAAAAGAGAACCCATATGGCCACCTTCTTGTAAAGTGGTCCAATCTGTCACTAAGGGAATCTCGGTTTCTGAGCAACTTATAAGGTATTTACCACCAATTATATTTCACTGGGAGCGAGACGATGTCTTAGTGAATGGCAAGTTGGAAGGGTCTAAACAGGTTGTTTATGAAGAGGAAGAGTACGTGCTTGAAATCGATAGTGATGAAGAAGAAGAAATTGGGGCATCATTAACCATTGTTGGACATGAAGGAGTGGGTGCTAGTGATGAAGAGGTCGAAGAAATTAAGGCCGCCTCACTTCCAGTTGTCATGTGTGACCTAAATGATGTGGAGTCCCAATCTAAGTCTTTTACCATAATGAAGCGAACGAGTTTGAAAAAAAGACTAGTGTGGATTCAATGGTGGACACCCACATGACTACTTATGTTATTCTAGAGGCTAGCGTAGAGTTGTTGTCCAGAGTAATTGTGGACTTGGAAAGGACTTGTGATATCCTACCAGATGACTTACCGGATGCACTTTTGCCTAAGTGGGACATTCAACACTCAATCGATCTTGTATGGTCGATTCTGTCAAGCTTTCCCCCCTTACCAAGTGAACCTTGCAAAGCATGTATAAATGCAGAGGCAATTTGATAAGCTTCTTAGGGAAGAGTTCACTTAGGAGAGTTTGAGTTTTATTTTTATTCTGTATGTCGTGCCCGCCCTTTTCACTTCCAAGAACGATGGCACGTGGCGCATGCGTTGGCACATTCCCGTCATGGTGGATGTGATGGCCAGGGCCCCTATCCTGCATCTTAATGACATGTTGAATATAATGGCCAATGCCAAGATTATCTCAAGACTTGAATCAGAAGTAAGTGTTCTCAAGTATTGGGATACTTGAACACCATCCTTGTTTATAACACTTACAAGGAGCAATGCCTCTATCAGTTAAAGTGGGTCTGTGGGATACTAAAGGATGAGAAATTATGTGTCACGAGCAAAAAGTGTTCTTATGTTATAATCTCCCAAGTTTTAGATAATAGAGTTGTCTATTTTAGGCCCATTGCTTCACCGGAGCGTCCTATAGTTTTATTCATGTCCATCTCACGAAGACCATCAGAGTTAGCTGAGTCATTTGCATTGCATATCTATGAGTTGCATGATGAAATTAGGAAGCAAATAAATGTGAGTAGCAAACAATATAAATTAAATGCTAACTCACATCGCAGGTTGTAGGAATTTCAAGTAGATGATTACGTCATGGTCTGCATAAGGCCAGAGTGGTTTCCATAAGGAGCCGTTAAGAAATTACAAGCACGTAGTGTCGGCTCTTATAAAATCTTAAAACGCTTGGGCACCAATGCGTATGTAGTAGATCTTCTACCTGGCATAGGAATTAGTTCTACTTTCAATGTGGAGGATCTAGTGGCTTTTAAGGGTCACCTAAATGACGTATCTACCCAACCTCATAATCCATGGCCTATCCCTACCCAGTCTTCCCAACCTTTACCCCATTTACCACACATACCTGAGAGAAAGGAAGAGATTGAAGATATATTGGACGAACAAGTGGTGTCCACTAGTGAAGGGGGGTACTAAAACTATCTCGTCAAGTGGAAGAACAGGCCGACTTCAAATTGCACGTGGCTTATAGAGACCGAGCTATAGCGGGTTGATCCAGATATCATAAAGCGGTACCAGAGTTTTATTTTACTGGAGGCGAATTCTTCTCAGCTGGGGAGAATTGATGAGGACATCAGAGGACCTACTCGAGTGTACCAGAGGCGGAGGCAATTACCTGCATTAACATAGTTTTCTTTACTGATGGACAACGACTTCCAGACAGGGCCCGTGGGGCCATTTTGAAGACCCCACATGAATTGGACGTGCATCAGGAAGATTCCACTTTGGAATGATGCATGTGGATTGCTTAGGAGTGTTTAGCCATATGATTTTAGCTTTGGGTCCATCAGACCGTTGGACTATCTTGATCAGGCCATCAGACCGTTAGATCTTCTAGATCTAGGCTGCATGGATCCTAATTTTTATTCTATTTCATTTTATATTATTTTTAGGACATGATGGTTGGTTTGGATCACTTGTATTTGTTTTGGATACTTTGAGTTTGGCCCATGGAACATCAAGCTGGGGCATAGTTGTGATTTTTTAAAAGTTTTATTATAAAAGCTAGGGGGGACGTCAAACCCTAACTTGGTTTTTGGAGGAAAAGAAAAAAAGAGTTCGAAAGCTTGTTTTCTCTCTTGAGAGGGCCCTTCTTCATTCTTCTTTAGGGTTTGTGAGGAAACCACCCATTCCAATCCAACTGTGGAAGGGTTTGGAAACTTAACTTGGTAGTGGACTCCTCCAAGGACATTTTCTCTTCTTCTTCTCTACAAAAGTCAAGTATTTATGGTTGTTATTTTTCTTCCGATTGGAGGCCCTTTTAATCTTCTTTTGAATCCATAGCGAAAACTCTTCAATCCTTAAATCCCTTTTGATTCGGCATAGGTTCACATCCCCTTAATCTTCGTTTTTTCCCAAAACTCCAACTTTCCTCCATCCAAATCATTCAAATCTAACCTAATCTCACATAAGTTTCAAATCCGACAATCCCTTTTCACCCAAATCTGATTTTTAGCTTTCCCATTACCTTAAATCTCTAAATCCCTAATTCCCAAATCACCTAAACCCTAACCCTAACATAAATCCTTAATTTCAGCCATATCCTAGGAACCCTAGAGCCCCTTCCTTTAATTTTAGGATTAACCCTATGCTTGGATGTGGAAGTTCTACCCTCCATGGGTCCTGGCCTTTGAGATTTTGTAGTTATTTCATTATATACTTGTGATTTATGGTTGCGGTGCATGATTTCTTCCTGATTTGAATTTCCGTACATGTGATTTGAGTAGTTTTATTTGATTATTACTTGTTATACATTTCCGCTATAGTTTCGTTCTGCATCATATTGATAGGCCCATTGTCCTGTGTCAAGATCTCAATGTTGAAACACTTCCCATCTACCATTGACCTATGGGTTTGAACCAAGAAAGTTTCACCTTGTGAAATGAGAAGAATGTATGCAATTATAAAGGGTTGGGTTTTGAACTAGAAGTACAGGATTGGCAAAGTGAGTTTTGTTTGGATTGGTTCATGTCAGTCGGAGTCAACCTGAGGATGACCCATTCATGAAACAGGCTAAGAAATTTGCCTTGAACTTAACCTACGACCCATTTCTACCTAAAGGCTGATCTGACCGCACCCATTGAATTGCAGTCGGGTTGGGACCCATCAGCCCCAAAACAGACAATGTAGGTTGATTGTGGAACCAATTATGCTTACTACCAAATTACCAATTGTTCGGTCTATATTGCCTAAGGTCAAGTGATGGGAATTTCAAATGAAGAGATAGAACATGTCTAACAGGAATGAGTAAAATATGCATAGATTATTGAAGGGCCTTCTTACAAATGTCCATGGCTAAAGTATCACATTAATAAGAAAATTCTAGCTGAGCATTGTCCTAGTCCACCTTTGGTGGATCCAACCGATGAATGGTTTGGATTCCTACCATGGACCCCACTTGTCCAAGTGAAAATTGTGTTCATATTCATCCAATAATTCTTAGTTTATTAAGTAAACAAAATTGGCCAAGCATGGGTTTGAGTCCATAATTGACTGGTAGATAGGGTGCATTTCAACATTGAGGTCTTGGGTTTAAGCCCGGCTTCTACCAATGAAAGAAAGGCCAAGGCAACACTCATTATAAGAGAAGTTGTAAGGACGTGTTACAACTAGGGCTGGTTAGCTGAGCATAGACCTGGCAAAATTGATATTTTGAATAGGCCCAGCCTGACTAATTCAAAATCTAAGCTTGAACTACATGCCCTGTAACACCCCAACCTCGCATATCCTAATTCCATCTATTCGGCTATCGGGTTCAAAGTGTTACATGATATATGATGACATAAATCAACACATAATATATTCCACCATGAAATTTAAGATACTAATCATCATCTCTACCACATAATAATCCAAACATAACATCTAAACATCAACATCCAATGGCCCACCGGCCTATGTTTAATAATATCTCTTAATAATAGAAAACAAAATGAAAAGACTAAGTCATCAAGTCCTCCAGCGGCATCTCAGACAACTGTTTGCCAAAGCCGTCGATCCTTTCACAGAGACGCCTCCACTTTTTCTTTTCTTGGATGGTTTTCCATGTACACCACAATGAGCTAAAAAGCCCAACAAGTAATAGTTTGCATGATGCAACACATAATCATGATATATCAAAACATTAAAACAATATGCCATCTATCTTACATACAGTTCAATATTTAGAAATCACCAGGGTCATGGCTACGCACAACTTCCGGCCTGCCAACATCTATTCAACCTATCATCTCCCAGTTCCACGCATGGAGTAGAGTACCGTTCCAACTCATCAAGTTTGGATTGGTTTGTCTCGCCCATAATGAGACACTTGGAGTCTAGCGATGAGTAGTCCACTTTGGAGCTGACTAAACTCCTTCCTAGCCATGGGCCGCAGCTTTGGGAGGAGGCCTTATTGGTACCAACTTGGGTTCTAGTTGGGATCTTTGCTTGAGATTTAAGGGATCTCAATCCCCGAGTTGTTTGGTGTTCAATCTCAACATCACATCTTAAATAGTTGCATTTACCATATCTTAGATAGTTGTATATACCACATGTCATAAGCAGTTATGTCACATGATTCATGTATGCATGATGAATGCATGTTGGAAATACCATCTGTGTAGTGTTACTTACCTAAATGTTCTATTCTCTCTTTAATCCGCTTGAGTTTTTGATACAATTCTCTTTGATTTATCGACTGGTCTTAGGTTTTCGTTCCTGTTGGGTTTTCCCTCTAAGTGTCAGGGTTACTCTTATATTTAATCTCATGATTAAATCAACTATTATTCGCTAAATATACAAATTCGACCGTCAATCAGACGATTAGATCCTCAAACTATTGATCTGTATTTATCTCATACATCAAGGTAGTTATCATGGTCTAAAATGATGTCAAAATAGATAGATGGCATGAATAAAATGTGTACATCTGTGTGGGTTTCACAATATGGTTTCAACGGTGAAGGTTTTACCAGCCCAGTGATGGGATCCACCCATTGGATACAACACATCAGCCTGGTGGGGTCCACAGATGGATGTATCAAGTTGATATTTGTGGGCTCCTTGCCTCTTGCCACATGGCCTTGATCCACTGGTTAGATGGCAAATGAACATTATGGCCAGCTATTAGGAAGGTTTTAACGGTGAGCATGCCCCCACTGCTTCTAGAAATGTGGTCTACTGGAGCTTTTGAATCTAGCTCGTTTGAATTGGGCTGGAAAAAGGATGGACAGTGAGGATTTCTCATGGCATTAGCTGGGTTTACAAGTGAAACCCAATCAACCCTATTGATGTAGACAACGTCAGTGTCTTTGACGATGACCACTTGATTTATTTTATTTGAAATGCATAGGTGGGGTCTCACTTGGTTGATCTACTTCGTCCATGAGGTTGGCCAACTCATGGTGGGCCTAATGAACCTTGGATATTGAGCAAAAACCAAGAAAATAGCAAGGAAAAAGGAAAAGAAAAACAATAAATTTTGGCCATCGCATGGGCTTCCGCTACTATGGGGCCCATATACATGAATTATATACACATCAAGGTGGACCACACGCTGGCCGCATTTGGCAACGTGGACAGGTGGGTCCCATTTTCTAACAAAACGAAAAGATGGCATGGATATCAATATAAACGTCAAGATGGAGTCCATTTAATGGGCCTGACATTAAGACAATGGGTAAACGATCCGTGCACTCACCTCAACAGTTGAATTAGAGATGGAGTGCACACAAACGGTTGAGATCACCTTTCATTTTCTCTAATCTCCTCTTTTCTTTATTTTCTTTCTTTCTTCTCTTGTTATTTTTCTTTCTGTTATAAGTGAGCGAGTGGTGACCATATCTTAAATAGGCGCAAGAGCAAGTAGGGCGGCTCCGATAGAGGGGGAGGTGGTTCAGTTAGGGACTAGGGATGGGCGCCCGCCCCCCTCTTGAGGCATGATTGCAGTATGGCAGCGGTATGGGAGGCATGTCTCCTCTTTAATACGTTATATTATCTCCTAAGGCGTTTTCTCCAAGCGTAAGCGTGCATGCTAGAGTGGGCCCCACCAGCACAGATCACCTTGATCCACACCATCCATCTGATTCTTAAGGTGTTTCCACATATATAGAATTTTGTTTTATGGTTAGAGGGTAATCAGATTACCCTAAATTTAATCTTAGCCTTCAATGGGTCTGAGGGTGTATTTAAGTTGTGTACACCTCAACTATCATGGATGAGGGTGCACACATTTGTGATGAATCTGTAACCTGCATGTATATCACAAATGGTTATGAACTAGTGAATTCTGACCGTACAGAATTGTAGATCATGTTTCATATGCATATGGAAAAATAGTGAGAAAGTTCAAATATTACTAATGGATGAGATAATGGATGGTCATGATGATGTTTTATGTATATACGCATGATCTAACATGATCTATGCATATTTGATATGATCAAATCAGATGACATGATAGATCTACTCAAGATTAATCATATGAAAGCAGTTTAACACCAATCTTTGTTAAATTGTGGTCGTCCACACATTTAGCCTTAGATCTTGAGTTCTACTCAAGAGAAAATTATCAAACTTATATCATTCTGAAGGTTATGACCAGATTAATAAGATGACCAATGAACATTGGATGGATCATGCTCTATAATGATCGATTTTGGTGGATTTAAACCATCCGTCCATCGATCTGGCCCTTTATAGCTTTTTTACTGATGATCAGAAGGTGGGGTTACATTTTATATGTCATGGATGAACATTCCATGGTTCGGATCTGTGTTTTGTTGGATAGATAGGCCTCTATTCATAGTCAAGAGTCAGATGATCCATTCAATGATAAAGATTTATTCTTATTTTCGGAAAAAAAATTATACGCCTAAAATTTGTTCAGTGTATTACATGCCCACTCGTTGCCAGCCCTAGTTACAACCTTTGACCAGTCGAAGGACCAAGGATTATCAATCTGTACTATATCTTGTCTCAAGGTTGGTTGGATCAGGTCATTTGGCAAAACCCATTAGTAAACCATAGGGTAGGTTGGGTCCAAGGATTAAAACTCTATGTTGATCTTTTGTTTAAGTTTCAAGTTGGGTTTGGCCTGGGTGTATGGTGGGTTGGGTCATGTATGTTTAAACTTGAACCTAACCTGTTTGCTTGAATGGGCCTCATTTTTCTAGCTTGAACTTGACCTGCTACCTATTTAGCATGGACCGAACCTAACACAATAATGGGTCTAGCCCAAGGTATTTCATAATGGTATCAGTGGTCGTAATAGCCACTATTGTTACCATTAAGATGTAGGCCGTAATGGTTATTACAACTCTCTCTCTCTCTCTCTCTCTCTCTCTCTTTATATATATATATATATATATATATATATATATATATATATATAACCAATTGCCACCCTTATGGTTGGAGTTTGGAGAGCTTAGATGATAACATGGTTTAGGAAAGGGATTTACTTTCGGGTTGGCGATGGAGTTAGATATTTGGTGGATTTTTGTTTTGGCTAAGATTCTTTTGTCAAGTTTGCTCTACCTTAAATTAATAGGGGGGAGAAGTTTAGTGGTCGTTTCAAGATAAGGGAAGGTAAAGTAGTTTGATGCCCTAGGATGGGGAGGAACATCAGGCCTATATAGGGGCGGAATGGGTTGGGTCGGTCCACATGACAACTAGCCTGACCCACTTCTAAGCTGGCTTCTTGCCATGCTAAATGGGTGTTGGGTGACACGTTGGGCTTGGGTTAGAAAAGGAGTTGTTTGGACATACGAGTCACAAAGAACAAGGGAAGACGAGAGATCAACAACGGAGCTAATGGATCAGACTTAGTTTGAACCCTACCAAACCCAACCTCGCCCATGTAGGTCATCAATAGACTGGTTCAGATAGCCCTACTTTCGTTAGGAAGGAGTTGTTTGGACATATGAGTCACAGAGAACAAGGGAAGAGGAGAGATCAACGACGGAGCTACTAGCTACTAGTTGGAAAGGAAAGAAAGAATATGGAGAGAATGATGATCCTTTAACTGACTTCAGACTAACCAGTTCTTCCTGCTGGTCAATCATCATAAGGTAGGACATGTAGGTCTTGCCCGATGACCAACAAGACCTTATACTATACTATAGTAGGGGGCTAAGCCCCGGCCCCTACTCCGAAAGCGAAGCAAAGCAAAAAGAGGAGAATCGAAAGACCAGATGTTCAATCGGTGCACCAAGCGTTTTCTTTCCTTGAATTAACAAAACAAATAGGGCGGGTGGGTTATGTCCATTCCCTTGCCTCCACCAGCAATGCCAGGCTTGTTTCCTAGGGAGCATGGTTCCTATCGGTTACCTTTGTTCTATTGAACTCGGAGGGCGGGGCCTTGGCCCTCCGGGATGACAGGCTCAACGTATTCTTCTTTGATTTTATCCTTCCCTTTTTTACAACTTCTTTGTTGCTTTGGCTACTCAAGCGGTCAGCATGGGAGCACTATCTCCTGCCTTCGGTTTGCCTCCTGCTTCAATCTCGTTGCATGCTGCCTTCCTCCATCTCTTGGACTCTTCACATGTTATAACACATCTTTACCATTTCTCCCACTTTAAGTGTTGCAAATGCATAGTTCATTTTCTTTATTTAACTAATAAACTAGAGAACCACTGGATGAATATGAGCACACTTCTCATTTCAGATAATTAGCCCCTACGGTTTAACAATCCAAACCATTAGTTTGTTTGATACACCATGGATGGCCTAGGACCATGCTCTAGAAAGATCTCCTAGTGAGGATTGTTTGACCGGGCCAACCTAATTACAACTCAATGGGTAGGGTTGCTCAATGAATTTTAAATGAATGGTGTAGAGTCTTTGGGTTATGGTTCGTTGGTTGGGTTCGGGCTAGAATTTGTTTTTTTGAAACAGGGGTTCAGGCTAGAATTCTTGGCTCATTTTAGTAAATGGGTCGAGTTGTGGATGACCCTAACATGACCTGAACCCAACTCATTGCCAAATCGTGTAGACTCTTTGGGTAATGGTTCGTTGGTTAGGTTCAGGCTAGTTTTTTTTTTTTTTTTTTTGAAACATGGGTTTAGGCTAGAATTCTTGGCTCATTTTAGTCAATGGGTTGAGTTGTGGATGACCCTAACATGACTTAAACCTGACCCATTGCCACCCATGGTCTTAAAAAAGTATAAATATTAGTGGGTAGCTGTTTGTTCGATCATAATGTATTATGTTAGGAAGGTTGTTTGGATATGGAGCAAAAGAGTATTGTGTTCTCTGTGCATTTGCTTTCGAAAAGAGAAGAGTGCCTTCTTTCTACTTGGACGGGGATTGTTTCTATTCCTCCTACATTGTAGGCTTTTTGCTAGGTGACAATTGCTAATAAGATCCTTAATTAGTAACCACCTAGCTAGAGATTTAAATCTTGAATTAGTTTGCTTATGTGTTAGGAGGCAAAGGAGACATTACATCTTCTTCTTCTTCTTCGTTGTGTTTTTCTAGGAAGTGATTATAATTTCTTCTTAGACTCATTTGGGATGATTTGGGTTATGCTAGCATCAATGTTGATCTTTGAAGGAACTGTGGGATTTAGAGCAAAAGTGAAATCCATGTGGTCATTGATAGAATTGGACCAATTATCTTTAGAAAGTGAGAGAGGGGTCCATCCCCTAAGCGGACGGTAAACTAACATCGCTAGGGCAAGCAAACCCTTTTGCTAAATATAAGTCCTTGAAAATGATTTTTCTTTGATTTGGAAGTGTTTGGATTGCAATCCCATAAAGGGAAAGCTTCTTTTCCTCCAATTTTGCCATTTAAAGTGTCACACAAGAGGCAAACTCTTTTCCCTCCATTTGACTTTTTGAAAAGAAAAAGAAGAAGAGGGTTTTACTCCCTTAATGAGGAGGGAAAGGTAAAGGCAAATAGTTTGCTATAGCATCTTCTGCTTCTTAGGCAAGTGAAAATGTCTTGTCGAAGTAAATTGAATGCTTCCCCTTATTTACCGTCAATCCAAAGAAGCCCTCACTAGTACCCTCTGGTCATCTTGATGCAGGACAACCCTAAATATGATGCATGCTCATGAACACAATTATTCAGCGGAAATAAAAGCAATAATAATAATGAAATCTAGCATCAATCATCATAAACTAAGAAAATCATAAAGGAAACATGCAATGGGACGGGCCATCATCACAACCATGGAGTATGGGATTCAAGTAGTGTATAGGTTGGATCCGGCGAGGGATGGAACCTCCCGATCTTGCATGGTCATACCCAATCGATCAATGATGATCACTAGTCCGAAGAATCAGAAAGTTTCTCGGATTAAGGATTTGAGAATTTGGGGGTTTAGGGTTTAGATCGATTCTCAAGGTTTAGATCGTGGGGAATAAACAAAACAGAAGTTTAGAAGGATAATAATAGAAGATGAAATACCTGGAAGAAGTTGGAGGGGCACAAGAAGAATAGAGAAGAAGGAGATCAAGGAAGAAGAAGAAGCACCATGAGAGAGGGAAAGAGGAAGGAGGCAACCAAAGGTTTGCTCTTTTTCATAAATCAACAACTAATCAAAAAGGTTTAGGGCAACACCCTTATAAAATTCGGAATTAGCATAATTACCAAAATACCCCTACTAACAAAATTTCAAAAAAAAAGACATTTGCATGAAAAAAAGTACCCACACTAACCCAAAACTCAAATAAGTAAAAAATGCGTAAAATAGACTCAAATCTAAGATGTCCAATGCGCTCCAATGATGGTGTGATGAAAGTGGGCCACAATGAACCAACGGTCCGATCACATCATCATCACGATCCAACGGTCTGATCATCTCCTCAAAGCAACTTACACGTCTTCCCAAGGTGGGGTCTTTTCAAATGTCTCGGACTACATGTGTAAGGTCTTCAATGCTCCTCAATAGTCGCCTATCCACAAGGATGGTACTTGTGGTTGGCGCTTTCTTCGTTGGTACACCTTGAATGCTTTTGTTCCGCATCATACTCCTCGTCTGAGAAGAACTCGACTCCGGCGAGTTAAAACTCTTGTGGCGCTCTAGTAAATCTGGATTAACGCTTTGTAACTTCACTTCTATCAACCATGTAGATTCTGACGGTGGCTTGTTCTTTCATTTGACCAAGTATCTTTGGAAACCTCCACCTCTCATAAAAATGATCTCTTCACCCAAGATCTCCTCAATTTCTTCTTCATGGGTAATGGGTGGGGGAAGGGGTGGATGGGGTTGTATAGCAAAATCAGAATAAGGCTATGAAAGGGACGATGGATCAACAATGGGATGGTGGGAACGGACTAGATCTTCCACATTAAGAGTTGGGTTAATGCCCATTTCAGATGGAAGGTCGATTCGATACACGCTAGACCCAATTTTCTCCACAATCTTGAATGGTCCAGCACTACGCGCTTGTAATTTCTTAGCGGAACCTTGTGAGAACCGCTTAGGCCTTATCCTCACCATTACATGGTCTCCTTTCTGAAATTCTTGCAATCTACGATGAGAATCAGCTGAGATTTTAGAATCATCATTGCTCTTATTTATCCGCTGTCTAATATGTGTATGCAAATCATGAATATGGCGTGCGAATGCATTGGCTGACTCTGAAGACCTTTGGATGACAGACATGGGTGACACTAAAGGACACTCTGAAAAATTCACGAACTTGGAATAAACAATCTTATGGAAATAAACAATCCTATGACCTAGAACTTGGAAAACTGAAACAAAAAGACACTTCCCACGGGTGACACACAATTTCTCATTATAAGTATTATAAACAAGGATGATTTTCAGGTATCCCAACACTTGAGAACAAACACTAGTAATACCAAGTCTTGAGCAGATCTTGGCATCAGCCATTATGTCCAAAATGTCATCAAGATACGGGATAAGGACTGAGGTCATCATATCCACCATGACGTGAATACGTTGCATGATAGCATGACACTTGACTGAAGCTTTGTGGACGGTCAGGATATGCCCACTTGTGTGCCACATGCCATTATTCTTGGAAGTGAAAAGACCAGGCATGACACACAAAACAAAACTCCAACTCAAACTTTCCTTATTGAATTCTTCCCCAAGAAGTTTATCAAATTGACACTGCATTTCTATATTTTCTATGGGGTTCCCCTGGTATGGAGGAAAGCTTGACAAGACCAACTTAGGGACAAGATCAATTGTGTGTTGAATGTCCCATATGGGTGAAAATTTATCCCATAAATCATCTGGTGGGATATCACAAGTCATGTGGGTGTCTATCATCATATCCTCACTAGTCTCTTCTTCAATTTCATTTGTGTTCACCATGGTAAGAGACATAGATTGGGAGATTGTATCAATTACATCACACATGACACTCGGAAGTGGTGTGGTCTCAAACTCTTCGACCTTTTCATCACTAGCACACACTTCGTCATCCTCAACAATGATGAGCGATGCCTTAATTTCTTCCATTTCCTCACTACTGACGTTAGGCACGTACTCTTCCACTTCATAAACATCATGTTTGGATTCTTCCAACTGGCCATTTACCAAGGTATTATCTCGCTTCCAAGGAAATATAATTGGTGTTAAACACTCAAATTGTTCATAAGCCGAGATTTCCTTAATGATAGGTTGGACCACTTTACAAGGAGGGGACCATATTGGTTCTGTGTTTGGATGAGAAGGTGGGGCAACTCTCTTCTGACCCAAGGGCTTTTCACGATAAGAGATGGGAAGATATTTTTCTTTCAAACGCTCTTTCATCTCGTCCCATTGTGATATCGGGGCTCTCCCAACTTTATCAAGTCGTCGCTCCAAATCTGTCCAAAACGACTTGGCTTGGCCCTCCAATTTCCACTTGGCAAACCTCACTCGACGATAACTTGACATATCATACCAATAAAAAAAATAGTCCAAGTCCTTAAGCCAATCAAGAAAGGTTTGTGGGTCCATGTGACCATTAAAGTTAGCCAAATCATCGGAGTTCGGCTTTCCATTGGGTCTTGACGGCCACACGACAACACTTAATTGCCCTGAAGATCTCAAACGCCTATACTCCATTCACTACGGGGAGACTACGGACTGGATGACTCACAATACGAATGCAATGAATTTAAACTACAATGAACTGACACTAATTAATTCTAGATGATGCGACTCAAATATGGAATTTTTCCAAATTAGGAAACTTTCTAAAATTGGAAAGTTTCTAAAATTGGAAACTGTCTAAATCTGAAAATTTTCCAAATTAGGAAACTTTCTAAAATTGGAAAGTTTCTAAATCTGAAAATTTTCCAAATTAGGAAACTTTCTAAAATTGGGAACTTTCTAAATCTGGACATTTCCTAAAACAAACCTAAAAATCAAAACCCTAATTTTTTTGATAACTCGATCTAGACAAAACCATGCAAGCCTATTCTCTGATACCAAATTTGATGCAGGACAGCCCTAAATATGATGCATGCTCATGAACACAATTATTCAGCGGAAATAAAAGCAATAATAATAATGAAATCTAGCATCAATCATCATAAACTAAGAAAATCATAAAGGAAACATGCAATGGGACGGGCCATCATCACAACCATGGAGTATGGGATTCAAGTAGTGTATAGGTTGGATCCGGCGAGGGATGGAACCTCCCGATCTTGCATGGTTATACCCAATCGATCAATGATGATCACTAGTCCGAAGAATCAGAAAGTTTCTCGGATTAGGGATTTGAGAATTTGGGGGTTTAGGGTTTAGATCGATTCTCAAGGTTTAGATCGTGGGGAATAAACAAAACAGAAGTTTAGAAGGATAATAATAGAAGATGAAATACCTGGAAGAAGTTGGAGGGGCACAAGAAGAATAGAGAAGAAGGAGATCAAGGAAGAAGAAGAAGCACCATGAGAGAGGGAAAGAGGAAGGAGGCAACCAAAGGTTTGCTCTTTTTCATAAATCAACAACTAATCAAAAAGGTTTAGGGCAACACCCTTATAAAATTCGGAATTAGCATAATTACCAAAATACCCCTACTAACAAAATTTCAAAAAAAAAGACATTTGCATGAAAAAAAGTACCCACACTAACCCAAAACTCAAATAAGTAAAAAATGCGTAAAATAGACTCAAATCTAAGATGTCCAATGGGCTCCAATGATGGTGTGATGAAAGTGGGCCACAATGAACCAACGGTCCGATCACATCATCATCACGATCCAACGGTCTGATCATCTCCTCAAAGCAACTTACACGTCTTCCCAAGGTGGGGTCTTTTCAAATGTCTCGGACTATATGTGTAAGGTCTTCAATGCTCCTCAATAGTCGCCTATCCACAAGGATGGTACTTGTGGTTGGCGCTTTCTTCGTTGGTACACCTTGAATGCTTTTGTTCCGCATCACATCTCTTAAAGCATTTAACATGATCTAGGTCCCTACCCTTCCTCTCTCTTATTTTTGCAAGTTTGAAGACATCTTTCTCACCTTCTCTTGTCCCTAATCTATTGTAAAGATCATTATAAGCCTCCAGTTTAGCCTCGCTACTTTTTTTAGCAGACTTTTTGGCATTTCTATATTGTTCAAAATTTTCATTGATCCTAGTTCCCTGTCAGGATTTGAAACATGAATGTTTCTCGTGAATAGCTTTTTATACATCATCATTCCACCGCCAAGTTTCCTTATATGATTGGCTTTTCCCTCTCAATACTCCTAAAATATTTTTCACTACTTTCCCCATGCACTCAGCCATCTCATTCCACATAACATTTATTTCTTCATTCGACATTCTACTTTCTTTCTTCCATGAATGGACAAAAAAATATAAGACACTATAATCACAGGAAGCAAAGAATATGCGACAAAAAATAATAAAATACAATGGAGAGTTCAAAATAAAGATCTCAAGCCACCTAAAATATTTCTTACGAATAGAAGTGGAAAAAATCAAAAGAAGAGCTAAAACCGACTAAGTAATTTTGTTTATGATCTTAAAAGGCGTCAAAAGGAGTACTGAAAACCGATCTCACATTTGTCGAAAATGAAATCAACAAGAAATTGAGAGCTGATGAATGGAGCTTCTAGAACATTAACTAGATATGAGATCATTGTTCAAGAACAACATTATCTTTCACTAGATTATATATTATATCATAAATCTAGTTTGTTAGTTCATGCATATATTATAATGCATGGGTGCATTTGACAGTGGATCACACATGCTAATGTGACACCATGTGCAAAATCAAATCCACTCATCATGCAAGCTTCTCCATAGATGTGTGGCCCTTAGTTGCACGATCCTTCTTTCTAGGCGCCACTCCCACTTCAATTGCACTCCCGCTCCTACTTCCTACCTGTTTATACTTGGAAACATTTTTGAAATAGACGCTTCCCTACTCCCACACCCAAATCTATTGGTGCTGCGCTTCACACTTCGTGCAATTCTAGGACGACCCAAAATAGGCCAAAATGCTCATTAGGGCCAAATGGGTCCAAATAAATGGATGCTTAAAAAGGGCTGCTCATGATGCACATTCAACACACATCTATGGCCCACCAGTTAAGCAATTGGCCTTGGGTCACATCTATTTGTTGGGCCTGCCAGTTGAGTAGATTGATCTCACACATATGGGCTGCTGGCACATGTTGCCAAGTCCACTGGCACTAGTCCTGTTCTAATTTCTTAATTCAAATGATCTTCACAGTCCAATTGTGTTGACTTCCTTGATCCTTACATTGTTAGATCAGCATACATCTCCTCTCCAATGTCTCATGCAAGGGTAAAAGACATTGAACTGACATTTCCCAAAAAGTTGAACCCTTGTTTTCATTGTCATTTTATTAGAACACACTTAAAATTACCGTAACTGTTTGCACCATTTTACCAAATTGAAGCCACATTCCATGAACTACATACCAGTTTTTCTAAGGGCAACAGAATTTTGTTAAAGGAAACCACACTTTGAATCAGGTTACTGTGCTCTGCAGCTCCTTTATCAATGAAAACAACTTTTTATTTTTATTTATTTTTTATTTTTTATGACTATGGTAATTGCTAGATTCTACCAGTATTCTTGAATGCATCTGACAATCTTCTCTCTTTTTCTTTCCAGCTCTACAAGGGAAGACTGGAGAATGGAAGCTACGTTGTCATACGATGTTTGGCATTGTTTAAGAGAGATTCTATTCGAAATCTTAAACTTCGGTTGGATCTACTTTCCAAACTCCGCCACCCACATTTGGTTTGCCTTTTAGGACACTGCATTGATGGTGCGCACAATGATTCCAGTGTGAACAGAGTCTTTCTTATATATGAATATGTACCTAATGGGAATCTTCATTCTCATCTTTCTGGTATGTATAGCCTCCATGGTGGATGTGCATTCATTTTAATTTGTTTTTAGATAATTGAGTAACTTACAGTGTCCTTATGCATCATGGCGGAATAATGTCTTGATGCACCCCTCTCCATACAAGTGGGGCCCATGGTTTGATGATTCAGACTGTTGATCTAATGGGCTCCAGTGGATGTGAGAGCTCCAAAATCATCCTGTTTTACGATCCTAATCCCAAACCTTTGACCAATGTCTTATAAATAGATGGTTAACAAGAAACTACAGCAACAGTAGGATGGCTAGGACTCCCAATCTGGTAGACTTTTGGGGCATCCCACCTCAGCAGTGGGGCCCCATCAGATCAACAGTTTTAATCACAAAGCCATGGGCCACAGTTGTATGGAATGGGCACGGACACTATTCACATCTTGATGCATCAGGACCAAATAATTCCTCTAAACGTTATTGGGGTCTTTCTAACTTACAGTTATTATTTATACAGAGCATAGTCTTGAGAAGGTTCTTAAGTGGACAGAGAGATTGGCAATTCTGATAGGTGTTGCGAAGGCTGTGCACTTTCTCCACATGGGTGTCATTCCTGGTTTCTTCTACAACCGATTAAAGAGCAATAACATTTTGCTCGATGAGCATCGTATAGGGAAACTGAGTGACTACGGACTTTCCATTATTACTGAAGAAATTGAGAGACGTGAGGTGGGTACCAAAGATCAAGATGAACAATACTCCATGGGATTTATCCTTTACATATTGTCTCACTTCCAGGGCAT
The DNA here is from genome assembly GCA_003013855.2 of Liriodendron chinense. Taxonomy (NCBI): domain Eukaryota; kingdom Viridiplantae; phylum Streptophyta; class Magnoliopsida; order Magnoliales; family Magnoliaceae; genus Liriodendron; species Liriodendron chinense. Next base: position 2,324,338 of record ML058480.1, on the reverse strand, counting down.
ATTCTAGCATATAAATTTGTCATGAATGGTTGCATCTTTTAATTCTATTGTTTTCATGATTTGTAGGGGAGGGCTCAAGACCATAAATCATCTTTTGCTGAAAGCAAACCTCAGGCATGGTAAGGTCGTTTCCTTAAATGGAAGGTTGAACTTAAGCATAGGGAGGTACCCAGTAGTATAGGTGCTGGAATGAATATGGGAAGGGTGTAGGCGTTGCCCACATCTCAGCGTAAGGGTCTAGGCATTGACTCGCTTGACCCCCACATCTCAACATACTGGGACGTGGTTTTATATTTATATATAGAGATTGAAATTTTCTCCTAGGAATTGGTTCTCATGAGAACCCTTTGAGAACTCATCCCATGTGATGTATGCATGACATCCAATCCACCCCACCAGACAAGTCTCATGAAATCCCTAGGGCCCAGAAATCAGCCCGAACCAACAATCAGGTGGGCCACAGGAAAATGGAGGGGATGCTCACCCTTGGTTTTCACCTGGGCCCACTTGGATCACAAAACAGCATGTTGTTTTGTCTTACCCTTAATCCAAGCCTAATGAATAGTCTGTATGGCCAGATTGCATATACAACACGTGGGATGAGTACTCAGAGGGTTCTCACAAAGCTCTCATGAGAACCCGTTCTTAGGAGAATCTCTCCCTCTCTCTCTCTCCCCCGATATATTCCCTATATATATATATATATATATATATATATATATATATATATATATATATATATATATATATAATTTAATTTACCATAATATATAGAGGTTTTCACTAATATCCCCACCTTCATGGGGGTGTTAGCAATATCCCCAAACCTTTTAAACGGAACACGTGGTGACCTATTGTTGATTCGAACAGGTCATTCATTCATGGGACTAGGAGCAAGCCATGGTGCCAAAATCATGCCAATTGGGTGATTCTAAGCTTCAATCAATAGCATGAAAATTGACAGTCAAGATTGAATGGAGAAACAAAATAGGTCCAACCATCATCTTGAAACATCTAGTAGATGGACCCCACTTCGTATTTCTTATGATTCTAAAGTAACACTTTGATTTGGTGATTCTATCCATATGATTTATCGCTCATAAACAACAAGCAGTTGTAACATATTCAAAGGATTAGGATCATCCAATTGGCGTAATTCTTACATCATGGCTTGCTCCTAGTTGTATCATGTATGAATGAATGAATGGTTCTATTCCGCCATTCCACTCTATCAAGGGCCATAACTTGTTTGGAATGTCCTATTCTTTGGATTAATGATGGAAGTCATGGCATAAGCTCAACATCGGCTGCCAACCTGATGCAACCCTTCATTATTTGGGCTTGAGACTAGCAATGAGAGCACATAGCTCCCACAGGCACAACGTAGTAGACTATTGCATATGTTGATTACAATTAACGAGTCACATACACACATGCGTGCTGTGTGTATATGAAAATGTTCTCATAAGGTCAACTTTACTGCTAGTTATGGTGAGGTCAAGCTCTATGGCCCGACGAGGATTTGTGGTAGACATCCACCCCATTCATCAAATACATCCCCCATTTTAGGCCCAAATCCCAAAATCCAGCCTAATTCATGACTCTCTTTTTTGAATTATTTATTTTATTTTTTGAGAGAGAACATACATTTAGTAGAAAACTCAACAAAAGACGAGAAAAGAATACAACCCATCTCTACACCTCAAAAAGAGGAGAGTAGCATACTTCGCTGCAATTACAAAGGATGCCCAACCAACAATGGAACTCTTAACTTTTCTAAGAACTCTTCCACAAAAGATCCCTTGTTACGAAAGCAACGACTGTTCTGGTCTCCCCAAATAAACCAAAGAATTGCCATAATAAGAAGCCTCCAAATTGTTTTTCAAGATTTCCCTATCCCGCCTCCGTGTCAAGCCCATAGGAAATCTTCAACAAACTTTGGCATGACCCAAGGGTGTGAAAAAGAACAAGGAAGTGCTCCCACACCTTTCAGTTGAAAAAGACAGTGAATGAAAAGATGATCAATCATTTCCGCATTCTCCATAGACATTAAGAAAATGTTGGGCCTGATCCATGACTTAGGTGGGCCACATGATAGGAAGCAGTTGAGACTGGAGGCCCACCCATTAAGACCTTCTTGATTGTTTGTGGGGCCCCAGAGATGAGTTTTATACATCTAACCCATCCATTGTGTTCCTCCTGGATGAGGGGTCCCACCAAATTTTAGGCTATTCCAAAACTCAGTTGGGCCCCATGGAATGATATTTCATGTTTTAAGCATGATTTGCACTGTTCTAGATGATGTGACCCACATGAGTTTTGGATATGACTGACTTTTGAGATAGCCCATACTTGGAGAGGACTCACCAAATGCACGGTTTAGATGTCAATCACAAATCATGGTGGGGCCCATGGAGCTCAACCTTACCATATGCTAAGGTAAGCTCAACCTTGTAGGAACATTTCCCATTTATATATATGGAAAATGATTCCACGGTATATATATGGAAAATGATTCCACGGTAATGTTACCCCCATAAGTATGGTGGTAACGGTTTTAAATGGCTGCTCATGATGCATGCATGACACCCACTTTGACCATCATGAACACACCTTCCCTTGTCTAGCTGTGGAGCAAAAAATTAGCCTGATCCATCACTCGGGTTTTGCACAGTACAGGGAGCAACTTTAAAGGGATGCCCGCCCTTGATTTCGTGAAGGGTCTACCATGTTGTATATATGCCATCCAGCTCGCTCGTATGAAACATTTGCCCCAGATGAAGGGGTACAACAGAACTCAGGCCGTTCTAAAACTCAGCTGGGCGCCAGCACGTACCAATGGTGGGTGTACAATCTCAACTTGTTCTGGTTGTTATGGCCCTCATGAGTTTTGGATTGGGTTGATTTTCAGCACCATGGCTAAATGAGGGGTGACATGTATGATGTTAGGAGTGCATGTTATCAACACATCACCGTGGGCCCCAAACAAAATGTTACCGCCATAATCATAGTAGTAACATCACCTTGGTATCATTTTCCTACACACATGGGGTGCACTCACATGGTACTAGTACCGGGCTGTTGTGGGGCCCTTGTGATCTATGCGTCATATCCACCCTGTTCATCATGTCCTCCCCCTCATGCTCACCATAGAAACTAAAATCAGGCCGATCCAAAACTAGGTGGACCACAACAAGGGGAATAATGTAAAATCATGCCTAAAGTCACATGGTATGGCCCACATAGGCTTTGGAATGGCCCTATTTTTGGTGTCCCTTCATCCTAGTGGGATGTGTCTAATGAATGGATTGGATGGCTTATACACAACCAAGTGGACCCTAAAGGCTGTCCAGTTCATTCTATTGGTGAGTTTTTGTTCGAGCCGATTTTTTGCTCCATTAGCTAACATCAAAGGTTGCATCTACTGGGCAGCGTGGATCTGATGCCCACATCACGTGGGCCCCGCAACAAGCTGGTACTACCACTAATGGTGTTGGTACTTGGTACTGATACCTTGTGAGTACAGCCCACACACACACACATATGGCAGTACTGGGTTGTTGTGGAGCCCACATGGTGTGTGCACTTGATCTGCTTCATCCATCATGTTAGCTTCCTCAGGTTTACCGTAGCACCGAAAAGTCCAGCTAATTGAAGATTCAGGTGAGCCACACCATAGGGAACAATGTCAAACATTCCTAAAACCTCTAAATTCATGCAGTGTGGCCCAGCTGAGTTTTGCAATGGTCTGATTTTGTCTGATGAATGTCTTGGTTGAAACGCGGTGGGCCCTACAAACCTCTGTGGAGGTTTTATTGGTTGCACCCTCCCAACAGTCCCCTGTGATGTGTCCCACCTGACTTTCTGTTTGAGCTGATTTTTGGCCCCTATGGCTTTACTTCAGAAGACGCCAAGCCAAGGACATGGGTGGATCTGATTAACACTACCGTTAGAGTGTTTTCCAGACACATACACACACATTAGTTTTCTTTTGAATAAATTTCAGGATACTCATCTAGGTGTTGGACTTTGTCTCCCAATCCAATGTAGATGCCCTGTCTACACACCTGTCTGTCATATCCAAGTACTATGTGGAATTTGAAGTGTCTAGCTATCATAGCTGCAACTGCAATTTATTGATTTGGATTTGCAAAAGGAGGCTTCACCATACAAGCAGATTAACTCAATGAAGACATAAACAGAACTTGAGACATGCTTACATTGAGCTTTGATAAGCATAAGTTGCGTAAAGTAATTACTAATAAATCTTTATTGTTCCATGGTACCCTTTTGTAGTAAGAGTATGGTTTTTCTTCTTTTGTCGGTTTACAGATTTTTTTTTTTTCTTTTATAACTTGTAACCATAGTACAAGCTCAGTGGGTCACCAAATCTTGATTTATAATCAACTTTGCAGGCAAATGACAAAATTGGAAGATGATGTTTATAGCTTCGGTTTCATACTACTTGAAACGCTTGTTGGAGCTGCAATTTCTGAAAGACGAGAAGCATATTGGCTCAATGAAATGGTATGCACCAGCTTCTATTTGGACACTAATTGTTGTAATGCGTGTTATTTACAAGCAAACCCTTGTTTTTGGACACTCATCATTGTAGTACTTGTTGAATCATTTAATGACTGCTCAGATTATTATTGTTATTATTATTTTTCTTTTGAGATGGAAATGGGAATTTTATTAAGGCTTAAGCGAAAACGGGAACAGAAAAGCGAATGCTACACAAAAGAGACCAATTAACTTTTGCTCTCTGAAATACTGCATCTATTGATATCTGATCTATTGTTAAAGGTCCTGTTGTTGCATTTTTCCATATCGAGCAAACACCCACAGGCAGCACCATCCACCACAAATACCTCTTGCTACCACTTCCCCTACCCAGCGCCGCAATTGATTGCAGCATCACCCACACCAAATTTTCACAAAGCAAGAACCTTACCCATTAGAAAGGCAAAGAAAAAAAAAAATAAATCAAAGCACCTTCATCAAAGATTTGTAGGAAACAAATATTGAATGAACAAGTGGTCCACAGAGTTGGCATTGCATTAATACATGATGCATTCTTAGGTGATAATTGTATTCCCACTTCGTAAGTGGTCAATAGTAAGAATTTAGTCTTACCCAACTAACCATCCCAATATCAAAACTCTTGGCGGTCCCTAATATGACCAACCCCTAGTCGTTGGGGCTTCCACAATAATTCCCATCCCTAATCCAAGGGAGTTCTGAAATGATGGAACCAAAAACTTCTTATGCCTATCGAACTCCCATCCATGTATCTCTGCTAGACGAGAATATGTTGTTGTCTATACCACTGCAAAATCATAAGTTCCTTTAATGAAGCAATATTGTAAAACCTAGCAAAGCCCTGGCATTTGGGCACATCCCCACACTAGATATCCTCCCAAATCTTACCCGGGATCTATCCCCAACTTTAACACAACCCTTGGGAAAAATAATTTTCTCCTTGAAGACTGCTCTCTAAATGCTAGTATATGTATAGTGTGAGGACTCCTTAGGAAACTGCCCTCCCTCCCTAAACCCATCTTTGCTTACAATATTTTGTTTCCAAAGGCCTTATTTGTCTTCCCTGAACCTCCATAACCAATTTCCATCAAGGCAGGTTCATGATATGTAGCTTTCTTTTGTACACTCTCTCCCTTGATTGAGGCTTGCACACTTCTCCATTCTCCCACTTCACAAGATGAAATTTTTTCCCCTCTTAGCTTCCATGCCAAATAAATTTCTTTGCAACCTTTCCAACTTCTTAGGGATATTAACAGATTACTTAAATAATGACATGAAGAAGATCAACATGTTGGTTAGGGCGACTTTTGCAAATGATACGCCCTCTGAAATAAAGATACCTACTGTTCTATGCGGAGAGTTTTCTCCCACCCTCTCGACTATTGAGTAAGAAAGATTTAACAACCCCCCCCCCCCCGAAACTGATACAATATGAGCCAGCATGTATCAGGCTTTTTTATTTTAAGCCAAAAGAAATATCAAAATATTTGGCAAAATTATAAAACAACAAGATGTATGATTTTTTAGTATGTACAAAATGGTGTATCGGAGCATTCCTTGGTAAGAATGCTGTCCATTGGGCTGACCAACCTGATCTGTTGAAGCTGAGTTGTTGGGTCTTGGACTTCTTAATTTTTAATGATTCTCATAAATTGATATGATATATGATATCGACAATCACCTTCATCAATTCACATATAAACTATAGGCTATGGAGTGCAGAGTCTACACTACAACCTATGGTTAGAGAGTCATTATCAACCTATTGTTAGAGAGTCATTATTACAAGTTATAACCAAGTAGGCAATATTATCAAGTATCAAGATCACGGTTCATGATATCATATCATTAATCATCTATTAATTACCAAACTCACTCCTTCAACTTGTACCAACTTACTACTAGCCAGCATAGTTCTTAGTCTCCGTTGCACATGACCAAACCATCCAAGTTTACTTTCCCTCATCTTATCACCTACTGGTACTAGTATAGTTTTGTCCTTCTCTTCTTGGCTCTTGCTGCTCATCCATCTCAACATCCTCATCTCAGCTACAGTCATCAATTCATCCTATAAACATGTTCTTTAACTCCCAACATTCTTTCCCATAAAGCATGGCTTGTCTTATATAGCTGTCTTATAAAATTTCCCTTTCCGTTTGAGTGGTACACGATGATCACATAAAACTCCAAAGGCACAATTTTAAAAGAATGATCATTAAAATACCCCTAATACAATTCTTTAAAAATTTTTATCCCTAAATACATGATTAAACATCATGTATGTAAAACGGTATCAAACACCTTACTATTCATATTTAGGGATGGGCCTCCAAAATTGCAGAATTTAATGGTGCAGTTTTAGGACTAGTTCCTCGTTTATGATACCCTAAACATTATCGACAAGATTTCTCAACTTAGATCCTATAGAGGAGAATTAAGGGTAAGGATTGAGGTATGGATAGTGAATCATGCAACTTTGTGGGAGTAGGGCTGTCAATGGCACGGATCTTGATCCGTATCTGATCCGTATCCGATCCGATTTAATTGGATTCGGATCAATAATCGGATAATCGGGTCGGATACGGATATCCAAAGATGATCCGTTTAATATTCGGGTCGGATTCGGATCAACCTTGATCCGGCCTGTTAACGATCCGACCCGATAAAAAATAATAATAATAAAATAAAATAAAATAAAATAAAATAAAAACACAGGATAATCTCTCTTTCTCTCTCTCTCTCTTTCTCTCTTTCCTCTCTCGGATATCCGGTTGGATATCGGGTCGGATCATAATCGGATCGGAAACGGATTTCGAAAAATTTAACCGGGTCGGGTTCGGATCATATACTTGTGATCCGAATCGGATTCGGGTCGGATTCGGGTCGGATGTATTCTTAATCGGGTCGGATTCGGATCATCACTGACCGTATCCGACCCGTTGACAGCCCTATGTGGGGAGGAGATAACTTCCGCAATATGAATTTTTTTTAAGGAGGTAGCAATCTCAAAGCGACTTTTTCACAAGGAGGTCACTCCCTTGAAAATGATTTCCTATAAGTAGGTTTCCACATCAAAGTGGCTGTACTACTAGTCTACAGTTATTTCTTGGGTTTGACATATACAGCCATGATAAGCAATTTTAGTGTGTTGTTTGTAATTTGATAGATATACTGGCTTGTAATTTGATACTTTATGTGGCTTCATATTGGCCACTTATTTAGAAAATGGTTTTGTTCTGCCCAACACTTCCATGTTTTTGTCCTCCAAATATTTGAAGAGAGAATAGAACCATAAATCATGAACTTTTGGTTTAAAAATGCTTTATGAAAAAAAAAAAAAAAAATCTGGTTTCCTTGTAATCATTGTCAATGCTAGGTAGCTGTTTAGGTTTGAATTTTTCACGAACCATTAATGGTGAGAAGGGAAGATAAATTCACAATTGTATGGTCTTGTTAGATTCCACAATGACCATTTGCTGATGGCATCTTTCCTTCCTCATTTTCTAAACTCGTGAATTTAATCGTGTAAACAAACAACTGGGTAATTTTAGTGATTTGGGCCCTTGAGAAAATTCTTCACGGATGCATTCATGATTTAGTAGTAGAAGATTGCTACTATTCAATTTGACTGTATTTTCTTTTCAGTGATAAATGCATATGCATACAAATAGACTTCGTAAGGCCCTTAATTTCCATTGATCTGACTCAAAATCCTTGCTTGGCTTGCTTTTTGTAGGCTGCATCACTCAGTGGCCATGATGGGCGAAAACGGGTCATTGATCCCATCGTACTGGCCACTTCTGCCCGAGAATCATTATCAATAGTAATCTCCATAACCAACAAATGCATATCTCCTGAGTCATCAACTCGCCCATCGATAGAAGACGTTTTATGGAACTTGCAGTATGCAGCCCAAGTGCAAGCGACTGCAGATGGTGATCAGAGGTCGGATGTTGCATCGCAGACTTAAATAGAATCAAATGTATGGGGGAGCGACATCTTGTTCGATAAATCTTTTGGTAACTTCCTTTTTGAGGTTGCTGCAGATGAAGAGAATATAATCTATGAATGATAGCATGTTTTTTGGGCCTCTTTCAAAACAGAAATATGCCTATTGGCATGCTTTTTTTTTTTTTTAGTCAGTTCTCTTTTTGGTGTTCATTGGAATTGTAATATAATGTCAATGTATGATTGTGTGTTTTGGCCTTAGTTTCCTAAAAGCTTAATGGATATCAGATGACAGGATGAATGCTAATTCCAGATTCCCCATCTTCAAGCGCCAAACATGAGTGGACCACACATGCCAACATGACACAGGTGTACAGGAGGTCATATGTTGATCCTCCTGCTCTGATCATTGGCCAATAATCAGTTAAGTCCATTACTGATGGGCTACATGTGAAAGAAGAAATTCTAGTTGGATAAAATGCTAGCCAATGGTCTCCATTCAACATGCTTGTTTTGCTCACCTGATGAGTGGCCTGGCCTCATTTCTAGGATGTGATACATGCACCATTGGGACCACCCTATGAACTCCCAGGACCTGCACACGCCACGTTGGCACATGTCGTGTGTTGTTTGTTTGTGTTTTAAGATGGGCATGTCTGGAATTAGCTGTCATCTAGATCACAGAAGCAAGCACCCATCTGAAAACCTCTCCTTATTTTCTTAGAGAAGTTGATACTTTCAGACTTCCTATCAAAAGACAGCGCAATGACAATCAGTTCTGAGTTCTACAACTTTTCCTACATGCCCAAGGGCTGTAATTCAACCAAAAGAAAGAACAATATAAAGAGAGAACAAAGACAACCAAGGAGAAGCACTTGTATTTGGGTGCGTTTGGTTGTGCCAAATATCATGAAATTTCATAAATGCACCCTCCGCTGAGAAATTTTACCACAAATTGTGATGCCAGAAAGGGAAACCAAAACAAGAAAAAAAAAAAAGAAAAAGAAAAAGAAAAAAAAAGGAGGAAATATTTCTGTGACATACTTATATAGCCTTCTACTTAACTACAGGATTTGGGCTTTCAACTTGGTCTTTTTAGGTTGTTGGTATTTTAACTCTTTAAAAGTCTTCTAATGGTGAGGAAGGGAGATTGCCTAAAAAGAGAGCTTCACGCTTTTATAAGACCGTTGAGGGATTTCCGAATGCTTTTTTCCATCAATTCAAATTTTGTATGGAAAATGAGATAAAAATGATGGTTCAATTTGCCAAGGCATGCAAAAAGGTGAAAATAATAATGAGGGCCAGATCCCATCTGTTCAAAGCAAAATGTGTATGGTCTGGGTTCAAGCCAGTAGCTTAGTGGTGGATGGCCTATGTTTCAATATTGAGTTCTCAAGTTCGAGTCCAATGCACCTAAACATTAAAAAAAAAAAAAAAAAAACAGGTACATGAGTTATTTGACCAATTTTAATTGTAAAAAGGATGGTTGCAACTTGGGTTCGGGTCAACCTGAACCCAATTGACCCAACCGGAGTTTTGGTTGTGTTGGGTCAGGTCGTCAAGGTCCTCTGGTTAGGTTGGTTTTGGAAAACGCAAACACAATTCGAAATCGGGGTTGGGTTCGGGTTGAGCAAATTCAAGTTGGGTAAGGTTGGGTTGGGAATACTTAGATAAATTTTGATTGGGTCGGGTTGGGTTTGTCTGTTAAGTTTTCTTGAGGTCCCGACCCAGTTTTAGCAATTAGAAATAATTGCTTACAAACTTTGCCCCTGCAAATGTTTGTTAAATATAGTAGAGGTGCATGAGAAGGGAAATGATCTGATGCAACAACTCTTATCATAAGTTGCAATACAACCATTTCTTTTCGGCCAACATGTCAGATATCTACTATTCAGTCTGAAGTGGGCCCACCCAATGAGTGGATCATCCTAATTATTATATTAGGTGATAATCACAATTTTGCCCACCTTGATACTCTACACGTGACATTTTGGTAATGAAAAACTGGTTTCATTAACTTATGATGCAACCATTGTTAGAGTTTTAGAAACACAGCGGAAAATGAAAATTTACAAAGGTTCAAACTATTGAGGATCACTATTTAAATATTATTTAACTTTTACAATTAATTAAAGATAGATATTTTAGATCTAGTCATATTGTCGGCATTTAGGAACACCATTTGAATGCCAATGTTGTACCTTCAAAGTAAAAGGATTTCTCCCAATCTATCTCAAATTTGGAGAGGAGGAAAGCCTACGTGCCAATCCCTAAAGCAGACCCAAGGCAACGCATAGAGACATGCACACACAATGGGCCACACATGTGCACAGAGACATGCATGCACAATGGTCCACACATGTGCATAGAGACATGCACACACAATGGGCCACACATGTGCACAGAGACATGCATGCACAATGGTCCACACATGTATGGACATGTGGATGTAGGGAAGGGAAGAGAGATGATTCTCTCTCTCTCTCTCTCTCTCTCTCTCTCTCTCTCTCTCTCTCTCTCTGTGTGTGGAGTAGTGATGCCCTGGGGGGCTTTGGGGCATCCAAGGATCTCTCTTCCTGCATGTCCTCTCCCTCTAATATAGGATTATTTGTGAAGAAATAAGATTTAGGAGAGACCAGTATGGTGTTGTACCACCCTACATACTTTGGAATGCTGCACTCTATGAAAGTCTATAATGCTACCTAACCATGTGCCCAAATTGACCTCATTCCTCTGCTAAACATCATCAACCGTCATCAATCTTATTCCCATGCAGATCAAGTGATGGACTATAAGATCTCAACTGTTAGAATTACCATCAAGTGTGATGAAAATATTTTAGTAGTTGAAACAAAAAATCAAGGATTGAAAACACTTGTAGAACCACTTGAAACCTCTAAAGTACTGCTACCTGGTAAAACATCAATTTATAGATGATCCAATCTGCCAAATCATAATCATAAGTGTGTCCTTAGTAGACCAGTGGATCCCTTGCTGGATTATATGAATATCAAACATATCTATGCAAACTCCCCGCATGTGAGATCGCCCACCACTGATGGTTCTTCTTTGTTGCGTTTTGTCGAGGGTGTAGTATTAACTCAAGATGATATGCTTGATTTGGAGTTATTTCTAGCTGATGAAGCTTGGAATCTACAATGGTTTAGATATTGTAGAATCGCTTTCAGTTGAGAAATCAAAGAATTCCTAACTATAATGACTCATGTAGTTGGTCTACAACCAGAAATTTCAAGTAAGGACCTCAAAAACAGGGAAGAAAAGGGTTAGGCATCCTTCTCCACTCACATGCAAGTCTCTATTTTATGAGATTTTAGAATTTTATGGGTTCCAGATGGTTTTATTATCTAATCTGTTGTGGACAAGATCTAAAGTCGATTAGAAAACTTATTACTCAACTCTAACCCTAGAATAGGAAAACTCAATGACTTAACTTCGATGGTGAATTGAGGAGATATTGGTTGTTAAAGAAAGGAAAAGAAAACACTAAATAAGCTCAACTATGGCTATGATCATGGGACAATATTCTCGCATCAACCACAACCGTGGAAATGATTATTAAAATAGACAAAAGATTTGATGATCCTAGGTTTTTGATATGCCAATATCTGAAAACTCAGTAAGGCACAGAGCATATGCCTGAGAGCCACCTGAAGAAAAGAAAGGGGAATGTGAGAAGGGAGTTGTGCAATAAATAAAGAAAATAAAGTAAATGAACTGTAGGAATGCTGCTTGTGCACATGAGAGATTTGAGAGGAGCAATGAGAGCTACAACACTCCTCTCAAGAGAAGATGATCGTCTATCTCAAATCCCAACCTTACTCTGATTGACTTGAATGATTATGATGGCTTGAACAAATGTATATGCTGGGATTGATGGTTGAGATGAAATAGATGGCTTAGATGAGATGGAGTGTTTAAATGGGATGGCTTAGATGAGATGGATGGACATACCCTCATTTATTTCTTTTGATCTCTCTCTATCTCTCTGTCTCTGTCACCCTCTCTTGATCTTTCCCTCTTGTAGAGAATGATGGGGCTCCAACTCTTTTAATGGAGAAGTGTCTATGAAATGAGATAGGAATGGGGTATTTATAGTTAGGTTGATGGCATTCTTGTAAAAAGTGAGAAATTAAGGTTAGAAATGCCATGTGGAACGTTCTAATTGGCTGCAAAACACGTGAAACCTTTTGGTAGGTTAGGGGGATGGTAAAATTGTAATTTCACTGAGACTCGATGGTAAAAAGTGATTTCTACTAGAGCTGGAAGCATCCGAATCTTGATCTATCTAGCCTAGGATGTACTAGCAACCTTTTGCAAGGATAGTTGACTTTTTTAGGGTAGTGGAAAATGAAATTTCTCTACCTAACTACTTGCATTTTTGTACCCACATACGTTTTTACTATGATCCCGGGTGTCCATAGGTGGTCCCTAATCTCTACCAATGGAAATCAGATTTCCATTGGCTGTAATTGTTTTGGCTTAATTTATTGGTTCAAGTGGTCCTATAGGGGCCTTGTGTCACTTTGGATCAGGTTATGGGGCAGTCTTATGAATTTTGGGGTGAATAGGTGCATAATTAGGGTTCTCTGGGTTACTAGTTTCCTAAGGGGTCGCAGGTTTAAGTTTTTCGTTAGTGTCAATACGACTTCGAGTGCTCAGTTTATCCTAACGCATGAACCCAATAACACCCACATATTAGCCTCTGCAATTGACTTCATAAGGTAGGCCAAAGCACATTACATCAATAACTTGAACTTTTCATATGAGCCTAGGTCTAATAATCAGTCAAGGCTAGTATATACACAAGTCAATAATAGTCCAAGCAGAATGGGTCTCTCTTAGTCTAGGGACTTGAGTTGATCCTTTAATGCAATTGTCCAATAGGTCTAATACCAGAAGTCTATTCCCATGACATCCTTACACTCCTATGTTAGATAGGTCACAAGCACATCAACTCGTCATCAAATCCGATGAAGGAGACCTTCCATCATGATTTGTCATCAATTCCCTTACACGGGTGTAGACACTCCACCTAGATCATAAGGACGCTACTCTTGAACCAATTGGCAAGCCCTTGAAAAAGTTGCGCTAAAACTCCTTGATTGACGTTAGATAACCGAGCAAGTTTGGACATAAAACCCCTAACTCATCCCTAACTAGGCTACTAGACTTGATTCAAAGATTATCACCTCCCAGATTGTTAATAAGGACACTTAGGTAGCCATTCCCAGAGCTCACCATTCGGACCTACCTTGACAAAGTTGCATCTACCTATCGAAAAAATCTTTAAAAGCCCACCAAATAAAGGCATTTGGGCCAAAAGGATCCTTTCTAAAGAAAAATGTTTTGATCTTCAACCACTAATATAAAAAAACCATAAGGAACCCAAAGGAAACGGAAGACAGATGTAGGCTCTGCCCGAGAAAAAGGAGTACCAAACCATTGGCCAATGTTTGGCTGACGAACACCTGACCCCACTTTTTTTCGCCTAAAGATTTAGATGCTTTTTGACAGATCTTACATGGCAAATTTCTGCTAGGTGTCTCGTTGGCTACGGATGACCGACGATTTCAAAGCCTATAAATTCATCCACCAGAGTTCGATTCAAAGGGGGGAGAAGGCATAGAGAATATTAGAAAGTTTGTGAGAAACTTCCTAAAATCAAGTGCAATCCCTACCCCAACCAGAAGAAAGCTCTGCCACCTAAGATACCCTAAAGTGACCACACCCACACCTAGGCCCTGCCTCACTCAAACCGGCTACAAAGAGCAGCTCATCAGGACAAGCCAGTCAACTCTAGAGTAGATTCAGGATCAGGATGTCTGACCATCCATTTTTACCTAAAAAAGGGTGTTTGACCTCCTTTTTTTTTTTTTTTTTCTCACATCTCAGTCAAGCTCATAACGCGGTCTATTCTGCACATTCCATTTCAACTAACCATTGCTTCTCTTCTTTACTACATTTATCCTCTATTACCTTTATTTTGTTTTATTTGCATGCCCATTCTCTCTTATAGGATTATGCGAAGCATGTTCAGATGATTAACATATTTGCAGGTGTAGTATTCTGTTAAGACTTAAACATTGCATATTTAACCCCTATATATGCATTAGTTTCCCTTGCATTGAAGTGTTAAGTTGATCTAATTAAATAAGTTTTCAACATGCAGAGGAATTTCAGAGTCTAAGTCGATTCCGCGTTTAAACAGATGAATTAAGGTTAGAAAGAAATCAATTTGAAGAACTGAAAAATTAGAGGACTGAAGTTAAATATATGAAGTGCTAAAGATCAAAGGAAAAGAAGTATCGAAGTTAAGAAAGTGACAGAAGATCAAAGTGCATTCAATGAAGAATATTAACAGAGTTCGAGTGATCGAAGAAAGGGCTTGATTGATCAACATTTCCCTGAGCGATCTCAATCGATAGAGTGAAGTATCAAAATTAATCTGAATTATGCCTGGAACTCGCTGGACAATTTTTGGCATGTTCAATTGATCAAAGTCCGGGGGTCGATTGATCGACACTCCAATGGATTTTTAAATAAGTCATTGGACGTATTGGGGGATGTTCGGTATAATGCTCAATTGATCGATCGATTGACGGTTCGAGCAACCGTGTAAATTTTAAGTCGGTTTGAAAGTTTCCTATTTAAAGATGCGATTTTAGGCTTTCCAAAGCATGGATTAGGTCTTGGGGGAGATATCAAGTGAAGGCGAAGCTCTTCCGATGTCATTCTTCTTCTTCAATCATTCTTTACTAGTTTATTTTTCTTTGTTTTTATTTAAGATGTTAGCCATGCTAGGTTAATCTCTTAGCTAAGGCTAAGGGATGAACCTTCTGATGAATTCTTTTATTTAATTCATTTTTAATTCAAGTATTATTGGTTTTTAATATTGAATTGTGATTGTATTAATTGAATTCCTGATTGGAGAAGAATTGATTTGTAAAATCGATTGATCAATTGTGAACTTCGGGTACAATAGATGCTTTTGATTCCCTATGATCAATTTTCTAGATCTTCATAAGAGATTAATCTATCTCGATTCATATATTTTGTTAGATGCTTGTGATTGGATTTATTGAATTATCTTTTGATTAAAACAGATTGGAATCCAGTTCTAGTTGATTTTCTACTTCAGGAAGACGAATTGAATTAAGAATTTGTTAAGTGGGGATTCCTGGATCCTTAGTGCTTTTTAATTATTGTTTATACTCTCTTATTTTTATTGAAATCCATAATTCTCAAATCTGTTTAGTTCTAATTGTGTTCTCAACCACATAAATCCCCGTGGAACGATCTTAGTCTTACTGAGTTATTACTACATCGTAATCCTACACTTGGGATTGGTGAACATATTCCCTTAATAATCACATAGCCCTTAAAGTAGAGACCGCACTAAGGACGGGCAAGAGAGGGTATCTAATCCATTCCTCTCTTATAATCGTGGCCCTTACCTAAGCCTCTTTGGTCATAGGCTAATCACATGAGTCTTTTAGCTCAAAGGGTTTCACCTCTTTGACCCCACCAGGTAGGTTTACGGCTCTGGCCAACCGTAGACCATCACCTCGCCGAATCAGTTAGTGGCAACTCCAAATGTTTAAATGCACTATTATGCCCACCTTAGAAAAGTATTGTAGAACCAAGGAAACCAAACTGAGATAAAAATAAAATAAAAAACACATCGGAACCATAGTTTAGATAGTGACAAGTGTGCGGACCTCTCTACCATTCCACCCTCGAGGGCAGAGGGTGTCTCACGGGCAACGTTTAAAGAATGGCAACTCCACTGGGGATTCCCAGTCTTCACTAGTCAAAAGTCCGGCTTGAAGAAAGGAATGTGTGACTATCAAGGGAATTATGCTATTTGTAAAACTTTCATCCACTAAATACTGGTCCTACACTAACTGAAACTAACCTACTAACCAAATGACTTTTCTAGTTTGTACTGGTCCTTTTTACTTTAGAACAGCTATCATCCATTCCAGTGCATGCTGGTCCCTTTAATTTCTCTCGAGTATCCTGCATTCACACATTACAGTGCACATTGGTCTCATTAATTTCTCGAGAGCATCCTGCATTCTAGCACAAACTGATCCCTTTACTTTCCGGCAATCCATTCCGTACTAGTCATTTTACTTTTCTGCTATATACATCCCAGTGTGCACTTGTCCCCTCTTTCTCTAACACATTTCGCAGGAACTAGAAAGGAGCAAAGGACAATGGACTGACAAAGGGTAAGTCAACACTATAATCGTTACACTACAAAACCATTTGCGGGTTCACCACGCTTCAAGAACAACCTTAGCCTACCAAAACATTATTCGCACACGCAACCAAGCATCCATGTCAGCCCAAGAAGACATCTAAGCCTCTTCACCAGACTCACCCAGGTAACAGGCTTTGTTGCTCGTTATCACCCCACTATTGGCCAATTTTGTCTAAAAGATGAGTAGGATAGGAATTCGTGAATCGCCTCCTCCAAGCTAGGAATGCCCCTCCATTCACAACGCGCAACTGCCCACTACCCATCTGGGTCTCTCCAATCCTACCATCAATCAATTCCAATGTGCCCCACATGACACAAATTGGGTACAATTTCAATACCCACCCGCGCGCCATCCTTTGAGCGAGGATCCATCTGTGCCTCAACTGGCACACTCTGGCTAGTCTCATTCCAATCAACCCCTACAAGCCATTCCTAGCCGGAGCCCTTTCTAACTGGCCCAAGCACCATACCCCATCCCCATCTTGCCTTCGCAGCTCCATCCTGGTCAAGGTCAACCTTTGTTGGACGCCTAGACATATCTGGATATACTGGTTCAGCCCATGGTCAGAACTCCTCTTCAGCAGGCCATCCCCCAGCAAGCTCAACTCATTGCCACACCTAGCCAAGCCAAAGAGGTATATCACTATGAAGAAGAGATAAACAATCCCCATAAGGGCACACCCGCTGATCGCCAATCCCATGTGTAGGACTGCGATGTAGTAATAATCTGGGTGAGACCGAGGTCGATTCATAGGAAATCTAAGAACACAACTAGTACTAGTCTAAAGTAAGATTAAGATAAAAGAAAATCCAACAAATAAGTGTTGAGCTTTGAATTATGCATATTTATTCCTAAATTCAAAGCATAGTAACATGGTTTGAACTATTAAAGTCAAAGACTTTTTCTTTCTATGATTTCAGTTGATGGAGGGAGATCTCATAAAATTAATGATAAAAAGGATGATCTAGGATTTGAGAAGACAAGCCTCAGACATTCCAAAGAAGTGGAGGACACAAGATACCGAAGACAGAAGTAACAGTTAAAATCGTCAGGTCGACTAGCCTTATCGGCCGATTGACAGACAGGTTCAACCGGTTGATGGAAGGGTTGACCGGCCTATTTTCTATGAAAAATCAATTTTTCTGAAGATAAGTTGTTGGACTGTTTTAGGAGATTTCGTCCGACTGACAAGTCGTGTCAACTAGTCGACAGCCGATGGCGGTGCAATTTTCTTATGCAATTGAAGAGGCAGTGCTCGATTTTTCTTATATAAAGAGATCTCCTTTGTGCTTCTAAATAATCCTAGAAGAGTCCTAGAAGCTAAGGAAGGAGAGAGGTTCGAAGTGCCAGCTTTTATATCGATTTTTTAAGTTTCATAGTTCTAGTTTTCCATTTTTCTTATGTTTTTAATAAGTTCTAGTTTAATCATGTCTATGATTGGCTAAAACCTCTTAGTTAGAGCTAAGAGGTGAAGCTTGTAGTCGTTCTTAATGATCTAGTTCATCCATTTCAAGTACTTTGAGCTTAAAGTTGAATTTTTAGAGATTTGCTTTGAATAAAGTAGATAGATTTAGAGAATTCTAAAGATCACTTATGATTATGGTTATATGGGATGCTTATGAGTTTCTGAGATTGATCATATTGGTTTTAAGAGTTCTAGATTGATGAAAACCCTAAATTTATCGTGATTTTTGGATACAGTGAATGCTTTGAGTTCTTTATTGGTTCAAGTTCTTAAATTTGAAGAAGAACTAATCTTCTGAAATTCAAATTCTATATCGGTTTCTAATTTTAATTTAAGTGAATTTATCTTTTGATTATATAGAGACAGGACTTCGATTCCAATTGAGTTATCAAACTTGAATTGATGAATTAACATTATGAATTGATTATCAGTAGATCATTGGCACTAAAGTGTTTTTAGTTCTTGATTTACCTTAAATCTTATTCATTCACGTTTTGAATTCCTTATGTCAATTTAAATTCAAATTTGAAAAAATCTAATTGAAAGAATTTAGAAATGTTCCAACAATCCTTGAGCACGATCTTAGTTTCACAACAAATTGTTACTACAGTGTGTTAGTATACTTTTCTATGGCATACTAGTGCACCTTATTTGTCAATCACGTGGGTCCTTGTGTTGTAATGTCAGTTGAGCCTTGGCAAGTTAAAGACCGAAGATTCAAGTGGACCAAATGCATTAAGGAAGAAGAACGGTAAATGAGATGCCTTGATGACCCTAACCCTTTGGACCAAAACACCCAAACCCTCTTAGATGGCTTGGACCAACTAAGAATACCCTTAGTCATCCTTATTAGCCTTAAATTATATAAAAAAAATATGATAAATTAGGTTAATAAAAGAGGTGGAAGCTACTGTAAACAAATCAGCCCAAATAACAGTTTTTGATTGATCTCTGATCAATCAGACATAGTTTTCGATAGAACTCTGATCAACCAGACAATTGTTCTGATCAATCGAAAATTTTTCCAGAGAATTTAAAAAATTCACTAGACAGATTTTCGATCAATCGGATAGTGCTTCCGATCAATCGGATGTGGTCCTCTGATCAATTAAAATTTGTTCAAGAGAATTCACTGGACAAATTTTCGATCAATCAGATAGGTCTCCGATCAATCGGAAGTGACCTCCGATCAATTAGACCTTTTTCCGATCAATCAGAGATACGTGAATCTCTCCATTTTTTTACCGTTAGAGGAAAATTTATAAAAGGATGGGGATTCATTTTTGGGCATTTGAGAGGGATTTTGAAGAGATAGAAGCTACCATTGTTGAAGAACATTAGGAGCTCTATTCCTAACCTTAGCAAGTCATCTTCTTTATGATTCATCACAAGAATAGAGCATTCCAACCTCATAATGAAGATGCACTTGTCCCTCTTTCGATCTTTAGAGTTTGAATTGATCTTGATAGTGATATTCCTATCCAAAACTCTATGATGAGATCCTTGTAGGTGAGACTCTCTAGGTAACCCATATTTATTAGTTGTAGAGATCTCAAACCTACCTCCTAGCACCTTGGGCATCTCTAATAGAGCATTATATGCAAGGTGGCTGATCGTGGAGCTGGAGCATTGGCAATTGAATGGCATTAGCGATCGGGGGAGCACAAGGGGGAGCTAATTCAAGCACAGGAGAGTGAGAAGAAGGAATCCGAAGCGGCGCAACAGCATGGCTAAAATTTGACAAGTGAATTGTCATTTTGTAAGAGTCCATCCACTGTATTTTCGGTGAGAATTGAGTGTAGAGTTTGTCTTCAAACTCGATAGGTTTGGTTGTAGGACCTAGACCCGGTTGTAGGGTCGAATTGAGTCTCTAAGTGGGGAGCCACCGGCGGCAGTAAACACTAGGTACGGTTGTAGGACCTTGGATCAGTTGTAGAGCCTAAAACTATTGAAGTTCGGTTGTAGGACCTTGACTCATGAGTGGAGTCTAAATTGAAGTTCGGTTGTAGGACCTTGGCTTGAGTAAGCTTAAAATACCTATGAATGTGTAAGTTGGGAGGAACCTGTAAACTCCCCGGTTGGGTAGATCCGATTTAAAATACCTTGGTTGGGAGGAATCAGATTTAAACTCCCTGGTGAATGCCGGTGTGCTCAAAGGGGTTGAGTACTTGAACTGGGAGTGGAGTAGACCCAAAGTCGAACCACTATACATCATTGTGTTTGTGATAGTTTTTAGCACATTTCTTATTATGCATTGTGTTTAATTGTTTAATTATAATTCTTAATTAGAATGTATGCTAGGCATTCGATAGGCACATCCACACACACAAGATGTACTTTCACTTCTTAAGTAGACTTGAGCATATGATCCATTCTCATATAGTCCACTTAGGTTGCATAGATTAGGAGCTTGATTAGTATAATCACTTGATAATCTATGCTTTCTTAAACTAGGTCATTAATTGCTTTAATTATATGCTAGTTGTGTGATTGGATCCACTTAGGCTTGGAGGTCGAAGTGTTCTTGCTTACTTAGTTTAATTTGTTAAATTGTGTAAGTAAGCGAAAAGAATTTCAAAAGGTCCTAATCACCCCCGCCCCCGTAGCACTTAGCCATAATTCTAGTTGCTCCGCTCGTTAGCTACGGCACGCATATATGTTGGTGTCATGTTAGACCACTCAACGTAATTTCACTTGCAACCTTGCAATTTAGGTTTCCTATCAAGTTATTAGCGCTGTTGCAGGGGATTTTAGGTTGGGGGTGAGATTCCTGCTGAATCATTAGTACTTTGCCACATTTTAAGCAATTTATTTTTTAAAAATTCTTCAAATTTTCATATTTGTAAACTTTAGAAATTTAAATTTCTGCATGAGAATATTTGGATAGAAGGTGAAGAAACTATAGTAATATGATTATTTGAAAATCCAAAATCTAGTCAACTTAGTGATTTTTAAATGACTTTCTTCTATGAATGATCAATAGAACATTTAAACATTAATTGAGTCTAGATTCATAGTACATATCCAACTTGTGATTATTAAGATAAAATGAATTTGTACGAGTTAAGGTAATGATTATTTAAAGGTGCTAGGAACAAGCCTGCATATCCTTGTCTACCTTGAAAATAAAAGTAAAAAGAAAGAAAAAAGGAAATAATGAAGAAAGAATTGAAAAAAAGAAAGAAAGAAAAAAATCAGCTAAAAAATAATTGTATCGGAAAGGGCTACCTATGACCACAAAAAAGGAATCGGATAAGTGTGAAAGTCATCAATGAAAAATCATAAGCTGAAAAAGAAGGTAAAAAAGGAGCTGGGATCGGAATCAGTGACTTGTGTCGATCTGTCCGCGTTTAATATGTTATCACATTTAACCTTAGAAATCGAAGTGGACTCTTAATGAGAGTAAAGTTGGTTTGTATTAAGTATTCTAGGATCTTGATGTTTGAACAATTCTATTGACTCATTGATGGTTGGAACTCGAGGTGAGAACTTATTGATGTTCTAAGAATTCAGGTTGATAATGGTTATATTGTTTATGTCTCTGAACTATTTTGTCTAAATATTTTAGAAGCACATAATTTATTTTTCAGAGAGAGGATGGAAGTTGAGATTTGAGAATAGTTTTTGCATGTTATGCTTGGGACTTGTAAAATTCTGGTTGGGGAGTGTGCTGAGCTCTGAATTGTGCATATGTATTCCCAAATTCATATCATAGTTACATGGTTTAAATGGTTAAAGTCACAAACTTATGTATCTTTTTATGTTTTCAGTTGATGGAGGGAAATCTCATAAATTTAATTATAAAAATGATGATCTAGGATGTTGAGAAGACAAGCCTCAGACGTGCCAAAGAAGTGGAGGAAACAAGCTACTAAAGATCGAAGAGAAAAACTGAAGTTATGGAGAAATAGTAAAAATCGGCAGGTCGACTAGCTTTATCGGCCAGTCGACAAATAGTTTCGGTCGAACAATGGCAAGGTCGACCGACCCATTTTTTTATATGAAAAATCAAGTTTTTTGAAGACAAGTTGCTGGATTGTTTTTAACGATTTTGGCTAGGCAACGGGTTGTGTCAATCGGCCGATCAATATCGAAGAACATTAAAAAATTTGTTAGTTCGATATTTAGAGGGCTATCGACCAGTCAACAACTGATGACAGTGTGATTTTCTTACGCAATTGAAGATGCGGTGCTCGATTTTTCCTATATAAAGTAGGGTCCTTGGTACTTTTAAATGATTTAGAGGAGTCCTAGAAGCTATGGAAGGAGAGATTCAAAGTGGAGGCTTCTACTTCGATTTTTCAAGTTTCCTAGTTCTAGTTTTCTGTTTTTCTTATGTTTTTAAGAAATTCTAGTTTAATCATGTCTATGGTTGGCTAAAACCTCTTACCTAGAGCTAAGAGGTGAAGCTTGTAGTCGTTCTTAATGTTGTAGTTCATCTATTTCAAGTACTTTGAGCTTAAAGTTAAATTATTATATATTTATTTTAAATAAAGTTGATAATTTTAGAGAATTCTAAAGATCTCTTATAATTATGATTACATGGGATGCTTATAAGTTTCTGAGATTGATCATTGTTTGTTCGCCTTAAGTGCAAGGCTGCGATGTAGTAATAATTCTCAGTAAGATCGAGGTCGATCCTCAGGGATTGTCGTAAAAATTCTAAACTTTATAACTAGGATGGGTTAAATTCAAATTTGTATTAATGGATGAAATTTAATAACATAAAACTATTTATTTAGGAGTTAAAGAAGAGAAATAAAACACTAGAGCGCCAATGATCTACTTATAATCATTCACAATGCCAATTCAAACCATTCTAGCCAATAACTCAATCGAAATCGGAGTTCTATCCCTATTCAATCGGAATATAGAGTGTTGAGCTCTTAATTGTGCATATTCTAACCCCAATTCATCACTCATTGTGCGAGGTTTGCATGGTTTATAGACGAATCTAATGCGTGTTTTGTGATTGCAGGTTTGAGAGTGGACTCCGCCTAATTGAGGATGAAGAGAGCTTGTTTAGGACCTTGGATGAAGACCCAAAGGTGGGCCGAAGGAAGAAAGAAGCAAGGGAAGAAAGAAAGAAACAAGAACAAGGAGAGAAAAGAAAGAAAAAGAAGGAATGAGATGGTCCGACCGGTCTTGACCGGTCGGCCATGGTTGCTGGAACCAAGCTGAAGACGTCCGACCGGGACCGGTCGGCCCTACCTGTTGGGGCAGTGCTGAAGACGTCCGACCGGTCTTGACCGGTCGGGCATGGTTGCTGGACTACTGCCAGAAGAGGGCCAGACCGGTCGTGACCGGTCGGCCAATGTGAAAAATCAGAACTTCTATTCCTGGCCCGATTTTTTCTACGCACTGCGTAACTCTTACGCAGTTTCTCGATTCTTCTGAAGTTGCGGAGCCTCTAGACTATAAAAGGACACCTAGGGATCGTTCCTAGGGTATCTAAGAAGGGTTGAAGCAAGCTAGGAGGCGGCGGAAGTGAATTTTGGAGTTCCACAACTCCTTCGAGTTTGTTTTTGCTGTTTTTATGAACTTTTTAGTTGTTTCATGTTTCCTTGGATCATGAGCAGCTAAACCTCTTAGCTAGGACTAAGAGGTGAAGCTTGTAGTGGATCCAAGATGTTTCAATTCGTAGCTAGCTGGTTTTAAGTATGGAATTCATGATTATGAACTATGGTTTGAAGTTTATACAAGTTTTTAAGTAGTTGTTCTTAGTCTTATGATGACTCATGGATGTTTGGGAGAATTACTTAACTTCTTAATTGGTTTGTATCCGTCTAGACCTGTATGATCCGAGGAATTGGAGTGCGCTCTAGTACTATGATCTTCATGAAGGGACTTCTTACCAAAGTTCTAATTTTCTGATTTTCTGTAATATGTATGGACTGTGCATGAGATTTGAATCAAGTTCAAATCCTGATCTAGCCTTGTCTTGTGACAGGACTTGAGGATGGTTATGATTGTGAACTAGACCTTTTGGAAAGGGGAATGACCTATGCAATTGAGCATGCTCAGCTCAGCCTACATTGAGTGAATCCTATGCATTACACTTACATATTACAGATTGTTTGGTTTAACAGCTCTATCATCCGACTAGATAGACCTTAATGTCGATTCTAGTTGAGAGAATGAGAAACCACAGCGGATTGAACATCAAGGATTACTACAAGTGGATCCTTGAACCCATAGTGCCTTTTTTATAATTGTCTACATTCAAATTAGTTTAAAACTGTTATTCACATCAATTCTATTCAAAATCTGATTATTAGCTTTTAATAGATACTTTTGGATGTGTTTGTGAAATCCTACATAAGTCCCTGTGGATCGACCTCGGTCTTACCGAGTTTATTACTACATTGCAACCCTACACTTGGGGAAGCAAACAAGTTTTTGGCGCCGCTGCCGGGGATTTTGACGGTTTTTCATAAATTTCTGAAATTAGTATCTATTTAGGATTTTTAGGATTTTAGGACTAACTTAGTTTGTTTATTTGATTTTTCTTTTCAGGGATTTCTCGGAAGCTGAAGAAGATATAAGGATTTCAAGTGCCGAATCAGGTTCTATCTTTCTAAACCTTACTCTTCTCCTTCTCTTATTCATTCCTGTCATATTCATCTCTTGTAGAGTGGGTGGAGACTCCTTTTGGATCTCTGAAAGGTCGGCCTTTTTGCCACCTGGATTCCTATTGGTCGGCTCTGCCGTCTTGGATCACCTTGTGCTCAGAGATTTCTTTTCTCATCTCTACTCCTCTTTCTCCTTTTTCTGCACTTTTTCTCAAAAGATTCAAAGAGTGGGTGGGGAGTTCTCTGAACCCCTATTGACCAGGAGAAATCGGTCTCTATCCTTGCTTCTGGCTTAGCCATTGCAAGACACCTTGTGCTTCGGTCTTAGAGAAAAGTAAAGAAAGGGAGGAAGAATTCTTCTTTCTCTTTGTTTCTTATTTTCTTGTTTTGCATGCCACATTGGGCTTGGGATTCCAATAACCGACTCATACGTGAAGGGGGGATAGTAGAAGGAATTGACAGAGAACCACGTGCTAGGAGACATCTAAACTCTCCAATTTTGTCTAAAAATATGGCTGCAAATCAACCTAATCCGGGCCAAAACTAAACTGAAACAGGGGAGAATGTGGTTGAGAATGTTCCCCGACCTAGGACTTTACGTGATTTCTTGCAACCCGCAAGAGCGAGCACTCCCTCATGCATAGTTTTTCCACAAAATGCAGGGAATGTGGATTTGAAACCGGGAGTGATTCAACTTCTCCCTAAATTCCATGGTTTAGACAGTGAAAGTGCCTATCAACACCTTAAGGAGTTTGATGAGGTAATCACCACCATGCACTTTGCAAATGTTACTGAAGATGTAGTAAGACTCAAATTCTTCCCTTTCACTCTTAAGGATAAAGCCAAGGGTTGGCTTTATACATTGAGGCCAAGATCAATTGGTGCATGGACTGATATGCACAGAGAATTTATAAAGAAATTCTTCCCTACTCACAAAACGAACATGTTGAAGCGCCTTATCATGAACTTTGCCCAAAAGGAAGATGAAACCTTCTTCCAATGTTGGGAGAGGTTTAAGGAGTTATTAAATGCATGCCCACATCATGGCTATGAAATTTGGCAGGTTATAAGCTTTTTCTATGAAGGACTGACTTCACCCATGCGCCAATTTGTAGAGATGATGTGTAACGGGGAGTTCATGAATAAGGAAGCTGATGAAGCATGGGATTATTTGGAAGAATTGGCTGAGAATGCACAGGCTTGGGACACATTGAAACTAACTAATTCCAAGACTGGCCAACAAAAGAAAAAGGGGGGAATGTATGTCTTATCAGAAGAAGATAGTATAAGTGCACGGTTGGCTAGCCTCACAAGAAAGGTCGAAGCCATGGAATTAATGAAAGGAGAAACAATCAACTCCACTGATGTTGAAACTGTTTGTGGAATTTATGCTGGAACTCAACATACTACACAAGATTGTCCCACAATTTCGGCAGTCCAAGGCATCTTATAAGAACAAACAAATGCCATAAACAGTTATCAACAACAATATGGTGCTCCAAACTCAAACACGTTTAATCCTAATTGGAAGAACCATCCTAACTTCAGTTGGAGGAATGGACCCACTGCAAATGCAAACAACACTCCAAAAGTATCACTAGAGGAGATGTTGGGTGCATTCGTATCGGTCCAAGCTGAGTATAATAAGATAAATTCTCTCAAAATAGATGGGTTCATGCAAGAGCAATTGAAATTCAACCAAAATTCAACTCAAGCCATCAATGAATTGAAAACATCACTGGCTAGAGTTGAATCTCACCTTAGTGTTAGAGAGAAGGGCACACTTCCTGCCCAACCTCTTCCTAACCCAATGACCCAGTATGAGATACAAGATGCAAGCTCATCCTCCCACCATACGGAACATGTCCAAGCTATCACCACTTTGAGAAGTGGGAAAGAAATTAACAAATCTAATCCGGTGAAAGCCCCAAAGCCTAAGGATCGGGAAATTCCTAAAGAGGATGATAGCCCAAACAATATTCCACAAGAGAAAGAACCGGAAAGACAATACAAGCAGGTTGCCCCATTTCCCCAAAGGTTGATTTCACCTAAACCTTTAGATAAAAATCTGGAGATTTTAGAAGTTTTCAAGCAGGTGAAGATTAACATCCCGTTGTTAGATGCAATAAAACAAATACCATCGTATGCCAAATTTCTAAAGGAGTTTTGTACAGTCAAAAGGAAACACAATGTTCACAACAAAGTACTTTTGACTGAGAACTTG
The DNA here is from genome assembly GCA_003013855.2 of Liriodendron chinense. Lineage (NCBI taxonomy): Eukaryota > Viridiplantae > Streptophyta > Magnoliopsida > Magnoliales > Magnoliaceae > Liriodendron > Liriodendron chinense. The sequence continues at coordinate 2,297,299 of ML058480.1, read as the reverse complement.
AGCGCCATCATCAAACAAGAGGTGCCCCAAAAATACAAGGATCCGGGTAGTCCAACCATCTCATGCATCATAGGAGACTACTGGATTAAACAAGCCCTACTCGACTTGGGGGCAAGTGTGAATCTCATTCCATACTCGGTCTATGAGCAACTTGGGTTAGGTGAATTAAAACCGACCAAAACCACACTCCAACTTGCTGATAGATCCATCCGTATACCGAGAGGAATGATAGAGGATGTTCTAGTCCAAGTTGATAAATTCTACTACCCAGTAGACTTTATTGTCTTGGACACACATCCTGTGATTGGCACCGGTGCTCAAATTCCCGTCATACTTGGACGACCGTTTCTAGCTACCTCAAATGCCATTATCAATTGTAGAAACGGACTTGTACAAATGTCCTTTGGAAATATGACCCTTAAGCTTAACATATTTGATTTATGCAAACAACCACGGGAAGTTGATGATGATGTCCACGAATTAAACATGATCGAATCATTCGTGGAGGATACAGTCCCCTTATCACTATTTCCCGACCCTTTGGAGGCATGTGTGGCCCATTCTTATGAGATAAATGATGACACAATGGAAGAGATGGATGCCATGCTAGAGATGATGCCAGTGCTTGATAATAAAAGATGGAGGGCCTTATTTGAGCCTTTGCCTGTAAACGAGAACAAGGCCCTCCCATCCAACATCAAGGCACCAACACTCGACCTAAAACCATTACCAAGTGAGTTGAAATATGTTTATTTAGGTCAAGATGAGACATATCCAGTGGTGATTTCTTCCCACTTGGATGAGGAACAAGAGAGTAGGCTAATAGCTACTCTATTAGAGCACAAAAGTGCCATTGGATGGTCAATTGCGGATCTCAAAGGCATAGACCCACTGATTTGTACTCATCGCATACACCTTGAGGAGAATGCGAAGACATCTCGGCAACCACAAAGATGACTAAATCCAAACATGAAGGATGTGGTTAAGGCCGAAGTGGTGAAACTATTGGATGTAGGTATCATTTACCCAATATCCGATAGCTAATGGGTAAGCCCTACTCAAGTGGTGCCTAAGAAATCCGGAATAACCATCGTAGCCAATGCCAATAATGAACTCGTGCCAACTAGAGTCACTACCGGTTGGAGAATGTGCATTGACTACAGGAAGCTAAACACTGTCATGAGGAAAGACCACTTCCCCCTTCCATTTGTTGATCAAATTTTAGAACGGTTGGCGGGTCATTCCCATTTTTGCTTCCTTGATGGCTATTCAGGGTACAACCAAATAGAAATTGCCCGTGAAGACCAAGAAAAGACTACATTCACATGTCCATTCGGCACTTTCGCCTACCGACGGATGCCATTTGGACTATGTAATGCCCCTGCCACCTTTCAGCGTTGTATGATGAGTATCTTTTCTGACATGGTGGGGACCATTCTCGAAGTCTTCATGGATGATTTTCCGTATTTGGTTGTAGCTTTGATGAGTGCCTTGAGCACTTGAAGTCTGTGCTGAAAAGATGTGAAGAGAAGAACCTTGTGCTCAATTGGGAGAAGTGTCACTTCATGGTGCAAAAGGGAATTGTACTTGGACACATCGTTTCACAAAATGGAATCGAGGTGGACAAAGCGAAAATTGATCTTATCTCTAACCTTCCACCACCCAAAAGCATACGAGATGTACGGTCCTTTTTAGGACACGCAGGATTTTACAGAAGGTTCATAAAGGACTTCAGTTCACTCTCTCGTCCTTTATGTAACCTACTTCAAAAGGAAAATTCATTCGAGTGGAATGAAGAATGTCAAAAGGCCTTTACCACCCTTAAAGGTATGTTGACATGTGCTCCCATAATGTAACCACCTGATTGGAGCATTCCCTTTGAAATTATGTGTGATGCTAGTGACTATGCTATTGGGGCCGTGTTAGGTCAAAGAAAAGAGAAAAAGCCATGTGTCATCTACTATGGAAGTAGAACCCTAAACTCAGCCCAAGCAAACTACACCACTACTGAAAAAGAACTTTTAGCCGTAGTTTTTGCCTTGGACAAGTTTAGGTCCTACTTGATTGGATCCAAGATCATTATATTCACTGACCATGCCGCGCTTAAGTATCTTCTTTCTAAGAAAGATGCTAAACCACGGTTGTTAAGATGGATCCTTCTACTCCAGGAATTCGACATAGAAATACGTGATAAGAAAGGAGTAGAGAATGTAGTAGCTGACCACCTCTCTCGACTTGTCCTCACTGATTCCCCTGAAACGACTGCAATCAATGACATGTTCCCTGATGAACAACTTTTCACTGTTTCCCAATTGCCATGGTATGCGGACATTGCTAACTATCTTGCTACAGGTACAATTCCTACATATTAGAAAAAACAAGATAAGGATAAATTCTTCACAGAGGTGCGGAAATTCCTATGGGACGACCCATACTTATTCAAGTATTGTCCCGATAAAATCATAAGGAGATGTGTGCCAGATGAGGAACAACAAAGTATCATCTCCTTCTGTCATTCTCAGGCATGTGGTGGCCACTTTTTGGCTAAAAAGACCACAGCGAAAATTCTGCAATGTGGGTTTTATTGGCCCACCATGTTCAAAGACACACATGAGTTTTGCAAAGCATGTGAACCTTGTCAGAAATTAGGAGGAATCTCCAATAGAAATATGATGCCACTCAATCCCATCTTAATAATCGAAATTTTTGATTGTTGGGGCATCGATTTCATGGGCCCATTCCCATCTTCTTTTGGAAACCTATACATCTTGCTTGCCGTTGATTATGTTTCCAAATGGGTCGAGGCCATCCCTTGCCGGAATAATGACCATAAAACGGTCATTCGATTTTTAAAAGAAAACATTCTTTCCCGGTTTGGAACGCCTCGAGTCATCATAAGTGATGGAGGGTCTCACTTTTGCAATCGCCCTTTTGAAACCTTAACGAAGAAATATGGCGTAACACACAAAGTGAGCACTCACTATCACCCACAAACTAGTGGACAAGATGAGATATCCAATAGGGAGATTAAACACATTTTAGAGAAAATGGTGAACCCCGATCGCAAGGATTGGTCGCTTCGGCTTACCGATGCGCTTTGGGCTTACCGTACTGCTTTCAAAACCCCTATTGGAATGTCTCCCTATAGACTTGTCTATGGGAAGGCTTGTCACTTGCCTGTGGAGTTGGAACATAGGGCATATTGGGCTATTAAGAAGATGAATTTCAATTCTGACAAGGCAAGCTCGTTACGCAAACTACAATTGAATGAACTTGCAGAAATCCGGAATGAAGCTTATGAGAATGAGAGAATTTACAAGGACAAGATGAAGATATTCCATGATAAGAATATTCTTCGCAAGACATTCACGATCAATCAAAAAGTCCTCATGTATAATTCTCGCTTACATCTATTTTTGGGAAAATTGAGATCTCGATGGACCGGTCCCTACATTGTGCAAACTGTCTATCCATATGGGACTGTCGAGCTATTGAATCCGAGGAACGACAACATTTTTAAGGCAAATGGGCAGCGATTAAAGCCGTTCTTTGAGAAATTTCCTTCAGAAGGTATGTCCATACCCCTGAATGATCCTGTGTATCAGGATGATTGATCTCCTAGTCTGACGGAGGTATCTAGTAGTTAGGATTAGGATTTTGTTGCTTTGTTTACTTTTGCTTAGGTTTGTTAGAAGGAGGAGGAATTCCAATTTTCACTCTCTCAGGTACTATCACTCCTCACTCCCTTGTATTTTTCAAATTGCTCTCATGTTTTGCTCATTGCACATCTTTTACATTGAGGACAATGCAAGATTTGGTTGGGGGTGTAGGATCACTTGGATGAATCCAACGTTTTGCAACATTTCAAGCAATTATGTGGGAAATTTTTCGATTTCGAAACTCTTTTGGACAACATCGGTTTTATGCATTCCAGATGATATGAGCATAAGAAGAGGAAATATGAAGTGTATGGGGCTGTATGTCTGGAATCTCTCATAGCATAATGGTTTTATATGTGAATTCCCCTATTTCTGTGATTGATAGAAAATCTGAACACTTTTACACCTAGTCCACATTACACGATTTTCATGGGTTGAAGGGACTATGTGATTTATGGATTAGCTAGACTTTGAATTAAGGTATTGAGAAATCAGGCCGGGGTACTTTGTCCATCCTTGTCCATGGGAAAACAATGCTGGATATGGATTTCTAAAAATCCTATCTAAATTAAAAGAAAAAGGAAAAGGAAGAATGAAATTGGGAATGATGGAAAAACGGTGGAAAATTCCTGATTAGGGCTACCTACTACCAACCGGGGGATGGTCTACTCGTAACCAAAGCCGGAAATGGGACGTAGTGTGAAAGTCGTCGGAAGGACGGTAAGGCAAATTCCTGTCATTGGCTTGATGTGGCTCTATATACCTTGAGATCTATAGTCTGATTGATCTATGAAGAAGATAATCCTAGAAACTCGGGAGATGAATTTTTCACTGTCCACACTAGGGTGAATTTGTTCAAGTTCTTCTATTTATCAACCAATTAGCGGGAATTTCATATGAATGCTTATTATGTTTTAAGAGCTTACGGTTTCAACCTCTGTCGCCTAATATTTCTGAATCTTATACTTATGTACCTTGGGACGCATAGAAGGATAATTTCTAAGGGAAAGTTGAGTTTTGAGGAATGGAATTGGTTTCACGCATGTTTTGCTCGGGACTAGCAAAATGCTGGTTGGGGGGTGTGTTGAGCTCTTAATTGTGCATATTCTAACCCCAATTCATCACTCATTGTGTGAGGTTTGCATGGTTTATAGATGAATCTAATGCGTGTTTTGTGATTGCAGGTTTGAGAGTGGACTCCGCCTAATTGAGGATGAAGAGAGCTTGTTTAGGACCTTGGATGAAGACCCAAAGGTGGGCCGAAGGAAGAAAGAAGCAAGGGAAGAAAGAAAGAAACAAGGACAAGGAGAGAAAAGAAAGAAAAAGAAGGAATGAGATGGTCCGACCGGTCTTGACCGGTCGGCCATGGTTGCTGGAACCAAGCTGAAGACGTTCGACCGGGACCGGTCGGCCCTACCTATTAGGGCAGTGCTGAAGACGTCCGACCGGTCTTGACCGGTCGGGCATGGTTGCTGGACTACTGCCAGAAGAGGGCCAGGCCGGTCGTGACCGGTCGGCCAGCCCAGTTCGACCGGTCCAGACCGGTCGGCCAATGTGAAAAATCAGAACTTCTATTCCTGGCCCTGATTTTTTCTGCGCACTGCGTAACTCTTACGCAGTTTCTCAATTCTTCTGAAGTTACGGAGCCTCCAGACTATAAAAGGACACCTAGGGATCGTTCCTAGGGTATCTAAGAAGGTTTGAAGCAAGCTAGGAGGCGGCGGAAGTGAATTTTGGAGTTCCACAACTCCTTCGAGTTTGTTTTTACTGTTTTTATGAACTTTTTAGTTGTTTCATGTTTCCTTGGATCATGAGCAGCTAAACCTCTTAGCTAGGGCTAAGAGGTGAAGCTTGTAGTGGATCCAAGATGTTTCAATTCGTAGCTAGCTGGTTTTAAGTACGGAATTCATGATTATGAACTATGGTTTGAAGTTTATACAAGTTTTTAAGTAGTTGTTCTTAGTCTTATGATGACATGGATATTTGGGAGAATTACTTAACTTCTTAATTAGTTTGTATCAGTCTAGACCTGTATGACTCGAGGAATCGGAGTGCGCTCTAGTACTATGATCTTCATGAAGGGACTTCTTATTAAAGTTCTAATTTTCTAATTTTCTGTAATATGTATGGACTGTGCATGAGATTTGAATCAAGTTCAAATCCTGATCTAGCCTTGTCTTGTGACAGGACTTGAGGATGGTTATGATTGTGAACTAGACCTTTTGGAAAGGGGAATGACCTATGCAATTGAGCATGCTCAGCTCAGCCTACATTGAGTGAATCCTATGCATTACACTTACATATTACAGATTGTTTGGTTTAACAGCTCTATCATCCGACTAGATAGACCTTAATGTTGATTCTAGTTGAGAGAATGAGAAACCACAGCGGATTGAACATCAAGGATTACTACAAGTGGATCCTTGAACCCCTAGCGCCTTTTTTATAATTGTCTACATTCAAATTAGTTTAAAACTGTTATTCACATCAATTCTATTCAAAATCTGATTATTAGCTTTTAATAGATACTTTTGGATGTGTTTGTGAAATCCTACATAAGTCCCTGTGGATCGACTCGGTCTTACCGAGTTTATTACTACCTCGCAACCCAACACTTGAGGAAGCGAACATAGAGCAATCAAATCATTATAATATATTTAACATAGATGGGTCATCTACTGATATGGTTCTTTATAATCAACTAAGGCATTGGGCGTATTCAATCACACAGCCCAATCATTCACAAAACAATTAAGATCACATTCATGATGCTTCCTTAAGTCTTGTCATTAGACTTAATTTAGAAGCCTGAATTGAACTTCTATTGAACCAAAATCAATACATAAACATTTATCTCAGATCAATCCCAAAGATAAGAACTTCTTCTAGTTTAGTTCTAGATAAGCACTTAGGAAACTTAGTTTGTAAGATCCCCTAACATCCAACATATCATGATGGATCTAAGATCTCTACAACCTAAAATCCTATCAATCAACACCCCATTAAGCAATCTCAGTAATCAAAACATCCTATGTAAGAGAAATCACAGGAGATAGAAGATTAACTAAAAATATTAACTTTATTTTAAACTTGAACTAGAAATGTTCTTCATTAAACCAAAAATACTTGAACTAATTCGAATTAAGCATTGTAAATAACTAAAAGCTTCACCTCTTAGCCCTAGCTAAGAGGTTTAGCCAATCGTCAATAGTTTAAACTAAAACTCAAAGGAAAACTAAAGAAAAACATAAAAAAAAAATCGAGTTTAGAGGAGTTGTAGACGCTCCACAGCGATCTCCTTCACCTCCCACGACTTTCCAAGCCTTCTATGATGCCTTAGGAATGAACCCTAGGTGTCATTTTATAATGGAGAAGCTCCACCGACTCAAAAACTTTCAGAATCCACGTATTACTTACACAGTGCATGAAAAATCAAAGCTTGTTGAACAAGTTGTTGAAAAAGTACAAAAATCTGAAATTTTGTACATGGCCGACCGGTCGTGGCACTGTAGCGACCTATCTCGACCGGTCTTGATAGGTCAAATTGGTTTTGAAAGAGGTCCAGCAAGCTCTAGCAACATCTGGAGTGGTCTGTAGAGGCTAGCCAACCGGTCTTGACCGATCGGGGCACTGTAGCGACCTCTTGGGCAACTGGTCTTGACCGGTCTAGCCCATTGAAAATGGTGTTTTTAACTCATTTTCTCTCTTTTCTTCCCTTGCTTCTTCCTTCTCTTTTGGCCCACCTTCAGTCATCATCAAATGACTTCCAAATGTGTTCTTTTAGCCTTCAAATAAGTGAAGTGTCTCTCTCATTCCTACAATCACAAAACATGTATTAGATAGTTTTTTAAACATGGAAATTATGCATAAAATGTGATGCAATAGAGTTAGAATATGTATAAATTAAGAGCTCAACAATCATATTGGTTTTAAGAGTTCTAGATTGATGGAAACTTTAGATTCATTATGATTTCCGGATATGGTGAATGCTTTGAGTTTTCTATTAGTTCAAGTTCTCATATTTGAAGAAGAACTAATCTTTTAAATTTCAAATTCTATATTATTTTCTAATTGTGAGTTAAGTGAATTTATCTTCCTATTGGATAGAGACAAGACTTCGATTCCAATTGAGTTATCAAACTTAAATTGATGGATTAGCATTATGAATTGACTATAAGTGGATCCTTGGCGCTGAAGTGTTTTTAATTCCTGATTTATCTTAAATCTTATTTATTCACATTCTGAATTCCTTACATTAATTTAAATTCAAATTTGGATTAATTCTAATTGAGTTAGTTTAGAAGTGTTCCAACAATCCTTGAGGATGATCTTGGTTTCACATCGAATTATTACTACCGCGCAACCTTGCACTTCGAGTTTCCTATCAAGTTTTAGTGCCGTTGCAGGGGATTTTAGGTTGGGAGGTGAGATTCCTGCTGAATCATCAATACTTTGCCACATTTAAAGCAATTTTTTTAAATTCTTCAAAATTTCATATTTTTAAACTCTCTTAGAAATTTAAATTTTTGCATGCCTGAGTTGGATAGAAGGTGAAGAGACTATAGTAATATGATTATTCAAAAATCCAGAATCTAGTCAACTTAGTGGTTTTTAAATGAGTTCCTTCTATGAATGATCGATAGAACATTTAAACATTAATTGAGTCTAACTTCATAGTACATATCCAACTTGTGATTATTAAGATAAATTGAATTTATATGAGTTAAGTTGATAATTATTTAAAGGTGCTAGGAACCAAGCCTGGATTTCCCTGTCTACCTTGAAAAAAAAAGTAAAAAGAAAGAAAAAGAAATAATTGGAAAAAAATAAAGAAGAAAAAAATGAAAAAAAAGAAGCTAAAAAACAGTTGTATAAGAAAGAGCTACCTATGACAACAAAATAGGAATGAGATTAGTGTGAAAGCCGTCGATGAAAAATCAAAAGTTGAAAAAGAAGGTAAAGAGTGAGCTAGGATCGAATGAGTGACTTGTGTTGATCTATCCGCCTTTGATAAGTTATCACATTTAACCTTAGGATCTTGATGTTTTAACAATTCTATTACTCATTAATGATTAGAACTTGGGTTGAGAACTTATTGATGTTCTTAGAATCCAGGTTGATAATGGTTATATTGTTTATGTCTCTGAACTATTTTGTCTAACTCTTTTAGAAGCACAAAATTTGTTTTTCTAAGAGAATGTAAGTTGAGATTTGATAATAGTTTTCACATGTTTTGCTTGGAACTAGCAAAATGCTGGTCGGGGACTGTGTTGAGCTCTGAATTATGCACATTTATTACCAAATTCATAGTATAGTTACATGGTTTGAACTATTAAAGTCATAGACTTATGTATGTTTCTATGTTTTCAATTGATGGAGGGAGATCTCATAAATTTAATGATAAAAATGATGATATAGGATGCTGAGAAGACCAACCTTAGATATGCCAAAGAAGTAGAGAAAATAAGCTACTGAAGACTAAAGAGAAAAATTGAAGTTATGAAGAAATAGTCAAAATCGGCAGGTTGATTGGCCTTTGGCCGATCGACAGACAAGTTCAGTCGGGCTTTGGCAAGGGTTAATCAACTTATTTTCTATGAAAAATCAAGTTTTCTGAAGACAAGTTGCTGGACTGTTTTTAACGATTTTGACTGATCGACGGGTCATGTCAACCGGCCAATCAGGATCGATGATCATTAACAAATTAGTTACTTCGATATCTATAGGGTTGTTGTTCTGCCGGTGCCCATTGTTAACCGATTGACAGTCGATGATGGTGTGATTTTCTTACGTAATTGAAGAGGCAATGCTCTACTTTTTTTGATATAGAGAGGGGTCCTTCGTGCTTCTAAATGATCCTATAAGAGTCCTAGAAGTTATGGAATGAGAGATATTTGAAGTGGAGGCTTCTACATCGATATTTTCAAGTTTCCTAGTTCTAATTTTTTATTTTTCTTATGTTTTTAAGAAGTTCTAATTTAATCATGTCTATGGTTGGCTAAAACCTCTCAGTTAGAGCTAAGAGGTGAAGCTTGTAGTCATTCTTAATGTTGTAATTCATCTATTTCAAGTACTTTAAGCTTAAAGTTAAATTTTGAGAGATTTGTTTTGAATAAAGTGAATAGTTTTAGAGAATTCTAAAGATCTCTTATGATTATGGTTATATGGGATGCTTATGAGCTTATGAGATTGATCAGATTAGTTTTAAGAGTTCTTGATTGATGGAAACCCTAGATTCATCATGATTTTCGTATTTAATGAATGCTTCGAGTTTTTTATCAGTTCAAGTTCTCAGATTTGAAGAAGAATTAATCTTCTGAAGTTCAAATTCTATATTGGTCTCTAATTGTGATTTAACTAAATTTATATTCCAATTGGATAGAGACAGGACTTTGATTCCAATTGAGTTATGAAAGTTGAATTGATGGATTCACATTATGAATTGACTGAGTGGATCCTTGACGCTCTAGTTTTTTTAGTTCTTGATTTATCTTAAATCTTATTTGTTCACGTTCTAAATTCCTCACTTTAATTTAAATTCAAATTGGGATAATTCTAATTTAGTTAGTTTAGAAGTGTTCCAACAATACCTGAGGATGATCTCAGTCTAAAACCGAATTATTACTACAGCGCAACCCTGCACTTGGGGTTACCTATCAAGTTTTTTTATGTTGAGCTCTGAATTGTGCATATTTTTCCTCAAATTTATAGCATAGTTACATGCCTAAATTGTTAAAGTCATAGACTTATTTATGTTTTTATGTTTTCAGTTGATGGAGGGATATCTCGCAAATTTAATGATAAAAAGGATGATCTAAGATGCTGAGAAGACGAGCCTTAGACATGCCAAAGAAGTGGAGGAAACAAGCTGCTGAAGACCGAAGAGAAAAATTGAAGTTATGAATAAATAGTCAAAATCGGCAGGTCGACTGGCACTCAACTAGCCGATAGACAAGTTTGGTCGGCCTTTGGCAAGGGTCGATCAGCCTATTTTCTATGAAAAATCAAGTTTTCTGAAGACAAGTTGCTAGGATGTTTTTAATGATTTTGGCCGACCGACGAGTCATGTCAATCGGCTGATCAGGATCAAAGAACATTTAAAAATTGGTTAGTTCAGTATCTAGAGGGCTATCGATTAGGTGACGCGCACTGTCGACCGGCCGACGCCCAGTGTCGACTAGCCAACAACCGATGGCGGTGCGATTTTCTTATGCAATTGAAGAGGCGGTGCTCGATTTTTTCTATATAAAAAGGGGTCCTTTGTGCTTCTAAATAATCATAGAGGAGTCTTAGAAGCTAAGGAAGGAGAGAGACTCAAAGTGGAGGCTTCTACATCGGTTTTTCAAGTTTTTTACTTCTAGTTTTCTGTTTTTCTTATAGTTCATTGAATACAAGAATGTCCAGAAGAGTAATCCCTCACTCCCCGAACGACAAGTGTAATGTATGCGTCTCAGAACTCCATCGCTCAAACAAGGCTATCAGGAGACGACAGTCCCAACCTAGAATATGCATTAATATGAGACCTGCAAGAGGTGTGCTGGCAAAAATGCCCTTAACCCCCTCATCCAGGGACTCATACCTATTAAGCTCTTAAATGTGTATATTCTAACCCAATTTCATCACTAACTATGCTCACGATACATGATTAAAGACCCAACTAATGCATGGTTTTGTGGTTGTAGGAATGAGAGAGAGAATTCATCAATTGAAGGCTGAGAGACGCTGTTTACAAGCATTGAAGATCAAAAGACCAAGCGTTAAAGGGTGGAAGAAAGAAAGCAAAGGAGATAAGAAGGAAGTGCAAAAAATTGCATTGAAGACCGATCGTCAGACCGATCATCCATAGCCTAGGACCGGTCGTCCAACCGGTTCGAACACTCAATAGGAGGTCCCCCGTTGCCAACCTTGCTGGACCAATCAGGACCAGTCGTGCGAACGGTTGTCCACTACGACCGGTCGCTGAATTAAAATTTAGGTTTGAACTTTCAGAAAACTCTTTGGACTGTTTTTGGCCTTTTGCGACCGGTCGTGCAACCAGTCTTCCACGAGCTTAGACCGGTCTTCCGACCAATCGTTGCGCAATAGAGCTTCTTCTACAAGCTCCGAAATTTGCTGCGCAAAGCACAATTTTTGCGGATTTTCTCGAAGTTTCTTCGCATCTAGGGCCTCAAACCTATAAAATGACTTATCTAGCTCGTTCCTAAGGTATCCTAGAAGAGAATTACCACGGTGGGAGGTGGCGGAAGTAGGAACCGGAGTTCTACAACTCTTCCTAGTTTGTTCTTCTAGTTTTTATATTTTTCTTAGTGCTTTCATGTTTCCTTGGATCATGAACAGCTAAACCTCTTAGCTAGAGTTAAGAGGTAAAGCTTGTAGTGAATATAAGATGTTTTAATTCATTTGTTTTGTTTCAAGTTGGATTATTAGTGAAGAACAATGGTTTGAAGTTTGAATAAAGTTTTAAGTATTCTTCTTAGTCTTATGATGGCTCATGGATGTTTAGAAGAATTGCTTAAGTTCTTAATTATTTTGAATGGTTCTAGACCTGTACACTCCGAGGAATCGGATTCAATACGCTCTAGACCTTAGATTCTCATGTGGGAACTTCATGCCAAGAGTTCTACTTTTTTGGAATTTCTGCTTATGTGTGATTGTGTATGTGATTTGAATGAAGTTCAAATCATGATCTAGTTATGCTTTGCGATAGAGTTTAATGATGATTATGATTGTGATCTTAATCTATTGGAATTAAGATTAACTTATGAAATTAAGTGTGCTCAAGTCCTAACTTGAATTGAGGGAATCATGTGATGAATCACACATATGACAGATTGTTTGTTTTAACTGCTCTATCATCCGGCTAGATAGGATTTAATTTCGATTCTAGTTGAGTAAGTGAGAAACCACAGCGAATTAAGCATCAAGGATTGCTACAAGTGGATCCTTGAAACCCTAGTGCTCTTTATTATTGATTACATTCAGTTTTAGTTCAAAATATCTATCTACATTCAATTCCAAAATCCTATTAGTTAATTCTCAATTAGAAACCATTGAAAGTATTTTGTGAGTTCCTACACAAGTCCCTGTGGATCGACCTTGGTCTTACCGAGATTATTACTACATCGCAACCCTACGCTTGGGGAAGCGAACAAGTTTTTGGCGCTGTTGCCTGAGATTGTGACGGTTTTTCACAAAATTTCTGAAAATAGTTTCTATCTGAGATTTTTAGGAGTCCTTTACTAACTTAATTTGTTTGCTTTGTTTTGTTTTTACAGGAATTCTAGGAGTCGAAGTAGTCACTTCAAATCAAGTTTTTCTAACCCTTTTCTTTTATTTTTCTGAGATTTGCATGCCACATTGGGTTCGGGATTCTAATAACTGACTCATTAGTGAAGGGGGAATTGTTGAAGAGATTGATAGGGAGCCACGTGCTAAGAAACGTTTAGACTCTCCAATTTTGTCTTAAAGTATGGTTGGAAATCAACCCAACCTTATGGCCAATCAAAATTTGGGCCAAACCAAAACGGGAGAGAATGAGGTTGAGAATATTCCCCGACCTAGAACACTACATGATTACTTGCAACCTGCAAGAGCGAGCATTCCCTCATGCATAGTTTTTTCACATTGTTATAGTCAAAATACGGTGGTCGGAGAATCTCTCGAGGACTCGAGACATGCGAGCACCCTTATTACAGTATTCGACTTGCGAGCTCACCTGGTCGAGGCTCACACATTGGACAAGTACGGCGCACAGTTATCGAGTCACCGAGCCCTTATGGTCGATGCTCGAATATTAGGAGAATACGGAATCCCTTTCTCAACATGCGATCAGCTCGGCGCGTGATCGTCGAGAGGGGTCACATCTCAACATACGAGCGAGTAGTTACTTCCGAATCAAAGCATTCTCCGCCTTTATAGTACCAGCAGCCCGTATAAACCGATTATGGGCTTATCTTTGCCTGTGGCTCTAGATCTCAGGGGATCACTATCAGGAAACGTAATCGACCAGATGTCTAATTGGATTAGGCTGTTCCCTTATTTAAGGATCAACAGGATAAACACCTTATCCCTGAAAATCAGCAATAATCTTGACGTCCCACGTAACAGATTGGGTCATTTGGATCTATATAAATGGATGGCTTCATCGATAAGAAGGTACACAATCTCTGAGCTTCAAATCCCTTCGTTTCCTTTGTAACCACATCCCATCTAACTTAAGCTTCGGAGGGCCAACGGCTGGACGCCGGCCACCCGTAGTTTTCCTTTGTGCCTTTTCAGGTTTATGAGGAAACTGCCTTGAAGGGATGTGAACATCTGGAGGAGCCTGTTACAGAATCTGATGTAAACAGATTGGCGCCGTCTGTGGGAACATTTGATCGTCGAGATTAGCCGCTCTCATCACTGATCGAAGTCCTCCCAGCATGCCTCCCAAAAAGACAGTTCATCCTTCCACTTCAAGGCAGACGCTACCTCAGCTTGACATTACCGAACCAGCGCCCATCCCTCAGACTACTTCGACGGGCATCCCCCAGGGAGATCCCAACGTGCCATCATAAAACCTGTTATTTGATACTTTCAGAAATCAAGAGGATGTCATGCGTTTCCTCGGAAACACACTCCTAACCCTCAATGCCAGATTTCAAGCCTTGTCTAATCGGCTTGATCAGCATTTCCTGGAGCCCCAGGTACAACCTTCCGAAGGGTTGCCCACGCAACCTATACCAGTGGCTTCCAGACATTCCGCAGACGAACCACAAGTCCAACCAAATCATCCTCCGTCAAATCGAATGCCACTCGGCAACCAAGCCCCTATACTACCCCCGCATTCCATACACTCCAGTACTTCCCGGCAACAGCAATCTCAGGGGTCCACCGTCGAAAAGTCAAGTTATACATTACCATGGGAAGGAGACCTCAAAAGAATCCATGATCGTTTTGATGATATGGAACAACGATATCAGGCAAATCGACCATCTGCTGCTATGGCGTCCATACATCGGTCCGAGTCTCCTTCACCTGCGAGGTCATGGAAGCACCTTTACCGAGGAAGTACCGCACGCCTGTCATTACCCCGTATACAGGTACTGACGATCCTCTCGAACACCTGGAAACGTATAGGTCTCTCATGGAGCTAGAGGGACATGGGTCAGAAATCATGTGTAGGGCATTCTCCCTACCTTAAAGGAGGTAGCTCGTACATGGTTCCGGGGGCTAAAGCCCCCGATCCATCGGGTCCTTCGCACAGCTATCGGGGCTATTCCTCTCTCAGTTCATGGGAAGCATCTGTACTAAAAAGTCGGCATCTCACCTAATGGATTTGAAATAGCAGCATGGGGAGACGATAAAGGAGTTTACAGTACGTTTCACTACAGAAGCCGTCCAAACTGAAGGTTATACTAAAGAAAAAGGCCTCACCGCCCTCATAGCCGGAATTACAAGCGAGAAATTTAGATTCGCCCTAGATAAGAACCCTCTTAAAACCATGACAGGATTTCAAGCAAAAGCTCAGAAATATATTAATGCAGAAGAAGTTGCTTTGGCACGTCATGGTATATAGGGCAAGAAACGCAAGCCGGAGGAAATCTCTCCCCCGGATAAGAAATATCGGCGTGATCGGCAGGACCGCTCTCCCAAGAAGCTTTATTCTGGTAAATACCATAACTACACTCCTCTCAACTGAACCCCTGAAAAAGTGTTAATGGAGATTAAGCATAAACCATATGTGAAATGGCCTGCAAAGATTAAATCTGATCCTGAAAAGAGAGATAGCAGCAAGTTTTGTTATTTCCACAAAGACCATGGGCACAGTACCCAAGATTGCATATCTCTACGAGATCACATCAAAGCTCTCATTCGGAAAGGTCATCTTCAAGATTATGTTGTTCGACAAGGTCGGTCGCCTAAAAGGGCGGAAGCCCCACCACACCAGAAGAAGTCACCTTACCATCATACTTCACAAGAAGATGTTGAACCTACCGGGGAGATCCAGACCATCGCCGGAGGACCAGCTTGTGGGGGAGATTCTCAAGCTTCAAGAAATGCATACACTCGTAAGGCGTCTAAGAAGCCCCAGCATATCTACTGGTTGGAACAGACGCCCAACACGTCAGAATTTGGCCATCCTCCAATCTCCTTCTCCCTCGAGGATGCAGAGGGGATTCACTTCCCTCACGAAGACTCCATCGTGGTCGCGCTAAAGGTATCAAATTATCTAACTCATCTTATTATGGTGGATACAGGTAGCTCTGCTGATATTCTCCACCTGGAGGCTTTCAACAAAATGGCACTAGCCAGAAGCCTGCTCAAACCAGTCTTAACTCCCCTCGTCGTCTTCAAGGGCGAGGTAGTAACGCCGGAAGGAAGCATTGACCTCCCAGTCACCTTTGGAGAATGTCTAGCGAAAACGATTGTCTTCGTTAATTTCCTCATGGTAGACCGGAGGTCAGCATACAAGCCATTTTGGGCCAACCATCGCTCAATAAGGTAGGGGCAGCTTTACATCCTTTGTATTTATGCGTCAAATTTTCTACCCCAAATGGTGTTGGGGTTGTACGAGGAAATCAAAAGGAAGCCCGATCGTGTTATGAGATAGCCGTACAAGACCGAAAGAAGGCCTAGACGACACCAGTTATGATGGTGGCACAAGATTCACCAAGCCCTCCGACGGCTACCTCGTTGGATCCAAGAGAGAATGCTCTCCAATCAGGAACTCCCGGGGAAGAGACAGTGGCAATCCACTTAACTGAAGACGATTCGTCCAAAGTCGTATACGTTGGGTCCTCTTTAACCAATGTCTTTCGAGAAAATCTGGTCTGTTTTCTCACCGAATACCAAGATTTGTTTGCTTGGTCTCACAAAGATATGCCAGGCATTGACCCCAGCGTCATAGCACATCATCTAAACGTTGATTCGAAGTATAAACTTGTTCACCAGCGCCAGCGTGCCTTCACTGCAGAAAGGCAAATGGTAATTAAGGCCGAGGTCGAAAAGTTGCTCACAGTCAATTTTATAAAAGAAGTCGACTACCCAGAATGGGTCGCGAATGTGGTTATCGTTCGAAAAGCTAATGGCAAGTGGAGGATGTGCGTTGACTATTTCGATTTGAACAAAGCGTGTCCCAAAGACAGCTTCTCGACACCGCGAATCGATCAGCTGGTTGATTCGACGGCAGGGCATGCCCTGCTAAGTTTCATGGACGCCTATTCTGGTTATAATCAGATTATGATGCATCTGCTTGATAGCCAGCACACCGCTTTCATCACCGACCGAGGCCTGTATTGCTACCAGGTAATGCCTTTTGGTCTTAAAAATGCAAGGGCCACCTATCAGCGCCTCGTTAATAAAATATTCGCCACACAAATTGGCAGGAATTGTCACGCCCCAAATTCGGTTCTCGACGTCCATTCGCTGTAACCCGAATTCAGAGGTGGCAGCCTCCTTAGTACCCCGATCTCGGATCCTAACCCCACACGCCAGGTTCCGATCCTGGGATACCACAAGGAGGATTTTAGGGTCTGAATTTTTTTTTTAAAACATGAGCATCACCATATGAGTACCATCAAAGACAAACACAATATTTCCACTAAATCATTTCGTTTACATACAGTACTGAAAGGTAAATACACAATGCGTAAATATAAAAACTGTGCACAATCCGACACCTCCTGCTACTGCACTCCCAACTCCAACTCAACGTTGCTGATATACTCTGGTAGAACCTGCAGCGTAACAAACGCGCATAAGCTTCGAACGAAGCTTTGTGAGTGCGTGTGTGCGTGCACAATGCGTATGACAAGCATGATAAATATCAGAGTAACCAGTAAAGCATGATGAGAACTATAAACCAAGACTTCGCCCAATTAGGCTACACGATCATGTGATATGGATAACCAGTCTACCACGGCTACGCAAGCATGCAATACATATAACTAGCCTACCAAGGCTATATACTCATACTATGCAATGGCCTACAGGGCCTAATGTCACATAAAATGATCCAATGCATGTATGCAAATCACCACCTCTCAGTACAGTGGTCCAGATATGAACAGTCATAACGCAATCACGTAAGCAATGCAGGACTCGGAACTGGTAGCTCGCCCAGTGTGGTAGCTCGCCCAGGCTTACAGCCCCGCCCACATCACACCCGCCCACATCAGGACTGTCAAACACCATACAGTGATACCAATACCATCTCTGAAACAGAACATCACCGGGGTCTCACAGACCTCATTACTCACCAGTAGAATGCCAAAGCCTATCTGGTGCAATAGCGGACCTACTCACAGCTGGTCAAACTCAACCCCCTTTGCCAACACTCTTCCGGCAGGTTAGGTCAGACCTCCTTCCAAACTGACCACGTGCAGTGGAAAACACCGCTGTTTGGTATTCGGCATACTGGTGTATAATTAAACCACCCGGTCCTTGAATGGAGCACCCACCTTGGTACCAACGGGATCAGGGACTTTCACCCAGGGACATCTTTGGCATCCAGTTTAAAGATCACATATTTCCGGTGTTCTGCAAACCACGATGGAGCTGTGGTTGCAACATAGTAACCATGCTATATGCGGCACAAGCAGACGGTGCGAAATGCAACCATGCATAAAAATGTGAGACGACATGCCCGTGCAAGTCTCCAAAAAGCACCATAAAACTATAAGGTCTCAAACACAAAGTCACCGTCAGCTGGTAATGAATTGCACGACAATCACGATCGATATGGCCGGTTGATACAAGACAATCAGATGAGCCAAGCATTCATGATGCATGAGTCAAGTATACAGTATGAGTGCCAACAAGTAGCCCATCTACCACGATGGCAATAAATCAATCTAGTCCAACCTATTTGAGATATGATTAAGATGAGGGGACACATATGAATGATCGAGTCATAGTGCGGGATGTCGCTAGCTAGGGAATCTCGCACCAAGGGCTACAAGGTATGCTAAGTTATGCCTACCATACAGTGTAAGTCAGGATGATAAATTCCTGTCCTCGAATAGTCCCATACCTATTGGAGAGGTTTGCGATAGAGAGCACGTGAATTACATTTGCGCGACTACATCTCGAATGCTCTATGAATGCGTTTATGCCCTAGTGGTCCCCAACTAACAATGGTGATTCGGGATGCATACTCATTACACATGCATGGTGGTCATTGAAGCATATAGTATAAAGATCACATATGAGTATTCCAAACAACACTACGTGTGGCAACAGACATACTAAAAACATTATAAAAAGATAATTCACTTATAACACAAACAAACATAAAGAGATAGGACCCAAGATGGATGTCATACAACAACACAGATGGTCCAACAATTGAATGGTGTGGATTAACCTTCAACATTCAGATAACCCAAAGGGAAAGAAAATGATTGAATACACTACCGACACATCAAAGGTAGAACCTACTTGAACGGCAAGAGTAGAATACCCAAAATCATGCCGAGACCCATAATCCTGTAGTACAGTGGAGATGAACACAATAATGGTCCGTAAAAGGAATGTCATAGAACGGGTTGCAAGATAGACAGGTCATGACAGAGAAACATACATGGTAGGGTAATCTGAGATAGATGGTCAATACAATGAGGTCCAAAAAGGGACGACAGGTCTAACCTCATACTACAAGATAGGCTCCATATAATGGATGGCCTAGATGACATACGAACGTCGAGGATGAGCCCCATACTCGTCTTATAGGTAAACGGACGATGTGGATGAGATATACACAATATGGTAGTCTTTAATAGTTGGGTACAAGGGTAGAAGGGGTGAGTCATATGAGTATACAAGCTGAGTTACCAAGATCAATCAACATGGTGAGTCAACAAGGTGGGTCAATAAGGCAGGTTGACAAGGCGGGTCAACATGGTGAGTTAACAAGGTGAATTGACAAGACGGTTCAACAGGGTGAGTTTAAGAAGGTAGCCCTGTGACTTGGATCGAGCAAACTCTAAGGATGACCTTTCAATAAGGGTTTACACAACTAATCATCAAGGTGGGTCCACGGGATGGATAACGCGGTCATTTGAACATGTACACTGAGGTGGTCCTAAGGCCATCCTGTACATAACATGCTAGGGTCCATTTATTTGGATGGTTTGGATCAAGCACAAAATTAAGGAGGTCCTTATGGATGGCCGACATACATATCGCACCATGGAGGCCAATGGCTGACGTGGATAGAACACATGCATAACAAGGTGGACCCGTGGTTGGGTATAACCGTGCAAAGGAGTGGGGAAGCCACATACATCAATGGGCCACAACAGTTTGGGATCAACCCGATATTTGTGCTTTACCACTAATCAAGTGAGATGGCAACCAAACACCATGGTGGGGCCACACACCACACGTGTGGAACCCTACCCCTGGTTGAGTGACTTAGGAACAAGGAGAATGGCAAATAAACATAACAGATGGGTCTTGTAAAGTTTCCAATGGTAGGCATTCAATCACCCTTATTTTCTACATGTGGCCCACCCAAAACTGGGCCCCACGCCTCAGCCAAGGTGGACAACAATGTATACAACACATCTATCAAGGTGTATCAAGGTGGGAGCCCAAGATGGGCCCCATGGCCTTTGGTTGAGTTGTAAGACCCGTACCCTTATTTGCCCTCCGTACGTTTAGTTTCCGGTACCGGTACGTCCCGGACGGACCAGATTAGCGAGCCTTGATCGCGACCCTGATTTAGTACCGCAACGACCCAAGACCTATACCCCAGCGACCGCGTAGGCGTTGTGATTCCAACGCCGCACGGCACGCCTCATTGCGATACCCGGTGTGAAAGATGCATACTTTTGTGCAATCCGAGGTGGGCCGCACAACGCGCGTGTGGCGTGGGCCCCACTTGCACAAATCCCAACAACATGTCAAATCAATCACCCTCACCCTCACCCATACCCCTATCATTACCCTAACCTACACACACCATACCTATCCCATTCCTCTCTCACCAAAGTCAACTCCAACCCATTCCTCCCATGTCCTCTCCCATCATCATCATCATTACATCATGCACCCCCCTCTTCCCATACAAGAGCCATACGTAGGGGGGGTGCCTTCTCGTTTTCCATTTTTGCTAGGAGAGAGGAAGAGATTTGAGAGAGAGAGAGAAGAGAAAGAAGAGAGAGAAGTAGAGAGATTTAGAGGGAGATCAAGAGAGAGGAAGAGAGAGTTAGAGAGATTAAAGGAGGAGATCAAGCTTGGAGGACCCCGATCATCATCCGGACCATCCGATCGGCAATCCAACCGTCCAACCATCATTGTGAGTGCAACTTCCCCCCCTTCTTTCTCGTTTATCTTTTATTTTCTTTTCTTGGGCCCACCTTGTGATGGGCAATGAGATGGATGGGTTGGATCATCCATGAATGGGCCCCACCTTCCTATTATAATAATAATAATAATAATAATAATAATAATTAAAAAAAAGAAAGAGAGAGGAAGTTACCCGCTGGACAGACAGCGTCCAGAGGACGCTGTGCCCAGGCAGTTGGGCAGGTCCCCACACGTGGGACCCACCTTGATGAAAGCATCCAATCCACGCCGTCCAACTGTTTCTCCATCCCACTTTATGGCTGGATGCCAAAAATGAAGAAGATCCAGATCTCAGGTGGACCACATCATTCAAAACAGTGGGGCCAATGAAGCCTACTGTTGAGACTTCTTGGGCCCACCGTGATGTTTGTGGACCACATCACCTGCCCAATATTGGGCTTGTTAGGACCCCAACGATCTGGGGAACATGATGAAGGGGGTGGATCGTCCCTAAGTGGGCCCCACATGAAATGACCACAAAAACAAGAAGAGCAAAAAAAAAAAAATACATTGAAGGAAACGTTCTGACGCTGGAACGTCCAGCGTCACTCGGATGCCATACTGGGGTCCCCACTCGTGGGACCCACCTTGATGTTTGTATTCCATCCAAGCCGTCCTTTGGTTTTCCCAGATCATTTTAGGGGCAGGGCCAAAATATGAAGCCGATCCAAATCTTAAGTGGACCGCACCGCATAAAACAGTGGAAATAATGATTCCTACTGTTAGATATTCTTCGGCCCACTTTAATGTTTCTAGACCTATTTACTTATCCAATATTGGGCTTGTTGGGTCCCCCATGAGATGGGGAACCTGATGAACGGAGTGGATCAGACCCATGTGGGCCCCACTTGATATAGTACAAGAAGAAAAAAAAAAGAAGAAGAAAAAGGAAAGAAAGGAGGCAGAGCCTCTGACGCTGGGCATACCAGCGTCCTTGGACGCTGGGCGTACTGCCAGCTGGTGGCCCACTCGTGGGTCCCACCATGATGCATGTGCTGTATCCACACCGTCCATCCAGTTGGGGAGATCATTTTATGGCATGACCCCAAGAATGAGTCAGATCCAAGTCTCGAGGGGGCCCCACCACAGAAAACAGTAGGGACAGTGGCCCTACCGTTGAAACCTTCTTATGGCCCACCATGATGTTTATTTGAGATCCAACCTGTTCATAAGTTCACACAGACATGGAAGAAGGAAAAATAAAAATATCGGCTTGATCGGAAACTCCTGTGGGTCCCACTTATTAAGAGTAAAAAAAATAAAAAAATAAAAATAAATAAAAAATATGCTGGCTGCTGGACAGACAGCGTCCAGAGGACGCTGCTGCCCAGCAGCTAGCTCTTGGGCATTGTCAATGGGCCCCACTCGCTGGGCCCACCTAGAATGTATGTGCCTTACCTATCCCGTCCATATGTTTTTCCCAGCTCATTTTAGTGCTGAGCCCAAAATTTAAGCATATCCTAATGTCAAGTGGACCATGCTATAGTGGGGATAATGATTTCCAACATTGAAACCTTTCTAGGTTCTACAGTGATGTTTATTTGCCATCCAACCGGTTCATAAGATCACATGGATATGGATGAAGGAGAAAACACAAATATCTGCTTGATTCAAAACTTATTGGGACTAGATGGGTACCACGCTGCCCAGCAGGTGGCCCACCCTATGGGTCCCAACGTGATGTATCTATTAGCTCCACCATGATATATATGATTTATACATGCCGTACATACATTTTGTCGACCTACCTTGTATGTGCAGGCCCAAGTATGGGGCCGATGTGGTCTCAAGTGGGCTATGCCACGAAGACTTTTACATTTCCAATGGGACCCACAGTCCAGGGTCCCACTCTCTATATATATATTGGGCCTTTTAAGGCCAGTGTTACATGATATGTTGGTAACATGCTAGTATGATTAGCTTGATAAGTCACACTGATAACATGCTTAGTATAATGAATACCATGCTCATTCATATGCCCATACGCATCATTTGTATGCCTGTTATGGATCATGATTAACCATAGCATATGCTAGTTGGCTTGTTATACTTAGGGGACCCGTGTGAGACAGGGTCGCCCCACATGATTGCGCAGTATGCGTAAGTTTGGTGCATGATTTGGATTGTATGACTCATGCATTTCGCATTATGTATGTGATGATCGCTTTCACCCCCTAGCAGCATCGGGGTGGTGGCCACCATAGTCACATCATGGTTGGCAGTATTGGACACCGAAAACTTGTTCTAGTACGTGGGCGCTATGGATGTCCTTGGGTGAAAGTCCCTAAACCCTGTGGTACCAGTAGGATGCTCCAGCGTCGAGACCGAGTGGATAACATGAGCGCCCGTGTGCCAAATACCAGTAGGCCGCGTCTCCCAATGTGTCGAGGTCGGTTGGAAAGGGGAGTGACCTTATCCGCCCGGGTGAAGTGGGCTGTAAGCTAGGTCGAGTCTGACCAGCTCATGGAATGGGTCCGCTATCGGCGAGCCGGGTGGGCATTGGCATACCACTAACGAGGCGGATAGTGAAGTCTTTTCTACTCGCTTGGTTATGCGCGCGATGTGCGGCGGCCAATATTAGAGTATACTAGACGTCGGTGATGTCCCAGATGAGAACTATTTTGATATGTGGATCAGTTGAGGATTGACATGTTTGCATTGCATCCCTAGCATGTAACACTCGGCCATGTAGGCCCTTGCATCGCATAGCCTTGGGATGGCTGATAGCATTCATAAACTTAGTAACTTAGCCCTCTACTACTTTCGCTTACTCTGATATCTGTATACTTGTCATATGCATCACACGTGCACACACGTACTCTACTGGGCTTCGTAGGAAGCTCATGCGCGTTTGTTTACACTGCAGGTACTAGAGCCTATCAGCAGCGTTAAGCGCGGTTCATGTACCTGATATTTTTGGACTTCTGATTCATGTTGTATTTCCCTTTCCAGTACTGTACTCAACAAACTTATTAGTGGATATTTGATTATGTTTTGTGGTTTTGATTATGCTCCTGTACAAAAAAAAATTACCCTAAAAATCCTCCTGGTAGGATCCTAAGATCGGAACCTGGCACATGAGAGCGAGGAGCCGAGAATGGGGTACTACGGAGGCTGTTGCACCAAGGTCGGCGATCAGGAATTTAGTGAGCTCGGTCCCCGGGTTTGGGGCGTGACAGGAATATAGGGGTTTATGTCAACGACATGCTCGTGAAAAGCGTCGTAAAAAACGACCACCTTGCAGATCTTCGAGAAGCCTTTGACTTAATGAGGAAGTATCAGATAAAGCTAAATCCAGAGAAATGTGCGTTCGGTGTGTCCACTGGAAAATTTCTCGAATTTATGGTTGGCCAGCGAGGAATCGAGGCAAATCCTGAAAAAAATAAAAGCATTGATCGAAATGAAGTCTCCGATCACTCTCAAAGATGTCCAACGTTTGGCTGGTCGTATTGCATCGTTGAACAGGTTCATTTCGCGGGCCTCTGACAAGTGTTTACCCTTCTTTAAGCTCCTTCGAGCCACCGCCAAAACTGATTGGGAGTGGACACCGCAATGCGAAGAAGCGCTCCAACAACTGAAGCGATATATGAGTGCACCCCCCGTTTTATCTAAACCTGTGGCGCATGAGCAACTATTGAGCTCTTAATTGTGCATATTCTAACCCCAATTCATCACTCATTATTCAAGGTTTTCATGATTTAAAGACTAATCTAATGCATGATTTCATGATTGTAGGAATGAGAGGAACTCCGCCCAATTGAAGACCAAAAGGATCTATTTAGAGCTTTGGATGAAGACCCAAGGTGGGCCAAAGAAAGAAGAAAGCAGAGAGAAGAAAGAAAAGAAAAAATGAAGAAGAAAAGAGGCCAAGACCAATCGTGACCGGTCGGCCAGGAAGGCCACGACCGGTCTAGATCGGTTAGCCAGCTTCCCTAGACCTACTGAACTCGCTGGACAAACAAGTAACACTGTTCGACCGGGACCGATCGGCTAGCCCAGTCCGACCCGTCCAGACCGGTCGGCCAGAGTATTTTCCACCTCTAGAAGCCACTGGACTGATTCCAATAGTGAGTTCGACTGGTCATGATCGGTCGGCCAGTCACTCAGACCGGTCGTCCGACCTGCCGGCCATGTGTTTAAAACAGAAACTTCTGTTTTTGGCGCCGAATTTCTCTGCGCACTGTGTAAGCTTACGCAAATTCGAGAAGATTCCAATGTTGTGGAGCCTCCCCACTATAAAAGGACACCTAGGGATCGTTCCTAGGCTATCTTAGAAGGGTTTGAGGAAGGTGGGAGGCGGCGGAAGTGGATTTCGGAGTTCCACAACTCCTTCTAATTTGTTTCTCGTTTTTATGCTTTTCTTAGTTGTTTCATGTTTCCTGGGATCATGAACGGCTAAACCTCTTAGCTAGGGCTAAGAGGTGAAGCTTGTATTGAATCTAAGATGTTTTTAATTCGTTTAAGTTGTTTTTAAAGTTGGATTTCATGTTTATGAACAATGGTTTGAAGTTAATACAAGTTCCAAGTAGTTTTTCTTAGTCTTATGATGACTCATGGATGTTTGGGAGAATTGCTTGAGTTCTTAATGGTTGTGTGCTAGTCTAGACCTGTATGATCCAAGGAATTGGAGTACGCTCTAGTACTACGATCTTAATGTGGGAACTTCCTACCAAAGTTCTACTTTTTCTGAAAATTTGTGGTGTGGGGGACTGTGCATGTGATTTGAATCAAGTTCAAATCATGATCTAGCTTTGTCTTGTGACAGGACTTAATGATGGTTATGATTGTGAACTTAGTCTATTGGAATTGGGACTGACCTATGCAATTGAGTATGCTCGTCCTAGCTTGCATTGAGTGAATCATGTACATTGATTTTACATATGACAGATTGTTGGTTTAACTGCTCTATCATCCGATTGGATAGATCTTAATTTCGATTCTAGTTGAGAAAGTGAGAAACCACAACAAATTGAGCATCAAGGATTGCTACAAGTGGATCCTTGAACCCCTAGTGCCTTTTTATAATTGTTTACTTCAGTTTAAGTTCAAAGTTGTTACTTACATCAATCTCATACAAATCTGGTTGTCAGCTTCTCAATAGAAATTATTGGATGTGTTTGTGAATTCCTACATAAGTCCCTGTGGATCGACCTCGGTCTTACCGAGATTATTACTACATCGCAACCCTACACTTGGGGAAGCGAACAACAACTTCTTCTTTATTTATCTGTGTCTTCTACGGCCGTTAGTGCCGCTTTAATAAGAGAAGATTCCGGGGTACAAAGGCCCGTTTATTATATTAGTCGAGCGATGGTGGATGCCGAAACTCGGTATTCTGATATGGAGAAGTTGGCCCTTGCTTTGGTCACGGCTGCCCGAAAACTGCGACCCTACTTCCAAGCCCACGCTATATTAGTGCCAACAAATCATCCGTTACGGCAGGTCCTTCAAAAACCCGAGGTTTCAGGGCGATTAACTAAATGGGCGGTCAAGATCAGTGAGCACGATATTTAGTTCTGCCCCAGGACCGCCATCAAGGGTCAGGCCGTGGCCGACTTTATCGTCGAATTCACATACTCCTCTCCCGATGATAATTCCGCGACCAGCGACCAGCCACCCTGGTCACTCTTCGTGGATGGGTCCTCATGGGCCACCGGTAGCGGAGCGGGCCTAATTCTAGTTGCTTCAGACGGGTCGCGTTTCCAATACGCTTTACGATTTGATTATCGCATTTCAAATAATGAAGCAGAATATGAGGCTCTGATCGTCGGCCTCGAACTAGCAAATGTCCTCTTGATTCAAAATCTACTCATTCATAGTGACTCTCAGCTCATAGTCAATCAGGTACTCGACGAATTTGAGACAAAAGAAGAAAGAATGGCCTTATACAAATCTCGAGTGCTCATCTTGCTAGCGAAGCTGATGAATTATGAAATAATCCACATCCCTCGCGAGGAGAACAAACTCGTGGATTCTTTGGCAAAACTCGCCTCCGCACCAGAGTCTGAGTTATCACAATCGATTCCCATCGAGCACCTTCGCACCCCGAGTATCGGCCAAGCAACTCCTGGGCAAGTGATCTCGGTCCATCCCTCTCCATGTTGGATGGACCACATTGTCCTCTATCTCAGGGATGGACATCTTCCAGACGATAAGAAATCCGCATGACAAATTCGTCATCGAGCTGCTAGGTATATTTTACAAAATGGAACGTTATTACGTAAGAGTTTCTCTTTGCCCTACTTAAGGTGTCTCACCCAGAAGAAGCACATCATGTTCTGGATGAAATACACCAGGGGCCATGCGGTAACCACCCAAGGGGACGATCTCTAGCATATAAGGCGATGAGGCAAGGATATTACTGGCCCCACTATGAAGGCAGATGCGATCGAATTCTCTAAAAAATCTGACAAGTGCCAGCGATTTTCTCCTATACCTCATGTACCGTCCGAGCAAATGACGCCAATGGATTGACCTTAGCCCTTCGCCCAATGGGGAGTCGATATCATCGGGCCCTTGCCTATCAGGAAAGGTCAAAATAGGTTTGCAATCGTGGCGGTCGATTACTTCACCAAATGGGTCGAGGCAAAACCATTAGCCAGAATTACCGAGAAATAGACCACTAAGTTCGTATGGAGAAATATCGTATGCCGTTATAGGCTCCCCCACACTATAATCACCAATAATGGAAAGCAATTCAATAACACCGCTTTCGATGAATTTTGCGAAAAATGGAAGATATACAATGTCCGCACCTCTCCATACCATCCTCAGGCAAATGGGCAAGTTGAAGCAGTGAATAAAATCATCAAGCATCATTTAAAGACCAAGCTCGGTGAGTGTAAAGGATGTGGCCAGAACTCCTGCCAGAAGTCTTATGGGCATATAGGACTATGACTCGCACATCAACAAGCGAAACTTCTTTCTCCTTGGAATTCGACATCGACGCAGTAGTACCGGTTGAAGTTCAAATACCTTCGTATCGAATCGAGCAATATGATCCCACTTGTAATCAGGAAGGTCTCCGACTTCATCTCGACCTCTTGGAAGAGCAGAGGGATGCCTCTCACCTGCGAGCAGCAGCGTATCAGCAGCGCATTGCTCGCTATCGTAATGCTAAAGTCCGGTCTAAAGCTTTCCAGCTCGGCGATTTTGTCCTTAGACAGAACCTCGGAGCTCCTGCTCAGTTCGCTGGATCCAAATTGGGAGGGCCCATATTGAGTCATCAAAATTGTGCGACCCAGTACTTATTATCTTGAAGATATGTAGGGAAGACCCGTACGTCACCCTTGGCATGTGGAACATTTGCTACGGTATTTCCCTTAATTCGATGTAATTTTGAACGACATTCGAATAAAGGTAGATCGACTTTAACGTCTTTTGGTCGCTACTCCATTTAATTGGACTCGAATAGCCCTGAAGAGAATACACACATTCTCTTGGCCAATTATCTACCCTTGGTAGAATCAAAGTCTCAATCGATAGACCAATCTATCTCCACGCAAACATGGTCACCACGACCCCCGGATTGAGCCTAACTCATTGCTACGTGAGTTAAGTATGAAGGCATTTAGTATATAAGAAAGGAAGAACGAAAGAAAGGAGAAATAAGATACCAACAACATCATCAAAAGGTGTATTCTCATTCATCTTAATTGGTTATAAAGTCAAGTTGTTTACAAAATGCAAAATTAATACATGAGTTAAGAAAAGAAAAAAAAAGATTATCATTCTCGCACATCTGTTGGAGGAGGAGCGGCACTCTCGGCTTTAGGGCCCACTTCGGGGACCCCTCCAGCTTGAGTGACCTCAATCACTTCGTTCTCGGCAGCTGCTCTTTCCTCCGCAGCTATGATGGCCGCGACCCTCTCGAATTCACCTATATCAAAAGATGGGTACATCCGTTGCACTACTCGTAGTGCGAAGTCGCGACCAGCATCGTACGACTCATATCTCTCATCGTCGTACAGCTGCGAAGTTTGGAACTCCATGATGGCTCGAGCTCCTTCTTTAGAGAGCATCTTGACAAGGGCCACTCTCTCCTTATCCCAATGGATCGAGTCATCCTTGAGTTGCGCGAGAGTGGAACGCTCTTTGTCCAGATTGTCGCTAACTTCCTTGAGCTGCGACTTGATTTCTGCGAGCCGCTCCTCCAAGGAGATCTTGTCCTGACGGAAGATCTCTCTTTCTCTCTCTGTCTTCTCCTTCACCTCCGCGAGCTTAGCGAAGTTGGAGTCCAAAGCCTGATACCTATTAGTCAGGACTTGGACCTTCTCGATGAGGATCTTCTTCTCCTCAGTCATCTTCGCGATCAAGATCTCGCGAGACTTGATGACTTGGTCCCTTCCATGGACCGCCTTCTCCAGAGCAACCCTTTCCCATCAGCCTCATCTATCACACGACAGGCAGCGAGGATGTCACGCCTCGTTCGTAGTATGAGGTCCAAGACCTACAGAACAGAAGGAAGGGTATGAGATAAGTACTTGGGAGCAAACAAATGGAGCAAAACAACAGGGTCAAATTAAAACACATGTTACCTAGACCATCCTCACTCTCGTGTCAAGGAAGAGGTTTTCAGGACTTGGCTCGGGAAGGGTGTCAAAAGTCTGGGGGGGAGATGTTGTCAAACAGGAACTTGCAAATTGGGTGAAGATGACGGGGGACGGTGAATGCTCTGCTTCTAGAGGGCTGGGCTACGACTAGTCCAGCTGGGCTCGCAGCTTGAGCAGTAGTCGGCTCGCGAGCAGGAGCCAACTCGCGAGCACCTTCAGGCTCGTGAGATTCTTCAACTTGGGGACAGCTTGCCTCCGCCCCGTCGTCCCTCTGGGAGTTGTCGACGATATTAATAACTGGTGGTTCAGGAGGAACCACCTGTGAAGAAGCCATAGGTGCAGTTACCACGGCCTCAGGAAGAGGGGTTTTAGCAACTCCGTCCATTCGGTTAGATGGGTGAGAGGGACCAGCAGACGACTTCTTCTGCCTCTTCGAGTTTGTGCCCTGGAGGCGAGGCAACAACCCTCTCTTCTCCTCGGCATTTGTCATCGCAACCTCCTCGCAAGATATTAGTCCTGCCGCCGCGAGTCGAGAGGTTGAGAGACAAGCCTCGATATGCCTGTCGCGAGCAGGCAACTTGTACACCTTCACGATCTTCTTGTGAATTCCTCCCTTCAGGTTCGGTTTCGCCAAAGTTGGGACACCTGCAAATACTAGCATAGGTCAGAAAGCAGAAAACCCAAAAGTGGCTCGCGAAATATGCGAAGTGCGAAACTATGCCCACCTTCACAGAAAAAACCGCTCATGCCAAGGCCCCCAGAAGTGGATCTTATCTCAGACTCCCAGCTCCCGGAAGCATAAAACCATTGTTTTCCTCCACCCGGGGTAATTTGAAGTGGGTTTTTCCAGGACAAAATTATCCCGGTGCCAATAACATAAGTAATACTAGCCTTCGCTGGAGGGTGCCTTCTTGACTTGGTACATTCAGAGAAACTCTTCGGCGGTTAGCTCTCCGTTACCAGCTTGCGCCCAGAGAGCGAAGGAGCTTAGAACCACCCTCCATCCGTTTACGATAAGTTGCCCGGGGGCAATCTTATAACTCCGGAGTACGTTGCGAATGAAAGGGTGGAGGGGAAGTCGCACCCTAAGAATGAAAAAGTATTCGTAGAGGGCAACGCATCCAGGGAGAGGAGAATCAGGGGTTTCTCCCTCTCCGGGTAACTGGAGAACGACTGAGTCAGAGACCTGATATCTCTCCCGCAACTCACTCAGTCGTTCCTCCGACAGGATGGATGGGTACCCGACGAGGTGTACCTACCCGCCGGAACCCTCGCATTGTTGGAGGAAGAAGATTCCGGGGTGGCATCCCCCAGGGGGACGGTCTCCTCATCAGAATCTCCAGCCATGGAAGTTTTTCAAAAATAAAAAAAGAGAGGAAAAGAGTACTCTGGAAAAGACGAAGAATGAGGAAGCGGAGTTATACCAGAAACACCGGAGGAAGGGAATTACACCGGAGGAAGAGGGATACACAAGGAGAGAGTAAGGAAAGAGGAAGGGTTTTCGAAAGTTTCTGTGAAAATTCGAAGGTTTGGCAGACTCCGTATATTTATAAGCAATCATTCCTCAGGATTTGATGACACGTGGCGATCGCCCGTTTGGCGCAGCAGTCGAACGGGCATGGCTATTAAATTCATAGACACGTGGCGGGCGTCTCTTCATTTCCTCTCTGCCGAAAAGCTGCGGAAGGCTGGCGCTCATTAATGCCAGCCTAATCATGTACGGCTTCATCTCCGATAAAGGTATTAGGCGGTTATGCATGCCAGTAAGCAAGTCCTTCCCTTAGACTTCTCGGCTGGCAAGGACTTGGGGGGCATCTGTATTGTCAAAATGCGGTGGTCGGAGAATCTCCCGAGGACTCGAGACGTGCGAGCACCCTTATTACAGTATTCGACTTGCGAGCTCACCTAGTCGAGGCTCGTACATTGGACAAGTACGGCGCATAGTTATCGATTCACCGAGCCCTTATGGTCGATGCTCGAATATTAGGAGAATACGAAATCCCTTTCTCAACATGTGAGCAGCTCAGCTCATGATCACCGAAAGGGGTCGCATCTCAACATACGAGCGAGTAGTTACTTCCGAATTAAAGCATTCTCCGCCTTTATAGTACCAGCAGCTCGTATAGACCGATTATGGGCTTATCTTTGCCCGTGGCTCCAGATCTCATGGGATCACTATCAGGAAACGTAATCGACCAGATGTCTAATTGGATTAAGCCGTTCCCTTATTTAAGGATCAACAGGATAAACACCTTATCCCTGGAAATCAGTAGTAATCTTGACGTCCCACGTAACAGAGTGGGTCATTTGGATCTATATAAATGGATGGCTTCATCGATAAGAAGGTACATAATCTCTGAGCTTCAAATCCCTTCGTTTCCTTTGTAACCACGTCCCATCTAACTTAAGCTTCGGAGGGCCAATGGCTGGACGCCGACCACCCGAAGTTTTCCTTTGTGCCTTTTCAGGTTTATGAGGAAATTGCCTTGAAGGGAGGTGAACATCTGGAGGACCCTGTTACAAAATCTGATGTAAACACACATAATGCAGGGAACATAGATCTTAAATCAGGAGTAATCCATCTCCTTCCCAAATTCCATGGACTAGACAGTGAAAGTGCCTATCAACATCTTAAAGAATTTGATGAGGTGATAGCTACAATGCACTTTGCAAATGTAACTGATGATGTAGTGAGACTTAAATTATTTCCTTTTTCCCTTAAAGAGAAAGCTAAGGCTTGACTTCATGCATTAAGGCCAAGATCAATTGGCACATGGACTGAGTGACTGGGGAGTTCATTAAAAAGTTTTTCCCTACTCACAAAACGATCATGTTGAGGCTCCTTATCATGAATTTTGTTCAAAAAGAGGATGAGACCTTCTTCCAATGTTGGGAGAGGTTTAAGGACTTCTTAAATGCATGCCCACATCATGGCTACGAAATTTAGTGTGTAATAAGTTTTTTTTTATGAAGGACTGACTTCACCCATGCGTCAATTCGTAGAGATGATGTGTAATGGAGAATTCATGAATAAGGAAGCTGAAGAAGCATGGGACTATTTTGATGAATTGCCCGAGAATGCACAGTCTTGGGATACATCTAAACCAACAAATCCCAAGACAAGCCAACAAAAGGAAAAAGGAGGAATTTATGTCCTCTCAGAAGAAGATAACATAAGTGCACATGTGGCTAGCCTCACAAGAAAAGTCAAGGCCATGGAATTGAAGAAAGGAGAGACGATTAACTCAAAGGATGTTGAAATTGTTTGTGGAATTTGTGCCGAGAATTAACATGCAACACAGGATTGTCCCACAATTTCTATATTCCAGGAAATCTTACAAGAACAATCAAATGCCATAAACAGTTATCAACAACAATTTAGTACTCCAAACTCAAACACATATAACTCTAGTTGGAAGAACCATCTCAACTTCAGTTAGAGGAATGGACCAACTGCGAATGCAAACAACACCCCCAAGCTCAACCTTTACTAGGTCCATCCCTAGTAATCACACCAAAAGCTACGTTAGAGGAGATGTTGGGTGCATTCGTATCGATTCAAGCAGAATATAACAAGACTAATTCTCTGAAAATTGATGGGTTTATGCAGGAGCAACTGAAATTCAATCAAAATTCATCTCAAGCCATTAATGACTTGAAAATCCCAATGGCTAGAGTTGAATCTCATCTCAGTGTTAGGGAGAAAGGTACAATTCCTACCAACCTCTCCCTAACCCAAGAACCCAATTTCAGATACAAGACCCAATCTCGTCCTCCCAACATACGGAGCATGTTCAAGCTATCACCACCTTGAGGAGTGGAAAAACAATCGATAAATCTGATCCGGTGAAGGCCCCAAAGCCTAATGAACCAGAAATTTCCAAAGAGGATGATAGCCTGAACAACACTCCACATGAGAAAGAACTGGAAAGGCAATATAAGCCGGTTGCCCCGTTTTCCTAAAGGTTGATTTCACCTAAACCTTTAGACAAAAGCCTGGAAATCTTAGAGGTTTTTAAGCAAGTGAAGATCAACATTCTGTTAGTAGATGCTATAAAACAAATACCATCCTATGTCAAATTTCTGAAGGAATTGTGTACAGTCAAAAGGAAACACAACGTTCACAACAAAGTACTTTTGACTGAGAATTCAAGCGCTATAATCAAACAAGAGGTGCCCCAAAAATACAAGGATCCGAGTAGTCCAACCATCTCATGCATCATAGGTGATTACCAAATCAAACAAGCTTTACTCGATTTAGAGGCAAGTGTTAACCTCATCCCATACTCGGTCTATGAACAACTTGGGTTAGGTGAATTGAAACCCACCAAAACCACACTCCAACTTGCTGATAGATCTATTCATATACCGAGGGGGATGATTAAGGATGTCTTGGTCCAAGTCGATAAATTCTACTATCCAGTGGATTTTATTGTCTTGGATACACATCCCGTGATAGGTACCGGTGCTCAAATTCCCGTCATTCTAGGCCGCCCTTTTTTAGCTACTTCAAATGTAATTATCTATTTTAGAAACGGGCTTGTACAAATGTCCTTTGGAAATATGACACTCGAGCTGAGTATTTTTTTATTTATGCAAACAACCACGAAAAGTTGATGTGAGGTCCATGAAATAAATTTAATTGAATCATTCGTAGAAGATACATCCCCCTTGACATTCTATTCCGATCCTTTGGAGGCATGTTTAGCCCACTCTCATGAGATGAATGATGGCACGATACGAGAGATGGATGCCATTTTGGATGTTATACCGGTACTTAATAATAAAAGATGGAAGGCACTATTTGAACCTTTACCCTTAAGCGAGAACAAGCCTCTTCCATCTAATATTAAGGCGCCGAAGCTCGACCTAAAATCATTACTAAATGATTTGAAATATGTATATTTAGGTCGAGATGAGACATATCCGGTGGTGATTTCTTCCCACTTGGATGAGAAACAAAAGAGTAGGTTAATAGCCACTCTAATAGAGAATAAGAGCGCCATCGGATGGTCAATTGCGGATCTCAAAGGCATAGACCCACTGATTTGTGCTCATCGCATACACCTTGAGGAAAATGCCAAGACATCTAAGCAACCACAAAGACGCCTCAATCCAAACATGAAGGAGGTGATTAAGGCCGAAGTGGTGAAACTATTGGATGTGGGTATCATCTACCCAATATTCGATAGTCAATGGGTGAGTCCAACTCAGGTGGTGCCTAAGAAATTCAGAATAACCATCGTAGCCAATGCCAATAATGAACCCGTACCAACTAGAGTCACTACCGGTTGGAGAATGTGCTTTGACTACAGGAAGCTAAACACAGTCACAAGGAAAGACCACTTCCCCTTACCATTTGTTGATCAAATTTTAGAAAGGTTGGAGGGTCATTCCCATTTTTACTTCCTTTGATGGGTATTCAGGGTATAACCAAATAGAGATCGCCCTAGAAGACCAAGAGAAGACAACTTTCACATGTCCATTCGGTACTTTTGCTTATCGAAGGATGCCGTTTGGACTATGCAATGCCCCGGCCACTTTTCAGCGTTGTTTGATGAGTATTTTTTCTGACATGGTGGGGACGACTCTCGAAGTCTTCATGGACGATTTCTCAATATTTGGTTGTAACTTTGATGAGTGCCTTATACACTTAAAAACCGTTTTGAAAAGATGTGAAGAAAAGAACCTCATGTTGAATTGGGAGAAATGTCACTTCATGGTTCAAAAGGGAATAGTCCTTGGTCACATCATCTCACAAAATGGAATTGAGGTGGACAAAGCTAAAATCGATCTTATATCTAACCTTCCACTACCCAAGAGCGTATGAGATGTGCGGTGCTTTTTGGGACATGCCGGATTTTATAGACGGTTCATAAAGGACTTTAGTTTACTCTCTCGTCCTTTATGTGATCTCCTTTAAAGGGAAAACTCATTCGAGTGGAATTAAGATTGTCAAAATGTCTTTGACAAGCTTAAAGGTATGTTGACATGTGCTCCCATAATGCAACCACCTGATTGGAGCCTGCCTTTTGAAATTATGTGTGATGCGAGCGACTACGCTATTGGGGCTGTGTTAGGCCAAAGAAAAGAGAAAAAACCATGCGTCATCTACTATGCAAGTAGAACCTTAAACTCAGCCCACGCAAACTACACTACTGCAGAAAAAGAAATTTTAGCTGTAGTTTTTTCTTTAAACAAGTTTAGGTCCTACTTAATTGGATCCAAGATCATCATATTCATCGACCATGCCGTGCTTAAGTACCTTCTCTCTAAGAAGGATGCTGAGCCACGCTTATAAAGATGGATCCTCCTACTCCAAGAATTTGACATAAAAATACTTGATAGGAAAGGAGTAGAAAACGTAGTGGCTGACCATCACTCTAGACTTGTTCTCACCGATTCCCCTGAGATGACTACGATCAATGACATGTTCCCTGATGAACAACTTTTTAAAGTCTCCCAATTTCCATGGTATGCGGACATTGCTAACTATCTTGCTATAGGTACAATTCCAATACACTGGAACAAGCAAGATAAGGATAAGTTTTTCAACGAGGTGAGAAAATTCTTGTGGGACGACCCGCACTTATTCAATTATTGTCCTGATCAAATTATAAGGAGATGTGTGCCGAATGATGAACAATACAGTATCATCTCCTTTTGTCATTCTCAGGCGTGTGGTGGCTACTTTTCAGCTAAGAAGATCATAGCCAAAATTCTGTAATGTGGGTTTTATTGGCCCACTATGTTCAAAGGTACCCACGAGTTTTGTAAAACGTGTGAGCCATGTCAGAAATTGGGAAGAATATCCCGTATGATGCCACTCAATCCCATCTTATCAATCGAAATTTTTTATTGTTTGGGCATCGATTTCATGGGTCCATTCCCATCTCCTTTTGGAAATTTATATATTTTCCTTGCCGTCAATTATGTTTCAAAATGGGTCGAGGCGATTCCATGCCAGAACAATGACCATAAAACAGTCATTCGTTTCTTAAAAGAAAATATCATTTCCCAGTTTGGAACACCTGGAGTCATTATAAGCGATGGAGGATCTCGTTTTTGTAACCGCCTGTTTGAAGCTTTAATGAAGAAATATGGTGTAAATCACAAGGTGAGCACTCCCTATCACCCACAAACAAGTGGACAAGTTGAGATATCCAACAGGAAAATTAAACATATTTTGGAGAAAACAGTGAACTCCAGTCACAAAGATTGGTCGTTTTGACTTACCGATGCACTCTGGGCTTATCGTACCGCTTTCAAGACCCCCATTGGAATGTCTCCCTATAGACTTTTCTATGAGAAAGCTTGTCACTTGCTCGTAGAGTTGGAACATAGGGCATATTGGGTGATAAAGAAGATGAATTTTGATTCTGACAAGGCAAGCTCGTTGTGCAAACTTCAATTGAATGAACTTGCGGAACTTCGAAATAAGGCATATGAAAATGCTAGAATTTACAAGGACAAGACGAAGGTGTTCAATGATAAGAATGTCCTTTGTAAGACCTTCACGATTAATCAAAAGGTCCTTATCTATAATTCTTGGCTACATTTATTTATGAGGAAATTGAAGTCTCGATGGACTGGTCCTTTCATTGTGAAAACTGTTTATCCATATGGGACTGTCGAGTTGTTGAATCCAAGAAATGGTAATATCTTTAAAGCGAATGGTCAGCGATTAAAGCCGTTCTTTGAGAATTTTTCTTCAGAAGGTATGTCCATACCTCTAACTGATCCTGTGTATCAAGGTATTTGATCTCCTAGTCTAATGGAGGTATAGAGTAGTTGGGATTAGGATTTTGCTGCTTTTGGTTTTGCTTTTTTATAGGTTTGTTTGAAGGAGATAGAATTTCAGTTTTTATTCTCTCAGGTATTCTCATTCCTCACTCCCTTTATTTTATAATTGCTCTCATGTTTTGCTTATTGCATATCTTTTCCATTGCGGACAATGCAAGATTTGGTTGGGGGGTGTGGGATCACTAGGATGAATCTAGTTTTTTTGTAACATTTCGAGCAATTATGTAGAAATTTTTCAATTTTTTTGAAAATTCAAAACTCCTTTGGAAAACCGCGTTTATATGCACTTGGGATGTCGTAAGTATGAAAGGAAGAAAGACGTAGTGAGATAATTTTGAAACTCTTAAAGGACTTGTAACATGATGGTTTTCTAATTGGATCCCCCTATTGATTTCATTGATAGAAAAATTGAAACACTTTTACACCTAGTTCACTTTACATGATTCTCATGCTTTGAAAGGATTATTAAAATTGTGGATTACCTAGGTTTGGATTTGAGGTGTTGAGGAACCAAGCCAGGGTACTTTGTCCATCCTTTTCCATGGGAAAATAACGAAAGATATGGATTTCTAAAAATCCTATCTAATGTGTGTGAAAAGGAAAGGAAGGATGAAAATATGGGAATGATTGAAAATATGGTGGAAAATTTTGAAAAGGGCTACCTATTACCAACCGGGGGATGTTCTACCCGTAACCAAAGCCGGAAATGGGAAGTAGTGTGAAAGCCATCGGAAGGACAATAAGGCAAATTCCTGTCAAAGGCTTGTTGTTGATCTATACACCGTTAAATCCATACCTTAGCTAATTCATGAAGAAGGTAATCTAGGAAATCCATGAGATGAGCATTCACTGAGCAAACTAGGTTAAATTGTTCAAATTCTTCTATTTATCTATCAATCAGCAGGAAATCCATATGAGTACTTGTTATATTCTTGAAAGTTTAAGGTTTCAACCTCTATCACTTAGTTTTTCCAATTTTTACACTTGCATGTCTTAGAATGTATAGAAGCATAGTTTCTGAAGGAGAGTTGGGTTTTGGAGAATGGAACTTGTTTCACGCATGTTTTGCTCGGGGCTAGCAAAATGCTGGTTGGGGGGTGTGTTGAGCTCTTAAATGTGTATATTCTAACCCCATTTCATCACAAACTATGCTTGAAATACATGATTAAAGACCCAACTAATGCATGGTTTTGTGGTTGTAGGAATGAGAGAGAGAATTCATCAATTGAAGGCTTAGAGACGCTGTTTACAAGTATTGAAGATCAAAAGACCAAGCGTTAAAGGGTGGAAGAAAGAAAGCAAAGGAGAGAAGAAGGAAGTGCATAAAATTGCACTGAAGACCGGTCATCCATAGCCCAGGACAGGTTGTTCGACCAGTCCGAACACTCAACAAAGGACCCCTGCTCCCAACCTTGCTGGACCAATCACGACCCGTCATGCGACCGGTCGTTGAATTAAAATTTGGGTTTGAATTTTCAGAATACTCTCTCGACTGTTTTTGGCCTTTTGCGACCGGTCGTGCGACCGATCGTCCACGAGCTCAGACTGGTCGTCTGCGTAACAGAGCTTCTTCTATAAGCTCCAAAATTTGCTACGCAAAGCGTAGTTTTGTGGATTTTCTCGAAGGTTCTTTACATTTAGGGCCTCAAACCTATAAAAGGACTCATCTAGCTAGTTCCTAAGGTATCCTAGGAGAGAATTACCATGGCGGGAGGCGGCGAAAGTCAGATCCGGAGTTCTACAACTCCTCCTAGTTTGTTCTTCCAGTTTTTATGTTTTTCTTAGTTGCTTTTATGTTTCCTTAGATCATGAACAGCTAAACCTCTTAGCTAGGGCTAAGAGGTAAATCTTGTAGTGAATCTAAGATGTTTTAATTCATTTGTTTTGGTTTCAAATTGGATTATTAGTGAAGAACAATGGTTTGAGGTTTGAATAAAGTTCTAAGTATTCTTTCTTAGTATTATGATAGGTCATGGATGTTTAGAAGAATTGCTTGAGTTCTTAATTATTTTGAATGGTTCTAGACTTGTACACTCTGAGGAATTGGATTCAATACGCTCTAGACCTTAGATTCTCATGTGGGAACTTATGCCAAGAGTTCTACTTTTCTGAAATTTTTGCTTATGTGTGATTGTGTATGTGATTTGAATGAAGTTCAAATCATGATCTAGTTATGTTTTGTGAAAGAGTTTAATGATGATTATGATTGTGATCTTAATCTTATTGGAACTAGGATTAACCTATGTAATTGAGTGTGCTCAAGTCCTAACTTGAATTGAGGGAATCATGTACATGAATCACACATATGATAGATTGTTTGTTTTAACTGCTCTATCATCTGGCTAGATAGGATTTAATTTCGATTCTAGTTGAGTAAGTGAGAAACTACAGCGAATTAAGCATCAATGATTGCTACAAGTGGATCCTTGAACCCATAGTGCTCTTTATTATTGATTACATTCAGTTTTAGTTCAAAATATCTATTTACATTCAATTCCAAAATCCTGTTAGTTAATTCGTAATTAGAAACCATTGAAAGTGTTTTGTGAGTTCTTACACAAGTCCCTGTGGATCGACCTTGGTCTTACCGAGATTATTACTACATCGCAACCCTACACTTGGGGAAGTGAACAATACCACTTCGTTGAGTTTACCCGGGCTCCATGCCATTTGAATTTCGGGGAAGACTAAGCACCCAGGCAGGGTATCCGATAGGTGCCATCCCCCATATCTGATTGCACAAGGATCTAGGGGAAGAGCCTGGCTTGACGATTCCTTGTGAGAATAGCCGACCTGCACTCTTGACATCATATCCAAAAAAGGGGTGAGGGACAAGTCCATCATGATAAAAGAAGAAAGAGGAAAAGAGAACACAAGCCCAACCCATTCAATGATTGGATCGCCAAAATAGGCTTAGAACTATGGCTAAGTCCTAGAGGGGAGGGGGTGAGATTAGGACCTTTTGAAATAATTTTCGCATATTTAACTAATTTAACAATTTAAATTAAGAAAGCAAGAGCACTTCGGCTTCCAAGGCTTGGTGGTTCCAATAACAAAGACTAGTAAAGATATAACAATTAAGCAACTAGTCTAAATGCACAGTTTACTAATGATTTAACTAATCAAGCAACTAATCTATGCAACCTATGTAGACTATATGAGATGCAATCATATACGCTCAAGTCTACACAACTAGTGAAAATACATGTTGTGTGTGAATATGCTTATCTAGTGCCTAACATACATTCCAATTAAGCATTCATAATTAAGCAATTAAACATACAAAGCATATGTAGAAATTTGCTCAAATACATCACAAATACAACCATGTATAGTGGTTTGATTACTTATCTACTCCACTTCCGGTTGTTGTACTTACCCCTTGAGCACACCGGATTTCACTAAGAGAGTTTAAATCAGGTTCCTCTCAACCTAGGTGTTTTAAATTGGTTCTACCCTATCGAGGTGTTTAAGGGTTCCACCTAACCCAGGAGTTTAACAAGGTTCCTCCCAACCTATCACACATACATATACTCCCGTTGGAGGCTCCCCATGGAGACTTGAATTCAACCCTTACACATGGACCTAGGTCCTACAACCGAACCTATCGAGTTTGACAATCCAAACTCTACACTTAATTCCCCACGAGAAGAGAGTGGATGGACTCTACAAAATGACAACCTTGTCAGATTTTAGCCCTGTTGATGCGCCGTTTAGGTTGTTTGATCTCCGCTCTCCCATGCTTCAATCAGCTCTCCAATCTTATTACCGATGCGTT
Organism: Liriodendron chinense; assembly: GCA_003013855.2. Classification (NCBI taxonomy): domain Eukaryota; kingdom Viridiplantae; phylum Streptophyta; class Magnoliopsida; order Magnoliales; family Magnoliaceae; genus Liriodendron; species Liriodendron chinense. Next base: position 2,256,176 of record ML058480.1, on the reverse strand, counting down.
GTCAATACTTCAGCTCCAACGATCAATCTTCTTGCATTTGATCTTCTTGAGATGTCTAAGGTGATGTGAGGTAGGTTTGGAATCTCTACAACTAATAGGAAGTGGTTTCCTAGAGAATTTCACCTACAACGATCTCTCTATAAAGTTTAGACAATGATTTAACTATCTAAATCAAATTCTAAACTCTAGAGATCAAGAGGGACAAGTTCATCTTCTAAATGAGCTTTAAATGCTCCATTCTTGTGATGAATCACAAGGAATATGACTTGATAGGGTTAGGATTAGAGCCTAATGGTGTTGGCTATGATGGTGGCTTCTAATGCTCTAAAATCCCTCTCTTAAGCCCAAAGATCGAGTCTCCAATTTTTATAAATGTAGCTCCAATGGCTATAAAACAGGCAGAAAATGGCCGCTTCAATGGCATCGAAGCCATCTTCGATGAATCGAAACCCAACTTCGATGGGATCGAAGAACTGTCTAGAGAGTTTTTTAAGTTGTTGGACATACAATTTGATAGATCAAAACATATTTTGATGGCATTGAAAAACTTACTTCGATGGATCGAAGGATTGTTCGATGGGATCGAAAAACTGTTCAAAGAGTTCATAAATGTTGTTAGAGATATGTTCGATGGATCGAACCGGTCTTCAATGGAATCGAAGACCTATTGAAATGAACTTCGATGGATCTAAATCCAACCGAAAACTGTTCTCTAGGCTAGTTTGTTTACAGTAGCTCGCACCTCTTTAATTAGCTTAACTTATTATGTTTTTCTAAGTGTTATAAGACTAATGTAGATGACTAATGGTTTTCTTATATGGTCCAAGTCATCTAGAGGTTATGGTTATTTTGGTTATGAGGATTATGGTCACCAAGGTATCTCTTTTACCTATTCTTCTTCCTTGATACTTTTTGTTCACTTGAATCTTCGATCTTCAGCTTTTCAAGACTCAACTGACATTACAAACCATAGACGCACGTGATTGATAAATAAGGTGCACTAGTATGTCACAGAAAAGTGCACTAACAATCTCTCCTTTTGTCAATTTACGTGACAAAAAACTAACCTAGACTTTGTCATGGTCCATACCAATGATAATACCAAAACAACAAATAAATTACATGTCAAAAAAATATTACAACTCGAATTAACACTAAGACATGTAACCCTAGGCAATGCTCCTCTTGCTTGCTCCCCTATAATCTGTCAATCCCTATAATACAAAACAAACAAACTTATTTTGGTGGGACTTGATCTTTCTCCCCATTTTTGTCAGCAATTTACAAACTAATCTCTCTCCCTTAATGATACATCAATTAAGTAAAGGGAAGTAGAGATTAAAGTGTCTCAGATATAACTATAATCGTATGCTAAGTAGGAGAGTATAAGGGTGCATTAACATTTAAAACATATGGAGCATGCATCTCATGATCACAAAATAAATAACTATCCAAGAAAAGGTGATCATGCATAATGATCATTCTGAGATAAACATGAAAGCATAAATGACCAAGCCATGAATTAGCATACATCAAGCACATAATTTATAAGATTATGCTAATCTAAGTAGTATAATGGTTTAGCTACTAAGATACCAAAATTAAAACATAAGCTAAACTATTAAAGTGGACTAATGAGGCTTAAATCCTCGAATATGCTCTTAAGCACGCATTAGATCCTGAATTCTAGCTACCCTCACTAACTATTTCTAGTTTGATCATCCTAAAGGTAATCTAATTTCCTCAACTCCCTCATAAAAATGAGGATGGGTTGGGAACTCCTTCTCCTAGAAGGGATAATGGTCGGGATCTTCTCTCAGATTACGAGGAAGAGAAGTAGTGGTAGAGGTCATTAGAATTTTTATTTATATTTTATCTTCATCATTAGAAGAGTCACTTGATTCACTTTTAGACTCTTTTGTATCATCTCATGTTATTGTCATAGCCTTTTTTCCTTTGAATTTAGGCTTATTTGTGCATTCATTGCCAACATGACCATATTGATCATAGCTATAACATTGGACCTTCTTTTTAGTTGATTTTTCTTTATATTTTTCAACTTTCTTATCCTTCTTTTCACAAGTTTTCCCTCTATTTATTTTGAGAAATTTCTTAAATTGACGGTTGAATTTCTCTTCTTCATCCTCATTATCACTATCTTCTTCTTCTGATGCACTTTTAATTTTTCTATGGGAGTGTTTGTATGAGGTCTTTAAGACAGTGAGTTTCTTCTTAGAGAGGCCTTTAAAATGTAGGTCATGATTTTGTAGGAAATTTATAAGTTCTTCTACTTTCATTGAAGCTCTTCTAAGGCAATGACTTTGGAGCTAAATCTCTCCGGGAGTGACCTAAGTATCTTCCTACATGTTTGCCCATTCGGAACATTTTCTCTTAAGCCAAACATGGAGTTGTAAATATCTGACAATTGGATATAGAACTCCATAAAAGTTTCAGACTCTTCCATTTTAATATTTTCAAATTTAATGGTTAAGAGTCGAAGCTTAGAGCATTTTACTATTGTGGACCCTCGCCGTTTCCGCGCTCCCACACGACGTTCTCGTCCCTTCCCTTTCCAGGAAAAGAAGGAGAGGAGGATGCGTGAGTGCGAAATTGCCGTTTGTGCCACTGGCTTGCCTCGTTCTTGAGGGCTTGGTTTGGTTGTCGTGTTTAAGCTGGACGTGTTTAAATGAGTTTATATAAGACCAGAGTCGCCACTAGCCAGTTACTTCGGATCTACAGTCGGCTAGACCCCGTAGAAACGTTAGAGAAGGGAATCCGAAGATTCCTTCCTCTAAAATGACTCCTTTTGATCTGCGGCCACAGATTCAAGGTAAGGGATCACGGTTACAGGGTGGGAAGAGGTTAAGCACCCCACACACTGCCCGTAAGGAGGTACGGTCTCTACTTCACAGAATCGAACTAACACTTGAAAGTCTGTTTTAATCCTCGTACATTTTCATAGATGACATGATGCATGAATGCGGGTCTGAACAGTAAGAGTTTCTGATGGGCAGGTTCCAATAACAGGCAAGCCCAGAGCATACGGTCGAACTGACAGGTGCTTAATATAAGACGTATGCAGTTTGTTTGAATAATCAAGGTGCTTTACAGTGAAGCATGAATGCAAGTCTGAACAGTAAGAGTTTCTGATGGGCAGGTTCCAATAACAGGCAAGCCTAGAGCATACGCTCGAACTGACAGGTGCTTAACATAAGACGTATGCAGTGTGTTTGAATAATCAAGGTGCTTGTAGTGAAGCAGGAGGGTTGGAAGAAAAGTAAATGTTGCACTTATACTAGATGCAAATGAGATGATGCTGGAAAAAGAGTAGCTGGATGGACGGAGGTGTCGCAAGGGTTGGCTTCGAGTGGCTGGATCAAGACTTGTATGGTTTGAGAGACTTGGACCAGTGGTCAGGCTGGACTAGACCAGGGCTAGGATCTCCTCACTCGGGCTCTCCTTGGTGGAAAAATGGGCTAAAGGGTGGAGAAGGGAACTCGAACCGACGGGCTCTCTCTGGCTGGGTTGCTGTGTTGAAATGAAAAGGGGAGGGGGGTATTTATAGCAGCGGACAGTGGCAGAACTCGTAAATATTTTTGGACGGCCCGCTGTGGGCCGCCCGTACGGTCACTCCTCGATTTCCAGCGCGCGGTACGGTCGTTTCTCGGGGCTGCTGTTTGGCTCGGAGGGTCGACTCAGCGGGTCGACTTAGTGATTTGACTCGGTGGGTTGACTCGACGGGTTGACTCGATGTTTTGACTCGACGAGTTGACTCAGCGGGTTGACTCAATGGGTTAACTCAGCGGGTTAACTCAGTGAGTTTGACTTTTTTAGGATTTTTTTACTGGCTTTTCTTATGGGGGGTTTTTCAGGCTGATGTTTAGGACTGGGTTGACTGGGTTCAGGCTTGAGTTGGGCTATGGATTGGGGCTTACAAGGGTGAGTTTGGCTGAGTTTGAACTTGGGGTTTGGGGGTATGGTCCTCCATTCATCCAGCTATCTCTACCAACAGTGTAGCCGAAGGTGGGGTGTCTACAGATGCCCCTCTTTGGCAGAGGTTGCGTGCAATCGAATGCCAAAGCGAGTGGACACCCCACTTCTGACCCGGTCATTCATAGATCATGGTCTGAAATCTTTGCTTGCCTTTGCATCTATGCTAGTTGATCGTCTGTAAATCGATCACTCGCACATACCGCGGAAGTTTGGAAAAAATGTTGCGATTGTCCCTGCAGTTTGCTGCAACCTGGGTACCCAATCGCAACCCTTCCATTCCTGATCGGTACTAACATCGGAAAGGTACAGCAATGCATCTGCGTCGCTAGTCTTACGAGGTTACTGACCCTATGATTGATTGTATGTTCGATGTTCTCCTAGATCACTCCAGGAGTACTTTTTCACTTGACTGTCAAAGTGGTTAGACGCCCTGCGTCAGATAGTCTTACGGGATTCTACTACGGCGACTTGGACTCAGTCAAGGTACTTCAGGCATCCACGCCTAGGTACGTGCGGGTGGACTCTTTCCACCCAACCTGCTGGTTTCGATGCTTGGTTTGCAATTCATTCTTTCCTCGATTGTGGTCTGAAATCTTTGTTGTCCTTTGTATCTGAGTCAGATGATTGTTTGGAAACTGATAACTCGCACATACCGCGGGAGTTTGGAGAAAACGTTGCGATTGTCCCTACATGCGCTGCAACCTGGGTACCCTAATCGCAACCCTTTCATTCCCGATCGGTACTAACATCAGAAAGGTATAGCAAAGCCTCTGCGTCGCTAGTCTTAGGAGGTTGCTGACCCTGAGACTGATTGTGTGATGTTTGATGTTTTCCCAGATCACTCCAGAAGTACTTGTTTCGCTTGACTGTCAAAGTGGTTAGACGCCCTGCGTCAGATAGTCTTACGGGATTCTACTACGCCGACTTGGACTCAGTCAAGGTACTCAGGCATCCACGCCTAGGTATGTGCGGGTGAACTCTTTCCACCCAATCTGCTGATTTTGATACTTGGGTTACAATTCATCGTTTCCACCTGTTCAAGTGGTTTCTTTGACCGAGCATTTTAGCTTTCATCTTTTCGTATCTTGGCATGTGGTACGACTGCACTGACACTGGAGTTCAGTTCGACCGTACTTTGAGTGCATTGGATCCGATGGTCTCCGGGGAAACCACGAGACATCGGATCTTATTTGATTTTTGCGTCGGCTCCTATCCAGAGATATGGAAGATCTCCTGGTGTTTTGGAGGCAGAACGCTCTACTGGGAAAATATTTTTTGGATTTTTTAAAAGATACCCACTCTGGGGAGTGATACTCCGTGGGGTTTTTATTTGCAAATAGGAATATACTTTTTTGTCTTTTTGAAATGGAAATCTGGTTTGCATGCGCCTCCACTAGGGATGCCTGTGGGGTCTTTGGCTAACCGACTTTATTTTGAAAGCAGGTAAACATGATGATTGATGCGATGGATGCTGATGCATGGAGATGCATGATGAATGCATGGCTTTGGCTCATTCTCTTTCAGTTTGATGATTTTGCTTTTGCTGGAGATGCAGAGAATTTTGAGCTTATTGCTTGCAGGGTTGTGCTCCCTGGGGATTTTCTTTTTTTTATACGGGTGTTTGGTCAGCGGGTTGGTCAAGATCCCGACCCGTGGTCAATCAGGTCCATCGTCCCAAGATGTTGTTTCTTTGTTAATGAGAATATACGATGATTAAATCAGACTTCAAAATGTTCTTCTGGGCATAAATGCGATTGAGACGGTGCTTGGTCACCAGTTTTGGTCAAGATTCCAATTTGCGAGCGATCGGATCTGTCATCCCAAAGTGTGAAGAGAGTGGAGTTCAAGACTCCTGAAGTGTAGTGCTGGGGGATGGTGACAATTTTTGTGATTTTTTGTAAATATTTGGTCCGAATCTTTACCTGAGTGGTCAGGATAGAGATCGGTTATTGAAAACATAGGAAATATTTTTTGTATTTTTGAGGATATTTGGCTTGAAAGCAAATGAAATATTTTTTTGTGATTTTCGAAGTATTTTCTTTGAAAGTAAGAGAAATATTTTTGTGATTTTTGAAAAGGTGATTTTGCAATGTTTTTGTATTTTTCTGATTTTTCTAAAATGCAGGGAAAAGGTATGGAATTTTCATCCATTTCCAGCTTCTTCTGCTGGTAAGGCACCCTATCCATTTTACGTCAGCGAGCAAGATGAGTCTCACACAGTTAAGTGCCGTAGTTTTACATCTTCGGATGAGAGGATTTTGAGGGTTTTCAGTTAACACACCCACAAAGTTGCATGTTCCTCATGTGCAATGCACATAGACCACGTATCGTCCGACGGACTCCTTCGGCCACAAAATGAGCCACATCCTCACATTTTCCTTAGTCAATCCAGTTTGGTGCCTTACGTTGCTCACAATTTCGTGAGGGTGCGCTCCACCTCCCAACAGCCTTAATCCCCTTCATGAGTTTTAGGAACAGGGAACATCCGTCAGATTCAACAGCGACTTCCAAATCAAGGTTGTCTATCACGGTGCGTTCAACACGAACAGGATTGCTGAGTTCTGCCCGCCTCAGCCCTTACCTGTTTAAAAGATTCCGGACACCCGTACGATCAAGTGTCAGCCACGTCTGGAGCAGGTTAGGAAAGAAAGCCCCCGAGAAGTTAATCCCAGTGTAGTTTTAGGTCTTCGGACTGCTGGCGATAAATTTGTGCAGTTGAAATTGAAGGTAAATTTTTTTTTTTATATTTTTTTTGAAAAGGTTCCAGAGTTCAACTCAAGTGGTTGAGATGGATACTGGTTTTTATGTAAAACTCAAAAAATCTTTTTGGTATTTTGGAAATGATCCAGGTCATCAGATCCTGGCTTGAACGGCTGGGATCGATGCCGGTTTTTATTAAAAATCTCTCGGGATGTTGATCCCGACGTAGTTTAAGGTCTTCGGACCAAAACTGTACAAAAGAGTGCAAACACATTTTTTTTATTTTCTGGAAAATGTCCTGTGTCAGCGGATCTTGATTCGAACAATCAAGACCGATGCCGGTTTTTATTGAAAGTCCCTCGGGATCTTGATCCCGACGTAGTTTAAGGTCTTCGGACCAAAACTGTACAAACAGAGCATATATTTTTTTGTTTTTTGGAAAATGTCCGGAGTCATCTGATCTTGATGTGAGCAAACAAGATCGATACCAGCTTTTATTGAAAATCTCTCGGGCTGTTGATCCCGACGTAGTTTAAGGTCTTCGGACCACAAAACTGTACAAAATAGGGCAAACACATTTTTTTTGGAGAATGTCCGGAGTCGTCTGATCTTGATGTGAGCAAACAAGATCGACGCCGGTTTTTATTTAAAAAGTCCCTCGGGATCTTGATCCCGACGTAGTTTAAGGTCTTCGGACCACAAAAAACTTTATGTACATGCTGAAAGTATATTCTTTTTTGTGATTTTTTGAAAAATGTTCCAGGTCATCAGATCTTGGCCTGAACAGCTAGGATCGATGCTGGTTTTTATTGGGAATCTCTCGGGATTTTGTTCCCGACGTAGTTTAAGGTCTTCGGACCAAAAACTGTATAAGAGAGTGCTGGTAATGCACATATATATTTTTTTGTGATTTTTTTTTAAAAATGTCCGGTGTTGTCAAATCTTGACTCGAGCAATCAAGACCGATGCCGGTTTTTATTGAAAGTCCCTCGAGATCTTGATCCCGACGTAGTTTAAGGTCTTCGGACCCAAATTTTGGGGTTGGGCATACTTACCTTGCTTTATTTGGCTTCTGATAGGGCTGATTGTGATTCGAATGGTCTGGATTGCTTGAGTGGGGCCATGTGGGCCCTTTTCAGACTTCAGTTTTGCTTTGGAGCACCTTTTCTTGATGTTTTGTGAGGCTAAGAAGGCTTTTCATGGTGCGGATAATGAATTGAATGGCTCAGATTGCCTTTTTTAGCCATGTGGGCCCACTTGGTGATCAGATCTTGGACTCTGGCCTCCTTTCTTAATAATCGAACCCTTGATGTTGCTACTTGATGAGCCATGAGAGCCTTTCCATGGTTTGGATCATGCTGATCTGGTCTTCGAATGGCTCAGATTGCTTATGGCCCTCTCTTGATCATCTTTCCCTTTCTTTGACTTGATCAGACCCATTCTGGCCGCAATGCTTTGTGATTGGACCGGTGGAGTACCTTCCAGATGATCTTGATCAACCTCAATCAAAATCTAGAAGGGATTGGAGCCTTGGGCGGCCCTCAGGGTGCCATCTGCTGATGTGGACTGTCAGCCTCACCTACCAAGAACCATGGAGCCAATCCCGCGGAGAGAGAAGGAGCGCGTCCGTACGGGTGGCCCAGAGTGGGCTGCCCAAGGCTCAACTCTTGTGCGGCCTGGGCTGGCTCGGGTTCAGACATTCTCTGTTGTCTGCTGCCCTTGTCTCCACCTGCTCTGTACTTCCAGGTTCTATTTCAACCATGAATCTTCCTTTTGTCTCCTCTTTCCTCCTCATCTTGTCCTCATCTTGCTTTGTCCTTCCTTGGGCAATGGATGGTGGAGATTTAGGGGCTGTAGGGGCTGTCCATGGTGGGTCCCACACTTCAGAAAGTGTTGAAGGCTTTAATGATGGAGGGATTTCTTTAATGGATGGTGGAGATGGTGCATTGAATGGGGGCATTGATGAGGGGCTAGAGATGGTGGTTGGTGGAGCTTTGAATGGCCCCATTAATGGTGGGATGGCTATAAATTTGGATTTGAATGGAGCATTGGATGTTGGGATTTTGGATGGTGTGGATGAGATGGGGAGTGTGGCCATTGGTGAGGCTATGCATCCCTTGTCTGTGGGCCATCTAGATGATGTGATTGATGGTGGTGATGGGACCATGATGGACATAGATGGGCTGATCTCCTGTCTGGATGGGATGGATGGTTCAGATGATACCTTTGACAGTTTGGATGCTCTTGATGAGGGTCAGGATGTGCGGCACACTTGTTTGGGTGGACTTGATGTGATCATTGATGATGTCCCCCTGATGATGGGCGGTGTGGATGCCTCGATGATCCCTTTGATCGGCCAGGGTGATGACTGGATTCATGATCTCCTGCTGGAGAGGGCCGCAGGTCCTGATCTGACTGTTGATTCTTCGATCGGGGTTGCCGGGACCCTTCTTGATGGTTCAGATGCATTTTTCGACGGTCAGATTGGCCAGGATGCCACGATGTGTGGTGTGATCTTTGCTGGTAGCCCTTTTAATGGAGGGTGTCGTCCTTCTCCTGATCGTTGGTCTTTTGCACACTCTGTTCATGAGGTAGGCGAGTCTTCTCATGCGGTTGAGGTTGTGACATTTTCAGATAGTGATGCGACTATATCAGACATAGCCATTACTGAGGGTAGGTCAGGGGCTATCGAGTCTGCAGAGGTTCCAGCTTTTCCTTCTCCTTCGCCAGTTGACCTTCCAATCCTCGATAAGCCGTCATTGATTTCTAGGCCTTTTGTTCTGGAGGGGGTACCAGTGAGGACTTGTCAGCTGCTTCCTCGTCCTTCTTGCTCGCCACGGCTGCTTGCTTGGCTTGATAGTTTGTCAACTTATGAGATTCGGGATTTGGAGTCCTATGGCTTCGGCAGTTTGATCCATATGGCTAGAGTTGACATTGACTGGAGGATGCTCGGAGCTGCATTGATTGACTGGGTCCCTTCGTTGAACTTGTTTGCGTTCAACGATATGGAGATGGGACCCTCTTTGGAGGAGCTTGCACGCTTGACAGGCCTACCTTGGGATTATGCTCAGTATTTCTCGCCAAAGACATCGCCGAAGACTGCCACACCGCAGAACTGGTTTGGGATCCCCTACTTATTTGGCCTGCAGCTGCCGGCCAGGATGCCGTAGTGTTCTCCTTGGACTTGCTGTATGATCTTTTTTCGGGTCCTCGGAGTGTGGCCGATTCTACCTTTACTCGGAATGCACTGATGTTCTGTTTGATAGCTGAGGTGCTGTTCTCGGGATGGCGCAGGTCCCAGACTCCTTTGCTTTTTGAGGTGATGAGCCGAGCTATCCGACGGCAGGGGATCATTTCTCTCATCTTGGCCGAGCTATTTAATGGGTTGACCGACTGCGCCCTGAGCCGCACTCGTGTCCTTCGCAGCTGTTGTGCCTTTCTTCAGGTATCTTTTCTACACCTTTTTCTTCTTGCTTTGTTAGGAATTGCTTTGCTCTAGCTGAACTTCTTTTCCTTTTTGTGATCAGGTCTGGCTATGGAAGCGTCTTTCTTTGACCGTTCCTGCACCCTTTCCTGGCATTCCTAGCTCTGACGTCATGCGTTATATCATGGAGTTTCTTCCGCATACGACTAGGATGAGCGAGCCCTTGTATCGCAGGATGTTCGCTGAACTTCGTAACTGGAATGTTCGTTGGGAGTCATCTTGGCTTTCACTTCCTCCAGTGCTTTGCGATGCACACTGCCTTCCTCTGATGTTGGTAGGCTTTTGATCTTACTTTTCTTACCATCCCATTCGGTTCTTGCGGCAGTTTGGGTACGAGCAGGATGTTCCTCTTTTTACTTTCATGGGTATCGGGCGTCGAGTGCTTCCATCTAGGTCCTCTGATTTTAGGACTCGGGTCGATGGATCTTGGGCGAGTTACTTGACTGCTGATTTGCTGGGTTTTGAGCTACGGACTTTTCCGATGGTGACCGCCCCATATCAGTACTGGGTTGCTGAGCAGTCTTTGTATCGACGTATCCCTTGCTGGCATCAGACTGCGGATGAGGATGAGCAGGATATCCTTGGAGATGCTGGCACTTCATCTGGTTCATATGAACCTTTTGAGGAACGCCCATTCATTGATCCTTGCTTCCTTTTGGCCACTCATGGCCATCTGCTGTTTGAGATTTCTGCACTTCGGTATCATTGTGAGATGATGTCGAGGAGATTGGCTGCCGATCAGAGGTTGTCTGACGAAGAGACAGCGATCCGTACCCTTGAGCACGATGAGGCGCATTACCTGCGTATGGAGGTGAGTAGGTTGAGAGCGAGGCTATCTCATTACGAGTCAGAGGACTTACCTGCTGTGGCCGAGGAGGAGGGTAGAGATTGATTGTGTTGGCCACCTGTACATTCCTTTTTGCATGGTATATGATTGATGATGATGCATTTTTTTTTGTATTTTTTGAAAAAGATGATATGATATGTGTAAAAGAAATATGATGCTTTTAATAAAAAAGAAGAATTTTTTTTTGGGAATCTATTATGCCATGAGTTGTCTTGTGAGTGTGTCTGGATTTTGTGTCGGGATATAGGAATCAGAACTGGGGCTCAGCCATTAATGCTTTGACCGATGTCTCGAGATTTGTCTTGTATGATCCTTTGGTTCCCTAGAGGTGTAGGAAACGGAAACTGTTGCCTCCTGAGATTGTCAAAACTTGTAGAGGTCTTCGTTCCTGACTGCACTTCTTCTTGTTCTTAAACTGTGACTGCTTGAACCGATCTGGACTGTCTGATTTCCTGGTACCTGCACTTTTATTTTTTTCTTTTTCCATTTGAGCCATTTTTGCCAGCAGCGCTCTTTCGAGTTTTCACCACAGCCGGCCTTTTCCCGTCATTTTTGCCCGTGGCACCTTTTCGGGTTTTCACCAAGTCCCGGGTGTTTGATCTTGCCTGCCCCTTGGCAGCTATGCTGTTTTTACCCTCAGTTCCCTTTCGGGTTTTCACCAAGTCCGCTGTATGCCCACTGTTTTTACTCGGAGTGCCCTTTCGGGTTTTCACTCCGCCCTCTTTGTTTAGGCACACATTTTTTTTTTCTAGATCTTTGGATAACTGCGGCGGCTAGAGGTCGGGAATCCATCGTTGCCGGCCGATGGCAGTCCTTCAGCCCCTTATCCTAGGTTACGATGATAGAGCTGTCGGTCTTAGCTAAAAGACCCTTCTGAGATGAATGGATGGATGACTGTGTTTCTTCTTGGGTTGATTTTTTTCTCGGGTGCCTTGCTTTGGCTTTCCTTTTTCTTTTTCTCTTTTTTTTTCTTTTTTCTTTTGTATCCTTTTTCTCTCTCTTTTTTTGTATCCCCCCCCCCCCCCCCTTTTTGTATTTTTCTCTTTTTAAATCCCCTTATTTGAAACACTTGTTGGTGGACGGAAATGATTTCTCAGAGGTTTTAGCTTCGACCTGTTGTCTTCAGCTTTATTAAAGTATCTCTTGATAAGGCCAGAATGACTTACCCGTGAAAGATCTTCACTTTGTCGGCGTTGATTGGCTCAGGAAGATCCACCCCTCTCATACTGGTGAGTCTAAGGGCGCCTCCGGGAAGTACTTCTCTGATGATCAGTGGCCCGTCCCACGAGGGTTTGAACTTTCCTCTGGGATTCGGAAGGTGCGACGGTATAATCTTCTTCATGACCATGTCGCCTACCTTGAAACTTCTTTTTCAGACTCTCTTGTTATAAGCCCGAGCGATCCTTTTCTGATAGCACTAGGAATGACTTAGCACATGCATACGCTTTTCATCTGCTAGCTGCAACTGATCGAATCTGGCCCGTTGCCATTCTCCTTCTTCAATTCCGCTTTCGAGTAACACTTGTAGTGATGGTATTTTCACCTCGACTGGCAGAACTGCTTCCATTCCATAAGTAAGCTCGAAAGGAGTAACACCCGTAGCAGACCGTACAGACGTTCGATAGGCCTAAAGTGCATATGGGAGCATATCTGACCAATCTCGATAGGTCACGACCATCTTCTCAAGTATCCTGATGATTGTCTTGTTTGCGGCTTCTACCCCACCATTCATCTGGGGACGGTAGGGGCTTGATCGATGATGTTGAATCTTGAATTTGCTGAGAAAGTCATCCATCTTCTTGTTGACGAACGGGGTCCCGTTATCTATGATGATAACATTGGGGATTCCATATCGGCATATGATGTTGTTCTTCATGAATTTGATCACCTGAGATGCTGCAATCGTGGTGTAGGAGGCTGCCTCTACCCACTTGGTGAAGTAGTCGACTGCCACAAGTATGTACTCATGACCATTTGATGCTTTGGGACTGATCTTGCCGATGATGTCGAGTCCCCACATGGAGAAGGGTCAGGGGGTGGTCAGGTTGTATAATTCTGATGAGGGGGCATGGATTTGATTCGCATGCTCCTGACATTTGAAGCATTTTCTGACGTGCTGGCAGCAGTCTGTCTCCATGGTGAGCCAATAGTAGCCGAGTCGTAAAATCTTCTTTGCCATCATGTGCCCGTTCATGTGTGGGCCACAGATTCCTTCGTGTATTTCTTCCATGATCTTTGCAGCTTCTGTTTCATCGACGCATTGAAGGAGGATGTGATTATAGGATCGCTTGTAAAGGACTTCGCCACTGATGGTGAACTGGCCGGCCAAACGCTGGATGGTTCGGCGATCTGTTGCTGTTTCTGACTCCGGATATTCCTGATTTTCGACATACTGCTTGATGTCGGCATATCGGGGTTTGTCAGGGACAGCTTCGGCTTCTTCTACTTATAGGCAGAAAGCAGGTTCATCTTGAATTTCGACTGTAAGCTCCCATTTTGAAGCTCCTTTTGGTATCTCGGGCATTGATGCAAGTGTAGCGAGAGCATCTGCAAACTGGTTCTTGGCTCTGGGCATGTATGAGAAGGTGATTTCTTTGAATTCTTCGATCAGATTTTCAAGATACACATAATATGGTATCAACTTCTCGTCCTTGGTTTTCCATTCGCCATTGGTCTGATTGATGATAAGTTGTGAGTCTTCAAATACTCGTAGCTTCTTGACACCCAAGATCATGGCTTCCCTTAAGCCAGCGATGCATGCTTCGTATTCTGCCATGTTGTTGGTGCACTCGAATGCTATGCGCCTTGAGATAGGAATAGGGACATCATCTGGAGAGTAGAGGATTGCTCCAATACCACTTCCTTTAGAATTTGCTGCGCCGTCGAAGAATAACGTCCACTCATCTTTTTTCTTCTTTTCTTCCCCTTCAATAAGCAAGAGATCTTCATCAGGGAAGAATGTCTTGAGCGGTTGATAATCCAGGAGGGAGTGGGCGGCAAGATGATCGGCGAGGGCCTGTCCCTTGATTGCCTTCTGAGTGACATAGGTGATGTCGAACTCAGATAGGAGTAGCTGCCATTTAGCTATCCTTCCAGTGAGTACCGGTTTCTCGAACAGGTACTTGAGCGGATCCATGTGAGCGAGGAGGAGAATAGGGAATGCAATCATGTATTGATGGAGTCGCTGAGTTGCCCAGACTAGGGCGAGGCAAGTCTTCTTGATCGGGGAATACCTGGTCTCGTAGTCGGTGAACTTTCGGCTCAGATAGTATATTGCTTGTTCCTTCTTCCCGATCTCATCGTGCTGGCCAAGGACACAGCCAATGGCTTCTGCTGCTACCGAGATGTATAACAACAGTGGACGTCCGGGAGTGGGCGGCACTAGGACTGGAGGATTCATGAGATATCTCTTGATGTGGTCGAAGGCGACTTGGCAATCATCATTCCATTCTTTTGGAACATTCTTCCGAAGGAGCTTGAAAATAGGCTCACAAATAGGTGTGAGCTGTGCGATGAAGCGACTGATGTATTGAATTTTGCCGAGGAAGCCACGAATTTCTTTCTCTGTTCTAGGAGGGGGCATCTCGATGATTGCTCTGGTTTTGGTCTCATCGACCCAGATGCCATCCTCGCTCACTATAAAGCCGAGGAGCTTTCCTCCCATTGCACCGAAAACACATTTCTGAGGGTTGAGGTGGAGCTTGTACTTTTCTAATCTGTTGAATAACTTCTTCAGATCTTCAAAGTGTCCTTCAATTGTGCAAGATTTGACGATCATATCGTCCACATATACTTCAAGCTCTTTGTTCATCATGTCGTGGAATAGTGCTGTCATTGCTCGCTGATATGTTGCTCCTGCGTTCTTCAGACCGAACGGCATTACCCTGTAATAGAAGGCTCCCCAGGGAGTGATGAACGATGTCTTCTCGCGATCTTCGACGACCATCTTGATCTGATTGTAACCTGAGAACCCGTCCATGAATAAGAAAACCTTGTACCCAGCAGTGTTGTCGACCAGAGTGTCGATATGTGGCAAAGGGAAGTCGTCTTCTTTATGACTGGCCTTGTTGAGATCTCGGAAGTCGATGCACATTCGAACCTTGCCATCCTTCTTTGGTACTGGTACGATGTTGGCGAGCCATTCAGGGTAGTTGGAGACTACCAAGAATCCTGCATTGTACTGTTTGATGACTTCATCTCGGACTTTCAGAGCCCATTCTGGCTTCATTCTTCGAAGTTTCTGCTTCACTGGCTTCATATCTGCCTTGGTTGGCAGATGGTGTACAACGAGCTCTTCATCGAGCCCCGGCCTTCATATGAGAACGCGAAGTTGGACAATCTTGGAGCTAGGAACTCTATCATTCTCTGCTTCATCTCAGGTGGCAATGATTTTCCAATGCGTACTTCCTTAGGGATCTCAAGTGTCCCCAAGTTTACTATCTCGAAATCATCGGCTACAATATTGGCTTTAGATTCGAACTTTTTGAGGAGATCCTCTAGTTCGGGAGCTGGATCATCATCTTCCTCATCCCGAGCTTCGTCCAGACCCATAAGCTCAAAGTCTAATTCGATGTCAAAGTCATATGATTCGACTTCAAACTCATGCGACTCTTTAGACGAACTTGGCACGCTATTGAATGCAGGAAAAGAAATGTTTTTTGGTTTTTGAGAATTTTCTGAAATTGAAATGCTAGATATTTTTGGCTTTTGAAAGTTTTTTTATTTTTTTGGATTTTCGAAATTCACGGGACTTTGAACAAGCGGGCATTGCAGACCATGATTGAGCCCAATTTGTCCCAAAGTTCCGGTCGCTGCTTAAACAGGCGTTTTTTTTTTAAAGCCAGAGCCCTCAGATGGCTCTTGGGTTGATTCAAGAGTTAGGGGAATGGATGACCATTCAGGACCCCACACTTCCTCCCCTGAAGAGGTGGGGGTTGATGATTCGGGCGAAGAATCACAGTCTGGCCCAATGACCATGATTTCTCGCTGGTCGGGCTCGAGATCTGAGTCGTACTCAGTCCCTCCCAGATCACTTACCTCGCATTGCAGTTCGTCTGGTTCCACAATGAGACACATGTTTAGGATCTGGACATCGGACCAATCCAGGGCTGGCCATTTCCCTTTCTTGGTCCAATGGATGGGCTGCTTCTGCCCCTGGCTGGTGATTGTTAATGTTGATTCTGCAGAGATGGGCAAGTCATGCCCCTTGCTGATTGATGCTGAGATGGGCAAGTTGTGCCCCTGGTTGGGAGCAGGTATCAGAGTGATCTGGTCCTGAAGCTGCTGTATTTGACTTCCTTCTTCATCTTCATCATTTCCTTCTTCTTCTGGAGGCTTAGATGGTTCGAGAATCTGATCCCATCAAATAGGGGGCCACGTAGCCCAAGCTAGGCTCATCGGGAGGCCTTTATGTAGTGCGGTTGGTTGATTCCTTCCTGGATCTTTGCAAGGTTCCCCTGACTTGACGAATTGGATGAGTGAGCACCGAAATTTCTTCTTTCTTTTGTCCATGAAGATTGCCCTGTATCCGAGTCCCCATTTGCGTTGGTTATATATCAGCGGTACCTTTCTAGACTTGAAATGATTCTTCATTCGGTATTTGAGGCTCAGGCGTTCTGCTGGTGAGAAGACACGGTCCATGCTTATCGGCTCTGGATTGGCGATAGAGTTCACAGTCTCGAATTCGAAACTATGAAATGGGATGTCTTCTTCAGAGTGCTGGATATCGATGACCGGGATGTCTGGTTCAGTGGCAGCAGCATTGGATGGAATGATGAGCTCTTTCTCTGCATGGATAGAGATCACTTGATTTCCACAGATGTATTTTACTCGTTGATGCATGGTTGATGGCACAGCTCTAACCTTGTGCAGCCAAGGTTGTCCGAGCAACATGTTGAAAGAGGCTGATATATCTAGAATTTGGAATGTGATAGTGGAGATTTCCGGACCTATCTGTACCTCTATGTCGACCTCCCCTTCCACTGATCGGCGGGTGTTGTCGAATGCTCTGACACATATGGTGCTGGGTCGGAATGAAGAGGGGCTAATTCCCAGACGTTCCGCAGTCTTAAGTGGGCAGACGTTTAAGCTTGAGTCATTATCGATAAGGACCAGTGGGACGCAGAGGTCTTTGTATCGTAAGGCTATGTTGAAGGATCGCCCATGATCACGTCCTTATGGTGGCAACTCATTATCAGTGAAGGTGATGGCGCGTGGAGCCAGGAGCTGTCCAATCATCAATGCTATCATCTCTGGTGCCGTATCGGAGGAGACGTGAGCATCGTTCAAGGTTTTGGCAAACATTTCTCGGTGTATGTGAGATGTGCAGAGTAGTTCCCATACTGAGATTTGAGCAGGGATTGACTTGAGCTGGGTTGCCACATCGTATGCGGCTTCATTCTTATTGCCGAGGCCTGAGAGAGCGCCTTTGGGATCTCCTCTATTTTGATTATCTCTTCGGATGCAACGCCCATTGGGATTCATATTCCCTACTTCCGCACATTCTAGATAGTGCCATGGGACCTCTTTATAATTTTCCTCCCCTTTGCCTTCTAGGACCACCGGTTCTTGCAACGGTGCTGGTGTGGCTACCAGATCTTCCTCGTATGGAGCTTTTGCCTTGAGGACTACATTGTTGCCTGTGCTGAAGGGGTAATATCGAGGCTTGTCTTCATAGATCACATAAGGTCGCGGTCCTGGCTTGACCGTTCCTGGAGCAGGAGGCTCCCATGGAATGAATATTGGTCCTCTTGATATGGTAGGGGGTTTCTCTGTTCGTCCCAGCTGCCGTAGTGTGATTGACACGCTTCCGGAATTTGCCCCTTGCAATACGACTGGCTCAACTGGAGGAGCTCCTTCCAATACAATGGGTTCTTGCTGCTGATGAGTATGGTTCCTCCATTGCGAATTGTATTGTTCTTAAACTGGAGTTGCCCCTTGCAAGATGACAGGTTCATATGTGGGCTCGATGTATGATTGTGCTCCTTCCAGGACGACTGGTTCCCAACATGAGGGGCCGTAAGATGCCCCTTGAACAACTGGCACATCATATGGAAGTGTTCCTTCGAGTACTACTGGCTCGGAGACTGAAGGAGGAAAGGGACTTGCCCCTTGCAAGATCGGAGGAGGATTTGTCGGCCCATAAGTGTAGGCATGAATGGACTGGATAAAGAGAAGAAGCGATCGAGGCGTTCTCCTTCTTCTATGCTGTTGACGGTGGGACCTCGAGATGAACTGGGATCCGTCGGATGTTGAGGCAGAGGATTCTGAAGGATGTTAGTGGAAGCTGCTGCAGGAGTTCCAGGGACCAAGATGACGATCTTGCGGTCATCAATCAGATCTTGTATGGCATTCTTCAAAGTAAAGCATCGATCAGTGGTGTGGCCATGTCCTTGATGGTAGGCACAGTACTCATTTTCTCGGTAGTTCGGAGGCAGAGGATGAGGAGGAGGCCTGGGTGTCATCAGAGTGAGTAATTGCTTTTGTACCAGCATAGTCATGACTTGACTAAGTGGCTGACTGAGTGGAGTGAACTTCCTGAGCTCCCTATAATTCTGCCTATTCTGGTATGAGTATTGACCGTTTGCTCTGAACTGCTGCCGTTGTCGAGGTGGTTGTGGTTGTGGTTGTGGATTTGGTCGTGGTTGATACCTTTGAGGTTGGTGTGAACCTGATTCTGCTGATGCTGTTGATGTCCCTGTGGGGGAGCGTATTGATTACCCCGAGCAGTGGTATTGATGTTGTTTACCTCTGTCGGGCGGGGAGGAGAACCACTTCGGTTTCTATTCCCATATCCTATGGGTCTTCCCTCCACTCTGTTTCTCTTGACTAGAGTGGCTTGCTGAGGCCATGGGGAGATTGTCCCAGCACGGATTCCTGTTTCAACTTGCTCTCCAGCACGGATCAACTGTGAGAAATTCGCATATGGATGCCAGATGAGATATCCAAATATGCCCGGATATGTTGAATGAACAATCATGGAGATTTGTTCTTCGTCATCGATAGGTGTCCGCATTCTGGCTGCCATAGCTCGCCAACGTCCCACGTAGGCAAATAGTGTTTCATCACTCCTTTGTCTGAGAGCTGCGAGGTCGGCTCTTCTGGGTGCCATGTTGAGATTGTATGCGAATCTGTCGACGAAAGCCTGGGAAAGCTGTTCCCAAGTCCTGATGCGGTGGCAATCCAATGAGGTATACCAATCTAGGGCATCGTCCTTCAGAGATTTTTGGAACAAACGAATGAGGGCCCCTTCATTTCCTGAGATTGCACTCAGCTCTCCACAGAAGGCCTTGAGATGAGCTGTGGGACAACCGCTGCCATCGTATCTTTTAAATTTTGGTACCTCAAAGTTTTGAGGTACTTGAGCATCTGGGAAAGGACACAAGTCTCTGAACTTGGTCAAAGGTAGATCGATTCCTTGTTGTCGTTGAAGCTAATTTTGCAGGATCTGGAACTGCTCCCGCAACTTGTCCAGTCCTGAGTGATCCGTTCGAGCGACCGGTGCCTCTTGGAGTAAGGCAAGTTCTTCTTCGGCATAGTGGTTGATGTCTTCGACCCTATGGGTTTGCTGAAAAGCAACCGTAGGTTGCTGAAGTTGATTTGATGATTGAACTGGATTCGGATGAACTTGTGCTTGAAAGGACCGTAACTGAATTGGAGACTGTACTGAAGGTTGAACTGGAACTTGCTGGAAATTGACTGGAGTTTGCTGAATTGAAGATTGCTGGAAATTAACTGGAGTTTGCTGAATTGAAGATTGCTGAAAATTAACTGGAATCCCATTGGCGGGGATGTGCTGGAATTGAAAAGTGCTCCTGTTTGCAGGAGGCTGAGATGCTGGGAAGTGACCCCCTTGTTGGGTATTCGCCACTGTCCGCTGATTGATGTGGGCTTGACACTGACCCCCGTTGTGGGCATTTGTCAGTGCTGTCCCTGTTGCTGGAAATTGAATTGAAATCCCATCGACGGGGAGTACTGAAATTGAAAAGGGGTCCCATCGGCGGGTATATGCGGAGATCTACTGAGACTGTTGTTTGCAAGATTGACTGGAAGTTGACTGGAAGTCCCTGCGACGGGAGTGCTCTGAGATGGCCTTGTCATCGTGGAAGGTATTGGGGAGGATGCCCCATAGCGAAGGGCTGAGACGGCGGCTGTCGGTAGTCTTGGGCAGAGTCCGATGGTTGTGCTTGATTTGAACTGGAGGCCGGAGGGACCCGACATGGCTGCTGAGATTGCTGAACTGGGCCAACTTGATTGTTAGCTGCTGCGGTGGCTTGTGCTTGCATGAATTGCAAGAACATTTCTTGCATTACTCTCATTCCTTGTGCCACTTCTTGTATGATTGGCGTATTCTCAATTGGCTGTTGCGCTGGAGGTTGCGCTCCGGTCATCTCAAGAGCAGGGAAGAGATGAGTTTCTTCTTCGTGGTCGGACATGGCTTGCTGAGCCCGAGTGCGGATTATGCTGCGGAAGGGAAGTTGCTTCCGAACATGTTGAGCCCAAGGAGGCGCAATGGTGAGGACTATACTCTATTCTTTTTGGGTTTTGGGATTTTTTTTTTTTTTCTGGTTTTGGGATTTTCTATTTTTTTTGTTTTGGGTAGAATGCTATGAAGATGAGATTGTATGAGGACTAATGACTTTCAAGTATAGAGAGGATTCTGTTTTTCAAGTCAGATTACGACTAGTGGGACTAGCTCATCCCCAGTGGAGTCGCCATTCTGTGGACCCTCGCCGTTTCCGCGCTCCCACACGACGTTCTCGTCCCTTCCCTTTCCAGGAAAAGAAGGAGAGGAGGATGCGTGAGTGCGAAATCGCCGTTTGTGCCACTTGCTTGCCTCGTTCTCGAGGGCTTGGTTTGGTTGTCGTGTTTAAGCTGGACGTGTTTAAATGAGTTTATATAAGACCAGAGTCGCCACTAGCCAGTTACTTCGGATCTACAGTCGGCTAGACCCCGTAGAAACGTTAGAGAAGGGAATCCGAAGATTCCTTCCTCTAAAATGACTCCTTTTGATCTGCGGCCAGAGATTCAAGGTAAGGGATCACGGTTACAGGGTGGGAAGAGGTTAAACACCCCACACACTGCCCGTACCGAGGTACGGTCTCTACTTCACAGAATCGAACTAACACTTGAAAGTCTGTTTTAATCCTCGTACATTCTCATAGATGACATGATGCATGAATGTGGGTCTGAACAGTAAGAGTTTCTGATGGGCAGGTTCCAATAACAGGCAAGCCCAGAACATACGGTCGAACTGACAGGTGCTTAATATAAGATGTATGTAGTGTGTTTGAATAATCAAGGTACTTTACAGTGAAGCATGAATGCAAGTCTGAACAGTAAGAGTTTCTGATGGGCAGGTTCCAATAACAGGCAAGCCCAGAGCATACGCTCGAACTGACAGGTGCTTAATGTAAGACGTATGCAGTGTGTTTGAATAATCAAGGTGCTTGTAGTGAAGCAGGGGGGTTGGAAGAAAAGTAAATGTTGCACTTATGCTAGATGCAAATGAGATGATGCTGGAAAAAGAGTAGCTGGATGGATAGAGGTGTCGCAAGGGTTGGCTTCGAGTGGCTGGATCAAGACTTGTATAGTTTGAGAGACTTGGACCAGTGGTCAGGCTGGGCTTGATCAGGGCTAGGATCTCCTCACTCGGGCTCTCCTTGGTGGAGAAATGGGCTAAAGGGTAGAGAAGGGAACTCGAACGGACGGGCTCTCTCTAGCTAGGTTGCTGTGTTGAAATGAGAAGGGGAGGGGGGTATTTATAGCAGCGGGCAGTGGCAGAACCCGTAAATATTTTTAGGCGGCCCGCTGTGGGCCGCCGGCCCGCTGTGGGCCGCCCATACGGTCACTCCTCGATTTCCAGCGCGCGGTACGGTCGTTTCTCGGGGCTGCTGTTTGGCTCGGAGGGTCGACTCAGTGAGTTGACTCAGCGGGTCGACTCGGTGATTTGACTCTGCGGGTTGACTCAACGGGTTGACTCGGTGTTTTGACTCGACGAGTTGACTCGGCGGGTTGACTCAGTGGGTTAACTCAGCGGGTTGACTCAGTGGGTTGACTCAGTGAGTTTGACTATTTTAGGATTTTTTGACTGGCTTTTCTTATGGGGGTTTTTTCAGGCTGATGTTTAGGACTGGGTTGACTGGGTTCAGGCTTGAGTTGGGCTATGGATTGGGGCTTACAAGGGTGAGTTTGGCTGAGTTTGAACTTGGGGTTTGGGGGTATGGTCCTCCATTCATCCAGCTATCTCTACCAACAGTGTAGCCGAAGGTGGGGTGTCTACAACTATGCTAGTTCCCTTGTGGGTATCCTCTAGTATATCACATGCTTCTTTTACAGTTACACATATGAGAATACATTCAAATTTATTCAAGGAAATTGCACATCAAATCGCATTGAGAGCTTTGGCATTAGTTGTATACCAAGCTCTCTCATCATCACTTCATTTCTCATCATCTTTGGAAGTGATAATGGTTTTACCATCAACCACCACTTGTCCCATGGGTATGGAATATCTATGTTGTAGGCTTTCCTAAACAATGCGGTCCAAGAATTGTAAGAAAATTTACATTCTAGCCTTCCAATAAGCATAATTGGACCCATTAAAGTACGGTGGACAGTTACTGGTGCTCCCATCTTGAGTAGACATATTCTAAAGTTCTTACAGATCTTACTTTAGACGGTTAAGTCCTTGAAGAGCACCCGCTCTGATACCAATTGAAATAGTGGTGAAAGGGATACCCTATGTTATGTGTGAAAGCTTAGAGTAGAGCTTAAAACTATGGCTAAGTCGTAGAAGGGGGTGATTAGGACCTTTTGAAATTCTTTTTACCTACTTAACTAATTTAACAATTTAAACTAAGTAAGCAAGAACACTTCAGCTTTCAAGCCTTAGTGGGCCGAATCACATAGACCAATAATGATATAACAATTAAGCAACTAGTTTAAATGTATGGAGTACTAATGATTTAACTAATCAAGCAATTAATCTATGCAACCTATGTAGCTATATGAGATGCAATCATATAAGCTCAAGTCTACACAACTAGTGAAAATACATGTTTTGTGTAAATATGCATATCTAGTGCCCAGCATACATTCCAATTAAGCATGTAAAGTTTGAGAGGTGAACCTCTTTTAAAACCTCCGATAGTGAATGCCGGTGTGCTCCAAGGAGTTGAGTACTTGAACCGGGAGTGGAGTAGACCCAAAGTCGAACAACTATACATGCTTGTGTTTGTGATTGAATTGAGCACATTGATATCTTAGCATTGTAAGTTTAATTGTTTCATTATGAATGCTTGATAGGAACGTATGCTAGGCACTAGATAGGCACATCCACACACACGATGTACTTTCACTAGTTGTGTAGACTTGAGCTCATTGATCCATTCTCATAAGTCTACATAGGTTGCATAGGTTAGTAGCTTGATTAGTTAAATCATTTGTTTACCTATGCATGCTTAGACTAGGTTGTTTATTGCTTAACCATATGCTAGTCTTGTGATTGGACCCACTTAGGCTTGGAAGCCGAAGTGTTCTTGCTTAGTTTAATTTGTTAAATTGTAAGTAGGCAAAAAGAATTTCGAAAGGTCCTAATCACCCCCTATAGGACTTAGCCATAATTCTAGTTGCTCTTTAAGCTTCCGCATATACGAAGGTGTCGTGTTAGACTACCAACGTACTTTCAGGTAATAGGTAGCCCTTTTCGGAATTTTTCACCATATTCTCCATCATTCCCATGTTTTCATCCTTCTTTTCCCTTTTTTCTTTTTCATTAGATAGGATTTTTAGACATCCATATCTTTCATTATTTTCCCACGGACAAGGATGGACAAAGTACCCCGGCTTGGTTTCTCAACACCTTAAATCAAAGTCTAGCTAATCCATAAATCATATAATCCTTTTAACCCAAAAGAATCGTGTAATGTGAACTAGGTGTAAAAGTGTTCAAATTTTCTATCAATCATATAAATAGGAGAATTCACATATAAAACCATTATATTAAAAGTAGTTCAAGACTTGCAACATCACTCACTTCGTACTCCTTTTCTTATACTCGTATCATCCCGAATGCATAGAAACAAAGTTTTCCAAAAGAGTTTTGAATTTTAGAAAAATTAAAAATTTTCTACATTAATTGCTCGAAATGTTACAAAAGCTAGTAGAGAAAAATTTCTACATTAATTGGTCGAAATGTCACAAAAGCTAGTAGATTCATCAAAGGAATCTCACCCCCCAACCAAAATCTTACATTGTCCTCAATGTAACAAGATATGTAATAAGCATGACATGAGAGTAATGACATAAAATAAAGGAGAGTGAGAACGAGAGTACATGGGTAGCAAGTTGATCAATTATAGCATCTTCCATTGTCTTGATGAGACTTATTCAATCCTAATTGCAGAAAAATAAATCCTAACCTACCTACCTACCTTTGATTAGTCCTACATGATCAAATTTAAGCAGGATCTTCATGAATTTCAATAAATTTCTCATAAGGACCATCCAAAGTCCTGCTCTATAGTAAACATGGATGTTTTTCTTCATTGAAGTCCAATATTTATGTGCACCACATGCATGATAGAAGGATATAAGAGTAGCGAAAAGATATCACCTCAAATTCTGATCTGGGTTATGATTGATTAAAAACGGGTCCCCTCAATCAGAATTTTCAATGGGCTGAAGGACCCATGATGGTGGAGAGACATTCATCAGTTTTCATTGGTTAAAGTTGTCTCCTCCACAATTTCAGAATTGTACGGTGCTTCCATAAACAATGGTAAAGAGTGTAAATCAGTGGAATTGTGTTCTTCAGGCACCGACACCGTGTTTAACAAAATATCCAACTCCTTAATCATCTCATCATCAAGATCATAAGAGTGGGCCAAGCATTTCTCTAGGAAATTGAGATAGTCAGATGAAGGATCATGATCTTGCTTGAGTGAGTGCAAAAATTCAGTTTCGATGGTGAGGGATTCGCCCTCCATAGAGTGGAATTCTTCCAAACTAGGTTCTCCATAACTAGTATGAGGCACCAAGTCGAAAGTATGCAAGGCTTTAATAATCTCTTGAATAATGGGGTCGTTTGAATTTTCAAAGTGAGCCAAGCATTCGTCTAAAGAATCTGAATTTTCACTCATGGGAGTCTCATTCTCCAGATTAAAATTAAGCATGTCAAGTTGGTGGAGTGACTCAAAAATATGAACCTCAGTCATCTCTCTAGCATGCATATCCTCTAGAGACTCATAATCATTATGCCTTTGGGAAAAAGAAACCAAAGGTTCATAAGCATCCACTGAACCCTCATTGTAAGTAACCCCACTATCGCTTTCAGATTTAATGGATTCCTCGGGTTCATCAACCATCATTAAAATCTCTTCATCATTTCAAAGCATCCAAAAGAGATTGTGGGCTCACCATAATTGATGATGACATTGAGATCATCGAGATCAATCTCCTCTAAAAGTCTATTCATTAAATCCGAAGAAGGTGGGACTTGGGTAGCCCCATCCTCCTCATTAGAGGGGATTGCTTCGATGCCCCCAATTTTGGGCTCAACGTCTTCACAAGATGGCGGATAAGCTTGATTTGATTGTTCATCTACATACTCTTTCTATATTTCCTCAAGTATTTGTGTATACATGTTATCACAAGAGGAAGACGTTTTAGGGTGATTGTTAATAACCACAGTTGGTTCTTCCCTTGAACAAGGAGAATGGAGGTTTCCTCAATTAAGATCGTACGCATTGTAAGATGAAAAGTTATATGATGGTTGATAGGCATATCCATACAAGTGATCGATTGGCCACTATTCACCCGTTTCTTTTGTTGTTGCACACCTCCTACCATAACGGGTGGAACACTCATGTTATTTTTAATCCGGTAATCACGTAATGTTTTCTCGAATGATCATTATTCGATTTTGCTTCGTTTCAGTATTCCCCCATCGTCTTACGTCGTGTCTCAACATGTGTATTATTTTCATTAATATACTCACGCATCGTCTTACGTTGGGGGGGGGGGGGGGGGGTAGTAATGGTTATTTGAATCTCAGAAAAACACTCATGCTTGGAGGGATCTTGATCACATTGAGTTCGGGTCTCCCAATCCGACGTCTCATCCTCCAAAAGGTACTTATATGCATCTTCGTCTAATCATACATGATGAAATTTTTATGAATTGAAAACTACCCTAATCTAGATAAAATAAAAATAAAAAGGGAGATGGAGATGGAGAGATGTTACCCGTGAAGTTAAGAACTATGTCAGCAACAATGTCCTACAAAAAAAAAATTGTTAGTAATCTAAAAAAAATCAGAAAATGTACTTCTATAAAAATTGAAAATCCTACCTAACTAAAACTACTTTATAGCTACTAGAACAATTAGAACCGTTTAACCTTTTCCCTAGCAACGGCGCCAAAAACTTATTCGCTCGCCTCAAGTGTAAGGTTGCGATGTAGTAATAATTCTCGGTAAGACCGAGGTCGATCCACAAGGAAAGAAGTAAACAATTCCAACTACTCTAATAACTAGAATCTAAGAAGTTTAGGAAAATAGTTTTTCACATAAAATAGAAAAATCTGAAAATAAGGAGAACTAGAGCATCAAGGATCCACTTATAGTAGTCCAATGCCAATCCATTCATCCAAGCACAACACAATTAGAATCAAAGTCCTATCTCTCATCTAATTGGAGGATATAACATTCAAGCACAAACAATCCCACTTAAATGTGGAAATCAGATTTCTAGTTTTAATGAAGCACATAGAGCTTGAACTTGTAGCCTTCGGAGTAACAGCCATGCAAGAGACTATGGCATGCTCAAGGGTTACTACAATTCGAATTCAAATAACCCAATCATGGTAATCTCAGAGAATTGCAAGGAATTCATGTTTGAAGTACACAAACTCTCACAAAACTTCTAAAAATCCAACCTTTATTCAAACTAGAACTTGAAAATTCATAATTAAAGTAAAGGGTACTTGAAAAAACGAATTAAAGCATTAAAACAAACTACAAACTTCACCTCTTAGCTCTAGCTAAGAGGTTAGCTAAAAGAAAACATTAAAAATTAGAAACTAGAACTAGAAGAAAAAGAAAACTAGTTGTAGGAGGCTAGGAAGCCTCCTAGGTCTTGATCTCTTTGCTCCCCACATTGCTAGCTGCCTTAGGAAGAGAGTGGAGGTGGTCTTTTATAAGAGAAATCCCGCACCAACTTGGAAACTTCAAGAATCCGCGGAGTCCTTTCATAATTTGGAAACTTGGCCTTGGAAATTGGAGTTCTGGAGTACCTTAGACCTGTCTGGCGACGGTCTAGCGACCGATCTAACGATCGGTCTAAGAAGAAAAAAAACAGTCCAATTTTTAACTGTAGACCTGTTTGTCGACCTGTCTAGCGACTGGTCTAAGATAAAATTTTCAGATTTTCTTCTTTTTTTCTTCTCTTTATTTCTTGCTTCTTTCCTCCACCTTTTGGCACTTGTTCTACTGATCTTCAATGCATACAAAGTGACTCTTCTAACCATGAATTGGTGAAATCTTCCTCTCATTCCTATAATCACAAAAACATGTATTAGATTAGTCTTTAAACATGAAAATCATGCATATAATGTGATGTAATGGGTCAGCAAATGTATAAATTGGAGGCTCAACAAAGCATAGTCCCTTCTGTTTAGTCTGGAGCCTCAATTCAGGCTAAGCTCTAGTTTTGCAATCAACATAATCAATACAAAGTTCTTATGATCAGTTGTCAAATCATTTTGGAATCTACTAAGCTTTCTTCGGGAGCGATCTCGATCCTGTACTTTTGTTAGTAACTGAAATGCAATAAGGGCTAAATAGAAGAACTACTCATGTAGGCATAAACGTGCAAGACATCACAACTGAGGAAAGACCTTATATGCATGACAAATATAATAGGGTGCATGTTAGATGAATGCTTTAAGATATAAGAGTGATGAATTGGGCAGGCAGATGTCCAACCGTACTTAATTGTAAGAGACAATAGCCAAGTTATGTGCTTTGAGGCATGAAAATGGCTAAGTACTCAGACCATTATACACTTAATTAAGCTGCTTTATGCTAAAAAGTGAGGTTTAATGCTTCGTAAGTGCTCAATTTAGTTGTCTTAGGTTAAGGAGATGTGAAGTCCAACCTGGCGTTAGTGAGATTGCGCCTAATTTCGGTTGGCGTCAGTCATTTACAGGCCATCGCACTTCCCAGTGCTGAAAATGACTAAGTATTGGGCCTAATCATTACTTGATTAATGCATTTTGTGATTAAGGATAGTGATTAATATTGAATGAGTGCACCGTTATGTTTCTTTGGGCCTAGAGATGCCAAATCCAATCAGGCGTCGATCAGATTACACTTAATTCTACCTGGCATCGATTGATTTATGGCTTGCAGAATGATTTTCAGGATTGCAAAAATGCCTTAGTATGGGTCTCAAAATGCCTAATTACATTACTTTATTATTAGAAGATAGTGATTGATGCTAAGTGAATGCCCCATTGAAAATGATGCATGATGGATTGAGAATGATGAATGTTGGATAAAGCAAAGTGAATGTTAGATTAAGCATAAATGAATGTTAAATTAAGCAAGATGAATGTTGATGCACGAAGCAACCAATATTATATAATCATAGATCTATTTCTGTGTGGATTTGCACTAAGGTGATGTTCTGGTCATATCACTACTTGAAAATTCTAAGTAAAAATCTGGATTATTGATCTATTCACAGATCGGCCACAATATACATGAATATTTCACCGAATTTTGGTGTTTTAGCATAATTAAGGTATTTAATATTTTTTTAAACGGTTTAGATTCAAAGAAAACCCCTCCATTTAAAAGATAAACTTTTTGGAGAGTGCTAAAAAGTTGCGATTTGTACTTAGAATGGAAAATCAAAATCTTTATTATTAGGAGTTTATTTTTTTAATATTTTTTATTGAATCTAAATGGGGGGTACTTCCTTATTTAGATAAATAACTTAAAGTAACTTAAACATTTTTATGTAAATAAGGTGTGTAGTGTGTGCAGGTGCAGGTATGCAGTGCAGTGCAGAGCAGGTGTAGTGTAGGCGCATATGAGAAGAGAGTGTGGGTGCATGTGAGAAGAGAGAGAGTGTGGGCGCATGTGAGAAGAGAAGCGTGTGGGCTGTTAAGCTCTTAAATGTGTATATTCTAACCCCATTTCATCACTAACTATGCTTGAAATACATGATTAAAAACCCAACTAATGCATGGTTTTGTGGTTATAGGAATGAAATAGAGAATTCGTCAATTAAAGGCTTAGAAACGTTGTTTACAAGCATTGAAGATCAAAGGACCAAGCGCCAAAGGGTGGAAGAAAGAAGCAAAGGGGAAAAGGAAGAAGTGCAGAAATTTACACTGAAGACCGGTCCTCCGACCGGTCGTCCATAGCTCAGGACCAGGTCGTCCAATCGGTCCGAACACTCAAAAGGAGGACCCTGCTGCCAAACATTGCTGGACCAATCATGACCGGTTGTTCACTACTCAGACCAGTCGTCCAACCGGTCGTTGAATTAAATTTTGGGTTCGAATTTCCATAAAACTCTCTTAACTGTTTTTAGCCTTTTGCGACCGATCATCCACCAGCTCAGACCGGTCGTCTGCGTAACAGAGCTTCTTCTACAAGCTCCGAATTCTACCACGCAAAGCGCAGTTTTTGTGGGATTTCTCAAAGTTTCTTTGCACCTAGGGCCCCAAACCTATAAAAGGACTCCTCTAGCTCTTTCCTAAGGCATCCTAGAAGAGAATTACCACGGTAGGAGGCGGCGGAAGTCGGATCCAGAGTTCTACAACTCGTCCTAGTTTGTTCTTCTAGTTTTTATGTTTTTTCTTAGTTGCTTTCATGTTTCCTTGGATCATGAACGGCTAAACCTCTTAGCTAGGGCTAAAAGGTGAAGCTTGTAGTGAATCTAATATGTTTTAATTTGT
Source organism: Liriodendron chinense (assembly GCA_003013855.2). Lineage (NCBI taxonomy): Eukaryota > Viridiplantae > Streptophyta > Magnoliopsida > Magnoliales > Magnoliaceae > Liriodendron > Liriodendron chinense. Next base: position 2,226,183 of record ML058480.1, on the reverse strand, counting down.
TTGTTTTGGTATCAAGTTGGATTATTAGTGAAGAACAATGGTTGAAGTTTGAATAAAGTTCTAAGTAGTTTTTCTTAATCTTATTATGGCTCATGGATGTTTAGAAAAATTGCTTGAGTTCTTAATCATTTTTGAATGGCTCTAGACTTGTACGCTCCGAGGAATCAGATTTAATACGCTCTAGACCTTGGATTCTCATGTGGGAACTTCATGCCAAGAGTTCTACTTTTCTGGAATTTTTGTTTATGTGTGATTGTGAATGTGATTTGAATGAAGTTCAAATCATGATCTAGTTATGCTTTGTGACAGAGTTTAACGATGATTATGATTGTGATCTTAATCTACTGGAACTAGGATTGACCTATGCAATTGAGTGTGCTCAAGTCCTAACTTGAATTGAGGGAATCATGTACTTGAATCACACATATGACAGATTATTTGTTTTAACTGCTCTATCATCCGGCTAGATAAAATTTAATTTCAATTCTAGTTGAGTAAGTGCGTGACCACAAAAAGTAAGCATCAAGGATTGCTACAAGTGGATCCTTGAACCCCTGTGCTCTTTTACATTGTTTAAATTCACTTTTAGTTTAAAATATCTATCTACATTCAATTTCAAAATCTTGTTTAGTTAGTTCTCAATTAGAAACTATTGGAAGTGTTTTGTGAATTCTTACACAAGTCCCTGTGGATTGACCTCAGTCTTACCGAGATTATTACTACATCGCAACCCTACACTTGGGGAAGTGAACATGGGCGCATGTGAGAAGAGGAGAGTGGGCACATGTTACCCCATCGTGCTCACGTCACTCTACAAAATGGGTTGTTATGAAGTGTCGGGAGCTTGCTATTTATAGCTGACTTTCGGGTGTGGAAACAATCAAATCTGAGCAAGAGGGGGCTATGGGCGGATGTTACTTTGCCCCAGGTGCATGTCCCTCTACACTTGCGCGTCTCCATGAAAATGGCTGTTGTAGCTCATATACTACATATATAGCCTTAATCAATAGGGTTTTAGCTAGTTTTCATGGTCATAATCAGAGTTTTAGATTGATTTGCACGCACTCAAAGATTTGACCGGATGCATGCTTTTTCGCTTAAAAGTGGTTATTTTATAAATTTTCAGAAATTATAGATCAAGCAAGGACATAATCAGAGCATTAAGGACAACTTATAATGTGTAGAAGAGTCCTCAGAGTCCAAGAGTTGAGAGAAGAAGTGGAAGAAAAGGAGAAAAATGTGTCGAGTGGTAAAGTACTGAATTGAGAAATACAAGAAGACATATAGGCTTCCACAGTTATAACCAGGGGTTAAGGAATATTTTGTACGGCTTATTTATTATACCAAATGACGTGGACGAGTTAGATTGGATAAAAAAAAGTACATATATACCATGGTGCAGTTTGAGCGGTAACGTAGGACAAACGACCACGTTGCAAAATTGACTTTTTACTAAAGTGTCAATTTGGGCCAATTTTCACACAATAGGTAGAGCATATTAAATAACATTTGCATGAAAAATTTCATCAGATTCTGAGGTTCGTGGAAGATGTTATTCAAGAAAAACTCAAAGGATGCTGTTGTAATTTTCTTAAAAGATCAATTTAGAATTTATGTAACTGTACACGGTTTTGGATGGGACATTGCACACGCTATTTTCAAGACCCGATCCAGATGATCTGAGACTTCTACATTGTCAGTAGTGAAGTTTTAGGCTAGGAGGTGGTTTTTCTCTAAAAAAAAGAGTTTCAAGTGGCAAGAAACAAGGAAAAGATGCACGATCATTTTGGGCCTACACAGGGAGCTGCGATCATTCGTTTGACAAATCAACGGTCTGTTTTAGCCTGTTCGATAAGAGGAAAACATGGACGGCTCGAATTTCATTTAGGGAAGGAAAAAGTTAAAAAAATAACAGAAAATAAAAAAAGAAGAAGATTTTACATGTCCAGTGCTGAGTGCGATGGGCACGTTATAAAAAGGGGCCACTTCCCTCATCTCTCTCATGCTCTCTCTCTCTCTCTCTCATATCTCTCTCACACCTCACGTCTCTCACATCTTCACCTCTCTCCTCACGTTCTCTCTTTCTCACTGCTTTCTCTCATCTCTCTTCTACATCTACATCTCTCTCTCTCTCTCTCTCTCTCTCTCTCTCTCTCTCTTCTCTCTACATCTCTCTCATCTGACATTCATTTTTCTTTCTCTATTTCACATCTTTCTCCCTTGTTCTATCTCTCTACTTTCTATATTTATGTTTCCCACTTTTTTATTTATGTTTTTTTATTTTAGTTTATTTTATTCAAACATGTATTGCTAATTCCCCTAAGCAAGGTTAGAAGAGAAGCATGTAGGGTTTATGCATGACTTGAGATGTGGTTGGATGGTTTGGATTTAATGTTATGATTTTTTATTTTTACATAATGAATCGATGGATGGTGTGATTTGTTTTTTCTATCATAGGTGTGTATGGGATATGCAACTTTGAAGTTTGGTAATGCTTATCCAATGTTATAGATTAAATCACGAGTATGGACGTGATTATAAATCCATACTAATTTATTTTTGGGAAACATGACATGTAAATGGGCCTTTGATCCATTCTCTTATGGATTTTGGATACTTAGGACCCAATCTATGATTCATATGTATTAATGCTTCATTTTCATGTAAAGATCTCTAATGAATGTGGGTGGAATGTTTACATCTCAAGTATGTGTATAATTCTATATGTGAGCTCTTATGCCTTAATTTATTTTATTATCTAAGTGATCATCTCTTTCAAAATAATTTCTTTTAGAATTCTTTTTCTTTTACCTAGTTGAATTTTCTCTAACTTTTTTAAGTTTTTGTCTTTGAGGTACAACATTGGACTTCCATCTCTACACTACATTGGACCATCATGTTGATGGAGGACAAGTAAACTAAATTACACATCAATTTTTTACACCGTTGCAGGGGATAGAAGTGGTAAAGTTCATCAAGGTAAGTATTTTCTTTCTCTCATGGGGTTGAGGATCCTTCTATAGTCGGCTTGTCGCCTTGGATCCATTGACACTTCACGTTTTATTTAGTCATCCATTTTTTCTCTTTTAAGATCTTAAAGTGAGAAAGTCTCATATGGTCGGCTTGCTGCCTTGATTACATCTCCATCTTCATGGTCTTAAGAGAAAAGAGACTACATCTTTTAATTTTTATTTTTATTTTTTATTTAGATTCAAGGGTTAGCATTCAACAAAAGTCGGCTATGTCGCCATAATTTCTTTCCTAGTCTATTCTTTTTTTTATTCTTAGTAGTAGAAGCATTTTTTTTTCCTTTCCTTTCCGCACTTTCTTTCTCATATTATGCGTTGCATTGTAAGGGATTTAAATGGCCGGCTTGCCGCCTTGATCTTCTTTTATTTGTAATTGTAAGAGAAGTGAGCGTGTGCATTATTTCTTTTTAGTTATTTTATTTTCTTCTGCTTTTAGTTATAGAAAGGAATCCTTATGGTCAGCTTGTCGCCTTGAATCACTCTGTACTCAGGGAATTCTCTTATCAACCAATTCCTCTTTCTTCTTTTCTAATTTTTCTTAAGATTCAAAGAATGGGTGGAGTGTTCCTTTAAACCTCTATTGACCAGGAGAAATCGGTCTCTATCTTTGCCTGTGGCTTCCCACCACAGGACACCTTGTGCTTCGATCTCTGAGAAGGGTTGGGGAAGTAGTAGAGTTCTTTTTCTTTCATTTTCTTGCTTTGTGTGTGTGTGCATTCTTTTTCTTTTCTTTTCCTTCTTTTTGTGGGTTTATGTTTTCCTTATAGGTGCTCATTCAGATACATAAGAAGGATACCCACAAATGGCCGACCTAGCTGCTTAGGGACCTTCCTATCTCATTCCTCACATGGTCGGCATAGCTGCCTGGGTTTAAGAACACATCATTGTGCCAAAATTGTGGCACCCGCATGAAGTTTTTCCCTTTTACATGATATATTATCTTTTATTTTTTATATTCTTTCTTATTTTTTGAATTAACTCAATCACGTGTGATTAAAGGTTTTCTTACTTGGGATTTCATCACCCAAGTGTTACGGTTGTCCCACACATGTGAAAGTTGATCACAAAAACAAATAAAAACATGCTAGTCTTAGTTGCTTTCTTTTCTTTTGTTTTAGGATAGTTGTGATTGTGATTGTGTGTGGTGGATTAGATCTTGACAAAAGAATCATATATCTGAATTTTTTAAAGTGGTTTGGATCCAGTTGTATGGGTGATCTAGTATATACCCCATTAGACTCGTGATCATCATAACCATTTGATTAGTGCGGGTGGGCTAGTTACTAGACTCTCTCATTCAAAAAGGAGAGCACTACAATACACACTTGATACCATGAAAAAAGTAAATCAAAATAGGAACAATTTAAATCGGGATGAACTGACACATATGGATGAGAATGAAGTGGCTAATAGAGCACAACATCCTAGAACCTTGCGGGATTATTTCCAACCAGCTAGAACAACTACACCATCCTGTATAGTGCTCCCAGCTAACACTAGGAACATTGATTTTAAGCCGGGCATCATACAGTTGCTCCCAAAAATTCCATGGGCTTGAATCTGAAAGCCAATACCTCCATCTTAAAGAATTTGAAGAGGTGGTGGCCACTTTGCAAACTGTGAACGGTAATGATAAATACATAAGATTGAAAATCTTCCCATTTTCCTTAAAGGATAGAGCTAAGGCAAGGCTCCACACATGAAGACCCGGCACAATAGACTCTTAGCAAGGAATGAGCCAGGAGTTCCTTAAGAAGTTCTTCCCAGTGCACAAAATCAACACCTTGTGCAAGAACATCATGATGTTCTCTCAAAAGGAGAATGAATTTTTTTCAAGCATGAGAACGTATTAAGGAACTCTTGCTTGTATGTCCACATCATGGATTTGAAGTATGGCGGATACTCAAATTCTTTTATGATGGTATTAAACGACACCCGCCAATTCATTAAGATGATGTGTGGAGACAACTTCATACAACAAGAGCCTAATGACGCATGGGATTGTCTAGACAGGTTAGCAGAGAATACTCAACCATGGGGTGCTCCTCATAGAATGTAACCACCTAGTTCTAGACCCATCCAAAAGGAAAAGGGAGTATATATGTCATTGATGTAGAGAATGACATGCAAGCAAGGTTGGCCAACCTGACACGAAAGGTAGAAGCCATGAAATTAGGGAGAGGAATGAATATGGTGCGGACCAATCCCATAAGTAACATTTGTAGTATTTGTAGAGATCAAAACCATGACACAAAGGATTGTTCAACAATCCCAGCTTTTGAAGAAATGAATCATGGTCAAGAAAATGCCATAATGCTTACCAAATATCGCTTGCTCAACCATTAGGCAATTTATAAAATCCTAATTGGCGAAATCATACCAATTTCAATTGGAGGAATAGGTTGCAAGTGAATGCACCCAATGCACCACAAGGACCCCCAAACCATTTCAATGGGGATCAAAATAATCATGTGTGCCCCCACCAAAAAGGATCCCTGAAAATGATGCATTGACAGCCTTCATGCAACAACAAGCCCAAATAAATCAATCACCTCTTCAAGCCATGACTAGAATTGAGTCCCAACTCAATGCTAGGGAAAAGGGTCATACTTTCATCTTAACCACAATCCAACCCTAGAAATATGCATCATGTGGGGGAATCAAGTTCTAGTGCACAACATGAGCAAGCAAAGTCCATCATCACACTTAGAAGTGGAAAAACAATTGAGAAAAACATTCCACAACCAGTAAGGATACCAAATGATGAATCCACTCCTAAGGGCGATAGTGAACCCGATCTTACTTAAGAGCCGAAAAGGAATGAGAAAGTGAAAGGTTTAAGTGAGCCACCTGTATTGTCCTATAAAATATGATAACTAAACTGTGCTTAGCACTCACATTTTGTACTTAGCACTTATAGAAACGTTTTTTGCAGAATTATTAGATTAGATCTTGTTGGGTTTCTGTTTAAGTGGATTTATGAGTAATGGAGTGTTTATATTGGGAAATTTAGAATATTTATTTGCTTACTCATTGATTTTTGGTTTGTTTAGATCCTTATTTGGTTAGTATTATAAACATTGTTTGTGTTTATGGGGTACTTTATTTTGGTTGTTTGATCATGGTTTTAATCGCAATCCATTCTAATCAATTTCTTAAAAATTGATTTTTGTTTTATGTGACAATGACGGGACAATTAAGATCATCATTGGAAAGAGTGGACAAAATGGAAACTCAAAAGCTGAGGATTGCTATCATTCATCCTGATCTTAGGATAGGTTTTCACTTCCCTCATTGTCTTCGGCTCTCTCTCTCTCTCTCTCTCTCTCTCTCTCTCTCTCACAGATGTTTTGGTTGTGTTTTTTATTGTTTCTTTCCTAGATGGATCGATCTATCAGGGCATGTACTAGTAGCAGCAAGATACGCCGTTATTGGTATTTAATTTTCAATTTTTCAAAAGGCCATAGCTAAAGATATAGTCCGTAGCCTTAAATCACATTCATAGCCTTGCTACGCAGGTCAATGGTTACACCTACGCCTATGAAATAACCAATTCGGGTTTTGTCCGTACTAAGAAACTAGAGTCCGTAACTATACATACCCAAGTTCAAGGCATCAGCTATGGATTCTAATGTCAGCTATGGCTTCACTCCACGGATATAATCCGTAGTGATAGCTTAAAAGGCTATGGCTACGGCACCAAATAACTATGAATGGGAAATGGAGGCTCTACGAATTATATCTGTAGCTATAGGTTCATAGCTACGGACATACTCCGTAGCCTTCTTTGTCCATTGTTTGGTTATGCCCCTTCTCTCTTTAATATTTTTAGTAAATATCCTCCCTTATCCAGGGAAGATTCTAAGGAAGTGCTGTATACAAAGCTGTGTGTTGAGCTCTTAATTGTGCATTTTATACCCCAATACATCAGACATTTACTTTAATTAAACTATTAAAAGACATCTTATGGGTCTATTTGTGTTTGTAGGAAAGAAAGAGAGACCTCATGAATTCAAGGACAAAAGGACTACTTTAGACCACATTGAAGATCAATGGAAGAAGAGCCAAGGAGTAGAGAAAAGAAGCAAGTAAGAAAGAGAAGAAAAGAAGAAATTATGAAGAAATTCTCCCAAGACCGGTCGTCCGACTGATCATCCGCTGTCCAAGAACAATCATCTGACCGATCGAATTAATGCAAGACATAAGACAATGTTGCCGGACATCTAGGGATCATTCATGACCGGTCATCCAAAGCCCAAGACCGGTTGAATTATGAAGATTAGAAGTCTAGAGCTTGCTGGATTATTGTTGCCTATCCACGACCGATCGGCCATAGGCCAAGACTGGTCATCCGAAGAATAGAAATCCCAAAAGTCTGTTAATTCCGTTGTGGTTTGAACCAAGACCAATCGGCAAGGGGGCTGCGACTGGTCAGCCACCGACTCGAGTACATAACTATATATTTTGTAAAATCAAGAAGATTCTCAGGTGGTGCTCATTTTTCTCTTTAAAATGACACCTCTACTCTTTTCCCAATCCATCCTGAAGAGTCCTAGACGTGCTAGAGGTGGAGAGTATCGAAGTGGAGCATCTACAACTCTGTTCTTCTAGTTTTCTTATGTTTTTAGTAGTTTTCCTTTTATTTTCTAGTTCAATAATGTCATTAGTTGGCTAGACCCTTAGGTAGAGCTAAGAGGTGAAGCTTGTAATTATGTTTAATGTTTAATTCATTCATGCAAGCACTCTAAACCTTTGTTTTGAATTTTTCAAGTCCTAGTTTGAATGAAGTTGATATTTTTAGACAATTTTGAGAGCTTGTGTGCCAAGTACATGAGTTATAAGTCTTTAAGAATAATCATTATGGTTTTAGGAGATTTGGATTGTGAAAACCCTAAATCTGCCATGATCTCATAATATGGTTAATGCTTTGAAGTGCTACAAGTTCAAATTCTCCATGTTTCAATTAGAACTAGAATTGAAGTTTCAGATTTGAGTTTGGACTATTTATGTGTGTTTGATTGAAATATCTTTCGATTTGATAGAGATAGGACTTCAATTCCAATCGTGTGTATGTGCTTGGAGGATGAATTAACATTAAAACTACTGCAAGTGGATTATTGGCGCTCTATTTTTTTTAATATTCTGATTTTTCCTAATTTAAATTCTTGTTTATGTTTTATCCCAAATCTCTGAGCTGTCTAGTATAAGTTGTTAGAATAATTAAAATTGGGTTAGTTACATAATCCCTAAGGACGATCTCGGTCTCATGATCGAATTATTACTACATTGCAACCTTGCACTTGGGGTTGGCGAATAGTGTACATCCATACCATGCACATGTCGCTTCCAAACTGGGGCCCATACGTCCAAAGACTATGATCCAATCCATTATTATACTCATGCATAAAAATAATGTATAAGAAAATTATTCCATCCAATAGGTATGGTAAATCAAGGGTAGATAGATGTTTTTCATAGTGAGACCCATCATCTCGGGATTCTACATTGATTGAAGGTCAGATCTATCTAATTTAGGGTCCACCATGATAGTTCCCAATTTGCACTAGCCCAAGTGCCAAGTTTATATGCATTAAATTTACATAAAATAAAAATTATATTAGCATTCACAATTCAACTAATCTATGATCATCAAGGCCCACTAGATTTGTCGATCTAGGTTCCTGATCATAGAGCATCATTACTAACTAAAAGTTAAGATTAATCAGATCTAAGAGTGTAACCATTAATTACATTAGATGATTAAAATCATAAATAAAATGTATCATTCTCGTTAGTTACCTTTTCTTTTATTTATTTTTATCATTTACTTTCCCAATTAAGTATGCTAAAAATCATTTATTTAATGATTGGCTTGGGCCTAGTTTTATTCTTATGAATTATATTTGTTAATGCCAAAATTTGGCATAACAGATTAGCACTATCTGTGGGAACAACTAGATCGTTCTCATCTATCTTTTTCTTCATCGATCAATTAGTTTTCGCCTCATCAATGGCAAGATCCAAGCGTCCCAACACAACATCCACCAACATGAAATGGTCATTAATCTCCACAAGCTTCATACATCTTCACCATGTATCCAGCGTCCAGCGGCCTGGTAACTCCAGGGACATCACACGTGCACCTCACCCAATGTCCATCTGCAATTCATTTCCAACCGTCCATTAAGTCAATCATCCACCACTTAAAACTCCAGCTGTTCAAGTAATGATGCATTCCAGCCCTTCAGATCCAACGACCTTAGTTCCAATATCGATACAAGGTGGACCCCATACATACTTCCATCAAGCAAGAAAAAAGAAAGAGAAAAAATTAGAAACAAGATGTTTCCGTCATCGAATTTTAACTAGAAATAGAAACAGGAAAGTTGTTCTCAATTTTGGATTTTGAGCAAATTCGTGGGGCCACTTTGATGATTTTTGAAAATACGTTCCATCCACGTTGAAGAATAGCTCAACGCTGAAAAAACTCAACAAATTTCATGTCTTGATTTCCGTCGACTTAACTTAGAAGCAGTCCAGGTGGCACACCACTAATGATATGAAAAATCTAATCCGACGCTGGACCATCTTCCTCAATCCCAGCTCAACATGAACAGACTCTCCCTTCATGAGACTTGCGCCATAGGCAGATGTCGGCGTCAAGGCACCTATAACATGAACAGACTCTCCCTTCATGACACTATCGCTGATCATATAAGCATGGGAAGCACCTCTCAAAAAGCTCTAAGACAAGTTCACCTATATAAAGCATCCTTATCAAAGTATATGAGTCAGCCTCATCCGTCGGCCTCAACCTTGGCCTCATTTGTCATAAGTAACAAGAAGAGAAAGCCTGAAGAGGCCTCATCCTCAGACCAAAAGAAGAAAAATGAGGATCGACGAGACCGCTCCGCTAAAAGACAAGACAACTCTCTGTGTTGGCTGAACCGACCATAGCGGGATCGATCGCCTAGATGGCCACGTCCAAGACTATGCTGTTAGACGGCTAAGTCCAAGATTGTACTGCTAGACAGCCAAAGTTCAAGATTGTGTTGCTAGACAGCCAACTTAAAAAGCATTTTATACCTAACTGATTGAAAACCTCAGCTGCCTCTTCAGGCGAACTTCAGCTGAGCATAGTTCTCTTAAACAAACTTGATCCTGAAAGCCTCAACTTCCTCTTTAGGCGAACTTTAGCAGTCCACTTAGACAAACTGTATCCTGAAATCCTCGGCTGCATCTTCAGGCGAACTTCAACTAAGTATAGTCCAATTAGACAGATTGTATCCTGAAAGCCTCAGCTACCTCTTCAGGCAAACTTCAGCTGAGCATATTCCGCTTAGACAAACTATATCCTAAAAGCCTCAGCTGCCTCTTCAAGTGAACTTCAGCTGAGCACAGTCCGCTTAGATAGACTGTATCCTGAAAGAATCAGCTGCCACTTCAGGAACTCTTCAACTAGCACAATCTGCATATACAAACTCATTCATGAAAGAAGATGTCTCCTCAGGCACACTCCAACTAAGCTTAGTCCACTTAGACATACTGAAGGCTCACTCGATGAACAAATACGTTCAAAAAGCTCAGAGGGCAAATAACTACACAAAATTTCATTTTTTATCTGTGAGATGACCACTCAGCATTGAAGACTGAGCGAAACAGTTTACCATCGAAAGAAGTCGGCAAAGCATCACATCCAAAAGTCTTTTCTCCAAAAGTCGGCAAACTATCATATACTTAATTGAAAGTCTTTTCTCCAAAAGTTTAAAAAAAAAATTAGGAAGAACTCTCTTTTTGCAAATCGCTTGATTCTTCCCAATTGGTGGCTAAATAATTAAGCCAATCTTCATTGATAAAGAATTAATTCGATTATTTCAGTGCCTAAGGTTGTAAGGCGTCTAGTTTGAGTTGTGTCACTATTAGCTCGGGCATGCCGGACACCACACATAACTGTTAGTGCACTTTTCTGTAGCATACTAGTGCACCTTATTTGTCAATCACGTGAGTCCATGTGTTGTAATGTTGGTTGAGCCTTGGAAAGCTAAAGACAAAAAATTCAAGTGGATAAGAAGTATCAAGTATGAAGATCAGGTAAATGAGATGCCTTGGTGACCCTAGCCCTTTGAACCAAAACATCTAAAACCTCTTAGATGACTTGGACCAATTAGAAATACCCTTAGTCATCATCATTAGTCTTAGAACACCTTGAAAAACATGATAACTTAGACTAATTAAAGAGGTGGAAGGTGCTGTAAACAAATATGCCCAAACAGCAGTTTCCTATTGATCGGAATCAATCGGACAGTGGTTCCTGATAAGACTTCGATCTATCGGACACAGGTCCTGATCAATCGGAATTTGTTTAAGAGGATTTGAACAATTCACTGGATAGATTTTCAATCAGTCGGACAGTGTCTCCGATCAATCAGATGAGGTCCTTCCAATCAATCGGACCTTATTTCGATCAATCGAAATTTGTTCCAGAGAACTCTCTGTACAGATTTTGATCAATCGGACAGGTCTCCGATTAATCGAAAGTGATCTTCGATCCATCAGACATTTTTTCAATCAATCGGAGATACACGAATCTGCCCATTTTCTGACCGTTTGAAGAAATCTTATAAAAGGAGGGAGATTCATTTTCGAGCATGAGAGAGGGATTTTGAGGAGATAGAAGCCACCATTGTTGAAGATCATTAAAAGCTCTATTCCTAACCATAGCAATTGATCTTCCTTTTGTTTCATCACAAGAATGGAGTATTCCAAGCTCATGATGAAGATCCACTTGTCTCTCTATTGATCTCTGGGGTTTGGATTAACCTCGATAGTTATATTCCTATCCAAAACTCTACGATGAGATCTTTGTAGGTGAGACTCACTAGGAAACCTACTTCCACTAGTTGTAGAGATCTCAAACCTACCTCTTAGTGTTGAGCCTCTAATTTATACATATTCTAACCCTTATCATCACACATTATGCATGGTTTATGTGTTTAAAGTCTAAACTAATATATTTTTTGTGTTTACAGGAACAAGATAGAAATCTCACTAATTTAAGGCTTAAGAGAGCACTTTACATACATTGAAGATCAATGAACCAAGTGCCAAAGGATGGAAGAAAGAAGTAAGGAGAAGAGGAATAGAAAGAAGAAGATTCACCCAAGCTGATTGATTGGTTGGCCTGACCAATTGATCGCTAGGGTGGTCGATTGATCCACTAGCCTGGCCAATTGATCGACCACTCTGCATATATTATTGGACTGATGGATGGACTAGCGATTGATCGGTTTCCCAAATCGATTGATCGCTCAAGAGGCAGGATTTTCAGATATGTTGCTGGACAAAAAAAGGTCCCACCGATTGATTGCTCAACCTGGGCGATTAATCGCCCATGCCATCAGAATTTTGGTTTTTTTGTTAAAGTCTCTGGACACTTTTTGGACCGGACGATCAATCGCCCTGCCACCTGCAATCCATTGCTCAACACAAGCGATCAATCGACTACCCCAGTCAATCAATTGCCCATGCGCCCAAGTCCAGAAACTTCTAAATTCGGTTAGATTTTCTCTGCGCAATTGCGTAAGTTTACGCAAATTCTAGAATATTCTACAATGCTGAGGCTATAAGGCTATAAAAGGACTCCTCTAATTTGATCTAAATGCATCTTAGAAGAGATTGGAAGTCATAGAAGGTGAAGGAAAGTTCCATGAAGTGTTTGCAACTCTGGTTTTTTCTAGTTTACATGTTTTTCTTTCAATTCTAGTTGTAGTATGACAATGCTCAGCTAAAACCTCTCATCTAGGGCAAAGAGGTGAAGCTTGTAGCTAGAGGTGGGCACAAACCAAGCCAGCTCGAAAGCTCGGCTCGGATTGGTTCGAAAAAGCTTGGCTTGGATTGGATCGAATGGAAGTTCAAACCAAACCAAGCCTCCGAGTCAAGCTCGTTTGAAAAAACAAACCAAACTCAAACTAGGGCAGTTCCGGCTCGGCTTGGCTCGGCTCGAAGCTCGATTTGATTCAGCTCGGTTTGATTCGGCTCGTAGATTATAAGCACATTTTTTCTTGCGGTGTGATCCACTTGAGCTTTGGATATGATTCCATTTTGGGATCATGTCCTAAAATGATATGTAAAACAGATGGATGACATGGATAATACACAATACATATACATGATGACATGGATAATACATAATACATAATACGTATACATGATGACATGGATAATACATCATATATATACATGAATGCACACTGTTTCCTTGCACTTGTAAAATTATGCTTGTGTACTTTTGTTTGGTAAATACTCTTACATGTCTATTTTGAAGGTGCACTCTTTTAGAGGAATGTTAAACATCATATAATAAGATATGTTTTTTACTTTTTTTTCTGACTTTTTAAATTCTTTTCTATTTAAGTGAATAAGGAAAAAAAGGAGCCATTGTGTGTTTGAACTCGGCCCAGCCCGATTCGAAATTTTCAACCAAGCCGATCCCAGCTCGAACCAGATTTTTCTGGAGCAAACCAAACTCGAGCCGCATGGGTCGGCCCGAAACCTAAACCAAACCGATCCACAAACTGCGGTGGTCCAAAAACAAACCAAACCAAACTAGGGCTAACTCGGCTCGGCCTGGATCGTTGCCCACCTCTACTTGTAGCTAATTTCATGTTTAATTCAGTTTGATTCAAGTACCTTTACTTTAAGTTGGATTTTTTAATGTTCTAATTTGAATAAAGTTGATATTTTTAGAAGTTTTATGAGAGTTCATGTGTTTCAGACATGGATTCCTTACAATTCTCTGAGATTATCACGAATGTTTTGATTAAGATTTGAATTGTGGTAACTCTTGAGTAAGCCATAGTCTATAGGCATGGCTGTTACTCTGAAGGCTACATATTTGAATGCCATATGTTTAAATAGGACTAGAACTTGAATTCCTAACTTAAGTGGGATTAAATGTGCTTTAATGCTTTATCTTCCAACTAGATGAGAGATAGAACTTCGAATCTAGTTGTGTTTTTATGCTTGGATTGAATGGATTAACATGAGATTTTATGAGTGGATCCTTCAAGCCTTAGTTTCCCCTCTCATATTAATCAAATTTACTGTTTAAGTTGTTGTTTAGTTTTAGTTCTCATAATTGATATCCTGAATTGTTTTAATTGAAGTTGCTGGAATAGATTAGAGTTGTTTACCTAATTCCCTATGGATCGACCTTGGTTTTACTGAGATTTATTACTACATCGCAGCCTTGCACTTGAGGCGAGTGAACACCTAGTACCTTGGGCATCTTCATTGGAGCATCATAAGTAAGGTAACTAATCTTGGAGCTGGAGCATTGGTGACGCAACGATATCAAAGATCGAGGAAGCACAAGGGTAGCTGATTGAAGAACAGGAGAGCGGAGATCAAGCAACCCGAAGCGGCGTAGCAAAGGGGCTCAATCCGACAAGTAAGTTGTTATTTATAAGAGTTCGGTTCCACTCTATTCTTGGTGGAAATTGAGTGTAGAGTTTGTCTTCAAACTTGATAGGTTTGGTTGTAGGACCTAGACCCGGTTGTAGGGTCGAATTAAGTCTCCAAGGGGGAGACTCTGACGAGAGTAAACGCAAGGTTCGGTTGTAGGACCTTGGCTCGGTTGTAGAGCCTAAAACCATTGAGGTTCGGTTTTAGGACCTTGACTCATGAGTGAAGTTTAAATTGAGGTTCGGTTGTAGGACCTTAGCTTGGTTGTAGAGTCTAAACAAATCTCCAAGTGGAGCCACCAATAAGGGTGTGTATGTGTAGGTTGGAAGGAACCTGTAAACTTCGTGGTTGGGTGGATCAGATTTAAAACACCTTGGTTGGGAGGAATCAGATTTAAACTCCCTAGTGAATGCCGGTGTGCTCAAAGGGGTTGAGTACTTGAACCGGGAGTGGAGTAGACCTGAAGTCGAATCACTATACATCATTGTGTTTGTGATTGTATTTTAACACATTTCTTATTATGCATTGTGTTTAATTGGTTAATTATGCTTGCTTAATTGGAATGTATGCCAGGTACTCGATATGGACATACACACACATGATGTACTTTCACTCCTTGAGTAGACTTGAGCTTATTTGATCTATCCTCTATAGTTTACTTAGGTTGCATAGATTAAGTACTTGATAAGTTTAATCATATGTTAATCTATGCATGCTTAGACTAGGATGTTAATTGTTTTAATCATATGTTGGTCTATTGATTGGACCCACTTAGGCTTGGAAGCTGAAGTGTTCTTGCTTACTTAGTTTAAATTGTTAAACGGTTAAGTAGGCAAACCCCCTCCTCCCTTAAGACTTAACCATAATTCTAGTTCTTCCGCTTTTTAGCTTCCGCACGTACGTTTATATGAAGGTATCGTGTTAGACCACCGACGTAATTTCAATCATATGTAGGACCAAATTTGACACCAATAATTTGATCAATGAGTGAGACACATGCACCAAATATACTAACCATGTAGAGAAAACTGAATAACGGTACAAATTATAGGTGTGTGTGCGCGCGCAATTCACTGGATGATTAACAAGGCTGGCATTTGAAAGGATGGGATAGCTTCATGAGCGAGTCCGATCTTAAATACGAGTCATTTCTTCCACGTGTGAGGTAAGTGCACTAGATCGACTACACCCTTTCTCAGTTACATTTCTTTGGAAGTGTTTTTTTTTTTTATCTAGGAGTCATTTCTTGTCTATGGGACATGCTACACTAACCAAAGTCAAGGGGCATGCATATGCAGTAGTCGGCCCACTTGACAAGCTTGGTTCCCTCACAGCTGATCATGGCCGTTGATTGCTCCTCCATCATTCCCTAACTCAACATGTTGATTGTTTCCCTCCTCGTCCTTAGGCTTAACAAAGAGGCTCTCCATCTCTTCAAGGGTTCTGCCTCGAGTCTCCGGCAAGAAGCTGTAGAAGAAGATCCACGACAACGTTGCAACTCCGGCAAACAGGAAGAAGGTCCCACCGAGAGTGATGGCTTTGGACAGTGATAGAAATGTCATTGCGATCACGCCGCTTGTTACGCAGTTCGCCGCCACTGCTAAGCTCATCCCTTGAGCTCGCAGCTTCAGAGGGAAGATCTCTGGGCTGTACACCCATGGGAGTGGGCCCATCCCGATTGAAAAGGATCCCACGAAAGATAGGACTGTCGTGATGCAGAGGTCGATCGCCCAGACACGCTTCTTCTCATGATTATGATTGACCATCGTCAACCCAAACCCTAATCCCAAGAGTGACAGGATCATGCCAAATGAACTACTCAGTAGGAGTGGCCTCCTTCCGATCTTGTCCAGAAGGAACGTTGCAACCAAGATAAAGATAGTTTTGGTAAATCCAACCGCTACACTTGCTCCTAGAAGGCCCGCCTTTGTCTTAATTCCTGCCTTCTGGAATATTCTAGGGCTGTAGAGGACCACGACATTGATGCCGGAAGCTTGTTGAAAGAAATGGATCCCGATTGCTGCAATTAGGATCCGACGGATGGATGGTGTTGGCCGAATCAACAGCTCCTTCCATACTTCTCCCCCATGACTGCGCTTGGACACTTGGACAACATCATCGGTGCATTGCTTGGGGATTTCCGCTGCTTCCTTGATCTCTGAGAGTCGGATTTCGGCCTCTTTCTCACTATCAGAGGTCTTGGCCAGTACCCTTCTCGCTTCGCCAAGCCGGCCTTGCATGACCAGCCATCGTGGTGATTCTGGCATGGCAAGAGCTCCAATGACTAAGAAGATTGGAGGCACCGCTCCGACCCCAAGCATCAATCTCCAACTGAGGTGCTCTGGGAGCTTGGCAAAGGCAAAATTTGATATGTATCCAATCAAGATTCCTACATTGATGAAAACTTCCGGGAAGGAGGTGAGGAAGCCTCGACATGAGGCCGGTGCAACCTCAGCAGTGTAGACCGGTGCAATCATAAGGGCATAGCCCACACCGATCCCAGCCACAAACCTTCCGACCATAAGCATTGCAAAATTAGGTGCAAGGCTCATCACCAATGCGCCCACGAAGAAGATCAGGGCAGCAAGGATGAGCGTGTATCGCCGGCCAATCCAATCGGATGTTCTTCCAGCAAGGGTGGAACCAATCAGAGCGTAGAAACTGAGAATTCCCATCAGTATTTCTATCTTTGTATCGCTTAGCTTAAGATCATCTTTGATGAACAGTGCGGCTCCACTCATTACTGATACATCTGAGAGAGAGAGAGAGAGAGAGAGAGAGAGAGAGAGAGAGAATAAGTACTTAATCCACATTAAACTGTAGAGAGAGAGAGAGAGAGAGAGAGAGAGAGAGAGAGAGAGAGTAAGTACTTTAATCCACATTAAACTGTAAGTAGTTAGCCCACAAAAGCAAAATCCCGCGTATCCTAAGTAAAAGAAGAAAGAAGAAAGAAGAAAGAAGAAACTAAAAGATTCCTATATAACAGAATACGAGATGAAAAAATGAGAGAGAGAGAGAGAGAGAGAGAGAGAGAGAGCAAAATCCCGCGTATCCTAAGTAAAAGAAGAAGGAAGAAACCATAAGATTCCTATGTAACAGAATACGAGAGGAAAAAATATGAGAGAGAGATGTACATGACAAATCATGAAGCTCTTAAATGTGTTCTGGGCCCAATAGACATTTGAACAGTGCTATGTTTTCATGGTAGCCTACTAAATGTGTTCTGGACCCAATGGACAGTTCAGATCAATTGACGGGACTGTCCAAGTGAACCAATGCAATTAGGTGCACTATAACTCATATTGCTCTGAGAGGAGGGCATTTCTCAATGAGAGTTTCACTCTCAAAAGGTGTACATTACAACTCATCATCAAGCTCTTAATTGGTACAGAAGGTTGCAGTTATTCCATGGACCGTCTGTGAGAAACAATGAACTTGTTTTGAATGATCACATGGCCCAGTTTGTGTTTGTTTGTATTTAACTTGACCTTTGGGTAAGCTCATTGGCCACGCTCAAGTGGGAGACTTGAATGAAGATTACCTCATTTCAACACTTCAGGTCTTGGTATCGATCCCCAGGGGGTGGCTAACATTGTGGTGTGACTAATAGGTGTGGGTGGGTGTACTAACCCAAACAAAAAATAAAAACTCATTGGCCACGCATTTTGATACTTTTTGTTGAGGTTTCCTTCATCTTGTCCGTCTGTAATTTAATGTTTTCCTTTTCTTTTCCAAAAATTAATTCTTAAAAAGAAAAGAATAAAGATGTATACCTACCTTTTGGGTATTTGAATCTCCCACAATCTTTCAACCATTTCAACATTCACAGTATTACTAGAATTATTTAACCAACAAAGAAAGAATAAGAGGAGAAAAAGCACATTATCATTATTGTTGTTTTTTGTGGAAAAAAATGTATTTTAGGGTGCAGCCTATCAATCCAATGTATATGTCTCTAAAAAGAGATTTTCTTTTTCTTTTTCTTTTTCTTTTTTCTTTT
Organism: Liriodendron chinense; assembly: GCA_003013855.2. Classification (NCBI taxonomy): domain Eukaryota; kingdom Viridiplantae; phylum Streptophyta; class Magnoliopsida; order Magnoliales; family Magnoliaceae; genus Liriodendron; species Liriodendron chinense. The sequence goes on along the minus strand of ML058480.1, from coordinate 2,207,691 downwards.
TTCTCAACAGACCACACATACAAGAATATCTATTGAGGGCTAGACTCCTATGTGAGTTTTGCACAATTTATAAAAATGGTGGTGATTCATCCTCCTCATTCACAACTATACATACCATCCAAATTGTAGGTCAATGGAGTATATCACTAAATCACACGGGTCAAGCAATTGTCGAGCAATCAATCCTAACCATTTAATTAATGGATATCAGAGGGTAAAATAGTAAGTGGTTCAAATTCTAAGCTAAAAACCAGATGGTTAGTATTATCTTCTCAGTGTAAGTTGTTAACACTAAAGATCATCAACAGATGTTGATCAGGGACCAACTTGAATATTTGTCTTCTGATCTTTGATCGAGGATGAGCGGGCCGGATGATCTGCAAACACCACCAAAGTTAGGACTGCCGTCGGGGGTGCCAGATGATGGCCCTCCGATGCTTAAGTTAGTGATGGAAAGCGAAGCATGTAATAGCTAAGTATGTGAATGTATTGCATAGCTTGATCCGTAGCACGGAGGGCTTCTTATAGTATTCTTGTCCACCGTAAAGGACTAGGATTCTAATTACGTAGGGATATGATCCGTACGGATGGTGCTGTGATTGCAGCCATATGCATTGATAGCTTTCGAGATGGTCGTGATGTTCTCTGCGTACAACAAATATCTCGCTGGACCATTTCTGGAAGGTGTATCTCGTATCTTTCGGAAGACATTATATGAGTGTTGTGTAGTTGGGAGTGCGTACTCTGTAAAACCGAGTATGTCAATAAGATATCTAGCTTAGCTAGCTTTGAGATATCCATGAAATTGTCTCATTTTGAGTACACTTGTGGACGCATATGCGTGTGAAAGCTAAGAGTGGAGCAACTAGAATTATGGTTAAGTCCTAGAGGGGGGTGATTAAGACATTTTAAAATTCTTTTCGGCTATTTACACAATTCAACAATATAAACTAAGTAAGAACACTTCGGCTTCCAAGCCTAAGTGGGTCCAATCACAAGACTAACATATGATAAGCAATAAGCTAACAAGTCTAAAGCATGCATAGATTAATATATGATCAAATTAATCAACCACCTAATCTATGCAACTTAAGTAGACTATTGGAGGATGGATCATATAAGCTCAAGTCTACTCAAGTAAGTGAAAGTACATTTTGTGCTTATGAATGCGTCTATCAAGTGCCTAACATACATTCTAATTAAGCATTTATAATTAAAGAATTAAACATAATGCATAACAAGAAATGTGTTCAAATACAATCACAAACACAACGATGTATAGTTGTTCGACTTTAGGTCTACTCTACTCCCGGTTCAAGTACTCACTCCTTGAGCATACCGGCATTTACTGGAGAGTTTAAATCAGGTTCCTCTCAACCTAGATGTTTTCACTCGGATCTACCCAACCGAGGAGTTTATAGGTTCCCCCAACCTACACGTTCACACCCGTGTTGGTGGCTCCCCTTGGAGACTTATTTAGGCCCAACAAATGTCTCAATGATCGACAAACGCCCCTAGAGTTTAGGCCCAACAAACGTGCTTAGGATCGCCAAACGACCTTGAAATTTAGGCCAGACAAATGTGCCAAGGAATGACAAACGCCCTAGACTTTTAGGCTCAACTAATAAGCCAAGGATTGACAAATGAACATAGATTCAAATTTGACAAGCAAACTCTACACTCAATTCCCACCGGGGATAGAGTGGATTGACTCAACACAAATTAACAACCTTACTTGTTGGATTTGACCCCTGTTGATGTACCACTTCGGGTTGCTTCTTCTCACTCTCCCATACTTGAATCAGCTCCCCTTATGCTCCCCCGATGTTGTTGTTTATACTTTGTCAATACTCCAGCTCCAACAATCAATCGCCTTACATTTGCTCTTCTTGAAATGATTAAGGTGATAGAGGGTAGGTTTTAGATCTCTATAACTAATGGGAATATGTTACCTAGAGAATTTCACCTACAAGAATCTCATCATAGAGTTTTGGATAAAGACTATCAAGATCAATCCAAACTCTAGAGATTAAAGAGGGACAAGTGCATCTTCTTCATGAGCTTGGAATGCTCCATTATTGTGATGAATCACAAGGTAGATGGCTTTTTAGGGTTAGGATTTGAGCCTCTAATGGTCTCTAATTATGGTGTCTTTAAACTCCTCAAAATCTCTCTCTTATGCCCCAAAACAACTTCACCTGTATTTATAGAAAAATGTTCAACGACTATAAAACAAGTAGATAACGGTCACTTCGATATATCAAAATGGCATTTTGATTGATCGAAGTGATCTTTGATTTATTGAAAAGGTCAATTCGATATATCGAAAAATCTGTCCAGAAAGTTGGTAAGATTGCTGGTCAAATTTTTGATATATTAAAATGAGTTTCGATATATCAAAAGCACTCATCTCGAGATACTATTCGATTAATCGAAGAAATTGTCTAGAGAGTATAATTTTGTTGGATATATTTCGATATATCGAAATGATCATTTCGACAGCATCGAAGACCTACTATCGAAAATTTCTATTTGGGCTAAACTATTTACAGCAGCTTCTACCTCTTTTATTAACCTAATTTATCATATTTTTATATATAATCTAAAGCTAATAAAAATGACTAAGGGTATTCCTAGTTGGTCCAAGTCATCTAAGAGCATTTGGGTGTTTTGGTTCAAAGGGTTAGGGTCACAAATGCATCTCATTTACCTGTTCTTCTTCCTTGATGTTTTTGGTCCATTTGAATCTTCAGTCTTCAGCTTTCCAATGCTCAACCGACATTACAATACATGGACATACGTGATTGACAAATAAGGTGCACTAGTATACCACAGAAAATTGCACTAACAATCCAAAATGCCTATCGAGAGGATGACCTCTTTGGTATATGGTTGCCAGGTGGGCTTGCGATCGGCTTATGGAGTAGTCGGTTGCGACTGTAGGCGTTCGGTTGAGGATATGAGAGTACTTCAGTTTTGTTGAACTCGGGCATAGTCGAGGACCATTCTGTCATTGGGTGCTCAATCAGTCAGGGACTCACGTTCAGCCCTAGTTGACAGACCAGGTACCACCAAGGGCAAGTACTGCCGACTACTTCGCTTCATAGTTGGAGTCTTAGCCCTTGTGGGTCATCGACCGCACTTGGGATTGTTGTCATGTTCCTTATCGCAGACGCCATGATGGGCCATATAATCGACGGCTATGAATCTCCTCGGAAAATCCCCGTAACACAAGTTTTTTTGTCATGCTCCGTCTGGGTTAATGAGTTGGACAACTTTGATTGTACCATGCCATGCGTATGGTAGAAAACTCTCCACAATTATTAAGGTGTGCAAATCTAAGGTCAACACACGCTAAAACCAAAATAAGAATAAAACAAGTAAAAGGCTGGAAGTATTTGTTTTTTTGTTGGAGAATCAATGAATCTTTGGAAAGCATAATTCAATATTTAAAAAAAAAAAAAAAAAACATTAAAAATTAAAAGAAACCAAATAACATATGAGGGGTGCGGAATTAGTGAGTCCGGGGTAACAGTTTAGCGGGTGGGTCCCTGACCGTGGGGCCTACCTCAATGTATGTACTGTATATCCATGCCGTGCATCCGTTTGGCCAGCTTATTTTAGGGCACGGAACGAAAATGAATTAGATATAAATCTCAGGCGAACCACACCACAGGACACAGTTGTCACTAAATGCCTACTTTTTGAAACTTCGTAGAGTCTAATGTATTTTTTATTTTCCATCCAACCTATTGACATGGTCGCACATACATGACTAAAAGGAAAACGAAAATATCAGCTTGATTAAAAACTTTGTGGCCCACAGAAGTTTTTAATGGTCAATCACCACTGTTTCCTGTGGTGTGGTCCACATGACATTGCTATCTCGTTCATTTTCGGCCAATCCCTAAAATGATCTGAAAAAACAGATGGTCGGTATAGATATACAAAATATACATCTAGGTGGGCCCATGGTCTGGGACTCACCTAATCTGCGCCCAAAAAAGAGATGACATGTGGTTGTCTCTCCGGGCGCGACTTGGCTGGAACCTCGCAACCAGTGATGTGGGTGGTAACTTGACCGTGCGGCCCACCTCGAGTACAATACCTACTCTGCCATCCGTTTGCAAACTCATTTTATCTCATGAGCTCAAAAATGGAGCATTTACATATCTCAGTTGAACCACACCACAGTAAATAACGGTGAATGACTGTTAGAAACATTATGTAGGCCACAAAACTTTTGGATTGAGCTGATATTTATGTATTCCCTACATCCAGGTCAGTATGACCTTATCAATAGGTTGGATGGAAAGTAAGCATTACAGTGGGCCCTTGGAAGTTTTTAAAGGTGTGCGCTCAATGACCATTGTTTCATGTATGGGGTTTACCTGAAATTTGTGTCTGCCTCAGGCCATAAAATGAATTGAAGAAACGGATGGACGGAGTCCATATACAGCACATAAATCGAGGTGAGCCCCACAGTCAAGGAACCACGGGACGTCGCCGGTTCTAGGTCTCAGCCAAGTCGCGTCCAGCCTCCCCAAGAAATAACAATAAAATAGTATGAAGAAAGACTGAAGATAGAAAGCTGTGAGTCTTTCACCATTTCCTTTTCCGTAGAGACAAAAGATCAAGATAACAATAACAAGGATCTCACCGTAACCCAAGAGAATTGAAGCCATGGAAGCTAACATAGTGCATGCGAATGCGTATTTGTTCCTTGGAGGCCTCTCTATCGTCATCGGCGCCTTGGAAGCATCAGAGGCTGTGTTTTTTTCCATCTTCTCAGCCATTTTTCTTTTTCTTTTTCGTTTCGAGAGAGAGAGAGAGAGAGAGAGAGAGAGGCTTGAGACGTTAAATAGAAGAATGCCTACTTGCAGACTACAGTGACAAATAATGCCGAGAGATTGTAAATATCTCAATGATATTGCGAAATATTGATCAAATGATAGTTTCTCGAGATTTTCAAAACTTAGACAGTTTTTTTGTGAATTTATCGCAAATTATTGCCATTTCGTACCAAAATTTATTTGAAAGTTGGAATAAATCATTTTTATACATTTATTTTCTAAATTTAAATAGTAAATATTTTATTTTCAGCCATATCTTCTCCATGATATCGCGATAAAAACAAATTTTTTAAAACCTCCCGAGAAAAAGTATTATCTACACATTCAGCATTGATCTGGGCGCATGTGGGGGAACCAAACCCAACTGCCCATACGTGCCGATGTGGTGCACGTGTTTATTATCCGGAAGGTTAATCTGAGGGGTCCGTCGTTACGCGTGCCCTAAGCCAAAAGTCGGCCGGGGTGCGTATCAGGATGGCTACACGTGCCTGTGGAATGTGGATCGTTTGGTTATTAGTTTTGAAAGTATACATGATTGAGGCGCCATTTTGGGACCGATGAATTACCCATGGTCCACTAGAAGGAAATCTTGGATCTCTCAATCGTGTGCCATGTGTGTGCATGTTTGGTGTTGCCGGAAAAAAAAAACACCCGCACTTCAATGCAGGGAAAACAAAACCACAAAAGAAATTAAAGTGGCAAACAGACAAGCCAAGGCCCAAAATAGAAACAAGTGATAAAATGTACAAAGAATTATATGGCTCAACAATATACCTATATTGATAAAACAACTATATAAAGCTTCATTCTTTACTTAAACAAGATGAATTAAAAATGCAATGCTTATCTCTACCATTCTTCAATTGTATAAGAACTCTCCCACCAAAGCATTTCTTAGAAGAATGCACTCATCTGACACATCTGCCCTTTATAGAGACACCGTTATAGGAGATAGCATGTACTAAACCCAATGGAACCAGGCTTGTATAATTCCTCGGTTTAACTTACGGGCGGTAGCGCGTTTGTACGCCTATCTGAGCTACCTACTTGTAGGCAACCTTCATGCTCATTGTAGTATCCCGGTACTCCACATCTCTTCCACGCACGATGCGTATCATCCAGAGCCCCGAAGCGGAACTTAGATTGTCTGTGCGCAGTATGCACCCAGGTGACCTTAACCCCAAGACCTTAAAACCCCCATGCGTACTCTGTTTGTGAGATATGCCACAAAGAATCTAAGAATGCAAGTGCCCGAAAAACCACACATACACACACCTCATATAGGCTTGGGCCCATAGCCCAAGCTCATAGACCATTCTAAAACGCTCATTTCATGATTTAGTGGAATGTGTCAATGTGTCAGCACTCTTCGCCCACTTAACTCACACATCACCATGATGTCATGCTTCACTCACTACACATGCATCACATACATATGACACCTCACACCACATGCAAATTCTGCATGTGACACCTCATCTAGAGTTATCTCTCCTTATGACACATCACCCTCCTATGCATGAGTCATAGCTATGCAATGTTAATATACCCCACTAACTAACTAACTTAAGTAAACTAACTCATCTCCCCTAACTTAGGATTAGCCTTCGACACAAAAGGAGGCTAACCATGGTAGTTAGCCATTTCTTTCAAGAAAATCTCATTAAAGGAGAGAGAAAATGAGAGAGAAAGAGAAAAGAGAGAGAGAGGGAGAGAGAGAAAGAGAAGAGGTGGGCCACCAATAGAGAGAAAGATCCAAGTCATCCAACCTTAAGGTGGGTTTGATCTATCCCTTGTGTTACTTCTTTTTTGTTCTTAATGTATATTAAAGTGGGCCCCATAATGAGATCGTGGTACTGTTTGGGTGACCCTAAACCACATCTCGTGGAATGAAATCCACCATTGAATTCCCATGGAGGCTAAGTTCAGTATATGTGCTTTCACTTGATTCTCTGCTTCTGTGGTTATGTTTATGGCCCCACTTTCATGTATTTTTAGGCCTTAAGATGGGGCCAAACTTTAGGCCCAAATGGGCCCCACAAATTAGTCAAACCTAAGGTCCAAGTGCGCCCAAGACAATAACTTACCCTAAGTTCTAATGGACTGAATAACTTAAATTTTTTAGAAATAGAGGCCTAAGGATGAACCCTTTCTAGGGCCCACTTTGAGACCTAATTGGGGCTTATATATATGAGCTTACATTGAGACAAAAAATGGTCCCCTAAGGTGGCCTAAAACTTGGCCCAAATTGAGCCTCAAAATTGTAAAAACTAAGAAAAATCAGGTGAACTAAGAGAGCAGTCAGCACTGACACAGTTTTGAATGACCTAGAGTTGTGGGGTCCAAAAATATCTAATTGGTCCCAAATTTTGTGTAATGAATATAGACTTGATAGACCATGTATGTACCAAATTCTGAGTCAATCAAATCTTTCTAACCCATTCATCTTATTAATGTAATTAAGATTATTTGTTATCTAGTGTTTTGGTCAACACTAACAAACCTTCATAATGATTGAGAATTTGTGAGTTCAAAGATCTCCGATTGATCCTAAATTTTGTAAGATGAATGTAAACGTAGTAGAGCATGTATGTATTGTTCGCTTCCCCAAGTATAGGGTTGTGATGTAGTAATAATCTCGGTAAGACCGAGGTCGATCCGCAGGGAAGGAGGTAAACAATTCTAACTACTTTAACAACTAAAGTAGAAAAGGTTTTATGAAATCAATTTTTTTAAAACATGAAATAGAAAAATCTGATAATAAGGAGAACTAGCATCAAGGATCCACTTATAGCTATCTTTGATATATAAATCGTATATGTTTCTCAATTACATAACTAGAATCAAAATCAAATCCTATCTAGCCGGAAGATAGAGTGGTTATATTATCAAAGTAATCCAACACATGTGTTGTTCATCAACATGATTCCCTCAATTCAAGTTAGGACTTGAGCATACTCAATTGCATACGTGAATCTTAGTTCCAATAGATTAAGATCATAACTATAATAATCATCAAACCCTATCACAAGACTTAACTATATTATGGTTTGAACTTCATTTAAATCATATGAACAATCAACACAATATTCAGAATTTAGAACATAAAGGTATAACTTTGGTTTGAAGTTTCTACATGATGATCCAAGTCTAGAGCATATTGAATCCGATTCCTTGGAGCGTACAAGTTTAGAACCATGCAAAACAATTAAAAACTAAAGCGATTCTTCCAAACATCCATGAGTCATCATAAGATTAGAAAAACTACTTAAAACTTTATTCAAACATCCAAAAGCCATTGTTCTTCAATAAATCCAACTTGAAACCAATAAAACGAATTAAAACATCTAAGTAAATTATAAGTTTCACCTCTTAGCTTTAGCTAAGAGGTTAGCTAATGAAAAGCATAAAAATAAACTACAACTAGAACTAGAAGAAGAAGAAAACTAATTGTAGGAGGCTAGGAAGCCTTCTAGGTCTTGATCTCTTTGCTCCCCACATTGCTAGATGGGTTAAGAAGAGGCTGTAGGTGTCCTTTTATAGCTTGCAAGCGTCACCGACTTGGAAGAATCGCGGAACTACGTAGTCCTCCTTAACTTAGGAAACTTGGAATTGAAAATCGGACTTTCTAGAGCACCTTAGACCTGTTTGGCGATCGGTCTAAGAAACAAAAAAAAAATCCAGTAATCTATGTTTCTCTAGACTCCTGAAGACCTGTCTGGCGACCGGTCTAAGAAACAAAAAAAAAAGTCCAGCAAGCTATGTTTCTCTAGACTCTTGAAGACTTGTCTAGCGACCGGTCTAGTGTAGACCTGTCTCGAGACCTGTCTAGCGACCGGTCTTGGGACAGGTCTTGAGACAGGTCTTTCCATATTTTCTTCTTTTTCTCTTCTTTCTTTCTTCTTCTTTCCTCCTCCTTTTGGCACTTGTTCTATTGATCTTCAATGGAAACAAAGTGACTCTTTTAACTATGAATTGATGAAGTCCCCCTCCCATTCCTACAATCACAGAAACATGTATTAGATTAGTCTTTAAATATGAAAATCATGCATAGTGTGATGATGAAAAGGGGTTAGAATATGTAATATTCATGGCTCAACACACCCCCAACCAGCTTTTTGCTAGTCCCGAGCAAAACATGCGTGAAACAAGTTCAAATCTCCAAAATCCAACTCTCCTTTAGAAACTATGCTTTTATACATCATAAAACGTACAGGTGTAAAAATCAGAGAAACTGGGTGATAGAAGCTGAAACCTTAAACTCTCAAAATATAATAAGCGTTCATATAGAATTCCCGCCGATTGATTGATAAATAGAAGAACTTGAACAAATTCAACCTAGTGGGCATAGTGAATGTTTATCTCATAAGTTTTTCGGATTATCTTCTTCATAGATCAACTAAACTATAGATCTAAAAGTGTACAGATCAACAACAAGCCTATGACAGGAATTTGCCTTATCGTTCTTCTGACGGCTTTCACATTACGTCCCATTTCTGGCTTTAGTTACGGGTAGACCATTCCCTGGTTGGTAATAGGTAGCCCTTTTCGAAATTTCCACCATATTCTCAATCATACTCATATTTTCTTTCCTTCTTTCTGTTTCATACACATTAAATATGATTTTTAGAAATCTATATCTTTCGTTATTTTTCCATGGACAAGGATGGACAAAGTACCCCGGCTTGGTTCCTCAACACCTTAAATCTAAGCCTACCCAATCCACAAATCTACATATGTAATGACCCGAGATTTTGGGAGCGTATATATCTTCATGAGAGTACAAATGCCTACATTTGCCTAGTACAAATGTGTAAACCGTTAAGCTTACCATTGCAATTGTCCATGTACACTAAGTACTTAATTACCGATCATAAACTTATATATTACAATAAACCGGGTCCTTAGAATAATTTAAATATTTGTTTAATGAATTACATGACTTGTAGTATTGATAAATTCATAATAACTACCCTGTAAATTTTTAGAATAGATTAAATAATAATTTAATTGAGTATTTAGCAAATTACCTAACTTAATACATTAATAAATTAATAATAAATCATCCGTAGGGAATTTCTATATGGTCTCTTTATTAAAGTTGCTTAGAATAAACCCTAGAATAGTATGGAAGTGATAGATTTTACAAAATTCATAAATTTATGATAATTACGAAAATGCCATTAGTTAAACTTAAGTTATACCACTTTTTTTAAGTTTTATGATTTCTGGAAATCATTTTCTCACGAAACTCTATATACTAGTTCTTGGACACGATCTAACCATACAGATCAAATTTCAACCATCCGATCATCCTACAAATACCCTAATCAGAAATCGGGCCATAAGTGGGCCGCCGTCACTCGGATCTGCCTCATTTTTTGTGTCAGCGATTTATTTTGTGTGGTCCACATTTTAGATGGAACAAACGGTCTAGATCAACCTCAAGTAGACCCCACATGAAAAGAGGAGCGTAAAAGTTATATTACATGAGACGCACGTTTAAAAAAAAACAAAACAAAAGAATTCTACTCGAATTCTTCTTCATTGCTGCTGTGTAAACAGCGGACGGCGCTGCCGTCTCTGTCCGTCCACACCGTCCATCATAGTGGACCCCATCTAGAAAATCCAAACCGTCCAATCAATCCGTCTGCCCCACGCATGAAGTCCTCTTGAGTATTTCTTTCATCGGCCGTCTATCCGAACTTCTTTAAATCGCCGTCCGAATCAAAAGGGACCAAGATCCTGGCCATTACTGTGCATGGTAGCCCGGGAACTGCTCCGTTAGGGTCGTGTGGACCCCACCTAGGTCTCCAACGTCTCACTTAGGGTTTATTTTGCAAGAAACGAAAAGTAGAGTCCTTCTCCAACTCAAACTCTACCACCTTCGGTCCGGTTGTAGTACCGCGAACTCAGGCCATTCAAGTCCATCTTAGACCGTCCAATCTCATCTAGAGTGGTGTATAAGAACCCCCTAGGTGTCTTTTCCTGGAAGAGAAACGTAGAGAGAGAGAGAAGAGCGAGTAGAGAGAGAAAGAGAAAAAGAGAGTGAGTGCGAGTAGAGGTTTTGTGGAGAGAGAGAGAGAGAGAGAGAGAGTGACTTGTTGCTGCACGTCTGGATTCCGCAACTCTTGTTGGACGTGGAGTCGGGAGGAAAGAGAAAAACATCCAAAACGGTGAGTTCATCTCGTATAGTTTTCACTCGATAAATCTTCATTTAAATTCTCTATTTATCTTCACAGTTTTGAAGAAGATTCCTTGGTTTGTTGTACGAAAATCTGATTCGTGAATCAGATTTGTGACGTCCATATTTTGCATGATCTACGTTCACGTCGGTTTAAATATTAATGTTGCTTGATTCAAGTTGGCTTCCCAACGTTGGATTTGTTATTATCAGTAGAAATTGACATAGAAATTGTTTAATTACTTTACATAGAGGAAGTATAACTTCATTATGAAATTATGGTGATTTTGTTGCTTTGAGAAGGCTAAAAGGTTGTGTGTTTGGTTTTGGAATTATTGGGAAAAGTGAGTGGCATGAATCATGCATCCCATGTGATTGAGGATTCCAGTATGTGGTTAATCACTTGAGTTGATTTGGGCTAAGCACACGTGAGTGTTGCAATAAGCCGTTGCTCCATTGATCGAGGCCGGTTGGGTGAGCACCCAAGCGTGTGCAACAGACCAGCTACGCAGGCCAGGTGGAGGCTCCGTTGATCGAGGCCGGTTGGGTGAGCACCCAAGTGTGTGTAACAGACCAACTACGCAGGCCAGGCGGAGGTGTGGGACAGTTCGTGATCCGAGTTGGCTATGCCGCTAGGGACCGATGTTCCAGGATGATAGTGTTAACCAACTGGATGTTCTATTGATAACCGTACTGAGATTGTTGAGATATATTTGCATACCTTACATCATGTGCATGTTTAAGAGATTTTGGTTTGGAGAAATTATAATTAAATTTGTAATGATTTGTATTTTAGTGGTTATGTGGTTTCCTATATTGAATTTCATGTGCTAAACCGTACGAGATTTCTCACCGGCTTTTATAGCTGACGCAGTGTTATGCGATTAACCGTAGTGACAGGTGATGATTTAGAAGACTTCGAAGGAGCAGTTCCAGATGAGGGAATACTCTAGAAGATATTTTATTTGAATTAGTTATTTGATTTTTGGTTTGAAAGTATTGATGTAATAAGGCCCATTAGATGGCCATTAGTTTAGACAGTTTGAATCAATTTCATAGACCCATTAATTAATAGTTTAATTTTCAAAGCTTGGTTTAATTCAATTCTATATATTTGGTACCTTGTGAATGGAAAGGATAAAAGTTTCAGTTGTGATTGTGAAGGATTCATCCATAACACCCTTGATTTCGAGGTTCGAGCAATATACTCGAGTGTCGAATTTTGGGGGTGTTACAACATAATCCTTTCAACCATGAAAATCGTGTAATGTGAACTAGGTGTAAAAGTGTTCAAAATTTCTATCAATCATAAAAATAGGGGGAACTCACATAGAAACCATTATCTTAGAGATAGTTCAAGATGCTCAACATCACACACTTTGTATCTCTTTTTCTTATACTCATATCATCCCGAATGTATAGAAATAAAGTTTTTAAAAGATTTTTGAATTTTCAGAAAAATTAAAATTTTTCTACATAATTGCTTGAAATGTCACAAAAGCTACTAGATTCATCTAAGGAATCTCACCCCCCAACAAAAATCTTACATTGTCCTCAATGTAACAATATATGCAATATGCATGACATGAGAGCAATGACATAAAACAAAGGAGAGTGAGAACGAGAGTACCTGAGGTAACAAGTTGATCAATTCTAGCATCTTTCATTGTCTCGATGAGACTTATTCAATCATAAATGCAGAAAAAGAATCCTAACCTACCTACCTACCTACTGTTGAACCTCAAATTTATACATGTTCTAGCCCATTACATCGCATTATATGCATGGTTTGTATGTTTAAAAGACCCATCTAATGAATGTTTTGTGAATGTAGGAATGAGAGAGACTTCACACAATTGATGCTTAAAAGTCCTATTTTAAAGCCCTTGGATGAAGACCTAAGGTGGGCCAAAGAGGGAAGAAGAAAGAAGGAGAGAAGAGAGAGAGAGAGAGAGAGAGAGAGAGAGAGAGAGAGAGAGAATGAAAGAAAAAAAAGATGAAATAAGCCATGACCGGTCAAGACCGGTCGGCCAGCAATGGAGACCCCTTGTAGAGCTGCTGGAATCAAGTCCAGCTTGGCCTGACCGGTCTTGACCGGTCGACCAACAGGTCCGCTGCTCCTCCGTGCTCTTTGGACTCAAAACGGACAGGTCCGACCGGTTAAGACCAGTCGGCCAGTGTATTTCGACCAATAATCCAGTAGGCTTGTTCTACAAGCTCCGAAAATCATGCAAGTGCTTAAGTATTGCGCAATTCTGGAAGATTCCGACGCGATAGAGCCTCTCCACTATAAAAGGACACCTAGGTTCTCTACCTAGGGCATCATAGAAGCAGAGGAACTTCGTGAGAGGTGAAGAGAGACGTCGTGGAGCGTCTTTAACTCTCCCAAATCCAGGTTTTTATGCTTTTTAGTTTGTTTTTCATTGTTCTAGTTAAAGCATGATGATGCTCGGCTAGAACCTCTTAGCTAAGGCTAAGAGGTGAAGCTTGTGGGTAGTAATCATGTTGAATTCTTCTTAATTCAGGTACTCTACTTTAAGTTAGATTTTGAGTTCTAGTTTAAATAAAAATTGGTATTTTTGGATGTTTTATGAGAGTTCATATGCTTCGGACATGGGTTCCTTGAAAATTCTTTGAGATTATCTTGTTTGGATTGTTTAGATTAGAATTATAGTAACCCCTGAGCATACCATTGTCCATTGGCATGGTTTTTACTTCGAAGGCTACATATTCGACTTCTACATGCTTCATTAGAACTAGAAGCTTATTCTTCAACTTGAGTGGGGATTGTTTGTGTTTGAATGCTATATCTTCCAACTAGAAGAGAGATAAAACTTCAATTCTAGTTGTGTTATGCTTGGATGAGTGAATTCAAATGAGGGCTCTCACAAGTGGATCCTTGAGGCCTTAGTTCCGTTTAAATTACAAATTTTACAAGTTATTGTTTTAAGTTAGTTTATGAACTTGAACTTCTAAATTAATTGAATTCGAAGTTGCTGGAACAACTTGAATTGGTTTACCTAATTCCCTATGGATCGACCTCGGTCTTACCGAGATTATTACTACATTGCAAACCTTGCACTTGAGGCGAGCGAACAAGTTTTTGGCGCCGTTGAGCTTAGGTAAAACGGTTCTAGCTTGTTTTAGTAGCTATAGAAGTAGAAGTAGTTAGGGTTTACTGTTTTCTTAGGATTAGTTTCTCTGAATTTTAGAGCTAACAACGTTTGTTTTGTTTTGTTTTGTAAGAAGTTCTTCTAGTTCAATCGGATCGGGTACTATCCTTGAACTATTTCAATTCTCAGTTTTTAGAGTTTTAGTACTATTTCCATATTTTTGTTTTTTTTAAGACTTAGGGTTAGTTTAGATCTTTGTTGTGTGGTTTATGTCTCGTTCGGAACGTGACCACAATAATCGTCTCCAATTCGAAGGTGGTTTAGTTAGACCACTCTCCGTTTATAGACGAGTCTGAAAGTTTGTAAAACATCGTGACAATTTGAAAAGTACGGATCAAATTCCATTAGGGAATCCTCCCCACCCTACTCCAACTACAAATATAAATCATGAAGGAGTAGGAGAGAATGAGGTGCACAATGCTCATCCAACGAGATCTTTACGTGACTATCTACAATCGGTCGGTACAACTACACCCTCGTGCATGGTCTTATCAAACACCGGAGGAAACATTGATATAAAGCCGGGTGTGATTCAACTCCTACCAAAGCTCTATGGGCTAGACTCTGAGAGCCCATATCTACAGTTAAAGGAATTAGAAGAAGTGGTGGCTACTTTGCAATATGCTAATGTTTTAGAAGATGCCATTAAATTTAATGAAAGAAAGAGCCAAGAGTTGGCTCCACTCTCTTAGACAACATTCGATAGGGTTATGGAATGAGATGACTCGAAATTCTTGAAAAAGTTCTTCCCAGCTCATAAACAAATACCCTTCGAAGAGCTATAATGAATTTTTCGGTTAAAGAGAATGAATCATTCTTCCAATGTTGGGAAAGATTTAAAGACCTTCTACTTGCTTGCCCACATCACAGCTACGAAAGCTGGCGAATTATAAACTTCTTCAATGATGGATTAAGTTCCAACATGCGCCAATTCGTAGAAATGATGTGCAACGGCAAGTTTATGAGTAACAATCCAGATGAAGCTTGAAGTTACTTGGATATGTTGGCTGAGAATGCCCAATCATAGGATACCTCGGACAAATCTAGTAATCTCAAGCCTCCTCAACAAAAGGAAAAAGGAGGCATCTATATTCTTAAAGAAGAAGATGATGTGAACACAAAGATAGCCAGCCTCACAAGGAAGATCGAGGCCATGGAACTTAGTAAGAGTGGAGTTTCAAAGTCCAATGAAGCTATTGAGAACATATGTGGAATTTGTGCCACTAATATACATGCTACACAAGATTGTCCTACAATTCCTACGTTTCAAGAGGTGTTACAAGAACATACAAATGCCACATATGGATATTAATGGCTTTTTAATGGACCGGTGGGTAACACGTATAACTCTACTTGAAAGAACCACCCAAATTTCAGTTGGAATAATAATTCCACAGGTAATCCTACCAACTCTCAAGGAGGGCCACCCATGCAAAACATGGCCCCACTTCAATTCTCAATGGAGGATACCTTAAAGGCGTTTATGCAAGGGTAAATGCAAATAAATCAAACAAATTAGCAAATGTTCCAAGAACTTAAAGTCTCGGTTGATGAGATTAAGGGACGCTTGAATGCTAGGGAAGGGACCTTTCCGGCCCAACCTCAGCCAATCCAAAGCAAGTACATGAAGTAAGCATCCTTAATCTCCCCAAGCCAAATCCATCACCACTCTTAGAAGTGGTAAGAAAATTGATAAATCTATTCCGGTGAAGGCTGATAAGCCTAATGATCCGGTAAATTCTGAGGATGAGAACGGATCTAACTCAGCCCCACAAACGGAACGCGTTTATAAGCCGTAGCACCATTCCCTTTAAGATTGGTTGCTCCAAAATCTCTCCCAAACTCTCATAATATTTTAGAGATTTTCAGACAAGTCAAGATAAACATTCAATTGCTTGATGCTATTAAACAAATCCCTTCTTATGCCAAGTTTCTAAAGGACTTATGCACAACCAAACACAAATATAATGTGCAGCAAAATGCCTTTTTGAATGAGCAAATGAGTGTCATTCTCACTCAAAAGACCCCCCAAAAATTCAAGGATCCCGGTAGCCCCACAATTTCATGCATCATTGGTAACTACCGAATTGAACGTGCATTGCTAGACTTGGGGGCAAGCATAAATTTAATCCCATACTCAGTATATGAGCAACTCGGCCTTGGTGAATTAAAACCCACCAAAACCACGTTGCAACTCGCTGATAGATTTATCCGTGTATCGAGAGGGATAATTGAGGATGTATTGGTCCAAGTTGATAAATTCTATTATCCGGTGGATTTCATCGTTTTGAACACAAAACCGGTTATGGATACTAGTACTCAAATACCGGTGATTTTAGGCCACCCATTCCTGCCTACATCAAATGCAATTATCAATTGGCGGAATGGGGTAATGCAATTGTCCTTTGGAAACATGACATTGGAGGTGAATGTGTTCCATTTGGGCAAAAGGCATAGGGATGTTGATGACGATGAGCTCTTTGAGGTAAACATGCTCGAATCTTTTGAAGAAGAAGAGCTTCTCTAACTTGAACCACTAGAAAGCTTGGAGACATGCTTGACACATTTTGAGGATTCCAAAGACCCTGTTATTAGTGAAATTGTGCAAGCATTAAATATTGAGAAACCGGTAGTTAGTACTAGTCGATGGAGGCCCCATTTTGAAGATTGCCACCAACCACATCAAGACCTTTACCGTCTAACATCAAACCGCTGAAGCTTGACCTTAAACCATTGCCATCCGAGCTGAAATATGTATATTTAAGTCAAGAAGAAACATTCTGGCCCGATTGTCATTGACTCTCACCTAGGAAAAGACCAAGAGCTCAAGTTGATTAAGCTACCCAAAGAACATAGGGGAGCCATAGGTTGGACAATAGCGGACCTCAAGGGGATAGACTCTTCGGTTTGCACTCACCATATACACCTCGAGGAAAATGCAAAAACGACTAGACAACCTCAAAGAAGGCTAAATCCAAACATGATGGAGGTTGTCAAAGTCGAAGTGTTAAAACTACTAGATGTGGGTATCATCTACCTCATTTCGGATAGCCAATGGGTGAGTCCTACCCAAGTTGTCTCTAAGAAGTCCGGTATTACCATCATAGAAAACGCCAACAACGAGCTTATACCGACTAGAGTGACCACCGGTTGGCGTATGTGTATAGATTATCGGAAGCTAAACATGGTCACTAGGAAGGACCATTCCCTCTCTCATTCATCGATCGAATTTTGGAGAGGTTAGCCGGTCACTCCTATTATTGCTTCCTTGATGGCTATTCCGGTTACAACCAAATTGAGATAGCCCCAGAAGACCAAGAGAAGACTACTTTTACATGCTCATTTAGAACCTTCGCATACCGAAGGATGCCATTCAGGCTATGTAATGCACCCGCCACCTTCCAAGGTTGCATGTTGAGTATTTTCTCAGACATGGTGGGTGAATTTATCAAAGTTTTCATGGACGATTTTTCTATTTTTGGTTGTACTTTTGAAGAGTGCCTTAATCACTTGAAGTTGGTCTTGACAATGTGTGAGGAGAAGAACCTTGTTTTAAACTAAGAGAAGTGCCATTTTATGGTACAAAGAGGAATAGTTCTTGGACATATCATCTCGTCTAATAGAATAGAGGTAGATCGGGCTAAAATTGATATTATTTCCAATCTACCACCACCCAAGAGTATACACGATGTGCGGTCCTTCCTTGGACACGCCGGTTTTTATAGAAGGTTTATTATGGATTTCAGTCATATTTCTAGGCCCTTATGCAACCTTCTCCAAAAGGAGAACCAATTCGAGTGGAGTGCCGATTGTCAATTAGCTTTTTCAAAGCTAAAAGACATGTTGACAACCACTCCTATTATGCAACTACCGGATTGGTCCATTTCTTTTGAGTTGATGTGCGATGCGAGCGATTATGCTATTAGGGCCGTGTTAGGACAAAGGAAGGATAAGAAGCCCCACATTATCTACTATGCGAGTACAACCTTCAACCCCACCCAAGTCAATTACTTGACTATGGAGAAGGAGCTACTAGCCATTGTTTTTGCCTTGGACAAGTTTAGGGCGTACTTGATAGGATCTAAGGTCATAGTTTACATGGATCATGCAGCGCTGAAATGCCTTCTTTCTAAGAAGGATGCTAAGCCCCGTTTGCTAAGATGGATCCTACTCCTTTAAGAATTCGACTTAGAGATCAAGGATAAGAAAGGAGTAGAGAACGTGGAGGCAGACCATCTATCCCGCCTAGTTTTACTGAGTTCTATTGATGAGTCACATATTGAAGACTCATTCCCTGATGAGCAACTCTTTGTTGCTACGCATCCACCATGGTATGCTGATATTGCAAACTATCTTTTCCACAGGTGCGATGCCGACTCATTGGACTGCGCAGGATAAACAAAAAATTATAAGGGAAGTGCGCAGATTTTTCTAGGATGAACCTTTTTAAATATTGCCCAAATCAAATTATTAGGAGATGTATCCCTGATGATGAACATAATTCTATCATCTCCTTTTGCCATGATCAAGCATGTGGGGGTCATTTTTCGCTAAGAAAACCATTGCAAAAATTCTGCAGTGCGGTTTTTATTGGCCAACTCTATTTAAGGACACCCATGAGTTTTGCAAAGCATGCAAGCACTATCAAAAGTTAGGAGGATTGTCCCGTCGGAACATGATGCCTCTTACCCCAATTTAACATCTTGAAGGCTTTGATTGTTGGGGCATCGATTTCATGGGACCGTTCCCCTCATCTTTTGGACATTTCTACATATTGCTTGCCGTAGACTATGTGTCTAAATGGATAGAAGCTATTCCATATATAACCAACGATCATTGTATGGTTCTAAAGTTCCTAAAAGAAAACCTACTTTCCAGATTTGGAACGCCTCGAGCCATCATTAGTGATGGCGGTTCTCACTTTTGCAATAGGCCATTTGAAGCCTTAATTAAGAAATATGGTATTAAACATAAAGTGAATACCCCATACCACCCACAGACAAGTGGGCAAGCTGAAATTTCCAATCGGAAAATCAAACAAATTTTGGAAAAGATGGTGAGGCCAGATCGTAAAGATTGGTCGCTTAGATTAGTCGATGCTCTTTGGGCTCACCGTACCGCTTACAAGACCCCCATTGAAATGTCTCCCTCACTACAAGAAAAATGACCTTTACCTAGGAAATATTTACCGAGGAAACAAATTTCCTAGGTAATAATACACTTTTACCGACGAAAATAGAATTTCCAAGGTAAATATTGCTTTGCTTTTTACCAAGGGAAATTTTCCTTGGTAAAAGTGACAAATATCAACGGAATTTAAATTTTGTGGGTAAATGGAGGATTATTTTGTGGCTAAAAATATAATGTTTTTTAAATTTTTGCTTAATTTTATCAAGGAAAAATTCCTAGGTAAAAGCTCACAATTACCTAGGAAATTAGTATTTTGTTGGTAATTTGCACTTTTACCAATGAAATTTTTCCTAGGTAAAAGGTCCCTTTTGCCAAAGAAAACATTCTTAGTAAAAAAATTGATAAATTTCAAAAAATGAAAATTTTGAAAAAATACATCAAATTTTGATGATAATATTTAAAGACTTGGTATAATTTTGAAAAAAACAATTGAGAAATTAGAAAAAAAAATTGTGAATTTAAAAAATTGAGAATTTTCAAAAAATTAGAATTTTGAAAAAAATCAATAATTTTGTAAATGGGTAATAATGACTTATTTCTTGAGTATTTACCGAGGATAAAAAAAAAAAAAAAAATCTATAACATATTGAGATGATAAAAGCTAACATATGAGTTTTTCTTTTTTTAATTTTTTTTTTTCCCAAATGCTTTAGTATTATCAGAGCATATAGTGCACCTAGTTGCATCGATTCACTTGAACAACTCAATTAATTGATCTGGCCCATATATTAAATCTAGAACACATTAGACGGGTAGCATAAAAATATCATAACAATCTGATAATCTATTCTTGATTTGGATGGTTGTGATTGAGCGATTGTTTTATATCATAGTCCATCCATGATGAGCCCTAACAAATAGATGGGTCAAATTGTTAGTTGGAACCATTTTGTGTAAATGATCTTGTCAGTCCATTTTAGTTGTTGGTTGTCCATTAATTCCATGGTGTGGCCCACCTGATGAGCAGGCTAAACTGATATTTATATGGATCCTACCATTTTGATGGTACTAATGTCCAGCGGAAGGAGCATCCTGGTCGAAAAGATGGAATCACACCGTTGCGTATCAAAATACGTTAAAATTCCACTGCTAAAATCACACCGTTCAGCTCACGTGCATGTCGCTCGGGAGCTGAGCAGTACGCAAACCAACTAGGGTATCTACGAGGCCCACTTCTGGCACGTGCGCACATGTGGAGGAGAATACACTCTCCATTCAGAGAGCCAGGCCCAACACGTGCGCACATGTCCAGCGGAAGGAGAATCTCTTACATACGTTGCCTCTCTCTCTCTCCAAAACCTTCCTCTCTCATCTTCTGGAGATGGTTTCCCCTTTCTTTATCAGAGAGCTGAAACCTCTGCTATGGTTTTCCTCCATTTCTCTCCCTTTCTCCTTCCCCTCATAAAATCAACTATTCCAGCTCAGATCTTCCGACATTCCTTCCGATCTTTGCAAGTGTAAGCGGTGAATTTCCTTTTCTTCGATACGACTTGACGGTTTCTCGCTTTTTCTTGAATTTTCTTTCCAAATAGAACTTTTTTTTTCTGCTTGTGTGTAAATCTTGTAAAATTCGCGGAATCGGTGGATTTTTGGGTTTTAATTTCCGTGGATTTGATTAAATGATTTTAATTTAAAGGAAGTTTCGGTTGAGCTGGTTATTCTGATGATAGGTGTTTGTTTGTAGACTAGGTGTTTGTGATTTTGTCAGATTTAAGATCCGGGTAAATTTATGAATTTGTGTTTGTTGCCTTTTTGCACTCATTACATGTGCTTTGCCTCAATTAGCTTCTTTTTTTGTGTACTATGAGTTGTGCTTCATGCAGTCACTATAGAGTGAGGTCCCCACCATACACATATCAAGCATGCATGGGGATCAGGAAAATTGATCTGGTGGTGGGCCACCATGTGGATGGGCTGAAATCTCAGTGATTAGACAACCTTTACTGTCCAATGGCAATGGCTTCTATATCTTGAATGATCCTTTGCTCATTTTTCCTGAACTCTGTTTTAACCATCCATTGCAGGCCATTGATGGAATGGTCCAATCACGTCGAGTGTTTTTTTTTTCCATCCTTTTACACAATGGCCCACTAAGTATAATTTTTTACTGCAACAAGTATGATTTTACTGCACATTTGGTCAAGCGCAACATGTGCTGATTTTGTATGGCTTTATATGAATTTTTACTGCAAGCAACTTTGTTCAGCAAAAGTGATTTGTTGGAATATTCATGATTATGAAAATTTGTTGGATTTTGGTCAACCATAAATTTGATTTTATCCAATCTTCAAACTTGGAGCTTTCCTGTTGAGCTGCCTTTGTAAAATTTCCAGCTTTTAGATGGCAGAGTTATTTCTTTCACAGTTTGGATGTCTCATACATGTGGAAGGTGCCAGCCACATGTAGAGGTGCATGTGAGCTTAGTGAACTCTATAGTTTCAGTAAATCGTTCGAAGATAATTTCATGATGCACTTGTTCTTTATGGGCTTCTGAACTGTTTTTACTTGTTTTGTTAGGGGACATGTGGAGTGGTCCGCATTTGACTGGATGCACATTGATTGTCTTCCTGATTTGATTCAACTTTCTGAACTGTGTACTTTTGGCTTCCTGCGGGGAATGGTTGTATGAAGGATTTCAACATCAAAGACTCCTGGATCTAAGGTTCTCTACCTTGGAGCTGCCTTAGAACACGATGGTCCATATTCAAATTAAGAAAGAGCTTTGATGAGGTAAGGATTTTGAAAATATATTTTTTATTCTACATCATTCAGCAAATGAATTATGTGTAAGAGACCTCTCACACCAGGATGGATTTTCAAGAGTTGGTTTTATTTGAACCAACCTCGTTGTGTTTTATGTCAAAAGTGAATGTTTTATCTTTCGAAATATTCAATCAGCTCTTTGCTTAAGCCATTTGGAGATTTGTCATCTCTTCCCGGGATTCTGGGTGCATAAAACATCTATAATATCCAATCAATGTGCATTTCCATTGATCAGGACAATTCACTTTCTGGACCATCTCGTAGCTATTTTCTTTTAATTTTTTCTTATAACTTGAGACTTGAATCATTTTTGTACTCACGTCAACCATTGGGGCCTTTGATTTTGGTGTAAAATAACTCAAATTTGACCATGTAATCTGTCCATATTTGGACTAGCAGATGGCCCTTAAAATGTCCAAAACTGGACTGATGGTTGCCTCAAGATCTGTCCCAAGTCTGGATTTTTAGATGCCACAAAATCTGGTTAATCTTAGACCTCTGGACAGTCCAGAAATCTGCCCCAAGTCTATTCATTTTGGGACAACAAGATTTTCTTTAAAACTATGTTGGGCACTTCTCTCATATGGTACAAGAAATGCACCAATGGAATCATTTGTCTATTATGCAGGTAAGAAGAGCCTCCATGGCTAAATAATGAATGGCCTTGGAAATAAAGCCAAATCAAGGATGGATTGGATTGTCCTCGTCAATTGCATGTTAGCCCATGGATTGGAGCTAGGATTTGGACAGTTCGGATAGACATAAATACGTACCAGCTTGTGTAATGGATGCATGCATGTCCATGATCTATCATTCTCTGTCAGATTATGGTGCCACTCCTTGTGAACAGAGTTTAATAGTGCCCAAAGGCAGATGTCTGTGATAGTGAGCATGCAGTTCACAACTGTGAACTAGAGATTGAGAGGTCAGGTAAGACACATTTCAGTATGTGCCATCCAGTTAAATTGTGAAACCAAACCTGTGTAGAAGACATAATTCATTGATTGTAATCAAATCGTTGTAATTGCTGTTATTTCATTTGATTGCCAAACCAAAAGTTAAAAGGCTTTTTTGCCCAAATCAAGCTTTACTTGAGGTTTTAAGTCTTCTGAGTGTTAAAATTATGTCCTCCTATCTTTAAACAGGAGTTGGAACGTCAAGATATTCAAAAAGAGTCTCAGAAGGCTGCGCAATTGACACCTGGTAAGAGTGACGGGCCATAATTTAAAAATTTGCAGATTTTGAGGAAAAAGAAAAGAAAAAAAGAAGAAGAAGAAACCTCTGCTATTGCAATTGCAATTGCAAAAATGCAAGTAAATAACACCAAGGAATTTATTCTCTTTTTGTGTCTTCGAATGCTTAATATTTTTGTACTTTGATAGGGTGCAAAAGAAGATGATTGGCCTGCTCTCGTTTGACGCATTGGATAACACTATCTCTGGTTTACAACCATCTTCTTCTGCCTGGAAGTGTCTCTTGATGGTATAATAGCTCGAGCTTACCCTTTTTTATTTATATTTTCAGTTAATGTTTATTTTCCAAAAGTTATGGTGATGCCATTGCACTTGCTTATGTTTACAACTGTGCTTGTGGACATGCCATTGCACTTGCAAATATGGCACGTATTTAAGAGCAGTTAGGATTTATTGGAGCTTATCTCTCGCAATCATTTAAAAAGTTTATATCAAGGCCTAATTGTGATATGATATGAAAACAGGGTATGCCATGCAAGCTTGTTATCAATGAACTAAATGTTTGAAGAAATACACATCTTGTTTCTCAAATATAAGAATGAAACTGCTCTTAATCATCATGGGAAACTACAATTCTGCATTTTTCATAAGAGCTTAGCATGAGGGAAACTTGAAAAACCAAATTGAGTCAAGATCACGTAGGCATGAATGAATGGAGCATGCCTACATGGTCTAAATCTTCAATTCAAGTTGTATTTAGTTTCATTATGTGATTTGAAAAAGAAAAATGAACACCTAAATGCATATTTTGTTTATAAGTTATTAATTACTAATATTGTAATTTGTTTTATTTTGCAGATTGTTTGTTGGTGATAGTGGAGACGTTCGTGTTGATTGATTTTTTTGTTGTTGTATGTATTGGTGGGATTGACATTTCGATTTTATTCAAAACATTATTACGGCTGAATGGTCATTTTGATTGGTATACGATTGAATGTTTTATCGGGTGATTGGGATGTTGAATATTGAATGCTTTTAGGTGGTAGGGATATTGGATGTTCCAAAGAAATATATTGTTGGCATTGCCACTACCTTTTCCAAGGAAATATTTCCTCGGTCTAGCTTTTTCCAAGGAAAGTTTTCCTGGATAATAGTCACATAATTACCGACGAATTAATAATAGCCACGTAAGTGTTGACTTTTCCCAACGAAATTTTTTGTTGGAAAAGGTCAAATATTTACCAACAAAAATATAAATTTCATCGGTAATTACTTTTCCCGAGGGTGATATTTCGATGAAAACCCCGACGAACATTTTCGTTGGTAATAACTTTTACCCAGGAAATTATAACATTTACCCAGGAAAAATTTCCTCGGTAAAAGTCATATTTCTTGTAGTGCCTATAGACATGTCTATGGGAAAGCTTGGCACTTGCCTGTTGAACACAAAGCCTATTAGGCAATTCGGGAATTAAATTTTGACATCGACAAGGCTAGCCTGCTTCGTAAACTCCAACTGAATGAGCTTGACAAGATCCGGAATGATGCTTACGACAACTCGAGGATTTACAAGAGTAGGATGAAGGCATTTCATGACAAGCACATCTTCAGGAAATCTTTCCATGAAGGTTAGAAAGTGCTCTTGTACAATTCTTGACTTCATCTCTTTTCGAAAAAATTGAGATCTCGATGGACCGGCCCATATATTGTTCAAGAAGTTTTTCCTCATGGGGCTGTCGAGGTAGAAAATGCGGCAAATGGTAACTGTTTTAAAGTGAACGGACAACGCCTTAAACCATTCTTGGAGAGATTTGATTCAGAGGACATGTTCATCACTTTGGATGATCCTGTGTATCAGGACGATTGATCTCTTAGTCTGACGAAGGTATAGAGTAAATTAGGTTTACTATGTTTTTTTTCTGTTTTTAATTGCTTTCGTAGATTTTGACACCGGAGGTAGAATTCCATGATCGACTTTCTCTGGTACCATCGTTCTCACTCTCTTTTATTTCACCATTGCTCTCATGTCCATGCTCATTACATATCTTTTTACATTGAGGATAATGCAAGATTTGGTTGGGGGGTAAGATGAGATTCCTCATCTAGTAGTTTGTAGACATTTCGAATATTATATGTTGAAAATTTTCAAAATTTTCTGACAATTCAAAACTCTTTTGGAAAACCTTGTTTCTATGCATTCGGGAGGATACAAGTATAAGAAGAGGAGATATGAAGTGATGAATGTTGCAAGTCTTGAACTACATCTAATATAATGGTTTTATATGTGAATTATCCTATTTATATGATTGATAGAAAATTTGAATGCTTTTACACCTAGTTCACATTACACGATTTTTATGGGTTGAAAGGATTATGTGATTTGTGGATTAGTTAGACTTTGATTTAAGGTGTTGAGGAACCAAGCCGAGGTACTTTGTCCATCCTTGTCCATGGAAAAATAACGAAAGATATGGATTTCTAAAAATCCTATCTAATATATAAAAAAAAAAAAGGAAAGGAAGGATGAAAACATGGGAATGATGGAGAATGTGGTGGAAAATTTCGAAAATGGCTACCTATTACCAACCGGGGGATGGTCTACCTGTAAACAAAGCCGAAAATGGGATGTAGTGTGAAAGTCGACAGAAGGACGATAAGGAAAATTCCTGTCATAGGTTTGTTATTGATCTCTACACCTTGAGATCCATAGTTAAGTTGATCTATGAAGAAGATGATCCCATAAACTCATGAGATGAGCTATCACTATGCACATTAGGTTGAATTTGTTCAAAGTATTTCTATTTATCAATCAATCAGTGAGAATTCTATATGAACACTTTTTATGTTTTGAGAGCTTAAGGTTGCAACTTCTATTACCCAGTTTCTCTAATTTTTGCACTTGTATGTCTCGGACTGAATAGAAGTATCGTTCTGAAGGAGAGTTGGATTTTAAAAAATTAAACTTGCTTCACGCATGTTTTGCTTGGGACTAGCAAAATGCTGGTTGGGAGGTGTGTTGAACCTCAAATTTATACATGTTCTGGCCCATTACATCGCATTATATGTATGGTTTGCATGCTTAAAAGACTCATCTAATGAATGTTTTGTGAATGTAGGAATGACAGAGAGACTTCACCCAATTAATGCTTAAAATTCCTATTTTGAAGCCCTTGGATGAAGACCCAAGATGGCCCAAGAAGGAAGAAGAAAGAAGGAGAGGAGAGAGAGAGAGAGAGAGAGAGAGAGAGAGAGAGAGGATGAAATAAGCCATGATCGGTCAAGACTGGTCGGTCAGCAATGGAGACCCCTTGTGGAGCTGCTGGAATCAAGTCCAGCTTGGCCCGAATCAGGTCGGCTGCTCCTCCATGCTCTCTGGACTCAAAACAGACAGGTCCGACCGGTCAAGACCGGTTGGCCAGTGTATTTCGATCAGGAATCCAGTAGGCATGTTCTACAAGCTCTGAAAATCATGCAAGTGCGTAAGTATTGAGCAATTCTGGAAGATTCCGACATGGTAGAGCCTCTCCACTATAAAAGGACACCTAGGTTCTCTACCTAGGGCATTATAGAAGCAAAGGAACTTGGTGGGAGGTGAAGAGAGTCGTCGTGGAGCATCAGCAACTCTCCCGAATTCGGGTTTTTATGCTTTTTATAATTTGTTTTTCATTGTTCTATTTAAAGCATGATGATGCTCGGCTAGAACCTCTTAACTAAGGCTAAGAGGTGAAGCTTGTGGGTAGTAATCATGTTGAATTCGTTTTAATTCAAGTATTCTACTTTAAGTTGGATTTTGAGTTTTAGTTTGAATAAAAATTGGTATTTTTTGATGTTTTATGAGAGTTCATGTGCTTCGGACATGGGTTCCTTGCAAATTCTCTGAGATTATCATGTTTGGATTGTTTAGATTCGAATTGTAGTAACCCCTGAGCATACCATTGTCCATTGGCATGGTTGTTACTTCGAAGGCTACATATTCGACTTCTACATGCTTCATTAGAACTAGAAGCTTATTCTTCAACTTGAGTGGGGATTGTTTGTGTTTGAATGCTATATCTTCCAACTAGGAGAGAGATAGAACTTCAATTCTAGTTGTGTTATGCTTGGATGAGTGAATTCAAATTAGGGCTCCCACAAGTGGATCCTTGAGGCCTTAATTTCATTTAAATTACAGATTTTACAAGTTACTGTTTTAAGTTAATTTATAAACTTGAACTTCTAAATTAATTGAATTCGAAGTTACTAGAACAACTTGAATTAGTTTACCTAATTCCCTGTGAATTGACCTCGGTCTTACCAAGATTATTACTAATCGCAAATCTTGCACTTGAGGCGAGCGAACACTTACCATTTATTAATCCAATCAACTACATGATTGAATTTGATTAGGATCTTCATGAATTTCAATAGGTTTCTCATGAGGACCATCCAAAGTCCCGCTCAATAGTACACATGGGTGCTTTTCTTCATTAAAGTCCAATATTTATATGCACCACATGCATGATGGAAGGAGATAAGAGCAGCAAAAAGATATCTCCTAAAATTTTGAATTGGGTTGTGATTGATTAAAAATGGGTCCTCCCAATCAGAATTTTCAATGGGCTAATGGTGGAGAGACGTTTATTAAGTATTCTTCAGTTTGGATTGTCCCCTCCACAATTTTAGAATTGCACGGTGCTTCCACAAATAATGGTAAAGAATGTAAATTAGTTGTATGGTGCTCTTCAGGCACCAACACCGTGTCTAACAAACTATCCAACTCCTTAATCATCTCATCATCAAGATCATATAAGTGGGCTAAGCATTCCTCTAGGAAGTCGAGATAATCGGATGAAGGCTCTTCGTCGTCTCTAAGTGAGTGCAAAAATTCAGTTTCTATAGTGAGGGATTTGCACTCTATGGAGTGGAATTCTTCCAAACTAGGTTCCTCACAACTAGTATGGGGAACCAAGTTGGAAGTGTGCAAGGCTTTAACAATCTCTTGAAGAATGGGGTCTTTTGAATTTTCAAAGTGAGCCAGGCATTCGTCCAAAGAATCTGAATTTTCACTCAAGGTAGTCTCATTCTTCACATTAAAAGTTCAACATGTCGAGTTGGTGGAGTGACTAAAAAATAACAACCTTGACAAGCTCTTTGGCAAGAATATCTTCCGGAGATTTATAAACATTCTGCCCTTGGGAAGAAGGAATCATGGGCTCATAATCATCCACTGATCCCTCATTGTAGGCAATCTCACCATCACTTTTGAATTTTATGGATTCCTCAGGTTCGTCAACCGTCATTGAAATCTCTTCATCACTAAAATCAGGATATCTAAAAGAGATAGTTGATTCACCATAATCGATGGTGATATTGGAGTTACCAAGATCAATATCCTCTAGAAGTTTAGTCATTAAATCTGGAGAAGGTTGGGCTTGGATAGCCTCATCATCCCCATTGTTGTGGATTGAATCGGTGATCCTAATTTCGGGCTCAACGTCTTCAAGAGATGGCGAGTGGTTTTGAATCTATTGCTCATACTCGTACTCTTTCTCTAAGTCCTCAAGGATTTGTATGTACATGTTATCATAAGAGGAAGGCATTTTAGAACGTTTGTCGATGACCATGATTGGTTCTTCCTTTGGACTAGATGTGTGATGACTCTCTCGATGAAGATCATACGTGTTATATGACGAAGATTGATAAGATGGTTGATAGGTATAACCATACAAGTGATCACGCAATGTCTTTATCGGTTGGTCATTACTCCCCCGATCCTTTTTCTTATTCCTACCTCCTGTCAAACTCGATGGAACAGTCATGTTATTTTCAACCTAGTAATCACATAGTGTTTTACCCAACTAACTATTGTTCGATTTTGCTTCATTCTGGTACTCTCCCATCGTCTTAATTCGTGTCTCATCATATGTATCATAGTAATCACGCAGCATTTTGAAAAACTAGAACAATTAGAACCGTTTAACCTCTTCCCCATCAACGACGCCAAAAACTTGTTCGCTTCCCCAAGTATAAGGTTGCGAAGTAGTAATAATCTCGGTAAGACTGAGGTCGATCCATAAGGAAGGAGGTAAACAATTCTAACTACACTAAAAACTAGAGTAAAAAAGTATTTATGAAATCAATTTTTTTAAGCATGAAATAGAAAAAAAATCTGATAATAAGGAGAACTAGAGCACCAATGATCCACTTATATCTATCTTTGATATATAATTTGCATAGGTTTCTCAATTACACAAGTAGAATCGAAATCAAATCCTATCTAGTGGGAAGATAAAGTGGTTATATTATCAAAGCAATCCAACACATGTGTTGTTCATCAACATGATTCCCTCAATTCAAGTTAGGACTTGAGCACACTCAATTGCATAGGTTAATCCAAGTTCCAATAGATTAAGATCATAACTATAATAATCATCAAACCCTGTCACAAGACTTAACTATATTATGGTTTGAACTTCATTCAAATCATATGAAAAATCAACACAATATTCAGAATTTAGAACAAAAAGGTACAACTTTAGTTTGAAGTTCCCACATGATGATCTAAGTCTAGAGCGTATTGAATCCGATTCCTTGGAGCGTATAGGTCTAGAACCATGCAAAACAATTCTTCCAAACATCCATGAGCCATCATAAGATTAGAAAAACTACTTAGAACTTTATTCAAACATCCAAAAGTCATTGTTCTGTAATAAATCCAACTTGAAATCAATAAAACGAATTATAACATCTAAGTAAACTATAAGTTTCATCTCTTAGCTCTAGCTAAGAGGTTAGCTAATGAAAAGCATAAAAATAAACTACAACTAGAACTAAAAGAAGAAGAAAACTGGTTGTAGGAGGCTAGGAAGCCTCCTAGGTCTTGATCTCTTTGCTCCCCACATTGCTAGATGGGTTAAGAAGAGACTGTAGGTGTCTTTTTATAGCTTGCAGGCGTCACTGACTTGGAAGAATCATTGGACTATGGAGTCCTCCTGCACTTAGGAAACTTGCAATTGAAAATCGGACATTTTGGAGCACCTTAGACTTGTCTGGCAACCAGTCTAGTGACTGGTCTGGCGACTGGTCTAAGAAACAAAAAAAAAGTCTAGCAAGCTATGTTTCTCTGGACTCCTGAAGACCTATCTGGTGACTGGTCTAGCAGTGTAGACCTGTCTGGAGACCTGTTTGGTGACCGGTCTTGGGACAGGTCTTAAGACAGGTCTTTGGACAGGTCTTTCCGTATTTTCTTCTTTGTCTCTTCTTTCTTTCTTCTTCTTTCCTCCACCTTTTGGTACTTGTTCTATTAATCTTGAATGCATACAAAGTAACTCATTCTGGTACTCCCCCATCGTCATTGTAATATAGTGGTGAGTAATCCCGCCTGTCATGCAGGTGACCCGGGTTCGATCCCCAGCAACGGCGCTAAAAACTTGTTCGCTTCCCCATGTATAGGGTTGCGATGTAGTAATAATCTCAGTAAGACCGAGGTCGATCCACGGGGAAAGAGGTAAACAATTCTAACTACTCTAACAACTAGAGTAAAAAAGGGTTTATGAAATTAGTTTTTTGAAAACATAAAATAGAAAAATCTGATAATAAGAAGAACTAGAGCATCAAGGATCCACATATAACTATCTTTGATGTATAATTTGCATAGGTTTCTTAATTACACAACTAGAATCAAAATCAAATCCTATCTAGCCGGAAGATAGAGCGGTTATATTATCAAAGCAATCCAACACTTGTGTTTTTCATCAACATGATTCCCTCAATTCAAGTTAGGACTTGAGCACACTCATTTGCATAGGTCAATCCTAGTTTCAATAGATTAAGATCATTACCATAATAATCATCAAACCCTATCACATGACTTAATTATATTATGGTTTGAACTTCGTTCAAATCATATGAACAATCAACACAATATTCAGAATTTAGAACAAAAAGGTATAACTTTAGTTTGAAATTCCCACATGATGATCTAAGTCTAGAGTGTATTTAATCCGATTTCTCGGAGCGTACAGGTCTAAAACAATGCAAAACAATTATGAACTAAAGCAATACTTCCAAACATCCATAAGCCATCATAAGATTAGAAAAACTACTTAGAACTTTATTCAAACATCCAAAAGCCATTATTCTTCAATAAATCTAACTTGAAACTAATAAAATAAATTAAAACATCTAAGTAAACTATAAGTTTCACCTCTTAGCTCTAGCTAAGAGGTTAGCTAATGAAAAGCATAAAAATAAACTACAACTAGAACTAAAAGAAGAAGAAAACTGGTTGTAGGAGGCTAGGAAGCCTCC
Source organism: Liriodendron chinense (assembly GCA_003013855.2). Classification (NCBI taxonomy): domain Eukaryota; kingdom Viridiplantae; phylum Streptophyta; class Magnoliopsida; order Magnoliales; family Magnoliaceae; genus Liriodendron; species Liriodendron chinense. Next base: position 2,176,046 of record ML058480.1, on the reverse strand, counting down.
TAGGTCTTGATCTCTTTGCTCCCCACATTGCTAGATGGGTTAAGAAGAGACTGTAGGTGTCTTTTTATAGCTTGCAGGCGTCACCGACTTGGAAGAATCATTGGACTATGGAGTCCTCCTGCACTTAGGAAACTTGCAATTGAAAATCGGACATTTTGGAGCACCTTAGACTTGTCTGGCAACCAGTCTAGTGACTGGTCTGGCGACTGGTCTAAGAAACAAAAAAAAAGTCTAGCAAGCTATGTTTCTCTGGACTCCTGAAGACCTATCTGGTGACTGGTCTAGCAGTGTAGACCTGTCTGGACACCTGTCTGGTGACCGGTCTTGGGATAAGTCTTAAGACAGGTCTTTGGACAGGTCTTTCCGTATTTTCTTCTTTGTCTCTTCTTTCTTTCTTCTTCTTTCCTCCACCTTTTGGTACTTGTTCTATTAATCTTGAATGCATACAAAGTGACTCATTCTGGTACTCCCCTATCGTCATTGTAATATAGTGGTGAGTAATCCCGCCTGTCATGCAGGTGACCCGGGTTCGATCCCCAGCAACGGAGCCAAAAACTTGTTCGCTTCCCCATGTATAGGGTTGCGATGTAGTAATAATCTCAGTAAGACCGAGGTCGATCCACGGGGAAAGAGGTAAACAATTCTAACTACTCTAACAACTAGAGTAAAAAATGGTTTATGAAATTAGTTTTTTTAAAACATGAAATAGAAAAATCTGATAATACGAAGAACTAGAGCATCAAGGATCCACTTATAACTATCTTTGATGTATAATTTGCATAGGTTTCTTAATTACACAACTAGAATCAAAATCAAATCCTATCTAGCCGGAAGATAGAGCGGTTATATTATCAAAGCAATCCAACACTTGTGTTGTTCATCAACATGATTCCCTCAATTCAAGTTAGGACTTGAGCACACTCATTTGCATAGGTCAATCCTAGTTTCAATAGATTAAGATCATAACCATAATAATCATCAAACCCTATCACAAGACTTAATTATATTATGGTTTGAACTTCATTCAAATCATATGAACAATCAACACAATATTCAGAATTTAGAACAAAAAGGTACAACTTTAGTTTGAAGTTCCCACATGATGATCTAAGTCTAGAGTGTATTTAATCCGATTTCTCGGAGCGTACAGGTCTAAAACAATGCAAAACAATTATGAACTAAAGCAATACTTCCAAACATCCATAAGCCATCATAAGATTAGAAAAACTACTTAGAACTTTATTCAAACATCCAAAAGCCATTGTTCTTCAATAAATCCAACTTGAAACTAATAAAATGAATTAAAACATCTAAGTAAACTATAAGTTTCACCTCTTAGCTCTAGCTAAGAGGTTAGCTAATGAAAAACATAAAAATAAACTACAACTAGAACTAGAAGAAGAAGAAAATTAGTTGTAGGAGGCTAGGAAGCCTCCTAGGTCTTGATCTCTTTGCTCCCCACGTTGCTAGCTAAGTTAGGAAAATATTGTAGTATCCTTTTATAGCTTGCAAGCATCACTGACTTAGAAGAATCGCGAAATTACAGAGTCCTCCCACACTTAGGAAACTTCGAATTGAAAATTCGACTTTCTGGAGCACCTTAGACTTGTCTAGCGACCGGTTTGGCGACTGGTCTAAGAAACCAAAAAACAGTCCAGTAAGCTATGTTTCTCTAGACTCCTTAAGACCTGTCTGGCGATCGGTCTGGCGACCGGTCTAGCAGTGTAGACCAGTTTGGAGACTTGTCTGGCAACCGGTCTTGGGACAGGTCTTGAGATAGGTCTTTCCATATTTTCTTCTTTTTCTCTTCTTTCTTTCTTCTTCTTTCCTCCACCTTTTGGTACTTGTTCTATTAATCTTTAATGCATACAAAGTGACTCATTTTAGTACTCCCCCATTGTCATTATATTATAGTGGTGAGTATTCCCGTCTGTCACGCAGGTGACCCGGGTTCGATCCTCAGCAACGGCGCCAAAAATTTGTTCGCTTCCCCAAGTATAGGGTTGCGATGTAGTAATAATCTCGGTAAGACTGAGGTCGATCCACAGGGAAGGAGGTAAGCAATTCTAACTACTCTAACAACTAGAGTAGAAAAAGGGTTTATGAAATCAGTTTTTTTTTAAACATGAAACAGAAAAATTTGATAATAAAGAGAACTAGCATCAAGGATCCACTTATATCTTTAATGTATAATTCGCATAAGTTTCTCAATTACACAACTAGAAATCGAAATTAAATCCTATCTAGCTGGAAGATAGAGCAGTTATATTATCAAAGCAATCCAACACATGTGTTGTTCATCAACATGATTCCCTCAATTCAAGTTAGGACTTGAGCACACTCAATTGCATAGGTCAATCCTAGTTCCAATAGATTAAGATCATAACCATAATAATCATTAAACCCTGACACAAGACTTATATTATGGTTTGAACTTCATTCAAATCATATGAACAATTAACACAAATTCAGAATTTAGAACAAAAAGGTACAACTTTAGTTTGAAGTTCCCACATGATGATCAAGTCTAGAGCGTACTAAATCTAATTCCTTGGAGCTTACTGATCTAGAACCATGCAAAATAATTAAGAACTAAAGAAATTCTTCCAAACATCCTTGAACCATCATAAGATTAGAAAAACTACTTAGAACTTTATTCAAACATCCAAAAGCCATTGTTCTTCAATAAATCCAACTTGAAACTAATAAAATGAATTAAAACGTCTAAGTAAACTATAAGTTCACCTTTTAGCATAGCTAATGAAAAACATAAAAATAAACTACAACTAGAACTAGAAGAAGAAGAAAATTAGTTGTAGGAGGCTAGAAGCCTCCTAGGTCTTGATCTCTTTGCTCCCCACATTGTTAGATGGGTTAGGAAGAGGCTATAGTGTCCTTTTATAGCTTGCAGGCGTCACCGACTTGGAAGAATCGTGGAACTACGGAGTCCTCCCGCACTTAGGAAACTTGGAATTGTAAATCGGACTTTCTGGAGCACCTTAGACCTACTTGTCTGGCGACCGGTCTAGCGACCGGTCTAAGAAACAAAAAAATAGTCCAGCAAGCTACGTTTCTTTGAACTCCTGAAGACCTGTTTGGCGACCGGTCTAGCAGTGTAGACCTGTCTAGCGACCGATCTTCGGACAGGTCTTGGGACAGGTCTTTCAATATTTTCTTTTCTTTTTTCCTCTTCTTTCTTTCTTCTTCTTTCCTCCACCTTTTAGCACTTGTTCTACTAATCTTCAATGCATACAAAGTGACTCTTTTAACCATGAATTGGTGAAGTTCCCCTCTCATTCCTACAATCACAGAAACATGTATTAGATTAGTCTTTAAACATGAAAATCATGCATAATGTGGTGATGAAAAGGGGTTAGAATATGTAATATTTATGACTCAACATGTATACCAAATTTTGGGTCAATTTGATTTATCTAACCCCTTCATCTAATTAACACAATTCATAATAGGTTTTAAGTCTAGTGTGGTGGTCAACACTGACACCCTTCTAACAACTAAGAATTTGTAGGTTTACAGATTTCCAATTAATTTCAAATTTTGTAAGATGAATTTAGACTTGATAGAAAATGTGTGTACCAAATTTGAGACCAATCCAATCTATATAAACCCTTATGCAAGAACCACCATGATGATTCTTGTTTGCAATTCATCCTATTCATATGTTGTTATAGGATAAAGTTCGTCAAAGGAACTCATAGCCTACAGGTCTTGACAAGTCTTTATGATCATATGTACCTACGAACGCCTCCGGCTTCCTTAAGTCACGAGCAGATAAGCCGTCTAACGAGCCAAGGTGGTCACATCTCATATATTAAAGAAGCCTGCTCATTAACTGATAGCCACCGTTATCCAAGCAGCCCTGGTCTCTGGTCGTCTGGTAGGGATGTCCCTTGTCTTATAGTCTCAACAACCCATATAGGCCGGTCTAGGCTTATTTCTACTCGTAGCTCCGAACTACAGGAGATCTCCGTCAAGGAACGCAATCAGCCAGATGTCTAATTCAATCATGTTAGCATCTTCTCCAAAGATTAATGGGATAAGCACCTTATCCCCTGAAGTCAAGAGATCTTAGCAGCTTGCGTAACAAACTGGATCACCTGGATCCGTATAAATAAATGGTTCCACAGATAATAAAGGTACACTACCTCTAAGCTCACGTTTCACACCTCATCTTATTCTCAAGCCATCTCTAACTTAAGGAGGGCCAACGGCCAAGCGCCGGCCACCCTTAGTTTCCTCTTTGGCTTTCAGGCGAGGAGGGGAGCTAGCTTCAACCAGGCCTTATAGCTGGGGGAACCTATTACCAGAATCTGACGTTAACAGATTGACGCCGTCTGTGGGAAACAAGTATTTAATTCGTTCTCATTATCAATTGTTACCTCCCGTTATGCCTCCTAAGAAGATGATTCATCCTTCCACCTCAAGGTAGATGCTACCTTCAACAGATATTCCTGAGAAAAATCCCAACATCCCTCAAGCTACGCTGCCAAGAATTCCTTTAGGGTAGCCCAACCCACCCGATTCCATACCGCAAAATCATTCCAAGATATATTTGGTGGCTTCGATGGTATTATCTGCTTTGTAGGGGATACACTCCTTACTCTCTAAGCTGGATTTCAAACCCTCTCTAATTGGTTTGATCAACACTTTCTTCAATCGCAGCAAGCTCTGGAAGGACCGCCATTACAACCTTTACTTGCAACTTCCAGACACTCTCCAGACGAACCGCAAGTTTAGACAAATCCTCCTCCAAATCGTATCTCTCACGGCAATCAAATTCCTAATCAACACCCGCAATCTATCCGTTCTAGTGCTTCTCGACAACGTCAACCTGAAGAATAACCTGATGTCGAAACATCTAGTTATAATTTACCTTGGGAAGGAGATCTCAGGAGAATCGAGGATCGTTTTACTGATATTGAACAGCGATATCAGTCCAACCTCCCGACTTCCACTCTTACATCAACCCATCGAGATGAACCTCCTTTTACTCGCGAGGTAATGAAGGCTCCTTTGCCTAAAAAGTATCGAACGCCCAGCGTTGTTCCATACACTAGTATTGGTGATCCCCTTGAACATCTGGAAACGTATAGATCTCTCATGGAGCTCGAAGGATATAGCTTGGAAATTATGTGTAAGGCTTTTTCTTTAACTCTAAAGGACGCAGCGCGTACTTGGTTTCGCGGTCTGAAGCCTCGGTCCACAGAGTCTTTTTCTCAATTATCGAATCTTTTCCTTTCTCAGTTCATGGGAAGCATCCGTACCAAAAAGCCTGCATCTCATTTGTCAAATCTAAAGTAGCAGCATGGAGAGACAATTAAAGAATTGACTGTTCGATTTACGACAGAAACAGTCTAAACAGAGGGTTATACTGAAGATAAGGGTCTCACTGCCCTTATAGCAGGCATTACGAGCAAAAAATTCTGATTCGCCTTGGATAAAAATCCTCCTAAATTAATGACTGAGTTCCAGGCCAAAGCTAAAAAATATATTAACACTGAAGAAGTAGCCTTGGCTCGTCATGGTATTCAGGGAAAGAAGCGAAAATCTAAGGAAATTTCTCCAACAGACAGAAAGTATCGGCATGATCGACGAGATCGCTCTCCTAAGAAGTCTTATCTCTAGAAATATCGCAATTATATGCCTCTCAATCAGTCTCTAGAAAAGGTATTGATGGAGATCAAACATAAGTCATATGTTAAATGGCTGCCAAGGATCAAATCAGATCCTGAAAAAAGAGACAAGAGGAAGTTATGTTACTTCCATAAAGACCATGGACATAATACCCTCTTAAAGATCAGATTGAAGCCCTAATTCGAAAGGAACATCTCTGGTACTGTGGCACGACAAGATCGTTCACCCAAAGGATCCGATGCCTTAGCGCACCGTGAACATCAAGTGCGAAGGAAAAAGTCATCGCAACATCGTCCTCACAGGAAGATGCCGAACCTGCAGGCGAAATTCGGACCATTGCAGGTGGTTCCGCTTATGGAGGAGATTCCTAAGCCTCAAGAAAGCATATACTTGAAAGGCGTGCCAGAAGCCTCATCACATTTATTGGGTGGAGAAGTCATCCAGCACGTCAAGTTTGAGCCACCATCCAATCTCTTTCTCTCATGAAGATGCTGAAGGAATTCATTTCCCTCATGATGACTCCATCATAGTAGCATTAAAGGCATTAAATTATTTAACTTACCGTATTATGTTAGATACAGGTAGCTCTACGTACATCCTTTATCTTGAAGCTTTTAACAAGATGGCTCTCGTCAGAAATCTACTTAAACCAGTCTCGACCCCTCTTGTTGGTTTCAGAGGTGAGGTGGTAACACCATAGGGGACCATTGACCTTCCCGTCACTTTTGGAAAAGCTCCAACCAAAGTCATTGTTTTCGTCAACTTCCTTGTGGTCGATCCAAAGTCGGCATACAATGCCATATTGGGCCGACCCTCGCTCACCAAGATAAGGGCAGCTCTACACCTCCTTTCCTTATGCATTAAGTTCCCCACTCCAAATGGAGTAGGGGTAGTTCGAGGGAACCAGAAAGAAGCTGGGACATGTTATAAAATCGCGGTACAAGATCGAAAGAATGTCCAAGCAACTCTTATTATGGCAATCTTAAGAGATTCAGCTGACTCTCCGATAACAACAAGACTGGACCTAAGGGAGGATACATATTAAGTAAGAGCTCCCGGAAAAGAAATGATCGAAATTCAATTATCTAAGGATGATTCTTCCAAGAAGGTCTATGTCGGATCATCTCTGGATTGCATCTTTTGACCCTACCTGATCGATTTTCTAGTCGAATATCAAGTCATGTTTGCCTAGTCTCATAAAGATATGCCAGGTATCGACCTCAACGTCGCAGTTCATCGTTTGAATGTTGATCCAAAATTTAAACCCATCCATCAACGTCGACGAGCGTTCACAACTAAAAGGCAAATGGTCATAAAAGCCGAGGTCGAAAAATTAATGGAAGTTGATTTTATTGAAGAGGTCGATTACTCGGAGTGGGTCGCAAATGTCGTTCTCATATGCAAGGAAAATGGCAAGTGGAGGATGTGCATAGATTATTCTGATCTAAAACAAGGCATGCCCAAAAGATAGCTTCCCAACTCCCCGCATCGACCAGCTAGTCGATTCAACAACAGGACATGCCCTACTTAGCTTTATGGATGCCTATTCTAGTTACAACCAGATCATGATGCACCCACCTGATCGTGAGAATATCACCTTTATTACTGATCGAGGTCTATATTATTACAAAGTGATGCCTTTCGGTCTAAAAAATGCCGGGGCCACCTATTAACACAGTCAACAAAATGTTCGCTATATAGATCGATAGGAACATGGAAGTGTACATCGATGATATGCTCGTAAAAAGTGTTATGGCCAATGATCATCTTGCAGATCTCCGAGAAGCTTTCGATATGATGAGGAAGTACCAGATAAAGCCGAATCCATAAAAATGTCCTTTTTGGGTTTTCACTGGAAAATTTCTCGGGTTCATGGTTAGTTGGCGGGGGATCGAAGCAAACCCCGAAAAGATTAAGGCCTTGATTGAAATGCAATCTCCCTCCACTCTCAAAGAAGTCCAACGACTGGTCGGCCACATTGCATCTTTAAACAGGTTTATTTCATGTGCCTCTGATAAATGCCTTCCTTTCTTCAAGCTACTTTGTACGATTGCAAAATCTGACTGAGCAGGACCCAACAATGTGAAGAAGCGTTTCAGCAACTGAAACACTATATAAGTACACCTCCCATCTTCTCAAAGCCTATTCCACATGAGTAGCTCTTCCTTTATTTATCTGTATCTTCCATGGCCGTTAGTGCCGCCTTAATAAGAGAAGATTCCGGGGTGCAGAGGCCCATTGATTATGTCAGTCGAGCACTAGTGGATGCTGAAACCCGATACTCTGATATGGAGAAACTCGCTCTAGCATTGGTAACCGTATCACAAAAGCTATAACCTATTTTTAGGCCCATTCTATAATAGTACTTACCAATCATCTATTGAGGCAAGTCCTTAAAAAACCTGAAGTATCTGGATGATTAACTAAATGGGCGATCGAACTTGGTGAACACGATATTACCTTCTGCTCACGAACCGCCGTAAAGGCCCAAGCCGTAACAGACTTCATTGCCGAATTTACATATTCGACCCCTATCATTCCTACCTCCAGTGATGACCCGCTGGAGAGCGAACAAGCATCTTGGTCACTTTTCATAAATGGATCATCATGCTCCTTGGGCAGTGGAGCTGGATTAATCCTAATCGCTCCTGATGGATCGCAATTCCAATATGCATTGTGCTTCGGCTTTTGTGCCTCAAATAACAAAGCGGAATATGAAACCTTAATTGTCGGTCTCGAATTAGCAGATATACTCGCGATAAAGAACATGCTCATTCACAGCGACTCTCAGCTCGTCGTAAATCAAGTGCATTGGGGTTGCATAAGTGCCCAATGCAGCAAACAAGGGGGGCATTTATTGGCGGTCAAAATCTCACCATTGATAAAAGGGGAACTAACAACTAAAAAATAACAGTCTGAATCAGTACAAGACCCGAAAACAGTAAAAAAATTATAAAATGCGCATACAACCCCCAGTCCCAAGTAGCCTGCGCAACATGTTCAGGACTGATGCTTTCCATTTTAAAGCCTAATTAGACAAGTCCTTCATGACCAAATGAACCGGAAGGCCCTAAAACCCTTAACCTTTGAATTTGAACCTCGAATGATGTTTATTTCCACCTGCACACCTTGAAATGCGTTGTGCCACTAATAGGGCGGATCAGAGAGGTCCAAATTAGGAAGCATATACCAAAATTAACTGCAATTGACCATTCACCTACCAAACTGTGTATTCAACTACATGATTTAAGGCTAAAAGCACCAAGGCGCATGTTAGGGTGGTCCCGAAAAAGGTAGTTGTACATTGGGGAGCACATGCGCTTAGCCTGAATATCCTGAATTTTTCAAAGTATTGGAGGCTGCAAAGTTGCTGAATTGTTCTGCAGAATTGGGCAGGGGGTCACATGCGCTTACTAGTGATGCAAGCTGCTTTATAGAACTGGGTAGGGTGACACATGCGCCCCCCCCCCCCCCCCCCCCCCCCCCCCCCCCCCCCAAAAAAAAAAAGGGCCCGAATCTGTAAAACTAGGCACATACGCCTGAGGGGGGAAGGCTACATGCGCTTACCCACCATGAGCCTACCAAGTACATGCGCTTAACCCTCATTGGTTTGTCTCCCACGATTACCAGCTATAAATAGCCCGACATCTGCATAACACAAGAGAGAGAGAGAGAGAGAGAGAGAGAGAGAGAGAGTGACGCAAGGTAGATGCACTAGCCCCACAACTCACATGAGCTTACCCCCAAAAACTCTTAGAAATCCCTCATCGGAATCCCGAAAAACCTTGCTAGAATTCATAATTCGCCACCTGAGAAAGGAGACCGAAAGGGGAGAGGATCCTGAAGGGATGAAATGTCTAAGGAAAGGCCACATGCGCCTGATCCTCTCCCTTCATGTGCCTAGGAGTGACCCACCATGCTGGAGGAGGTGGGTCATGCGCCTACTACCTATAGGGGATCCACCACTAATGCCTGATGACTTTCGGACATGCCCAACCATGGTCGTGATGCTCCTCAGGTCCACTCCCTCAACGGTCATGATTAATCATGCTTAATCGATCAATTCCATCTCGATGGCCTAAGTACTTAGCCATTTTCAGCCTTGAAAACACCTTGAGAGCACTTAAATCGACTGGCACTTAATAGAATTAATCATAGTCGAAATGATGACTAACTTGAGGTAGCATCCATCCAACCCAAAGCAACTTAATTGAGCATCTTCTTAGCTTAATCGTCACTATTCATCACACAACAGTGCAATTAAGCACCCGATGGCCCAAGTACTTAGCCATTTTCAACCCTCGAAACACCCTGAGTGCACTTAAATTGACTAACGACTAATAGAATTAAATGTAATCAGATCGACACCTAACTTGATCTAGCATCCCTCCAACCCAAAGCAACTTAATTAAGCATCCGCTTGGCATTTATCGTCATCATTCATCACACAATAGTGTAATTAAGCACCAGATGACCCAAGTACTCAACCATTTTCAACCCTGGAAACACCTCAATCCACCTAGATTGACTTACGCCTACCAAAATTAAGCGTGATTGGACTAACGCCTAACTTGATCTAGCATCCCTCCAACCCAAAGCAACCTAATTGAACATTTACTTAATGTTAATCGTCATCGTCCATCATAAAGCAATGCAATTAGCATTTCATGACCCATACTTAGCCATTTTCATACCCCAAAGCACATAATTTGACTGACGTCTCTTAGAATTAAGCATAATTAGACAATCGCCTACCTCAATTCATCACTCTTATACCCCAAAGAAACATGATTGAGCATTAAATCCGTTCAATCCACCATTTTTCTAGCACAATGCATTTCCAATCAACATTAACCTAACTGAATCAAGCATATGCTTAAGGCTACTCAACCTAATTGAGCACGTATCTTGCTTGATCCAATACTCATTAGCATAATCCAATCCTCTCCGACAAAAAGACCCTCCACCTTGTTTGCAGTGTCCTGCACACTTATACATGCATGAGAAGGTTCTCTATTTCACTTTTATTGCACATTGGCCATCAGCAAGTGTGTAGGGATAAGAATGCTTCCGAAGACGAGTCACCAAACCTAACATGATTCAATATTTACTCTGTATCCATTGCATTTATTATACAACTATTCTTCAACCCCGATTGAAGGTTTTGACTAACCAAAAGGGGCTATGGTCACCACTATAAACAATGATCCCGGAGTTCCTGAACACTACAAAACATTTCACTATGAACCGCTATCTCAAAACTAGTCAATGTACTACTCATCCAAAATGGGGTCCGCTGGTTGAGCTGATCAGGTAGTCTTTATGTGTCTTCTTATGGTCAACCATCCACAATGACGGTCACTATCTCTGTGTCGCACCACTCGACGGTCGTAGTACGTGTCTTCCTACGGTCACTCATCCACAACGATGGTCACTAGCTCTGCGTTTCACGAATCGATTAAAAAACTTGACTGTCTCTTAACTCAGACAACCCGAAAGAAAATGGGACATAAGCATTCGAATTTTCCAAATGATGGCTTAATCCATAACAAAACTAAACAGGTCTCTACGACCGCGAACTCCAAAACCATAGTCCCTAATGAATAGTCTTTTGCCTTTTAATCAAGGGTGATTAACCATTGATCTAATTAAGGGCTCGTACCAAAACATTGCCTGGAATGTACAAGATCTCAAAATCTCTGAAATAAAATTCACCTTGCGATATCTCCTCTTGTGTGTACTTTTTTATTACATATGATTATCTATGAATGTTTCCATTACTCAAATCCCTAGAGCAACAAAACATAAGAAAATATGCTTGTCGCATTTTTTAGTTTTAACAAGCTCGAAAAACTACCTTTAGGAAAAATCAGGCCAGATTTTTTCGATGAGTCAACTCAGTGGGTTAACTCACCTGTTCACCCAGCCCTTTAACCTAGTCAACTTACCTAGTTAAGAGTCAAAACGAACCTAAACCTGAACCTAGCTCCAACCCTCGGCTTTGGAAGAAATTGAACCAAAAAAGTACCCCAAACCTGGAGTGTTTTTCACTCTAGATTCGGAGCACCAGTTGTCTAAAGCTGGGTAGGAGTGACCATACAGGCGGCCCCCAAGGTGCCGCCCGTCCAAATTTACAGAAGATTCCACTTGAGGTAGCTGTAAATACCCAATCTTCCATTCATTATCTATCATTTAGAAAAATCCACTCCCCTTCTTGCAGTTCCAAGCTCTCTCTTCTTCCTTAGTCCATTCCTCCACTGATGAGAGCCCAAGTGTGAGTGAAGAGCTTAAGTTATGGTCTAGCCTAGCTTGACCTCCAAGCCTCTCAAACCATCCAAGCCGTTCGAGCTAATACCTCCATCCATCTAGTCATTCATATCGCAAAATCATCTTATTCATATCTAGCATAGTGCAACACTCTTTACTTTTCCAACCCCTTGCTCATTGCATCCACTGGCATCTTTTTATCACCATTGACACTTGATCAGTCTTAGAGTATGCTCCGTGGCTTGTCGATTTGATTGGATTTTGCCCATTAGAAACTCCGATTGATCGAACACGCCATCATACATCATTTATAGCACCTGTCAATTCGAGTGTATGCTATATGACTTGTTGATTTAATATGACCCTGCCCATAAAAAACTTATTGCTCAGACTCATATTCATATATCATTGTATATCTTCTGTGAGAATGTGTGAGAATTGATCCTAACGTTCAAAGACTAGTTGGATATAGTGAAGTAGAGACCGTATGTTGGTATGGGAAGAGTGGGTGCCTAACAACTTCCCACCTTACAACCATGGTCCCTTAAATCTTTGACTGCAGATCAATGAGTCATTTTAGAGGAAGGTATCTTCAAATCCCCTTCTCTAATGTTTCTACAAGGTCTAGTTATAAGTGCTAAGCACAGTGTAGTTGTCAAATTTCGTAGACAATATAATAGTGCATGAGGTTGTGTGAGCAAGACATGTTCTTTGAGATGACGAAAGTCAACCTTAACAAACATATCAAGATCAAGACTATTAACTCTATAACAAAAGTTGCGGCAAAGCTTCAAAGATAAACCATATATGCCAAAGGTGAAATTGACTATAAGGATGACTTAAGTTAGGAGAATTCATATGGCTTTTAAATTAATCATTCTAACCTCTTTCTAAGTCATAGTTCAAGAAAATTCAGCTAGCTTAACCCTGTATTCGATCAACCCAAGAATCTTCGGCCAGCCTAAAAACTTCGGCCAAGTTTCCAGCAAGTACACTCGAAAAATTCAAGTGATGTTCGGTCAGCCTGACCCTATGTTCAGCCAACCAAACAGGCTTCGGTCAACCCAAGAGTGTTCGGTCAAGTTTTTAGATTTGAAAGTAATTTTTAGACCTTGAACTCGGGTCAGTCGAACCCTGTCTCGAGTTAGTCGAACCGCATCTTAGGTCAATCAAAGTTTAAACTAATTCTTATCCCGCGAAATCTGATAGTCGTTGTAATAAAATGGTTGTAACTTAGGTCAGCCGAAAACCTTACTTTTTTGTTATAAATAGGGCTTTCTTCTCTTTATGTCTCATCAAGAAAAAGCATGAAAATACTTTATCTCTCTGGTGAAAAAGACCTATGTTAAGCTCTTAAATGTGTATAGTCTAACCCCATTTCATCACTAACTATGCTTGAAATACATGATTAAAGACCCAACTAATGCATGGTTTTGTGGTTATAGGAATGAGAGAGAGAATTCATCAATTGAAAGCTTAGAGACGCTGTTTATAAGCATTGAAGATCAAAAGACCAAACGCCAAAGGGTGGAAGAAGGAAAGCAAAGGAGAGAAGAAGGAAGTGCAGAAAATTGGATTGAAGACTGATCGTCCGACCGCTCGTTCATAGCCTAGGACCGGTTGTTTGACCGGTTCTGAACACTCAACAGGAGGACCCTACTGCCAAACATTGCTAGATCAATCACGACCGGTTGTCGAATTGGTCGTCCACTACTCAAACTGGTCATTAGACCGGTCATTGAATTAAAATTTGGGTTCGAATTTTCAGAAAACTCTTTGGACTGTTTTTGGCCTTTTGTGACCGGTTGTACAACTGGTTGTCCACGAGCTCAGACCGATCGTCTGCATAACAGAGCTTCTTCTATAAGCTCCAAAATTTGTTGCGCAAAGCAGCAGTTTTTGCGGATTTTCTCAAAGTTTATTCGCATCTAAAGCCTCAAACCTATAAAAGGACTCTTCTAGCTCGTTCCTAAGGCATCCTAGAAGAGAATTACCACGGTGGGAGGCGGCGGAAGTCGGATCCTGGAGTTTTACAACTCCTCCTAGTTTGTTCTTCTAGTTTTTATATTTTTCTTAGTTGCTTTTATATTTCCTTGGATCATGAATGGCTAAACCTCTTAGCTAGGGCTAAGAGGTGAAGCTTGTAGTGAATCTACGATGTTTTAATTCGTTTGTTTTGGTTTCAAGTTGATTATTAGTGAAGAACAATGGTTTGAAGTTTGAATAAAGTTCTAAGTATTCTTTCTTAGTCTTATGATGGCTCTGAAATTGCATCGGGTGGTCTAACACGACACCCTAAGTACATGTGTGGAAGCTTAAGGAGCAACTAGAATTATGGCTAAGTCCTAGAGGGGGGGTGATTAGGACCTTTTAAAATATTTTTGCCTACTTAACCGATTAACAAATTAAACTAAATAGGCAAGAAAACTTCGGCTTCCAAGCCTAAGTGGGTCCAATCACATGACTAGCATATGATTAAGCTAAAACAATCCTAGTCTAAGCATGCATAGGTAAATAAATGATTTAACTAATCAAACTCCTAACTTATGCAACCTATGTAGATTATGAGAATGGAACAATGAGCTCAAGTCTACACTACTAGTGAAAGTACATCTTGTGTGTGAATGTGCCTATCTAGTGCCTAGCATACATTCCTATCAAGCATTCATAATTAAACAATTAAACTTACAATGCTAAGATATCAATGTGCTCAATACAATCACAAACACAAACATGTATAGTGGTTCGACTACTTGTCTACTCCACTCCCGGTTCAAGTACTCAACCCTTTTGAGCACACCGGCATTCATAGGGAGTTTAAATTTGGTTCCTCCCAACCAAGGTGTTTTAACTCGGATCCACCCAACCGGAGAGTTTACAGGTTCCTCCTAACCTACACGTTTACATCCGTGTTGGTGGCTCCCCCTTGGAGACTTTGTTTAGGCCCAACAAATGTGCCAAGGAACGGCTAACGTCCCTGAATTTAGGCAGACTAACGGGCTAAGGATCGGCTAATGACCCTAGTTCGAGTTTGTCAAACAAACTCTACACTCAACTCCCATAAGGAATTGAGTGGATGGACTCTTAACAAGACAACCTTACTTGTCGGATTGAGCCCCTTTGTAGCGCCGCTTTGGGTTGCTTCTTCTCGCTCTCCCGTGCTTGAATCAGCTCCCCTTGTGCTGCCCCAATCTTTGACGTCATTGCTTTGCCAAGGCTTCATCTCCAAGATCAGCTACCTTGGATGTGATGCTCCATTAGAGATGCCCAAGGTGCTTGGGAGGGTAGGTTTGAGATCTCTACAACTTATGGGAATGGGTTGCCTACAGAGTCTCACCTATAACGATCACATCATAGAGTATTGGATAGGAATATGACTATCAAGATCAATCCAATCTCTAGAGATCAAAAGAGGGACAAGTGCATCTTCTTCTTGTGTTTTGAATGCTCCATACTTGTGATGAATCACAAGGAAGATCACTTGTTTGGGTTAGGAATAGGGCTCTTAATGATCTTCAACAATGGTAGATCCTATCTCCTAAAAAATCCCTTTCTTTACTAAAAAACAAATACCCCATCTTAAATAGATTTTCTTCCAACGGTAAAAAAACGAGCAGATTCACGCATCTCCGATTGATTGGAAAAAGGTCCGATTGATCGGAGACCTGTCTGATTGATCAGAGACATGTCCGATTGATCGGAATTCAGTCTAGAGAATTCTCTAGAGGATATTCCGATTAATCGAAAACATGGTCCGATTGATCGGACTGACCCCTTCCGATGGATCAGAAGACTGTCCGATTGATCGAAAACATGGTCCGATTGATCAGACTGACCCCTTCCGATGGATCGGAAGACTGTCCGATTGATCGAAAATATGTCCAGTGGATTTTCAAGGTTGCTGGAACAATTTTCGATTGATCGGAACTTCTGTCCGATTGATCGGAGTCCTATCGGAGCCAATGTCCGATTGATAGGAGATCAATCGGAAACTGCTGTTTGAGCTATTTTTATTAAAGCAGCTTCCACCTCTTTAATTAGTCTAACTTATCATGTTTTTTATGGAGTTCTAAGACTAATGATGATGACTATGGGTATACCTAGTTGGTGCAAGTCATCTAAGAGGTTATGGTTTTGGGTAGGTTCAAGGCAAGGCACACCAAGGCCTCTCTTTTACCTGTTTCTTCATCCTTGATGTATCTGGTCCGTCTTGAGTCTT
This sequence comes from Liriodendron chinense, assembly GCA_003013855.2. Taxonomy (NCBI): domain Eukaryota; kingdom Viridiplantae; phylum Streptophyta; class Magnoliopsida; order Magnoliales; family Magnoliaceae; genus Liriodendron; species Liriodendron chinense. The sequence continues at coordinate 2,159,905 of ML058480.1, read as the reverse complement.
TGTTCTTCGTCTTCATTAAGCTCAACCAACCCTAGATACACTAACCTAAGTGATTGACAAACAAGGTGCACTAGTATGCCATAGAAAAGTGCACTAATAATCTCCCTCTTTGTTAATTACTTACAAAAACCTAACCTACCAAAACAAATACATGAATAAGAGATTACATTGATAATGAATTAAATACAGGACTATTGATATGCCTAACTAAGCAGCTCCTTTTTAGTTTGCTCCTCTATAACCCGTCAATCCCTGCATCACAAAACATAGCAAACTAGTTTTGGTGGGACTTGATCTTTCTCCCCCTTTTTGTTAGCAATTGACAAACTATTCTCTCCCCCTTAATGATATATCAATAAGGTTAAGGTAAGAGTAGATAGTATGTCGTAGTTATAACTATAAGCACATGCTAACAAGGAGAGTATAGGGTGCATGAACTTTAAAACATGGAGCATGCTAAGGAATATGATTAACAAGAAAATGTAATTATCTAATCATAGTTAATCATGCATAATTGGTCTTCTATGATATAAATTAAGCATTAAAGCTCGAGGGCTTATAGCCCAATCAACCAACCTCCCCTATTGGTATATCAAGACCAATACTAAGCACAGATTAGCATACAATGAAGCATAAAACTCAAGATGATTAGCTAATCTAAGCAGTGAGATAGTCTAACAGCAAATATATAAAATAGAAGCAAGGCTAAACTACCAAATTTGGGCTCATGAGGCTTGAATCCTCTGATTTGCCCATACACACAGAAATGAGGCTGAAATCCTCAGATTTTCCTATTTAAGCATTTCTAGCTACCCTCACTAACTATGTTTAGTTTGATTAGCTTAAGGGTAACTAATTTCCTCAACACCTTCATAAAATGTAGCATGAGGTGAGGGGTTGGGAAGTCCTTCTTCTCCTAGAAGGGATAGCGGTCGTGATCCCCTCTTAGATAAGCGGGAAGAGAGGTAGTGGTGAAATCCATGAGAGCTAGATCTTTATGTTGGCTCCCATCACTAGCGGATTCACTAGATTTGGATTCGGACTCCTCCGTTTCATTCCAAGTGACAGCCATTGCCTTTTTTACCTTTCGGTTTAGGCCCATCCAAACATTCCGGGGCGATATGGCCACGACAACCGCAACAATAACAACGAATAGATAAAGGTTTGGATGATTTTCCTTTACGTTTTTCACCCTTCTTGTCCTTCTTGTCACGGCTACTCCCTCTATCAAATTTGAGGAATCTCTTGAATTTTTTATTTAATTTTTCTTCCTCATCATCCCCATCATCACTATCTTCCTCCGACTCACTCTTAATTTTCTTATGTTTGTGAGAGGACTTTAGAGAGATGTTTTTCTTCTTAGAGGGGACCGTAAAGTGTAGTTCATGAGTTTGTAAGGAACCTATGAGTTCTTCTACTTTCATGTTATCTATGTCTCTACAGTCCTCTAAGGCAACTATCTTGGTGTCAAATCTATCCAGGAGGGACCTAAGTATTTTTCTACAAATCCTACCATCCGGAACTCGATCACCCAAGACAAACATGGAGTTGCAAATATCTGACAATTTAGTATAAAACTCCATGAAAGTTTCAGTCTCTTCCATCCTAATGTTTTCAAATTTGGTGGTTAAGAACTGAAGCTTCGAGCGTCTTACTGTGCTAGTTCCCTCGTGGGTAACCTCAAATATATCCCAGCTTCTTTTGCAGTTGCGCATGTGAGAATGCGTTGAAATTCATCAGGGGAAACCGCACAGCAAATCGTATTAAGAGCTTTAGCATTTGCCATGTATTGAGCTCTCTCTATGTCATCCCATTTGGAATCATCTTTGGGAATGACAATGTATTTCCCATCAACCTCCACTTGCTCGGTGGGCAAGGTATATCCAGTTTGTGTGCTAAGCCAAACCGGACGGTCCATAGATTGGAGAAAAATCCTCATTCTAGCCTTCCAATAAGCATAGTTGGACCCGTCAAAGAAAGGTGGACGATTGGTGGTACTCCCGTCTCGGTTAGACATTATGCTAATGCTCCGGTACAGGATCTTACTCTAGACGGTTAAGTCCTTGAAGAGCAACCCACTCTGATACCAATTGAAATTGCGTCGTGTGGTCTAACATGACACCCTAAGCACACGTGCGAAAGTATAAGGAGCAACTAGAATTATGGCTAATTCCCAGAGGGGGGGTGATTAGGACCTTTTAAAATCTTTTCGCCTACTTAACAAATTAACAAATTAAACTAAATAGGTAAGAACACTTCGGCTTCCAAGCCTAAGTGGGTCCAATCACAAGACTAGCATATGATTAAGCTATAAACAATCCTAGTCTAAGCATGCATAGGTAAATAAATGATTTAACTAATCAAACTCCTAACCTATGCAACCTATGTAGACTTATGAGTATGGATCAATGAGCTCAAGTCTACACTACTAGTGAAAGTACATCTTGTGTGTGAATGTGCCTATCTAGTTCCGAGCATACATTCCTATCAAGCATTCATAATTAAACAATTAAACTTACAATGCTAAGATATCAATGTGCTCAATACAATCACAAACACAAGCATGTATAGTGGTTCGACTACTTGTCTACTCCACTCTCGGTTCAAGTACTCAACCCTTTTGAGCACACCGGCATTCACTGGGGAGTTTAAATCTGGTTCCTCCCAACCAAGGTGTTTTAACTCGGATTCACCCAACCGGGGAGTTTACAGGTTCCTCCTAACCTACACATTTGCACCCGTGTTGGTGGCTCCCCCTTGGAGACTTTGTTTAGGCCCGACAAACGTGCCAAGGAACGGCTAACGTCCCTGAATTTAGGCCGACTAATAGGCCAAGGATCGGCTAACGACCCTAGTTCAGTTTGTCAAACAAACTCTACACTCAACTCCCACAGGGAATTGAGTGGATGGACTCTTAACAAGACAACCTTACTTGTCGGATTGAGCCCCTTTGTAGCGCCGCTTTGGGTTGCTTCTTCTCGCTCTCCCGTGCTTGAATCAGCTCCCCTTGTGCAGCCCCTGTAAGACCCGTACCCTGAATTGCCCTCCGTACGTTTAGTTTTCGGTACCGATACGTCCCGGACGGACCAGATTAGAGAGCCTTGATCGCGACCCTGATTTAGTACTGTAACGACCCAAGACTTGTACCCTTGCGACCGCGCGGGCGTCACGATTCCAACGCCGCGCGGCACGCCCCATTGCGATACCCGGTGTGTAAGATGCATACGTTCGTGCAATTCGAGGTGGACCACGCAACGCGCGTGTGGCGTGGGCCCCACTTGCACAATTCCCAACAACATGTCAAATCTATCACCATCACCCTCACCCATACCCCCATCATTATCTAGCCATCATCACCATACCCACCCCATCCTCTCTCACCAAAAGTCAACCACAACCCATACCTCTCATGCTCTCTCCCATCATCATCATCATCATCATGACATCATGCACCCCCCTCTTCCCATACAAGAGCCATACGTGGGGGGGGGGTGGCTTCCCAATTGCAAGATTAGAGAGAGAGAGAGAGAGAGAGAGAGAGAGAGAGAGAGAGAGAGAGAGAGAGAAGAGAAAGAAGAGAGAGAAGTAGAGAGATTTGAGAGATTGAGTGAGTTTAGAGAGAGATTTAGAGGGAGATCAAGAGAGAGAAAGAGAGAGTTAGAGAGATTGATGGTGAAGATCAAGCTTGGAGGACCCCGATCATCATCCGGACCGTCCGATCGGCAATCCAACTGTCCAACCATCATTGTGAGTGCACACCTTTCCCCCTTTTTTCTCGTTTACTTTTCGTTTTCTTTCCTTGGTCCCACCTTGTGATGGGCAATGAGATGGATGGGCTGGATCGTCCATGAATGGGTCCCACCCTTTGATGGTGTGGATCCCACTTTGGGACCCATTGTGTGGCATATTTAGTGTGGCCAACAGCCACCATGATGTATGTAGTTCATCCACGCTGTCCACCATGTGGGCCCACCATGTGATGGCCCAGCTGATGGATGGAGCGGATCTGCACGTGTGGACCCCACAAGTAAAAAAAAAATAAAATAAAATAAAATATATATGAAAGGGGGCCACTGGACAGTCAGCGTCCAGAGGACGCTGCTGCCCAGCAGCTCCCGGGCTGAAAGCCCTTTGGGCACGACCGTGGGTTCCCACTTGTGGGACCCACCTTGATGCATGTATTCGATCCACACCACCCATCAGTTTCTCCAGCTCATTTTGGGGTTGGATACCAAAAATGAAGTAAATCCAGATCTCAGGTGGACCACACCATAGAAAACAGTAAAGGCAAGGATGCCTACTGTCGAAACTTCTTTGGCCCACCGTGATGTTTGCAGGCGGAATCATCTGCCCAATATTGGGCTTATTAGGTCCCCAACGAGCTGGAAACCTGATGAGCGGAGTGGATCGTCTCCAAGTGGACCCCACTTGATATAAACAAAGAAAAAAAAAAGAGAGGAAAAAAAAAAAATGAGAACGTCCAGACGCTGGACGTTCACAGCGTCTGGGACGCTGGAACCGTCCAGCGTCAGGACGGTTGGAATGGGTCCCCACTCGTGGGACCCACCTCGATGTTTGTGTTCCATCCACACCGTCTATCGGTTTTCCCATATCATTTTATGGCCGGGACCGAAGGATGAAGCCGATCCAAATTTTTAGTGGGCCGCACCACATGAGACAGTGGGGTGAATGATGTCCACTGACGAAACTATCTCGGCCCACGCTGATGTTTGTAGACCCTGTAACATACCCAATATTAGGCTCTATGGGTTCCCCTTGAGTCGGAGAACCTGATGAACGGAGTGGATCAGTCCCATGTGGACCCCACATGGTATGAGTGCAAAAAGGAAAAAAAAAGAAGAAAGAAAAAGATAAGAAGAAGAAGCAGCAGCGTCCGGGCGCTGGGCGTACCAGCGTCCACGGACTGGCTCGTGCTGCCAGCTGAGGCCCACCCTGTGGGTCACACCATGATGCATGTGCTGTAATCCACACCGCCCATCCGTTTGGGGAGATCATTTTAGGGCATGACTCCAAGATTGAGTCAGATCCAGGTCTCAAGGGGGCCCCACCACAGAAAACAGTAGGGACAGTGGCCCTACCGTTGAAACATTCTTATGGCCCACCATGATGTTTATTTGAGATCCAACCTGTTCATAAGTTCACACATGCATGTAAGAAGGGAAAATAAAAATATCAGCTTGATCGAAAGCTTGTGGGCCCCACTTGAGGAGAGGATATAAAAATAAAAAAATAAAAAATAAATAAGAAAAAAAAAATAAAAAAATAAAAAAAAAATACGAGAGCTGGCCACTGGACAGACAGCGGCCAGGGGACGCTGCTGCCCAGCGGCGCAGCCCTCTGGGCATGGCAGTGGGCCCCACTCGTTGGGCCCACCTATAATGTATGTGCCTTATCAATTCCGTCCATATGTTTCTCCGGCTCATTTAGTGGCTGAGCCCAAAAGTTAAGCATATCCAAACCTCAAGTGGGCCATGCCACAGGAAATAGTGGGAATAATGATCTCCACCGTTGAAACCTTCCAAGCCCTACAGTCATGTTTATTTGTCGTTCAACCTGTCCATAAGATCATATGTACATGGGTTAATGGGAAAACAAAAATATTAGTTTGATTTAAAATGCTTGGGGCCCATTTGGGTGCTACGCTCTATGGGTCCCACCGCGATGTATCTGTTTTATGTATGCCGCCCATCCGTTTTTCCATATTATTTTAAGGGCCGGGGGCCCTCATAATGAGGTAAATACAAACCTCAAGTGGACCACATTGTAGGAAACCGTGGCCATTGATGCCCACCTTTGAAACCTTCCTTAGGGCCATTGTAACGTTTATTTTTCCGTCTAACCAAAGGTGATGGGGCCCAACTTTGGGTCCCACCTTGATGAATGTTGAGTATATCGTGTCGTTCTTCTTGGCAGGGGTGTGGGCCCAGTTTTAGGTGGGCCACACGTAGAAAATAAGGGTGATTGAATGCCTACCATTGGAAACTTTTCAAGACCCATCTGTTATGTTTATTTGCCATCCTTCCTGTTCATAAGTCACCCAGCCATGGGTGGGGTTCCACACGTGTGGTGTGCGGGCCCCACCATGGTGTTTGTTTGCCATCTCACTTGATTAGTGGGAAAGCACAAATATTGAGTTGATCCCAAACTGTTGGGGCCCATTAATGTATGTGGCTTCCCCACTCCTTTGTGCGGTCATCCCCAACCACGGGTCCATCTTGTTATGCATGTGTTCTATCCACGTCAGCCATTGGCCTCCATGGTGCGATATGTATGTCGGCCATCCATAAGGACCGCCTTAATTTTTGTGCTTGATCCAAACCATTCGAATGAATGGACCCTAGCATGTTATGTACAGGATGGCCCTTGGGACCACCTTAGCGTGCGTGTTCGAATGACCGCGTTGTCCATCCCGTGGATCCACCTTGATGATTAGTTGTGTAAACCCTTCTTGAAAGGTCATATAGATCTGGATGCATGGGAATCCCTAAAGTTTGCTCGATCCAAGTCACAGGGCTACCTGCTTAAACTCACCCTGTTGAACCGTCTTTTCAACTCACCTTGTTAACTCACCATGTTGACCCGCCTTGTCAACCTGCCTTATTGACCCACCTTGTTGACTCACCATGTTGACTCAGCATGTTGATTGATCTTGGTAACTCAGCTTGTATACTCATATGACTCACCCCTTCTACCCTTGTACCCAAAGACCACCATATCGTGTATATCTCATCCACACCGTCCGTTTACCTTTAGGGCGAGTGTGGGGCTCATCCTCGACGTTCGTATGTCATCTAGGCCATCCATTATATGGAGCCTATCTTGTAGCATGAGGTTAGACCTGTCGTCCCTTTTTGGACTTCATCGTGTTGACCATCTATCTCATATTACACTACCATTTATGATTCTCTGTCATGACCTGTCTATCTTGCAACCCGTTCTATGACATTCCTTCTACGGACCATTCATTGTGTTCATCTCTACTGTACTACAGGATTATGGGTCTCGGCATGATTTTGAGTATTCCACTCTTGCCGCTCAAGTAGGTTCTACCTTTGATGTGTCGGTAGTGTATTCAATCAATTTCTTTCCATTTGGGTTATCTGAATATTGAAGGTTAATCCACACCATTCAGTTGTTGGACCGTCTGTGCTGTTGTATACCATCCATTTAGATTCTTATCCCTTTATGTTTGCTTGTATTATAAGTGAATTATCTTTTTATGCTATTTTTAGTATGTCTGTTGCCACACGTAGTGTTATTTGGAATACTCATATGTGATCTTTATACTATATGCTTCGACGACCACCATGCATGTGTAATGAGTATGCATCCCGAATCACCATTGTTAGTTGGGGACCACTAGGGCATAAACGCATTCATAAAGCATTCGAGATGTAGTCGCGCAAATGTAATTCACGTGCTCTCTATCGCAAACCTCTCCAATAGGTATGGGACTATTCGAGGACAGGAATCTATCATCCTGACTTACACTGTATGGTAGGAATAGCTTAGCATACCTTGTAACCCTTGGTGCGAGATTCCCTGGCTAGCGACATCCCGCACTATGACTCGATCATTCATATGTGTCCCCTCATCTTAATCATAACTCAAATAGGTTGGACCAGATTGATTTATTGCCATCGTGGTAGATGGACTACTTGTTGGCACTCATACTGTATACTTGACTCATGCATCATGAATGCTTGGCTCATCTGATTGTCTTGTATCAACCGGCCATATCGGCCGTGATTGTCGTGCAGTTCATTACCAGCTGACGGTGACATTGTGTTTGAGACCTTATAGTTTTATGGTGCTCTTTGGAGACTTGCACGGGCATGTCGTCCCACGTTTGTATGCATGGTTGCATTTCGCACCGTCTGCTTGTGCCGCATATAGCATGGTTACTACGTTGCAACCACAGCTCCATCGTGGTTTGCAAGAACACCAGAAATATGTTATCTTTAAACAGGATGCCAAAGATGTCCCTGGGTGAAAGTCCCTGATCCCGTTGGTACCAAGGTGGGTGCTCCATTCAAGGACCGGGTGGTTTAATCATACACCAGTATGCCGAATACCAAACGGCGGTGTTATCCACTGCACGTGGTCAGTTTGGAAGGAGGTCTGACCTAACCTGCCGGAAGAGTGTTGGCAAAGGGGGTTGAGTTTGACCAGCTGTAAGTAGGTCCGCTATTGCACCAGATAGGCTTTGGCATTCTACTGGTGAGTAGTGAGGTCTGTGAGACCCCGGTGATGTTCCGTTTTAGAGATGGTATTGGTATCAGTGATGTGACTGATGTTCTGTATGGTGTGGGACGGTCCTGATGTGGGCGGGTGTGATGTGGGCGGGGCTGTAAGCCTGGGCGAGCTACCACACTGGGCGAGCTACCAGTTCCGAGTCCTGCATTGCTTACGTGACTGCGTTATGACTGTTCGTATCTGGACCACTGTACTGAGAGGTGGTGATTTGCATACATGCATTGGATCATTGTATGTGACATTAGGCCCTGTAGGCCATTGCACAGTATGAGTATATAGCCTTGGTAGGCTAGTTACCTGTATTGCACGCTCGCATAGCCATGGTAGGCTAGTTATATGTATTGCATGCTTGCATAGTCGTGGTAAACTGGTTATTCATATCACATGATCGTGTAGCCTAATTAGGCGGAGTCTTGGTTTAAAGTTCTCATCATGCTTTACTGCTTACTCTGATATTTATCATGCTTGTCATACGCATTGTGCACGCACACACGCACTCACAAAGCTTCGTTCGAAGCTTATGCGCGTTTGTTACGCTGCAGGTTCTACCAGAGTATATCAGCAACGTTGAGTTGGAGTTAGGAGTGCAGTAGCAGGAGGTGCCGGATTGTGCACAGTTTTTATATTTACGCATTGTGTATTTACTTTTCAGTACTGTATATAAACAAAAAGATTTAGTGGAAATATTGTGTTTTGTCTTTGATGGTACTCATATGGTGATGCTCATGTTAAAAAAAAAAAATTTAGACCCTAAAATCCTCCTTGTGGTATCCCAGGATCAGAACCTGGCGTGTGGGGTTAGGATCCGAGATCGGGGTACTACGGAGGCTGCCACCTCTGAATTCGGGTTACAATGAATGGACGTCGAGAACCGAATTTGGGGCGTGACAGGAGTTGGTATCAGAGCATGACTTGGGAGGTACCTGTGAACAACACAATATTTTTACTTAGCGTTTTAGGATTAGATCACCCCTCACTTGTTGGTATTTGCGAACTTAGAATCACTAGAATTCCCAACGGTATAGTTCTTTAATCGTAGTATGCTTGCAGTTTTCTGAGGCTAAGGGTTTCTTGTCCCTTCTTTTTTTAAAAGATGGACACGACACCAGTAGCTGAAGTTGAGGCTGGTACGTCCCAGCCAGAGTTAGCACCTGTCACCCTAGTAAGCGCAGAGCAATTCCAAGGGATGCTCCGATTGATGACCGCTTTGTTCGAGCGACAACAAGCACCCCCGAGTGACAGCAGGAAAAGGAAGTTCTCCCCTAGCAGTTCCCATACGACACAGTTTTCAGAGAAGACCCCATCGCGGATCTCAGGTCACTGTTTCGAGTGCGGTGAAGCTGGTCATCGAAGGAAGGAATGCCCTCAGCGACCAAGAGCACCTAAACAACAACCATGGCGCAGAGCACCGATTGCACCAATCCCTCCGATCGTAGGTCCTCGAAGAACTAGGCGTCAAAGGAAGGTTCATCTGCAGAAGCCGCCTACGACACCAGGAGCACCCGACCTCCAAAAGCCATTCAAGGGCACTTGTTTCAAGTGTGGCGAGATTGGACACCGAGTTAGGGACTGCCCATCCCGTCAGTAGCAGTACTAGAGCGTTGTTCCCTCGACCCCGACATTTTGCGGTCGACACCAGAGAAGATTGACACCATCAAGAGCTGTACGCATGCTATGTGGACTTAGCGATGTTGCAAACTTTCATTGATTTTTTGTATGTTTTTTTTTATCTATATATCTGTGTGGTTTGCTTTGACTTCGTTTCGTTGTGAATTTCGAGGACGAAATTTTTATAAGGAGGGGAGAGTTGTAAGACCCGTACCCTGAATTGCCCTCCGTACGTTTAGTTTCCGGTACCGGTACGTCCCGGACGGACCAGATTAGAGAGCTTTGATCGCGACCCTGATTTAGTACTGTAACGACCCAAGACTTGTACCCTTGCGACCGCGCGGGCGCCACGATTCCAACGCCGCGCGGCACGCCCCATTGCGATACCCGGTGTGTAAGATGCATACGTTCGTGCAATTCGAGGTGGGCCACGCAACGCGCGTGTGGCGTGGGCCCCACTTGCACAATTCCAACAACATGTCAAATCTATCACCATCACCCTCACCCATACCCCCATCATTATCTAGCCATCATCACCATACCCACCCCATCCTCTCTCACCAAAAGTCAACCACAACCCATACCTCTCATGCTCTCTCCCATCATCATCATCATCATCATGACATCATGCACCCCCCTCTTCCCATACAAGAGCCATACGTGGGGGGGGGTGGCTTCTCAATTGCAAGATTAGAGAGAGAGAGAGAGAGAGAGAGAGAGAGGGAGAGAGAGAGAGAGAGAAGAGAAAGAAGAGAGAGAAGTAGAGAGATTTGAGAGATTGAGTGAGTTTAGAGAGAGATTTAGAGGGAGATCAAGAGAGAGAAAGAGAGAGTTAGAGAGATTGATGGTGAAGATCAAGCTTGGAGGACCCCGATCATCATCCGGACCGTCCGATCGGCAATCCAACCGTCCAACCATCATTGTGAGTGCACACCTTTCCCCCTTTTTTCTCGTTTACTTTTCGTTTTCTTTCCTTGGTCCCACCTTGTGATGGGCAATGAGATGGATGGGCTGGATCGTCCATGAATGGGTCCCACCCTTTGATGGTGTGGATCCCACTTTGGGACCCATTGTGTGGCATATTTAGTGTGGCCAACAGCCACCATGATGTATGTAGTTCATCCACGCTGTCCACCATGTGGGCCCACCATGTGATGGCCCAGCTGATGGATGGAGCGGATCTGCACGTGTGGACCCCACAAGTAAAAATAAAAAATAAATAAATAAAATATATATGAAAGGGGGCCACTGGACAGTCAGCGTCCAGAGGACGCTGCTGCCCAGCAGCTCCCGGGCTGAAAGCCCTTTGGGCACGACCGTGGGTTCCCACTTGTGGGACCCACCTTGATGCATGTATTCGATCCACACCGCCCATCAGTTTCTCCAGCTCATTTTGGGGTTGGATACCAAAAATGAAGTAAATCCAGATCTCAGGTGGACCACACCATAGAAAACAGTAAAGACAAGGATGCCTACTGTCGAAACTTCTTTGGCCCACCGTGATGTTTGCAGGCGGAATCATCTGCCCAATATTGGGCTTATTAGGTCCCCAACGAGCTGGGAAACCTGATGAGCGGAGTGGATCGTCTCCAAGTGGACCCCACTTGATATAAACAAAGAAAAAAAAAGAGAGGAAAAACAAAAAAAAAAATATGAGAACGTCCAGACGCTGGACGTTCACAGCGTCTGGGACGCTGGAACCGTCCAGCGTCAGGACGGTTGGAATGGGTCCCCACTCGTGGGACCCACCTCGATGTTTGTGTTCCATCCACACCGTCTATCGGTTTTCCCATATCATTTTATGGCCGGGACCGAAGGATGAAGCCGATCCAAATTTTTAGTGGGCCGCACCACATGAGACAGTGGGGTGAATGATGTCCACTGAAGAAACTATCTCGGCCCACGCTGATGTTTGTAGACCCTGTAACATACCCAATATTAGGCTCTATGGGTTCCCCTTGAGTCGGAGAACCTGATGAACGGAGTGGATCAGTCCCATGTGGACCCCACATGGTATGAGTGCAAAAAGGAAAAAAAAAGAAGAAAGAAAAAGATAAGAAGAAGAAGCAGCAGCGTCCGGGCGCTGGGCGTACCAGCGTCCACGGACTGGCTCGTGCTGCCAGCTGAGGCCCACCCTGTGGGTCACACCATGATGCATGTGCTGTAATCCACACCGCCCATCCGTTTGGGGAGATCATTTTAGGTCATGACTCCAAGATTGAGTCAGATCCAGGTCTCAAGGGGGCCCCACCACAGAAAACAGTAGGGACAGTGGCCCTACCGTTGAAACATTCTTATGGCCCACCATGATGTTTATTTGAGATCCAACCTGTTCATAAGTTCACACATGCATGTAAGAAGGGAAAATAAAAATATCAGCTTGATCGAAAGCTTGTGGGCCCCACTTGAGGAGAGGATATAAAAATAAAAAAATAAAAAATAAATAAGAAAAAAAAAATAAAAAAATAAAAAAAAAATACGAGAGCTGGCCACTGGACAGACAGCGGCCAGGGGACGCTGCTGCCCAGCGGCGCAGCCCTCTGGGCATGGCAGTGGGCCCCACTCGTTGGGCCCACCTATAATGTATGTGCCTTATCAATTCCGTCCATATGTTTCTCCGGCTCATTTAGTGGCTGAGCCCAAAAGTTAAGCATATCCAAACCTCAAGTGGGCCATGCCACAGGAAATAGTGGGAATAATGATCTCCACCGTTGAAACCTTCCAAGCCCTACAGTCATGTTTATTTGTCGTTCAACCTGTCCATAAGATCATATGTACATGGGTTAATGGGAAAACAAAAATATTAGTTTGATTTAAAATGCTTGGGGCCCATTTGGGTGCTACGCTCTATGGGTCCCACCGCGATGTATCTGTTTTATGTATGCCGCCCATCCGTTTTTCCATATTATTTTAAGGGCCGGGGGCCCTCATAATGAGGTAAATACAAACCTCAAGTGGACCACATTGTAGGAAACCGTGGCCATTGATGCCCACCTTTGAAACCTTCCTTAGGGCCATTGTAACGTTTATTTTTCCATCTAACCAAAGGTGATGGGGCCCAACTTTGGGTCCCACCTTGATGAATGTTGAGTATATCGTGTCGTTCTTCTTGGCAGGGGTGTGGGCCCAGTTTTAGGTGGGCCACACGTAGAAAATAAGGGTGATTGAATGCCTACCATTGGAAACTTTTCAAGACCCATCTGTTATGTTTATTTGCCATCCTTCCTGTTCATAAGTCACCCAGCCATGGGTGGGGTTCCACACGTGTGGTGTGCGGGCCCCACCATGGTGTTTGTTTGCCATCTCACTTGATTAGTGGGAAAGCACAAATATTGAGTTGATCCCAAACTGTTGGGGCCCATTAATGTATGTGGCTTCCCCACTCCTTTGTGCGGTCATCCCCAACCACGGGTCCATCTTGTTATGCATGTGTTCTATCCACGTCAGCCATTGGCCTCCATGGTGCGATATGTATGTCGGCCATCCATAAGGACCGCCTTAATTTTTGTGCTTGATCCAAACCATCCGAATGAATGGACCCTAGCATGTTATGTACAGGATGGCCCTTGGGACCACCTTAGCGTGCGTGTTCGAATGACCGCGTTGTCCATCCCGTGGATCCACCTTGATGATTAGTTGTGTAAACCCTTCTTGAAAGGTCATATAGATCTGGATGCATGGGAATCCCTAAAGTTTGCTCGATCCAAGTCACAGGGCTACCTGCTTAAACTCACCCTGTTGAACCGTCTTTTCAACTCACCTTGTTAACTCACCATGTTGACCCGCCTTGTCAACCTGCCTTATTGACCCACCTTGTTGACTCACCATGTTGACTCAGCATGTTGATTGATCTTGGTAACTCAGCTTGTATACTCATATGACTCACCCCTTCTACCCTTGTACCCAAAGACCACCATATCGTGTATATCTCATCCACACCGTCCGTTTACCTTTAGGGCGAGTGTGGGGCTCATCCTCGACGTTCGTATGTCATCTAGGCCATCCATTATATGGAGCCTATCTTGTAGCATGAGGTTAGACCTGTCGTCCCTTTTTGGACTTCATCGTGTTGACCATCTATCTCATATTACACTACCATTTATGATTCTCTGTCATGACCTGTCTATCTTGCAACCCGTTCTATGACATTCCTTCTACGGACCATTCATTGTGTTCATCTCTACTGTACTACAGGATTATGGGTCTCGGCATGATTTTGAGTATTCCACTCTTGCCGCTCAAGTAGGTTCTACCTTTGATGTGTCGGTAGTGTATTCAATCAATTTCTTTCCATTTGGGTTATCTGAATATTGAAGGTTAATCCACACCGTTCAGTTGTTGGACCGTCTGTGCTGTTGTATACCATCCATTTAGATTCTTATCCCTTTATGTTTGCTTGTATTATAAGTGAATTATCTTTTTATGCTATTTTTAGTATGTCTGTTGCCACACGTAGTGTTATTTGGAATACTCATATGTGATCTTTATACTATATGCTTCGACGACCACCATGCATGTGTAATGAGTATGCATCCCGAATCACCATTGTTAGTTGGGGACCACTAGGGCATAAACGCATTCATAAAGCATTCGAGATGTAGTCGCGCAAATGTAATTCACGTGCTCTCTATCGCAAACCTCTCCAATAGGTATGGGACTATTCGAGGACAGGAATCTATCATCCTGACTTACACTGTATGGTAGGAATAGCTTAGCATACCTTGTAACCCTTGGTGCGAGATTCCCTGGCTAGCGACATCCCGCACTATGACTCGATCATTCATATGTGTCCCCTCATCTTAATCATAACTCAAATAGGTTGGACCAGATTGATTTATTGCCATCGTGGTAGATGGACTACTTGTTGGCACTCATACTGTATACTTGACTCATGCATCATGAATGCTTGGCTCATCTGATTGTCTTGTATCAACCGGCCATATCGGCCGTGATTGTCGTGCAGTTCATTACCAGCTGACGGTGACATTGTGTTTGAGACCTTATAGTTTTATGGTGCTCTTTGGAGACTTGCACGGGCATGTCGTCCCACGTTTGTATGCATGGTTGCATTTCGCACCGTCTGCTTGTGCCGCATATAGCATGGTTACTACGTTGCAACCACAGCTCCATCGTGGTTTGCAGGAACACCGGAAATATGTTATCTTTAAACAGGATGCCAAAGATGTCCCTGGGTGAAAGTCCCTGATCCCGTTGGTACCAAGGTGGGTGCTCCATTCAAGGACCGGGTGGTTTAATCATACACCAGTATGCCGAATACCAAACGGCGGTGTTATCCACTGCACGTGGTCAGTTTGGAAGGAGGTCTGACCTAACCTGCCGGAAGAGTGTTGGCAAAGGGGGTTGAGTTTGACCAGCTGTAAGTAGGTCCGCTATTGCACCAGATAGGCTTTGGCATTCTACTGGTGAGTAGTGAGGTCTGTGAGACCCCGGTGATGTTCCGTTTTAGAGATGGTATTGGTATCAGTGATGTGACTGATGTTCTGTATGGTGTGGGACGGTCCTGATGTGGGCGGGTGTGATGTGGGCGGGGCTGTAAGCCTAGGCGAGCTACCACACTGGGCGAGCTACCAGTTCCGAGTCCTGCATTACTTACGTGACTGCGTTATGACTGTTCGTATCTGGACTACTGTACTGAGAGGTGGTGATTTGTATACATGCATTGGATCATTGTATGTGACATTAGGCCCTGTAGGCCATTGCACAGTATGAGTATATAGCCTTGGTAGGCTAGTTACCTGTATTGCACGCTCGCATAGCCATGGTAGGCTAGTTATATGTATTGCATGCTTGCATAGTCGTGGTAAACTGGTTATTCATATCACATGATCGTGTAGCCTAATTAGGCGGAGTCTTGGTTTAAAGTTCTCATCATGCTTTACTGCTTACTCTGATATTTATCATGCTTGTCATACGCATTGTGCACGCACACACGCACTCACAAAGCTTCGTTCGAAGCTTATGCGCGTTTGTTACGCTGCAGGTTCTACCAGAGTATATCAGCAACGTTGAGTTGGAGTTAGGAGTGCAGTAGCAGGAGGTGCCGGATTGTGCACAGTTTTTATATTTACGCATTGTGTATTTACTTTTCAGTACTGTATATAAACGAAAAGATTTAGTGGAAATATTGTGTTTTGTCTTTGATGGTACTCATATGGTGATGCTCATGTTAAAAAAAAAAAATTAGACCCTAAAATCCTCCTTGTGGTATCCCAGGATCGGAACCTGGCGTGTGGGGTTAGGATCCGAGATCGGGGTACTACGGAGGCTGCGACCTCTGAATTCGGGTTACAACGAATGGACGTCGAGAACCGAATTTGGGGCGTGACAGCCCCGATCTTTGACGCCATTGCTTTGCCAAGGCTTCATCTCCAAGATCAGCTACCTTGGATGTGATGCTCCATTAGAGATGCCCAAGGTGCTTGGGAGGGTAGGTTTGAGATCTCTACAACTTATGGGAATGAGTTGTCTAGAGAGTCTCACCTATAACGATCACATCATAGAGTATTGGATAGGAATATGACTATCAAGATCAATCTAATCTCTAGAGATCAAAAGAGGGACAAGTGCATCTTCTTCTTGTGTTTTGAATGCTCCATACTTGTGATGAATCACAAGGAAGATCACTTGTTTGGGTTAGGAATAGGGCTCTTAATGATCTTCAACAATGGTTGCTCCTATCTCCTAAAAATTCCCTTTCTTTACTCAAAAACGAATCCCCCATCTTAAATAGATTTTCTTTCAACGGTAAAAAAACGGGCAGATTCACGCATCTCCGATTGATTGGAAAAAGGTCCGATTGATCGGAGACATGTTCGATTGATCAGAATTCAGTCTAGAGAATTCTCTAGAGGATATTCCAATTGATCGGAAACATGGTCCGATTGATCGGACTGACCCCTTCCGATGGATCGAAAGATTGTCCGATTGATCGGAAATATGTCCAGTGGATTTTCAAGGTTGCTAGAACAATTTTCGATTGATCAGAACTTCTGTCCAATTGATCGGAGTCCTATCGGAGCCAATGTCCAATTGATTGGAGATCAATCGAAAACTGCTGTTTGAGCTTTTTTATTACAGCAGCTTCCACCTCTTTAATTAGTCTAACTTATCATGTTTTTCATGGAGTTTTAAGACTAATGATGATGACTAAGGTTATACCTAGTTGGTGCTTGTCATCTAAGAGGTTATGGTATTGGGTAGGTTCAAGGCAAAGCACACCAAGGCATCTCTTTTACATGTTTCTTCATCCTTGATGTATCTGGTCCGTCTTGAGTCTTCGGTCTTCATCTTCATTAAGCTCAACCGACCCTAGACACACTGACCTAAGTGATTGACAAACAAGGTGCACTAGTATGCCACAGAAAAGTGCACTAACAGGCTCATGATGTTTAGGAGAATTTCTTGAGTTCTTAATTATTTTGAATGGTTTTAGACCTGTATGCTCCGAGAAATCAGATTCAATACACTTTAGACCTTGGATTCTTGTGTGGGAATTTTTAACCAAAGTTCTACTTTACTAAATTTCTGAGTTATGTGTGATTTTGTAAGTGATTTGAATGAAATTCAAATCATAATCTAGTTATGCTTTGTGATAGAGTTTAATGACGATTATGATTATGATTTTAATCTATTGGAACTAGGATTGATCTATGCAATTGAGTGTGCTCAAGTCCTAACTTGAATTGAGGGAATCATGTATATGAATCACACATATGGCAGATTGTTTGTTATAACGGCCCTATGATCTGACTAGATAGGATTTGATTTCGATTCTAGTTGTGTAATTATGAAACCACAACGAATTAAGCATCAAAGATTACTACAAGTGTATCCTTGAACCCCTAGTGCTCTTTTACATTGTTTACATTCATTTTTAGCTCAAAATATCTATCTACATTCAATTCCAAAATCATGTTTAGTCAGTTCTCAATTAGAAACCATTGGAAGTGTTTTGTGGGTTCCCACACAAGTCCCTATGGATCGACCTCGGTCTTACCGAGATTATTACTACATCGCAACCCTACACTTGGGGAAGCAAACAACCTCCATTATAATCTAGCTATCTACTCTTAATTCCTAGTTTATATTATAGTTATCTCAGTTCTCTTCTCAAACAATCTGACTATCTGAGAGAGAATATTTTCATATTAAGATTAGAGAACTGAAATTGCAACTTTTAGGGAAACTTTTTAGAAATCCCTAGATCCATCTTGTTCGAGATATATTGGTTTATCTTTTTCAAAGATCGGATCACTGCATTATTGAAGCTTCATCTCTGCTAAGCTTCAGGATCTTCTACTTCAAGAAGATTGGTAATATCCTTACTCTTATTTCTTTAGGTTTGTTTGAGATTGCCCGTGAAAATCTCATTTGGGGTTTTTGGTGATAGCCTATGAAAATACTTAAGGTTTTGTTGTGATAACCTGTGAAATCACAAATCATTATATTATATCAATTTAAAGGTGAACCTATGAAAACCTTATTATAGTGGAAAGCAAAAATTACAAGGAAAAGTAATTTTGGGATGGAGTAGGTGCAATATTTTTTTTTTAGCACAGAACCACTATAACTCTGTGTTGTGGTGATTGTTTATTTATATGTTTGATATTTGTGAAATATTAAATCGTGACATAAGGTTGTCCTACTTAAGTTTTTAAGTGGAAGGTTATCAAACAATTTGAATAAGATTTTAAATTGTTTATTGATTTACTTATTCTTGTTATTCTTGTGCTTTTACACTGATTGTATTTTGAGATTGCAAGAATTTGGTGGTCCTATTTACCCCCCCTCGAGGACATTTATAGCTCCACCTTTTTCACTAGCTGACTGTAGATTCGAAGTAATTGGCTAGTGGCAACTCTAGTCTTATACGAACCTTTTTTCAAATACACAACAAAGTGTAAAAAGCCCTCGAAAGAGGGAGCCCGTGGAAGCGACGATTCGCGCCCTCAAGAAACACAGATCTCAACGTCCACAATAGGGTAGGTGTTGACTTTGAGGGGTTTGATTGCATGGGAGAGAGGGAAATGTAGGAGCATTTGTGTCCATATAGGGGGTGTAGGGGATATTTTTTAGGGGCTTTATAAGGGGAGAGGGGTAATGATGTGTGTGGGGTTTGGGAAAAGGCTATGGGGGCAGGGTGATCTTTTGCCAAAGTAGGTAAGGTGATGTCATCATAGGCCTTTTAGAGATTCCCTAGCAAGTGGGCTCCACATGCCATGCGTAAGCACATTGGAGTGCTCACCTGCTTCGATCTTCATAAATGTATGTATCTCTCAAACTGGGTATTACAACGGGTGTGCCACGTGATGTTAGAATCACAGCGCTTGTGCGGTTGGTAAGTGTTAAAACTAGAAAATGCGCAAGGTAATTTTCTTGTGTTTCGTTGTTCTAAGGGGTTCTGAGTAATAAAGACATTCACTGAGAATCATAAGCAATCACGAAGTACGTAAGAGGAGGTATTGCAAGATGAATTTTATTCTAGAGTTCCGAATTCTTGTATATTCCAGGCCGTGATCTAGCACAAGCCCTTAATGACATCAATAGATGATCACCCTTGATTAAAAGGCAAAAGACTAAATGTATGCAAGTGTCTTAGATAAATTAAATAAAGAAAATGAGAAAGTATTAATATAAATCATGCACACCATAGAGCACAAAGAGATTTTTACATGGAAACCCTTGCAGGAGAAACCACGAAAGCGACAAAACTCCATTATAAATAATGTTTGTACAATAGATGGAGTATTCGAGAAAAGGCCCGGATAAATTGAGCAAGTGACTAAGTCATCGGGGACTATGGTCTTTGAATTTGCGGTCGTAGAGACCTATGTATTTTTTGCTATAAATCGAGCCATCGTTTTAGACAAGCCGAATGTCTATGTCCCGTACCCTTTTGGGTTGGTCCGAGTCGAGAGACTGTCAGGGTTTTTAATTGAGTGGTGCAATGTTGGGCCGTCTTCCTGTATTTTTATGACAGGTGACCATTGGAGTACATGAACTACGACTGCTGGATGACACAACTCAAAGTCACCACCTGCTTTCTTTTTACACTGATGACCATAGGAAGGCACATCGCAACTACGGCTCAACTTACGAATTTTGATTCGGACGGGTAAGGCATTGGCTAGCTTTTGTAATGACAGTTCATAACAAATGTTTTCAGTGTTGTTGGAACTCTTCAATCATGGTTTCCAGTAGTAACCATAGTCCCTTTTGGTTAGTCTTGAGCCTTAATATGGACTAAACCCTAGTTATGCAATGAACATAATCGATACAAAGTTCCTATAATCAGTTGTTGAATAAGGCTGGAGTCTGTTGACTCATCCTCAGAGGTTATCTCGGTCCCACACCTTTGTTGATAGCTAATACGTAATGAGAGATAAGAAGAGAACCTGCTCATGCATGCATAAATGTGCGGGATATTGTAATGAGACAAGGGATCTTTGATGTACAATGAATGCAGTTGAATGTATATCATATGAGATTAATTGTATGTGATAGATACAATAGAAGATATGTCATGTGAGAATGAATGTATATGAGAATACAATAGTATGTATGCCATGTGAGGTTGAATACATGTTAAGTAATGTAAATGCTAGGTTAAGCAGAGATGAGTGCTGGATTAAGTAAGATGAATGCTAGATTAAGCATGGATGAAGGCTAAATTAAGCAAGATGGGTGTTAATGCATGAAGCAAGCAATATTATCTAGTCACAGCTTGTTAAGCTCTTAAATGTGTATCTTCTAACCCCATTTTATCACCAACTACGCTTGAAATATATGATTAAAGACTTAACTAATGCATGGTTTTATGGTTGTAGGAATGAGAGAAAGAATTCATCAATTGAAGGCATAGAGATGCTGTTTACAAGCATTGAAGATCAAAAGACCAAGCACCAAAATGTGGAAGAAAGAAAGCAAAGGAGAGAAGAAAGAGGGCAGAAAAATGCACAGAAGACCGGTCGTCCGACCGGTCATCCATAGCCCAGGACCGGTCATCAGACCGGTCCAAACACTCAACAGGAGGACCCCTGCTTCGGACGACCAAACATTGCTGAACCAATCACGACTGGTCGTCCGACTGGTCGGCCACTACTCAGACCGGTCGTCCGACTAGTCACTGAATTAAATTTTAGGGTCGAATTTCCAGAAAACTCTTTAGATTGTTTTTAGCCTTTTGATACCGGTCGTCCACGAGCTCAGACCAGTCGTCGTCCACGAGCTCAGACCGGTCGTTCAACCGGTCGTTTGCGTAGCAAAGCTTCTTCTACAAGCTCCGAATTTTGCTGCGCAAAGCGTAGTTTTTGCAGGATTTCTCAAAGTTTCTTCGCACCTAGGGCCCCAAACCTATAAAAGGACTCCTCTAGCTCATTCCTAAGGCATCCTAGAAGAGATTTACCATGGTGGGAGGCGGCGGAAGTCGGATTCAGAGTTCTACAACTCCTCCTAGTTTGTTCTTCTAGTTTTATGTTTTTCTTAGTTGTTTTCATGTTTTCTTGGATCATGAACGGCTAAACCTTTTAGCTAGGGCTAAGAGGTGAAGCTTGTAGTGAATCTAAGATGTTTTAATTCGTTTGTTTTGGTTTCAAGTTGGATTATTAGTGAAGAACAATGGTTTGAAGTTTGAATAAAGTTCTAAGTAGTTTTTTTTTAATCTTATGATGGCTCATGGATGTTTAGAAGAATTGCTTAAGTTCTTAATTATTTTGAATGGTTCTAGACCTGTACGCTCCAAGGAATTGGATCCAATACGCTCTAGACCTTTGATTCTCATGTGGGCACTTTATGCCAAGAGTTCTACTTTTCTGGAATTTCTGAGTTATGTATGATTGTGTATGTGATTTGAATGAAGTTCAAATCATGATCTAGTTATGCTTTGTGACAGAGTGTAATGATGATTATGATTGTGATCTTAACCTATTGGAACTAGGATTGACCTATGCAATTGAGTGTGCTCAAGTCCTAACTTGAATTGAGGGAATCATGTACATGAATCACACATATGACAGATTGTTTGTTTTAACTGCTCTATCATCCAGCTAGATAGGATTTAATTTCGATTCTAGTTGAGTAAGTGAGAAAGCACAACGAATTAAGCATCAAGGATTGCTACAAGTGGATCCTTGAACCCCTAGTGTTCTTTTACATTGTTTACATTCTTTAGTTTGAAATTGCTATCTACATTCAATTCTAAAAATCCTGTTTAGTTAATTCTCAATTAGAAACTATTGGAAGTGTTTTATGAGTTCCTACACAAGTCCCTATGGATCGACCTCGGTCTTACCGAGATTATTACTACATCGCAACCCTACACTTGGGGAAGCGACAAGTTTTTAGCGCCGTTGCCAAGGACTTTGACGGTTTTCACAAAATTTCTGAAAACAATTTTTATTTGAGATTTTTAGGAGTCCTTTACTAACTTAGTTTGTTTACTTTATTTTGTTTTTGTAGGAATTCTAAGAGTCGAAGTAGTCACTTCAAATCAAGTTTTTC
Organism: Liriodendron chinense; assembly: GCA_003013855.2. Classification (NCBI taxonomy): domain Eukaryota; kingdom Viridiplantae; phylum Streptophyta; class Magnoliopsida; order Magnoliales; family Magnoliaceae; genus Liriodendron; species Liriodendron chinense. The sequence goes on along the minus strand of ML058480.1, from coordinate 2,137,501 downwards.
TAATTTTTTACTTTTATATTTCTGAGATTTCCATGCCACATTGGGTTTGGGATTTTAATAACCGATTAATTAACGAAGGGGGAATTGTTGAAGGGATTGATAGGGAGCCACGTGCTAAGAAACGTTTAGACTTTTCAATTTTGTCTGAAATTATGGCTGGAAATCAACCCAACCCTATGGCCAATCAAAATCTGGGCCAAACCGAAACAGGAGAGAATGAGGTTGAGAATGTTCCCTGACCTAGAGCACTACATGATTACTTGCAACGTACAAGAGCGAGCACTCCCTCATGCACAGTTTTTCCACATAATGCAAGGAACATAGATCTTAAACCAGAAGTAATCCAACTCCTTCCCAAATTCCATAGACTAGACAGTGAAAGTTCTTATCAACATCTTAAGGAATTTGATGAGGTGATAGCCACAATGCACTTTGCAAACGTAACGAATGATGTAGTGAGACTTGAATTATTTTCTTTTTCCCTTAAAGAAAAGGCTAAGGCTTGGCTTCATGCATTAAGGCCAAGATCGATTGGTACATAGACTGAGATGACTAGGAAGTTCATTAAAAAGTTCTTCCCTACTCACAAAACGATCATGTTGAGGCGCCTTATAATGAATTTTGCTCAAAAAGAGGATGAGACCTTCTTCCAATGTTGGGAGAGGTTCAAGGACTTGTTAAATGCATGCTCACATCACGGCTATGAAATTTGGCGGGTAATAAGCTTTTTCTATGAAGGACTGACTTCACCCATGCACCAATTCATAGAGATGATGTGCAATGGAGAATTCATGAATAAGGAAGCCGAGGAAGAATGGAACTATTTTGATGTCTTGGCCGAGAATGCACAGTCTTGGGATACATCTAAACCAACAAATCCCAAGACAAGCCAACAAAAGGAAAAATGAGGAATTTATGTCCTCTCAGAAGAAGATAACATACGTGCACGTGTGAAATTGAAGAAAGGAAAGACGATTAACTCAAAGGACGTTAAAATTGTTTGCGGAATTTGTGCCGGAAATCAACATGCAACACAGGATTGTCCCATAATTTCTGCATTCCAAGATATCTTATAAAGAACAATCAAATGTCATAAACAGTTATCAACGGTCATTTAGTGCTCCAAACTCAAACACGTATAACTCTAGTTGGAAGAACCATCCCAACTTCAGTTGGAGGAATGGACCAACTGCGAATGGAAACAACACCCCCAAGCTCAACCTTTACTAGGTTCGTCCCTAATAATCACACCAAAAGCTACGCTAGAGGAGATGTTGGGTGCATTTGTATCAGTTCAAGCTGAATATAACAAGATTAATTCTCTGAAAATTGATGGGTTCATGCAAGAGCAACTGAAATTCAATAAAAAATCATCTCAAGCCATTAATGACTTGAAAACCTCAATGGCTAGAGTTGAATCTCATCTCAGTGTTAGGAAGAAAGGCACACTTCTTGCCGAACCTCTCCCTAACCCAAAAACCCAATTTGAGATACAAGACACAAGCTCATCCTCCTAACATACGGAGTATGTTCAAGCTATCACCACCTTGAGAAGTGAAAAAATAATCGATAAATCTAATTTGGTGAAGGTCCCAAAGCCTAATGATCTGAAAATTTCTAAAGAGAATGATAGCCTAAACAACACTCCATATGAGAAAGAACTGGAAAGGCAATACAAGTCGATTGCCCCGTTTCCCTGAAGGTTGATTTCACCCAAACCTTTAGACAAAAACCTGAAAATTTTAGAGGTTTTTAAGCAAGTGAAGATCAACATTCCATTGTTAGATGCTATAAAACAAATACCATCTTATGCCAAATTTCTAAAGGAATTGTGTACAGTCAAAAGAAACACAATGTTCACAACGAACTATTTTTTTACTGAGAATTTAAGCGTTATTATCAAACAATAGGTGCCCCAAAAATACAAGAATCCAAGTAGTCCAACCATCTCATGCATCATAGGTGACTACTGGATCAAACAAGCCTTACTCGATTTAGGGGCAAGTGTTAACCTCATCCCATACTCGGTCTATGAACAACTTGGGTTAGGTGAATTGAAACCCACCAAAACCACACTCCAACTTGCTGATAGATCTATTCGTATACCGAGGGGGGTGATTCAGGATTTCTTAGTCCAAGTCGATAAATTCTACTATCCAGTGGATTTTATTGTCTTGGATACACATCTCGTGATGGGAACGGGTGCTCAAATTCCCGTCATACTTGGCCACCATTTTCTAACTACCTCAAATAATATTATTAATTGTAGAAACGGGCTTATACAAATGTCCTTTGGAAATATAACACTCGAGCTGAATATATTTGATTTATGCAAACAACCACAGGAAGTTGATGACGAAGTCCACGAAATAAATCTAATTGAATCATTCATGGAAAATATATCCCCCTTAGCATTCTATTCCGATCCTTTGGAGGCATGTTTGGCCCACTCTCATAAGATTAATGATGACACGATACGAGAGATGGATGCCATTTTGGATGTTATACCGATACTTGATAATAAAAGATGAAAGGCAATATTTGAACCTTTACCCTTAAGCGAGAACAATCCTCTTCTATCTAATATCAAGGCACCGAAGCTCGACATAAAACAATTACCAAATGATTTAAAATATGTATATTTAGGTCACGATGAGACATATCCGGTGGTGATTTTTTCCCACTTGGATGAGAAGCAAGAGAGTAGGTTAATAGCCACTCTAATAGAGCATAAGAGCGTCATCGGATGGTCAATTGCGGATCTCAAAGGCATAGACACACTGATTTGTACTCATCGCATACACCTTGAGGAAAATGTCAAGACATCTAGGCAACCACAAAGACGTCTCAATCTAAACATGACGGAGGTGGTTAAGGCCGAAGTGGTGAAACTATTGGATGTGGCTATCATCTACCCAATATCTGATAGTCAATGGGTGAGTCCAACTCAAGCGGTGCCTAAGAAATCTGAAATAACTATCGTAGCCAATGCCAACAATAAACTCGTACCAACCAGAGTCACTACCAGTTGGAGAATGTACATTGACTACAGGAAGCTAAACACAGTCACAAGGAAAGACCACTTCCCCTTACCATTTGTTGATCAAATTTTAGAAAGGTTGGCGGGTCATTCCCACTTTTGCTTCCTTGATGGGTATTCGGGGTATAACCAAATAGACATCGCCCTAGAAGACCAAGAGAAGACAACATTCACTTGTCCATTTGACACTTTTGCCTATCGAATGATGCCGTTTGTACTATGTAATGCCACTGCCACTTTTCAGCGTTGTATGTTGAGTATTTTTTCTGATATGGTGGGCACGATTCTCGAAGTCTTCATGAACAATTTCTCTGTATTTGGTTGTAACTTTGATGAGTGCCTTATGCACTTAAAACTATTTTGAAAAGATGTGAAGAAAAGAACTTTGTGTTGAATTGGGAGAAATGTCACTTCATGGTTCAAAAGGGAATAGTACTTGGTCACATCATCTCACAAAATGGAATCGAGGTGGATAAAGCTAAAATCGATCTTATCTCTAACATTCCACCACCCAAGAGCATATGAGATGTGCGGTCCTTTTTGGGACACGCCGGATTTTATAGACAGTTCATTATAACACCCCAAGATTTCGGCTCCCGTGTACATCACGACGGCCGAATTTCCAAGATTATTTGGAATGTGTGAGGGTTATACCCCTTACATAATTTTCACACAAACATGCACATTTCATACTATTTGGAAAATCATGAGCAAGACGGTGAAACCAAACTTATATATTATTTCATTAACTAAACTAAATTATCAAACCATGTAACCATCATTCAATAAAACACCATGTTCATAACTACATCCTCCCATTGGGACTTATTACAATTTCAAATACTAAAATAAATGCTAGAACTATGAATGATTATGCAGTCTTGTCTTCCACCATCTGCTCCCACGAGCCATCATAATTGTCTCCTTGAGGCTCGGGCTCCTGAGGATCGTTACCTATATGTTCTAAATTATTTCCACAAAACACCGTCAAAAGCGGCATAGTGAAGAACTACTTTAAGGTTAGAAATAATAATCGCATAAAAATCATAACAAAACATCCATTACTCTTTCTTAATGCAATGCATGATAATGCATGACCCAGCATAGAAATCCTTAGACATGCCGCCAGGGGTTTTGGGACACGCAAGCCATAATTTTGCCCGACCACATGAGAAAGACACTCATAGCCCAAATCCACACGTGACAGTGTATGGGAAAAGTAGGACGCTCTAGCCTATTCTCAAATCCAAACACCCACATGGAGCCACGTGCATGCATGAGTTAGCCATTCTTTATTATTATTTTCAATTTACACCAAGCCACTTATCGTCTAACCAACCTTTGGTACCACCACATCCTTCCTTATGGTTCATCACTCATCAAAATAGTCTTAACCGACGCATCACATCCCAGGATGGCGGCCCGTACTATTAAGCTTCGTAACAACTATGCTCAACTATCGTCTTATGGAGATCCTTAACAACTTTAGGAATAATAATAATAATAATAGTAAATATAATAATAATAGTAGTAATAAATAGATTTAACAACCACTTAATTGGGCGATCTTGATACCACCACCACAGATCAGGGTGGCCACTTAACCGGACAAGCTAAAAGCATCGTCTCAGGTTAGGGCAACCTCTTAACCGGGTGTTCCGATATTCATCACCACAGATCAGGGTCCATCCATATATATAAAAGGAATATAGCAATATGAGAATCTCTATTAGACAGTCACAACTATTCTTTATACAGTATAGAAAGAAAGGTGGTCCCTTTAAAGATGGTTATACAAATCTCATATGTGCAACAAACATAATTCTATTCCTTACTAGTTCTCTAAGTCCAATGAATATCCTCATCACCATGAGATGGAAAAAAATATCTAAAAGCATTCGTATATAGTTAATTAAGGAGAGAATAAATAAACACATGTAAACAAAAACACATAAGAATTATCAACCTACAAAATATGAAATTATTAATCCAATCTTAAAGGAGCTCTCACCTTATGATCTTCGACTTATTAGAGATATAAGATGATGAAATAGCAAGATGGTACTCCTCCTTTCTCTTACCTCCCTCTCTCTCTCTCTCTCTCTCTCTCTCTCTCTCTCTCTCTCTCTCTCTCTCTTCTCTCTCTTTCTCTCTCAAATTCGTGGGTGGGGTCACCTTTGGCTAAGAGAGGCCCTATATATAGAGGTAGGGTTGGAATTAGGGTTTGGAGGTGCGTACGTAGTAGAAATATGGAGAGGGATGTGCACGCGGGGTCTTGTGTAACAGCCTCTCGAGGTGGGTTTCTCAAATCTTAATATTCGGATGATCTTTGATCAATTCCATCCGTTCATCTTATTAATCTCGAAGAGTAGAGTCAGAATACGTAAATTTCTTAATGATCCACATTCTAGATTGGCCGATCCTTAAAAATGGCCTGACGGGTGCTAAAATGGGCTATATCTCAATTAATGGTCTACACTTGATGATCAGGGCCCAAATTTTGGAAAAATATGTAGTCATGATAGGTAAAAAATTGTACAAAGTTTAGTGGTTGATTGATGATGAGGAATGCCTAGATCTAAAATTTCAACTTTTGGCGGAAAAGGAAGGGGCTGGCTTTGTGGTTCAACGGTGTAGGATTGTAGATCGGGGTCTAAATTTTGTGTAAACTCGTAGTCATATGAGTATAATAGATGGTCCAAATTTGAGAAGCGATTGATGGTGAGAAGTGGGTAAACTGAAAGGTTCAAATTTGAGAAGAGTTGGTAACTCGTTAATTTCTAGAACGGGATAATTTCGCACATAAGAAAGAGGCTTATCAATGTGGGGCAATCAAATCACACTATTGGTCCATGATAAAGACGATCCAAGTCACTTATATGAAGAAAAATATTCGACTACGACTAACCATCTACTTTCCTCACTCGATGGACATGAAAATCAAGGGTTAAGGCCTGATTTGACAATTTGACCACTTCTACTATGATTTAAGGGCTGAAATTTGATGTGTAAGGTTAATATGTGTCCAAAAGCTCAAATCCAGGATTTTGCGTTTTAATGATTGCTAGAAACATGCGTACTTAAAAATGGTCAGTTAACTTAAGTTTAACTAATGGCATTTTTGTAATTTTTGCAAATATTCGAGTTTAACGAAATCTAACTCTTCTACATTATTAATGAGGTCATTCTAAGCAACTTTAATAAAGGGTACTTCATATGATCTCCTACGGATGTCCCGTTATTTGAATTTTAATATCAATGGCCGATATTTAATATAAAAAAATAGAAATAAATTTCAGAAAATTTTAAAATAATTACGGTAAATTCGTGGCGTTACAACTCCCCCCACCTTAAAACTAAACTTCATCCTCGAAGTTACCTGAATGTACGGTGAAAAGGTGTGGATAAGCTTTCTTCATTTCTTCTTGGGTCTCCCAGGTTGCTTCCTCTTCTTCGTGAAACGACCATACAACTTTTACTAGTGGAATGACTTTCCTTCGCAGTACGTGCTCTTTTCGGTCCACGATACGCAGTGGTTCTTCGATGTATGACCCGCCACTACGTACTTCGATCTTTTCCCATTCGATCACGTGAGCGTCGTCTCTGTTGTACTTCCTCAACATTGATACATGAAAAACGTTATGGACGTTTGCTAGCTGCAGGGGCAAGGCCAGGCGATAGGCTACTTCACCAACTCGTTGGAGAATCTGGAATGGCCCGATGAAACGCGGAGCTAGCTTTCCCTTCTGTCCGAACCTCAGCATTCCTTTCATAGGCGATATCTTTAAAAATACATGATCCCCTTCTTGGAACTTCAGATTCCGTCGTCGGTTATCTGCATAACTCTTTTGCCTGCTTTGAGCTACTTTTAGGCGCTTCCGAATGATGTCAATCTTTTCTGAGGTAATTTGAACAATTTCCGGCCCAATCAAGCTTCGATCTCCTACTTCGGCCCAACATTGAGGCGTGCGACAAGGGCGACCATACAATGCTTCAAATGGTGCCATACCTATACTTGCCTGAAAGCTATTGTTATAAGCAAACTCTGCCAGAGGTAGGTAATCTTCCCAACTTCCCTTAAAGTCCAACACACATGCTCGCAACATATCTTCCAGAATCTGGTTCACGCGTTTCGTCTGACCATCCGTCTGTGGGTGGTAAGCTGTACTATACTTGAGCGATGTTCCCATAGCTTGTTGCATCTTTGACCATAATGATGACGTATAGCGTGAATCTCTATCTGATATAATCGATACCGGTACCCCATGTAAACGTACCACTTCTTTCACATACAACTCCGCCAATTCTGATACCTTCGCCGACACTCGGGTCGCAACAAAGTGAGCTGATTTGGTGAGGCGATCTACTATCACCCAAATGGCGTCATGATTCTTTCTCGACTTGGGTAAACCCGTGATGAAGTCCATAGTAATATGCTCCCACTTCCATGTAGGGATCTCCGGTTGTTTCAACAATCCTCCTGGCTTTTTGTGCTCGGTTTTTACCTGTTGACACGTGAGGCACTTAGATACGTATTCTGCGATCTCTCGCTTCATGTTATTCCTCTTCATGTCCTGATACATCTTCATGCTCCCCGGGTGAATCGTTAACTTCGAGCGATGTGCTTCGTCCATCACTTCCTTCTTCAAACTTAGTTTATTTGGCACACATAGACGGTCGTGAAAACGTATGCCTCCATCTGATCCAATTCGCCAATCTACATTTCTTTCATTGGCCATAAATTTTTTCATTATTTCCTGCAATTCGTCGTCTTGGTTCTGTGCATCAATGATTTTACGCATCAAGGTCGGTTCTACTACAATATTATTCACTTTCACTACTTGGCTCCCAATATTTAATTTTACATCAAAATCTTTTATAAAATTTAGCATTTTCCACTTCTTGAGGATGCAAGACATTGTTGTCTCATGCACCTTCTTCCTACTGAGGGCATCAGCCACTGCATTAGCTTTCCCAGGGTTATAGCACAACTCTATCTGAAAATCCTTAAGTGTCTCCATCCACCTTTGTTGACGCATATTCAGATCTTTCTGCTGAAATAAGTACTTCAGGCTCTTGTGGTCGGTGTTTAACTTGAATTGCTCCCCATACAAATAATGTCTCCAAATCTTCAAGGCAAAGATCACAGTTGCTAATTCTAGGTCGTGTGTGGGATAGTTCTGCTCGTGTGGTCTCAATTGGCGAGAGGCGTAAGCTATTACTTTATCTGCCTGCATCAATACACAACCCAGGCCTGCTCGTGAGGCATCGGTATGGACTACAAATTCTACTCCTTCTTCAGGCAATACCAGAACTGGGGCTGTTGTTAACAATTCTTTCAGTCTTTGAAAAGCTTTTTCTGCCTTCGTGCTCCAGACAAAGCGAGTATTCTTCCTAGTTAACTCGGTCAAGCGGCGAGCGATCTTTGAGAATTCTTTGATGAAACGACGATAGTATCCTGCAAGCCCTAGGAAACTTCGCACTTCGGTGACTGAGGTTGGTTGGATCCATTGGCGGACCGCCTCAACTTTGGACTGGTCGACTGCTATCCCATCGCGAGTGATTACATGACCAAGGAACTTCACTTCTTCTTCCCAGAAATCATATTTCTTTAACTTAGCATACAATTGGTTGTCCTTCAGTGTCTGCAGAGCTATTCTTAGATGCTCGGCGTGCTCTTCCTTACTCTTCAAGTATATGAGGATATCATCGATGAAAACAATAACGAATTTATCTAAGTAGGGCTTGAATACACGGTTCATCAGCTCCATGAATACTGCTGGGGCATTTGTCAGTCCGAAGGGCATGACAACAAACTCATAATGTCCATACCTCGTTCTGAATGCCGTTTTGGAAATATCTGCATCTCTCACTCTTAACTGATGGTACCCGGACCTTAAATCAATCTTCGAAAAGAACTGGGCTCCTCTTAACTGATCGAAAAGATCATCAATACTTGTTCTTAATAGTGGCTTGGTTCAACTTTCTATAATCAATACACAGGCGAAGCGAACCATCCTTTTTCCGTACAAAGAGGACAGGCACGGCCCAGGGAGATACGTTGGGGCGAATAAATCCTTGCTCTAGGAGTTTTTCTAACTGTTTCTTCAATTCTTGCAATTCTACAGGAGCCATACGGTACACTGCCAATGTTATAGGTACTGTACCGGGCACGAGATCAATGGCGAAATCCACTTCACGCTTCGGGGGTAGACTAGGAATATCTTGGAACACTTTAGGGAATTCAGCTACTATGGGGATTTGGTCGACTGATTCTCCGACGCACATCAACCGTTCGATTACTTCCTTCCTCTTCTTACCTTGGAACACTACCGGGTCGTGGCTCGGGAGAGACAATGATATGGTCTTGGCATGGCAATCCAAATTCACCCAGTGCTTAGAGAGCTAGTCCATTCCCAAGATCACGTCGAAGTTCTTCATGTTTAATACAACTAGATTTGCTTCGAATTTAACTCTGCCAATGGTTAAAGGACACCTTCAACATTCCTTTCTTAGTTCTACAATTCGACCGATAGGTGTTGCTATGACCACAGATTCACCTAAGCGTTCTACCTTTAAGTTTAATCGAGCTACAACTGATGCAGCAATAAAAGAAATGGAGGCACCGCTATCAAATAAGACAACTACTGGATCATCGCCGATAAAGATAGTACCTTCGATGGCGCGGGGGTCTTCTTCCACATTATCTGGTGGAGCCATAGCGTAAAGACGTCCTTGTCGCTTTTGGTTTGGATTTGGTGCATCTCTCTTCTACATTTGAGGACGGGCTGCTGCAGGTGTTCTGAGTGCTTGATTCTGCTGTTCTGGTTGACTCCCCTTAGGCTGGGAGGCATTCTTCTCATCTGCAGCCTTCTTGAAACAATTGATGGCCTTGTGTCCTAGCTTTCCACAGTAGTGACAGTTGAAGGGGTCCCGGTTCTGTTGCTGATTGGTTGGTGCTAGTCTTGACCTCTTGTCAGGAATGGAAGGTGGGTTTGGTACTGCTCTGCTTTTCTGGCCTACTTGTCTTGTTTGATTTCATTGCTGGATATAACGTTCAGTGTCTTTCTCAGCGATCATTGCTCGATCTATGATCTCTTCATAAGTACGCAGCTTCAATATGCTAATCTTTGACCAAATACTAGGTCTCAAGCCTTCCTGGAACTTATGGATCTTGTAGTCCAGGTCTTCTACTGCTGAGGGTAGGTAACTTGACAACTCAGCGAATTTGTCTTCATATTGGGCTACGGTGAGGTTACCTTGCTCTAGTTTCAGGAATTCAGACATCTTCTCTTTCCTATATGCTTCAGGGAAAAATTTGTCACAGAACTTGGCATGGAAAGTGTCCCATGTCCACTGGAATCCTTCTAGGACTCTTCTTTTTGTTGCCTGCCACCAAACGTAGGTCGCCCCCTCTAATAGGTATGTAGCTAGGGTCACTCGGTGTTGCATGGGGCAAGCCAGGGTGTCTAGTGCCTTAGCCACTTGCTTAAGCCAATAATCCGCCTTGGTAGGGTCAGGGTTTCCATGGAACTTCTCAGGATGTAGCTTCAGGAATTTCTCAATCAGGATGGTTTCTTCAGGAAGCATGAACCGAGGTTGATTTGGCGGAGGAGCCTGTCTAGGTGCTAGGGGTACTTGAAATTTTTCAGGTTGATTTTGGGGTGTTGGTGTGGTTGTCTGAGTTTCCACTGGAGGCGGAGGTGCGGTTTGAGTAGAGGTTGAATCGGAGTTTGGCCAGGGGTCACGATCGTTATTAGTTGTTCGAGGGTGGCCTGGTGACGGGTTTATTGCTCATGCTGTTGGGCTTGTTGTTGCTGAATGATACTGGTGAGACGATCGAGTGCGCCTAACATAGCTTCCCAAGGTTGTAGAGCATTAGAGTTTCCTCCCACTGAAGTCATTGGTGGATTTGTATTAGGACTCGCAGTGTTAGCCATGGGTGGTGACTCAGGTTGGGGTGAGGCCGCGGAAACGTTTCTTGAAGATTTTCTCTTAGGGGCCATCAAGCTGAAAATAAGTGTTCTATAGGTTAGAGGTCACTTCTAAGGTGAAAATTAATGAACTCAAACCAGAAAGTTAGAGTTAGAGGTTCACCTAGCTCGTAGTTTGGGAATCTGATACCCAGGACCTGATCGCGCTCTCGAATTTTTTTCTCTCAAACCGGAAGTCCTTTTCCTCTGAAATTTGGAGGGTAGATAGATGATTAGGTGGGAAATATCTTAAATTTTTCTCAGAATAAAAATCTCATGATAAAGTACAGTTTTGAGCAAAATATGTGCTATTGTCGAAATTTTCCTGATTTAATTAGACATCGGATTGATCTGAAATTTTATACGGATACTGGGGACTGAGTTAGGAATCTCCAGAAAAATTTATAAAATTTTCTGAGATCTAAAAATACATTTTCTAATGTTAGAATTACAGATGGGTCTAAAAATCTGCCCTAATTGAAATAATTAGAAATAAAATAGTTACTCCTAATTATTTATGGAGAAAATTCACAAGATTCAATGAATCAATGATTCAAATATGGGGAATAGATGAGAGCCCAAAATATTTAAAAAAAATAGAAATTTCTTTCCAAAAAATCCTAAAATGTTGAGATTTCTAAGTTCCACGACTACCCTAGTAAATTTCAAGGAACCTAAGTGTGGGTCTCTAAGTTCATAACATTACATACCATTAATAGGATTGAATCTAAATGATTTGTCTCTAGTCATTGGGGACCTAGGCCCTAAAATGAGTTAATTATGATATGGATTTAGGCTTCCCGCCCAGAGGTCCCATTTTTCTCTGATACCAACTTGTAACACCCCAAGATTTCGGCTCCCGTGTACATCACGACGGCCAAATTCCCAAGGTTATTTGGAATGTGTGAGGGTTATACCCTTTACATAATTTTCACACAAACATGCACATTTCATACTATTTGGAAAATCATGAGCAAGACGGTGAAACCAAACTTATATATTATTTCATTAACTAAACTAAATCATCAAACCATGTAACCATCATTCAATAAAACACCATGTTCATAACTACGTCCTCCAATTGGGACTTATTACAATTTCAAATACTAAAATAAATGCTAGAACTATGAATGATTATGCGGTCTCGTCTTCCACCATCTGCTCCCACGAGCCATCATAATCGTCTCTTTAAGGCTCGGGCTCCTGAGGATCATTACCTACATGTTCTAAAGTATTTCCACAAAACACCGTCAAAAGCGGCATAGTGAAGAACTACTTTAAGGTTAGAAATAATAATCGCATAAAAATCATAACAAAACATCCATTACTCTTTCTTAATGCAATGCATGATAATGCATGACCCAGCGTAGGAATCCTTAGACATGCTGCCAGGGGTTTTGGGACATGCAAGCCCATAATTTTGCCCGACCACGTGAGAAACGGGACGCTCATAGCCCAAATCCACATGTGACAGTGTATGGGAGAAGTAGGACGCTCTAGCCTATTCTCAAATCCATACACCCACATGGAACCACGTGCATGCATGAGTTAGCCATTCTTTATTATTATTTTCAATTTACACCAAGCCACTTATCGTCTAACCAACCTTTGGTACCACCACATCCTTCCTTATGGTTCATCACTCATCAAAATAGTCGTAACCGACGCATCACATCCCAGGATGGCGGCCCGTACTGTTAAGCTTCATAACAACCATACTCAACTATCGTCTTATGGAGATCCTTAACAACTTTAGGAATAATAATAATAATAGTAAATATAATAATAATAGTAGTAATAAATGGATTTAACAACCACTTAATCGGGCGATCTTGACACCACCACCACAGATCAGGGTGGCCACTTAACTGAACAAGCTAAAAGCATCGTCTCAGGTTAGGGCAACCTCTTAACCGGGTGTTCCGATATTCATCACCACAGATCAGGGTCCATCCATATATATAAAAGGAATATAGCAATATAAGAATCTCCATTAGACAGTCACAACTATTCTTTATACAGTACAGAAAGAAAGGTGGTCCCTTTAAAGATGGTTATACAAATCTCATATGTGCAACAAACATAATTCTATTCCTTACTAGTTCTCTAAGTCCAATGAATATCCTCATCACCATGAGATGGAAAAAAAATATCTAAAAGCATTTGTATATAGCTAACTAAGGAGAGAATAAATAAACACATGTAAACAAAAACATATAAGAATTATCAACCTACAAAACATGAAATTATTAATCCAATCTTAAAGGAGTTCTCACCTTATGATCTTCGACTTATTAGAGATATAAGATGATGAAATAACAAGATGGTACTCCTCCTTTCTCTTACCTCCCTCCCTCTCTCTCTCTCTCTCTCTCTCTCTCTCTCTCTCTCTCTCTCTCTCTTTCTCTCTCAAATTCGTGGGTGGGGGTCACCTTTGGCTAAGAGAGGCCCTATATATAGAGGTAGGGTTGGAATTAGGGTTTGGAGGTGCGTAGTAGAAATATGGAGAGGGATGTGCACGCGGGGTCTTATGTAACAGCCTCTCGAGGTGGGTTTCTCAAATCTTAATATTCGGATGATCTTTGATCAATTCCAATCTGTTCAGCTTATCAAGCTCGAAGATTAGAGTCAGAATACGTAAATTTCTTAATGATCCACATTCTAGATTGGCCGATCCTTAAAAATGGCCTGACGGGTGATAAAATGGGCTATATATCAATTAACGGTCTACGATTGATGATCAGGGCCCAAATTTTGGAAAAATATGTAGTCATGATAGGCAAAAAATTGTACAAAGTTTAGTGATTGATTGATGATGAAGAATGCCTAGATCTGAAATTTCAACTTTTGACGGAAAAGGAAGGGGCTGGCTTTGTGGTTCAATGATGTAGGATTGTAGATCGGGGTCTAAATTTTGTGTAAACTCGTAGTCATATGAGTATAATGGATGGTCCAAATTTGAGAAGCGATTGATGGTGAGAAGTGGGTAAATTGAAAAGTTCAAATTTGAGAAGAGTTGGTAACTCGTTAATTTCTAGAACGGGATAATTTCGCACATAAGAAAGAGGCTTATCAATGTGGGGCAATCAAATCACACTATTGGTCCATGATAAAGACGATCCAAGTCACTCATATGAAGAAAAATATTCGACTACGACTAACCATCTACTTTCCTCACTCGATGGACATGAAAATCAAGGGTTAAGGCCTGATTTGACAATTGGACCACTTCTACTATGATTTAAGGGCTGAAATTTGATGTGTATGGTTAATATGTGTCCAAAAGATCAAATCCAGGATTTTGCATTTTAATGATCGCTAGAAACATGCGTACTTAAAAATGGTCAGTTAACTTAAGTTTAACTAATGGCATTTTTGTAATTTTTGCAAATATTCGATTTTAACGAAATCTAACTCTTCTACATTGTTAATGAGGTCATTCTAAGCAACTTTAATAAAGGGTACTCCATATGATCTCCTACGAATGTCCCGTTATTTGAATTTTAATATCAATGGCCGGTATTTAATATAAAAAAATAGAAATAAATTTCAGAAAATTTTAAAATAATTACGGTAAATTCGGGGCGTTACATTCATAAAGGACTTTAGTTCACTCTCTCGTCCTTTATGTAACCTCCTTAAAAAAGAAAACTCATTCGAGTGGACTGAAGATTGTCAAAATGCCTTTGACAAACTAAAAGGTATGTTGACATGTGCTCTCATAATGCAACCATCTGATTGGAGCCTTCCTTTTGAAATTATGTGTGATGCAAGCGACTATACCATTGGGATTTGTTAGGCCAGAGAAAAGAGAAAAAGCCAAACGTCATCTACTATGCAAGTAGAACCTTAAGCTCAGCCCAAGCAAACTACACTACTACAGAAAAAGAACTTTTAGCCGTAGTTTTTGCTTTAGATAAATTTAGGTCCTACTTGATTGGATCCAAGATCATCATATTCACCGACCATGCTGCGTTTAAGTACCTTCCCTCAAAGAAGGATGCTAAGCCACACTTGTTAAGATGGATCCTCCTACTCTAAGAATTTGACATAGAAATATGTGATAAGAAATGAGTAGAAAACGTAGTGGCTGACCATCTCTCTAGACTTGTTCTCGCTGATTCCCTTAAGATGACCGCGATCAATGACATGTTTCCTAATGAACAACTTTTTAAAATCTCCCAATTGCTATGGTATGCGGACATTGCCAACTATCTTGCTACAGGTACAATTCTAACACATTGGAAAAAAGAGAGATAAGGATAAGTTCTTCAATATGGTGAGAAAATTCCTATGGGGCATCCCGTACTTATTCAAGTATTGTCCCGATCAAATCATAAGGAGATGTGTGCCGGATGATGAACAACACAGTATCATCTCCTTTCGTCATTCTCAGGCGTGTGGTGGCCACCTTTCGGCTAAGAAGACCACAGCTAAAATTCTGCAATGTGGGTTTTATTGGCCTACCATGTTCAAAGATACCCATGAGTTTTATAAAACATGTGAGCCTTATCAGAAATTGGGAGGAATATCCCGTAGAAATATGAGGCCACTCAATCCCATCTTACTAATAAAAAAATTTTATTGTTGGGGCATCAATTTCATGGGTTCATTCCCATCTTCTTTTGGAAATTTATATATTTTGCTTGCTATCAATTATGTTTGAAAATGGGTCGAGGCGATTCCATGCCGAAACAATGACCATAAAACAGTCATTCGTTTCCTAAAAGAAAAAATCATTTCGCGGTTTGGAACACCTCGAGTCATTATAAGCGATAGAGGGTCTCATTTTTATAACTGCCCGTTTGAAGCTTTAATGAAGAAATATGACTTAAATCACAAGGTGAGCACTCCCTATCACCCACAAACAAGTGAACAAACTGAGATATAGAACAGGAAAATTAAACATATTTTGGATAAAACAGTGAACGCCGATCACAAAGATTGGTCGCTTCGACTTATCGATGCACTCTGGGCTTATCGTACCGCTTTCAAGACCCCTATTGGAATGTCTCCCTATAAACTTGTATATGAGAAATCTTGTCACTTACCTATGGAGTTAGAACATAGGGCATATTGGGCAATAAAGAAGATGAATTTTGATTCTGACAAAGCAAGCTTGTTGCGCAAACTTCAATTGAATGAACTTGCAGAACTCCGGAACGAGGCATATGAAAATACGAGAATTTACAAGGACAAGATGAAAGTGTTCTATGAGAAGAACATCCTTCGTAAGACCTTAATGATTAATCAAAATGTCCTTATGTATAATTCTCGGCTACATTTATTTTCGGGGAAATTGAAGTCTCGATGGACCGATCCTTTCATTGTGAAAACTGTTTATCCATATGGGATTGTCAAGTTGTTGAATCCAAGGAACAGTAATATCTTTAAAGCGAATGGTCAATGATTAAAGCTGTTCTTTGAGAATTTTTCTTCAGAAGGTATGTCCATACCTCTGATCAATCATGTGTATCACGATATTTGATCTCCTAGTCTGATGGAGGTATATAGTAGTTAGGATTAGGATTTTGCTGCTTTTGGTTTACTTTTTCATAGGTTTATTTCAAGGAGGTAGAATTCCATTTTTTGTTCTCTCAAGTACTCTCATTCTTCACTCCCTTTATTTTATAATTGCTCTCATGTTTTGCTTATTGCATATCTTTTACATTAAGGACAATGCAAGATTTGGTTGGGGGGTGTGGGATCACTAGGATGAATCTAGTGTTTTGTAACATCTCAAGCAATATGAAGAACATTTTTCAGATTTTTTCTACAAATTCAAAACTCCATTGGAAAACTTTGTTTCTATACATTTGGGATGGTGTAAGTATAAGAAAAAGGAGAGGCAAAGTGAGTGAAGTTAAATATCTTGAACAATCTCTAAGATACTAGTTTTATATGTGAATTCCCCTATTTTTATGATTGATAGAAGTTTTGAACATTTTTACACCTAGTTCACATTACACGATTCTCATGCTTTGAAGGGATTATGTAGAATTTTGAATTAGCTAGGTTTTGATTTAAGGTGTTGAGAAACCAAGCCGAGGTACTTTGTCCATCCTTGTCCATGGGAAAATAACGAAAGATATGGATTTCTAAAAATCCTGTCTAATGTATATGAAAAGGAAAGGAAGGATGAAAACATGGGAATGATTGAAAATATGGTGGAAAATTCTGAGAAGGGCTACCTATTACCAACCGAGGGATGATCTACCCGTAACCAAAGCCGAAAATTGGACGTAGTGTGAAAGCCATCAGAAGGACAGTAAGGTAAATTCCTGTCAAATGCCTGTTGTTGATTTGTACACCACCAAATCCATACCTTAGCCAATTCATGAAGAAGGTAACCTCGGAAATCCATGAGATAAGCATTCACTAAGCACATTAGGTTAAATTGTTTGGATTTTTCTATTTATCAATCAATTGGCAAGAATTTCATATGAATACTTGGTATGTTCTGGAAAGTTCAAGGTTTCAACTTCTATCACTGGGCATTTCTGAATTTTTTCACTTGCATATCATTGAGTGTATAGAAGCATAGTTTCTAAAGGAGAGTTGGGTTTTGAAGAATGAAATTTGTTTCACGTGGTTGGGGTGTGTGTTAAGCTCTTAAATGTGTATCTTCTAACCCCATTTTATCACTAACTACGCTTGAAATACATGATTAAAGACTTAACTAATGCATGGTTTTATGGTTGTAGGAATGAGAGAAAGAATTCATCAACCTTAAAATTCTAAGTATAATTCTAGATTTTTGATATATCCACAGATCGACCTTAAAATATCATGAATATTTCACCAGACTTTGGTGTTTTAGCATAATTAGAGTATTTCATATTTTTTGAATGGTTTAAATTTGAAGAAAACCCCTCCATTCAAAAGGTGAGATTTTTGGCGAGTACCAAAAAGTTATGATTTGTACTTCGGATGAAAAATTAAAATCTTCATTGTTAGGAATTTATTTTTTTAGTATTTTTTATTGAATCCAAATGGGGGTACTTCCTTATTTACATAAATCACTTAAACTTTATGTAAATAAGGTGTGCAGTGTATAGTGCAGGTGCAGGTATGCAGTGCAGTGCAGTGCAATGAAGACAGATGTGCAATGCAGTTTTCAGAGGTGCAGAAATGGCTATGTACTGGCATAGGTGGTGGGCGCATGTGAAGAGAGAGTGAGCGCATGTGGAGAGAGTGGACGCATGTGGGGAGAGTGAGCCCATGTTAGGAGAGAGTGGGCGCATGTGGGGACATGCGGGAGCTGGTGGGCGCATGTGAGCATGAAGGGAGGAGGCTGGTGCATGTGTCCCTTGATGAGAGGGAGTGGGCATATGTGTTCCCTTCCGATGATGATTCCGACGAAGGAGATGGGCCCATGTATCCCTTGGTGTGGGTGCATGTGTCCCTTGGATGCTCTCCCTCTCTCTCAGCTTTCTCTCCTCTCCATACTGAGGGGTTAGGGGTATTTATAGCAGAAGGTTACATGTACAGAGCCAATCAAAATCGAGCAAGGGGATTTCCGGCTGCATGTCCCTCTTGGCACCTTCTAGACTTAGCATTTTTTAGCATTTCAAGCCGAGCGCATGTGTTTTCTACACTTGCGTGCCTCCACGAAAATGACCATAACTCCTTCGTTACAGATCCGTTATGGATGCTCTTATACTCGTCAGAAAGCTATTTCGGCGATCTACGTAATGAAACTATAATAGTCACCTTTAGAATTCTCTTTTATCTTCAAAAGTGAGCCACAATTGATCAATATCATTAATAATGCACGGTCTTCGGTGAATGACACATTTCTCCTTCCTTACAACTCGGAATTAGATGATCTTAGACTTATCGAAATTGTGACTTAATATGAATTTCCATTACATATCATTTTATTTGAATGTATATTGCTTGTGTAGTCATCCTCTGAATGGAAGTGAGCTCTTCACTGATATCTGTTCTCATATTTAGAAAAATTCAGGCTTTAGAATCCGAATGTTCACTCCAATGGACAGGTACCTTTTTGGGGATCAAAGTCGCTGAAGCTAGAATACTTTTAGCATTTAATCATGTTATTGAATGAACGAGTCGGCTGGTGAATGGTCAAATGCTGTTAATTTCGGTAGTTTCTTTCCAATTCGAATCCTTCATTCGGCTCCTAGAAGGGGAAAACGTCCTTCGAGGTAAGCAGGTGGAAATATGCATTGCGCAACATCTAAATTTAAAAGTTAGGGGTTTTGGGGCATTTTGAATCATTTGGCGGCAATATGCATGTCCATATCATCTCTGGAATGACAAATTTCAGTTATGGGTGTGATTGCGCGAGCTGCTCAAGCTCGGACCGCATCGATGCTTTACTACTTTTCTAACTGCTGCTAGGTCTGTTACTAACTTGGACTGATGTATTCGAGTCGTCACTTCGTCTTTTATCATTGGTGATATTTTGAGCCCCAACAGTAAGGTATAGGTCTCGGGTAGTTGTTGTACTAAACTAGGGTACGTAATCCATGCTCGACGATTTGGTCCATCTCAGGTGTGTTGGAACTAAAAACTAAGTGTACAGAAGGTCTTAGGGGAACACGAGCCTTACAAATCACTCGTGGAATAAGAATTTTCTAATCTAAAATTTTCTCATTACTTTCCTGTTATTAATTCAATATTTCAAAATTAGTGGGCCCACTTTTGTAGCCCACCCAGGACTTGAAAATGTCACAATTTTGAGAAACTGTGCATATATATATATATATATATATATATATATATATATATATATATATATATATGGGCTTATTACAATCATTATGTCTAATTTCATTTATGTATACTAATTTAGGGTATTATAGTTAATTTACTTAATGTAAATTTTGAAAATGCGTTGGTAGTCTAACACGACACCCTACGCATATGCAAAAGCTTGGCGGAGCAACTAGAATTATGACTAAGTATTAGAGGGGGGTGATTAGGATCTTTTTGAAATTCTTTTTGCCTACTTAACAACTTTAACAACTTAAACTAAGTAAGCAAGAATACTTCGGCTTCTAAGCCTAAGTGGGTCCAATCACAAGACTAGCATATGATAAGTAATAAGAAACCTAGTCTAAGCATGCATAGATTATCAAATGATTAAACTAATCAAGCACCTAATTTATGCAATCTAAGTAGACTATATGAGAATGGATCACAACGGTTAAGTCTACACAACTTAGTGAAAGTATATCTTGTGTGTGAATGTGCCTATCTAGTGTTAAGCATACATTCTAATTAAGCATTCATAATTAAAAAATTAAACACAATGCATAATAAGAAATTGTTAGTGCACTTTTCTATGACATACTAGTGCACCTTGTTTGTCAATCACTTAGGTCAGTGAGTCTGGTGTCGGTTAAGCTTAATAAAGACGAAGACTGAAGACTCAAGTGGCCCTGCAGCATCAAGGGAGAAGAAACAAGTAAAAGTTGTGCCTTGGTGTGCCTTAACCTTGACAAAACCATATCTCAAACCTCTTGATGACCTTGATCATATTAGGTATACATTTAGCCATCATAGATTGGCCCTAGGTGTTCTAAAAGATCACACATACTATGGCTAAATAGATTGGGTCGTTAAATAGTGGGTCAGCAAAACAATTGGCTAAACCCAGGCCTGTCCAACCAGTCATGACCGGTCAGCTGGACTGGGCTGACCGGTCAAGATCGATTAGACTAGCTTCCACTCTAGACAGCAGTGTGTGGTGTGCACAGCCCTCTGGGCTGACCGGTCTTGACTGGTTGGCTGGTCTGGTCGACCGGTCGGACAGACCCCCCATCAAGACAACAACCTCACTATCTTGCCTGGCCATTGGCTAACCGGTTGTGACCGGTGGGGACAGGTCGGGATTAGCCATTTTTGCAAGTTTTCTGTCCGTTTGGACCTTTTTTATAAAGTGGCTTGGGGCAATTGTTAAGGGATGTCAAGGGATTTTGAGAGGAGTGAAGCCACCATTGTTGGAAACCAATTGAGGCTCATTCCCAACCTATGCAAGGCATCTTCCTTGTGCTTTAAACACAAGATTGGAGCATTCCAAGCTCATGAAGAAGATGACCTTCATCTCCTCTTGATCTTTACAGCTTGGATCTTTCTTGATAGTCAAAACCATATCCAAAGCTCTAAGATGGGATCGTTGTAGGTGAGTAACTCTAAGCAACCCATTCCTATTAGTTGTAGAGTTCTCAAACCAATACTCCTATCACTTTGGGCATCTCAAAGGCATTACAAGAAAGGTGATTGATCCAGTGTAGCTGAGGCATTGGCGAGGCAATGGCAACACAATCAGGGGAGTAAGGGAAGCTGATTGAAGCACGGGAGAGCGGAGATCAAGCAACTCTAACTGGCGCTGAACAAGGGGCTCATCTGACAAGTAAGGTTATTTTTGTTGAGAGTTCAACCACTCAATTCCCTGTGGGAGTTGAGTATAGAGTTTGTTTGTCAAACTCGAACTAGGGACGTTGGCCGTTCCTTGGCCTGTTTGTCAGCCTAAAGACTAGGGGTTGTTTGGCACTCCTTGGCTCGTTTGCTGAGCCTAAATAAAGTCTCCAAGGGGGAGCCTCCGACATGAGAGTGAACGTGCTTCAGGTTTAGAGTTAGCTTATGTCCAAAACTCCAGTTGGGTTGAGAGTTAGCCCTATGTCCAAAACTCCGGTTATGGTTGAGAGGTGAACGGGAAAAACCTCCGTGTAAAGGTTGAGAGGTGAACCTTATTTAAAACATCCAATAGTGATGTCGGTGTACTCAAAGGAGTTGATTACTTGAACCGGGAGTGGAGTAAACCCAAAGTCGAACCACTGTACATGCTTGTGTTTGTGATTGATTGAGCACATTGTTATCTTAGCATTGAATGTTTAATTGTTAATTATGTATGCTTGATAAGAATGTATGCTACACACTAGATAGGCACATCCATACACAAGATGTACTTTCACTAGTTGTGTAGACTTGAGCTCATTAATCCATTCTCATAAGTTTACTAGGTTGCATAGATTAGGAGCTTGATTAGTTAAATCCTTTGATTATCTATGCATGCTTAGACTAAGTTAGTTATTGCTTAATCCATATACTAGTCTTGTGATTGGACCCACTTAGGCTTGGAAGCCAAAGTGTTCTTGCTTACTTAGTTTAATGTGTTAAATTGTGTAAGTAGGCGAAAAGATCCCCCCCCATAGGACTTAGCCATAATTCTAGTTGCTCTTTAAGCTTCCGCACATACGAAGGTGTCATGTTAGACTACCAATGTAATTTCAATTGGTACCAAAGCAGGTTGCTCTTCAAGAACTTAACCGTCTAGAGCAAGATCTAGTACCGGAGCATTAGCATGATGTCTAACCGAGATGGGGGTGCCACCAACGGTCCACCATTCTTTGACGGGTCCAACTACTCCTATTGGAAGGCTAGGATGAGAATTTTCTTACAATCTATGGACCGTCCGGTGTGGTTAAGCACACAACGTGGATATGCCTTGCCCACCAAACAAGTGGAGGTTGATGGAAATACAATGTCATTCCCAAAGATGATAAAAAATGGAATGACAGTGAGAGAGCTCGATACATGACAAATGTTAAAGCTCTCAATGCGATTTAGTGTGCGGTTTCCCTGGATGAATTTCAGCGTATTCTCACATGCGCAACTGCAAAAGAAGCGTGTGATATACTTGAGGATACCCACGAGAGAACTAACACAGTAAGACACTCGAAGCTTCAGCTCTTAACCACCAAACTTGAAAACATTAGGATGGAAGAGACTGAAACCTTCATGAAGTTTTATATAAAACTTTATGATATTTGCAACTCCATGTTTGTCTTAGGTGATCGGGTTCCGGAAGGAGGTATATGTAGAAAAATACTTAGGTCCCTCCCGGAAAGATTTAACACCAAGGTAGTAGCCTTAGAAGAGTGTAGAGACATAGATAAGATGAAAGTAAAAGAACTTACAGGTTCCTTACAAACTCATGAACTACACTTTAAGGCCCTTTCTAGAAAGAAAAGCATCGCTCTAAAGTCCTCTCACAAACATAAGAAAATTAAGAGTGAGTCGGAGGAAGATGGTGATGATGAAGAAGAAAAGTTAAACAAAAAATTCAAAAGATTCCTCAAATTTGATAGAAGGGGTAGCCGTGACAAGAAGGACAAGAATAGTGATAAACATAAAGGGAAGTCATCCAAATCTTCATTCGTTCGTTGTTACGGTTGCGGTCATCGTGCCATATCGCCCCAGAATGTTCGAACGGGCCTAAACCGAAAGGTCAAAAGGCAATGGCTGCCACTTGGGATGATACGGAGGAGCTCAAATCTAAATCTGGTGACTCCACTAGTGATGGGAGCCAAAATATTGATAAAGCTCTCATGGCTTTCACCACTATCTTTCTTCCCCCTAATTTAGAGAGGATCCCGACCGCTATCCCTTCTAGAAGAAGAAGAGTTCCCAACCCCTCACCTCATGCTGTTATGAGGGTGTTGAAGAAATTAGTTACCCTTAAGCCTTTGAAAATATAGTTAGTAAGGGTAGCTAGAAAGTGATTCTATAGGAATATCTGAGGATTTAAGCCTCATTTTTCTGTGTACGGGCAAATCAGAGGATTTAAGCCTCATGAGCCCACATTTGGTAGTTTAGTCTTGCTTTTAATTTGTATATTTTCTTACTAGACTATCACATGGTTAGATTAGCTAATCTTGCTGAATTACATGCTTCATTGTATGCTAATCTTTTCTTAGTATTGGTCTTGATATACTAATAGGGGAAGGTTGGTTGATTGGGCTATAAGCCCTTGTGCTTTTATTGCAAACGTATATCTTTGACCAATTATGCATGATTAACTATGCTTAGATAATTACATTTTCTTGTTAATCATGTTCCTTAGCATACTCCATGTTTTTATGTTCATACACCCTATACTCTTCTTGTTAGAATGTGTTTATTGTTTTAATTGCGACAGACTATCTACTCTTACCTTAACCTTAATTGATATATCACTAAGGGGGAAAGAATAGTTTGTCAATTGCTGACAAAAGGGGGGAGAAAGATCAAGTCCCACCAAAACTAGCTTGCTATGTTTTATGATACAGGGATTGACAGGTTATGGGGGAGCAAACTGAAGAGGAGCTGATTAGTTAGGCATGTCAAGAGTCCTATATTTAATTCATTATCAATGTAATATCTTGTACATGTATTTTATTTTGGTAGGTTAGGTTTTTGTAAGTAATTGACAAAGGGGGAGATTGTTAGTGCACTTTTCTGTGGCATACTAGTGCAGCTTGTTTGTTAATCACTTAGGTTAATGAGTCTAGTGTCGGTTAAGCTTAATGAAGATAAAGACCGAAGACTCAAGTGGCCCTGTTGCATCAAGGAAGAAGAAACAGGTAAAAGTGATGCCTTGGTGTGCCTTAACCTTGACCAAAACCAAACCCTTAACCCTTTGATGACCTTGACCATGTTAAGAAAACCTTTAGTCATCATAGATTGGCCCTAGGTGTCCCAAAAGACCACCCATACTATGGCTAATGTGATTGGGTTGTGATAAAGCGGGTCAGCAAACTAAATAAGTTGAACCCAAGCTTGTCCGACCGGTCATGACCGGTCGGCTGGACTGGACCGACCGGTTGGACAGGCCTAGTCTAGAGAACAACAATACATTGTGTGCAGGCCATTGGGCCGACCGGCCGTGACCGGTTGGACAAGCATCCCCTCTAAACAGCAAGTTCACTGTCTCTTCCTGGTTGTTGGCCGATCGGCCGGTGCCGGTCGGGACAAGTCGAGACTAGCTGTTATTTGTCCATTTTCTGTCCATTTGGACTTCTTTTATAAAGGGGCTTAGTTCATTTTGAGGGGCAAATAGAGAAATTTTGAGTGGAGTGAAGCCACCATTGTTGGAGACCATTTGAGGCTCATTCCCAACCTATGTAAGGCATCTTCCTTGTGCTTTAACACAAGATGGGAGCATTCCAAGCTCATGAAGAAGATGACCTTCATCCCCTCTTGATCTCTAGAGTTTGAATCTTCCTTGATAAGCATATCCTTATCCAAATCTCTAAGATGAGATGTTGTAGGTGAGCAACTCTAGGCAACTCATTCCTATTAGTTGTAGAGTTCTCAAACCTACCCTCCTATCACCTTGGGCATCTCAAAGGCATCACAAGCTAGGTGATTGATCAAGTGTAGCTGAGGCATTGGCGACACAACGGCAACACGATAGGGGGAGTAAGGGAAGCTGATTGAAGCACGGGAGAGCGGAGATCAAGCAACCCGAACCGACGCTGAACAAGGGGTTCATCCGACAAGTAAGGTTGTCTTTGATGAGAGTCCATCCACTCAATTCCCTGTGCGAGTTGAGTGTAGAGTTTGTTTGTCAAACTCGAACTAGGGATGTTGGCCGTTCCTTGGCCTATTTGTCGGCCTAAAAGTCTAGGGGATGTTTGGCACTCCTTGGTTCGTTTGCCGGGCCTAAACAAAGTCTCAAAGGGGGAGCCTCCGATACGGGAGTGAACGTGCATCGGGTTGAGAGTTAGCCTATATTCAAAACTCCGTTTGGGTTGAGAGTTAGCCTTTTGTCCAAAACTCCGGTTATGGTTGAGAGGTGAACCGGTAAAACCTTCGTGTAAAGGTTGAGAGGTGAACCTCATTTAAACCCTCCGATAGTGAATGATGGTGTACTCAATGGAGTTGAGTACTTGAATCGGGAGTGGAGTAGACCCAAAGTTAAACCACTATACATGCTTGTGTTTGTGATTAAATTGAGCACATTGATATCTTAGCATTGGATGTTTAATTGTTTAATTATGAATACTTGATAGGAATGTATGCTAGGCACTAGATAGGCACATCCACACACAAGATGTACCTTCACTAAGTTGTGTAGACTTGAGCTCATTGATCTATTCTCATAAGTCTACATAAGTTGCATAGGTTAGGAGCCTGATTAGTTAAATCATTTGATTATCTATACATGCTTAGACTAGGTTGTTTATTGCTTAAACCATATGCTAGTCTTGTGATTGGAACCACTTAGGCTTGGAAGCCGAAGTGTTCTTACTTACTTAGTTTAATTTGTTAAATTGTGTGAGCAGGCGAAAAGAATTTCAAAAGGTCCTAATTACCCCTCCCTACAGGACTTAGCCATAATTCTAGTTGCTCTTTAAGCTTCCGCACATACGAAGGTGTCGTGTTAGACTACCGACGTAATTTCAATTGTTAGTACACTTCTGTGGCATACTAGTGCATCTTGTTTGTCAATCACTTAGGTCAGTGAGTCTAGTGTCGGTTGAGCTTAATGAAGATGAAGACCGAAGAATCAAGTGGCCCTGCAACATCAAGGAAAAAGAAACAGGTAAAAGTGATGCCTTGGTGTGCCTTAGCCTTGACCAAAACCATGTCTCAAACATCTTGATGACCTTGATCATATTAGGCATACATTTAGTCATCATAGATTGGCCCTAGGTGTTCCAAAAGATCACCCATACTATGGCCAAAGAAATTGGGTCGTGAAAGAGTGGGTCAGCAAAACAATTGGTTGAACCCAGGCCTGTCCGATTGGTCGTGACCGGTCAGCTGGACTGGGCCGACTGGTCAAGATCGGTCGAATTGGCTTCCAGTCTGGATAGCAGTGTGTTGTGTGCACAACCCTTTGTCTGGTCTTGACCGATCGGCTGGTCTGGTCCGACCGGTCTTGATTAGCTGTAGAGTTCTCAAACCAATACTCCTATCACCTTGGGCATCTCAAAGGCATTACAAGAAAGGTGATTGATCAAGTGTAGCTGAGGCATTGGCGAGGTAATGGCAACACAATCAGGGGAGCAAGGGAAGCCGATTGAAGCACGGGAGAGCGGAGATCAAGCAACTCTAACCGGCGCTGAACAAGGGGCTCATCTGACAAGTAAGGTTATTTTTGTTGAGAGTTCAACCACTCAATTCCCTATGGGAGTTGAGTATAGAGTTTGTTTGTCAAACTCGAACAAGGGACGTTGGCCATTCATTGACCTATTTGTCGGCCTAAAGACTAGGGGTTGTTTGGCACTCCTTAGCTCGTTTGTCGGGCCTAAACAAAGTCTCAAAGGGGGAGCCTCCGACACGGGAGTGAACGTGCGTCGGGTTGAGAGTTAGCCTATTTCCAAAACTCCGATTGGGTTGAGAGTTAGCCCTTTGTCCAAAACTCCGGTTATGGTTGAGATGTGAGCTGAAAAAACCTTCATGTAAAGGTTGAGACGTGAACCTCATTTAAAACCTCCAATAGTGAATGCCGGTATACTCAAAGGAGTTGAGTACTTGAACCGAGAGTGAAGTAGACCTAAAGTCGAACCACTATACATGCATGTCTTTGTGATTGATTGAGCACATTGTTATCTTAGCATTAAATGTTTAATCGTTAATTATGTATGCTTGATAAGAATGTATGCTAGAAACTAGATAGGCACATCCACACACAAGATGTACTTTCACTAGTTGTATAGACTTGAGCTTATTGATCCATTCTCATAAGTTTACATAGCTTGCATAGATTAGGAGCTTGATTAGTTAAATCCTTTGATTATCTATGTATGGTTAGACTAGGTTGGTTATTGCTTAATCCATATGCTAGTCTTGTGATTGGACCCACTTAGGGTTGGAAGCCGAAGTGTTCTTGCTTACTTAGTTTAATGTGTTAAATTGTGTAAGTAGGCGAAAAGAATTTCAAAAGGTCCTAATCACCCCCCCCCCCCCCCCCCCCCCCCCCCCCCCCCTCACTATAGGACTTAGCTATAATTCTAGTTGCTCTTTAAGCTTCCGCACATACGAAGGTATCATGTTAGACTACTGACGTAATTTAAAAAATGTGCTCAAATACAATCTCAACGCAATGATGTAAGTGGTTCAACTTTGGGTCTACTCCACTCTCCGTTCAAATACTTACTCCTTGAGCACACCGGCATTCACAGGGAGTTTAAATCAGGTTCCTCCCAACCTAAGTGTTTTAACTCGGATCCACCCTACTGGGGAGTTTACAGGTTCCTCTCAACTTACACATTTACACCTGTGTTGGTGGCTCCCCTTGGAGACTAGTTTATGCCTGACAAACATGTCAAGGATCGTCAAATGACCCTGAAATTTAGGACCGACAAACGTGCCAAGGAACAACAAACGCCCTAGACTTTTAACCTCAACTAACAAGCCAAGGATTGACAAACCAACCTAGATCGAGTTTGACAAACAAACTCTACACTCAATTCCCACTGGAATAGAGTAGATAGACTCAACACAAATTGACAACCTTACTTGTCGGATTTAAGCCCCGTTGATACACTGCTTCAGGTTACTTCTTCTCGCTCTCCCGTGCTTGAATCGTCTCTCCTTTTACTCTCTCGATGTTGTTGCTGATGCTTTATCAATACTACAGCTCCAACGATCAATCGCCTTGCATTTGATCTTCTTGAGATATCCAAGTTGAATGGGAGCTAGGTTTTGAGATCCCTACACCTAATGAGAATGGGTTTCCTAGAGAATCTCACCTACAATGATCTCATCATAGAGTATAGATACAATATGACTATCTAGATTGGTCCAAACTCTAAAGATCAAAGAGAGACAAGTGCATCTTCATCATAAGCTTGGAATGCTCCATTCTTGTGATGAATCACAAGGAATGACTTGCTACAATTAGGATTTGAGCCTTAAATGGTCTCTAACAATAGTGAATTTACCCACATTTATAAAAAAAAAATCTCAAACGGCTATAAAACGAGCAGAAAACGGTCGCTTCAATATACGAAATACTATTTTGATTGATCGAAGCAATCTTCGATATATCAAAATAGTCAGTTCAATATATCGAAAAATATGTCCAGAGAATTGGTAAGATTGCTGGACATATTTTCGATATATCGAACTAAGTTTCGACATATCGAAACACTCATCTTGATATATCGAGATGATCAATTCGATTGATTGAAGAAACTGTCTAAAGAGTTTGTAAGTTTACTGGACATACTTCGATATATCAAAAGGTCATTTCGATCTACCTATCGAAATAAGGCTCTGATATATCAAAGACCTATCGAAAACTGCTGTTTAGGCTAATTTAATTATAGCAGCTTCCACCTCTTTTATTAACCTAATTTATCATATTTTTCTATATGATTTAAGGATAATAAGGATGACTAAGGGTTTTTTTAGTTGGTCCAAGTCATCTAAGAGGATTTGAGTGTTTTGGTTCAAAGGGTTAGGATCACCAATGTATCTCATTTAACTATTCTTCTTTATTAATGCTTCTAAATCTTCGGTCTTCAGCTTGCCAAGGCTCAACCGACATTACAACACATGGACACATGTGATTGATAAATAAGGTGCACTAGTATGTCACAGAAAACTGCACTAACAAATTTAGGTTCATATGAATACACTATACATTTTCAATGCATTTTAATTACAGGCTTCCAAACACAAACTTTGAATTATAGTGTATTGCAATTACAAGCTCCCAAACACAATTCAAGATTCAAATCACCGTGATTTCATGGTAATGGTGAATTGGATTCCAATTCATACCTATTACATGCTGCCAAATGAGCCTTTATAATTAAGTGTTGAACTATGTTTTGGATGTGTCACGTGACCATGAACATGCTTTTATGTAGGTTTTTTTTAACCAGATCCATAATTTATGAGTCTTGATGGGCAGACGCTACTATTTCTATACTCTTTAACTTATGCAACTTGTAAATAACTCATGCAACCCATAGTGGTGATGTCCACTATGAAACCATCAACGTGTGTCATTAACAAATCAATAGGTCTAAAAAACATCAGTGTGTGTAAAAATCACTCAAGGGTGGTGCCTTGCTTCCACTTTGGATCTCCCTGTTTCTTTTTTTAATTCCTATGTAAGCCCTTTGTGCTTACCGAATGTAGAGCACCAATGCCTTTCCTGTCCCTAATGCTGCAGTAATTCCACGCAACCCAATGGTGGTATTGGTGCTACCATTGAATTCACTGCTTGATTAATCGTCTGCTTGTCTTCAACAGGATTTTCCTGTTTTCCAACCATCTGATTGGTCCAGCTCAGCACTGACATTGTCAGCACTACTGCATTTAATGCAGTCAGTGCTGATATGTGCTGACCTCGACCAATCAAATGTTGGTAAATAGGAAAATCCTGTTGAAGTTTAAGCAGATGATCCAGACTCAAAAAAGCTAAATGGACTGCCAAATCCCTGACATACTAGGCAACAACAGACAACAGAATGCAATTTCTAATCATTGTACTTTCACATACATTACTAAGAGAATTTGCAATCTAAACAAACCTTTAATGCCTGTTTGGCCCGTGGATTAAATGGTATGGACTTGCATTAGATGAGATTAACACCATTATTGCACAATGATTGCATATCTAGAAATACTATGGTATTTTGGCCATCCACTGTATTCTTCCTCAAATAGAAACGCAGTATCAACTAAACCCTATTTAGTGGACGATGGATTTGTAACCAACGAACTAGATTTGTAAGTGATGTTGGTCACTTGTAGATGCATATCACTCAAATGTCAGGTGTAAAGGATGCGTATGGATGGACTACATGGATAAAACACGTGCATTGACGTGGGGCTCGCAGATGTAGCAGATTTCAAAATCCACTAGAAATCCCACACAAGACCAAATGCAATTCCACTCCACCTAATCCCATTCCTTCCCTTGTCTCGAAATGTCCCATGGAAGTTGGAACTGAATGCAATTCTATCCCACTTAATGTTAAAATGGTTTTGATTAAAAAATTATTTTTATAAAATATATATAATATATATAAAGAGGTTGGAAAATGTTTTGGTTTTTTCACTTTTGAATAGTTCCATATCGGATAAGGATGAAGAAAAAATCTAGTTTATAAGAAAGGGGTGGAGTATCTTATAGTTTCATGGTAGGAGAGAGGACTACAAAGTCTTGCGTGTTCATGCGCAGGCATGAGCTTGGTGCGGGGGTGTGAGCGTGTGAGGCAGTGTGGCTGTAGAAGCACTAGGCAATGTGGCTGTAGAGGTGCTAGTGGCGCACTTTACACTTCACGTGCGTCGTGTTGGTGTGACTACAAGGTAAGTGATGGGCTAGGTGGCTAGGTTCGAAGTTGTACTGTATTGTGAGAAAGAGATCTAATAAAGAGATCTTTGTGCCTTTTGTAAGCGGTCGTAAAGCTATTAATGGACCATTTGTAACTGCTCATGCAAAAAGGGTCCAGCACATGCAGAAACTGTTGCATGTGGCTAGCCTAACAACTATAAATGGTAAAAAAAACAGCCATATAATGGCTAGTTGCAATCTAACAGCAGCATGTTGTTCGCTCGCCTCACGTGCAAGGCTGCGATGTAGTAATAATTCTCAGTAAGATCGAGGTCGATCCTCAGGGATTGTCATAACAAAAGTTTTATAATTAGGATGGGCTAAATTCAGATTTGTAATTATGGATGGTAACTAAGAACATAAATCTATCTACTTAAGAACTAAATCAAGGAAATAAATACTAAAATGCCAAGGATCCACTAATAATCATTCACAATGCCAATTCAAATCATTCAAGCCAATCACTCAATTGGAATTGGCGTGCTATCCCTAGCCAATCAGAATATAGAGCAGTCAAATCATCAAAATGCATCTAACATAGATGAATCATCCATTGATATGGTTCTCTCATAATCAACTAAGGCATTGGGTGTATTCAATCACACAACCCAATCCTTCACAAAATAAGCAAGATCACATTCATGATTCTTCCTCAGGTCTTGTCATTAGACTTGATTTAGAAGCCTGAATTGAACCAAAATTAATACATAAACACCTATCTCAAATTAAATCAAAAGATAAAAACCCCTTCTAGTTTAGTTTTAGATAAGCTCTTAGGAAACTTAGTTTGTAAGATCCCCTGGCATCCAACATATCATAATAGATCTAGGATCTCTACAACCCAAAATCCTATCAATCAATACCCCATTAAGCATCTCAGTAATCAAAACATCCCATGTAAGAGAAATCACAAGAGATGAAGATTAACTAAAAATACTAACTTTATTTCAAACTTGAACTAGAAGTGTTTTTCATAAAATAAAAAAGTACTTGAACTAATTTGAATTAGGCATTGTAAACAACCAAAAGCTTCACCTCTTAGCCCTAGCTAAGAGGTTTAGCCAACCATTAATAGGTTAAACTAAAACTTAAAGGAAACTAATGAGAAACATAGAAAAACCGAGTTTGGAGGAGTTGCAGATGCTTCACAGCGATCTCCTTCACCTTCCACGACTTTTCAAGCCTTCTATGATGTCTTTATATCCACCCTTAGGTGTCCTTTTATAGTAGAGAGGCCCTACTGCCTCAGAATCTTCTAGAATTGCGCAATACTTATGCACTTGTGCCTCAAAAATTTGAGCTTGCTGAAGAAGTTGCTAAATTTCAGCAAATTACACTGGCTACCTGTTGGTCGACCGGTCTAGCTTGTTTGGCCGACCGGTCTAGACCGGTCTAACTTTTATTTCTTTTGGTTCTTTCTCTGTCTTCTCTCCTTCTTTCTTCTTCCATCTTTAGCCCACCTTGGATCATCATCAAGGACCATCTAAATGTGGTCTTTTGAATATCAATTTGGTATAATCCCTCTCTCATTCCTACATCCACAAAACATGCATTAGATAAACTTTTAACATGTAAATCATGCATAAGATGCAATGTAAGATGTATAAATTGGAAGCTCAACACATGTCTCCAACAGATATAAAACGGTCAGAAACTGCCATATATCAGCTTGTTTCTCTAACAGTTGTAAATGGTCCAAAATATTAATGGATCTGGACCATAACTCTTGAGCCATCATTGCCTATAAAATGAGAGCCGAGATGGTTCATTCTAACAAACACAACCATCTCTCTCACTAAAAAAAGAAGCTCAAGTACTCTTTTTCAAACCAGTGCTTCAAAATTAATTGGTTCACGTGATCTTGACCAGTGCAGTGGTATAACAACAACACAAATTTTCCTTTTCTTTATCAATTTTGGGATTCTTATTGTTTCATCTGCCAGATAAGTATTAGGAGAGTTCCATAGTGGTTCTTCACTATTACTGAACTTAAAACCACAAAAAAGGCTCGTCGTATCTGGTTTAGGGAGAAGGTCCCTTGATCGAGGGCGAGGATCACACACATTCCTAGTGGAGATGGGCTGGGTGAGGATCACACACATTACGTCTAAGGACCGGTTGGCCTTCACACATGAAGGCAGCCCAAACTCGCTAGACTGTTTCTGACCAGCTGGTTGACCGGTTGGCCCTCAACTCCGACCGGCCAGCTGGCAAGCATTCAAAAGCCTGCTCGATTTCACAATTTTCTTTTCAATTTCTATGTTTTCTTTCCTAAATATTTAGGATTCTTTTCTTCATTCGCAAGCTAGACTTAGACACATAATTAGGGTTAGGTTTAGTCTATATAAACTCTTTTTAGTTCATTATTTTGTAGCTTTTGATAATTTTCTTAATGAAATTGATTTTATACTCTATTTTTTCTTCATGGATTCGAAGATAGGCTCGTGGATTCGATGAAGACAGGTTGAGGAGTCCCTGTAGATCCGTGGATTCAGATCAATTATCTGTGGGAGAGACGGTGCTCGATCCCACAACACACCACTGATGTAGTGAGGCCATCCCTTGATCGAGGCAAGGCAAGAGCCAAAAAGAGGACCCAAGAGTAGGCTCATAAGAACCCAAGATCAAGCTAAGAGAAGAGTCGAACCAGCTGGGACAAACATCGACGAAACACCCATGCTGATCGGTTAGATGAGGTCCAGGGAGTCCCTGAACTCTGTGCACTATTTCGGCTTAAAATCGGCCGGCCGGCAGACTAGTCGGCCCTCAACTCTGACCAACCAGCCAGCTGATGCACAGAGTGCATGTGTGAACATTCTGTTTTAAGTGATTTTTCTTACGATTTTTGCTTAATTATTTTCATTTTGCAATTAAGACACCTAGGTTGCGTTTTTAGGGTTTAGTTTCCTATAAATACTTGTTTTATTTTCATTTTAGATTATTCATGATATATTTTAAATAAAACTTGGAGTTTATCTCTTATTTACTTGTAGATTCAAGTTGTTCTTCGTGGATTCGAAGAGGTCTCGTGGATTTGAGATATCCCGTCGTGGCTTCGACGAAGACAGGTTGAGGAGTCCTTGTAGATTCGAGATTTATGTCAATTGTCCCCTTAAGAGAGACGGTGCTCAATCTCACCACCTTCCACTCGCACCAAATTGTTATCAAAGCTAGGTTCTTCCTCAATGATGGCTTCTAGTGTAAGCAACGACAATAATCCTGTCGATGGTGATTCTGGGGAACAACCCCTCACATCGAGAGAGTTCATGGAGTTTCGACGAGAGCATCTTCAAGCTATGCAAGGGCGGCAAGCTTCATTCGATCGCCTCATCACGACTTTCACTCTGCAACAAGCCCCTAACGATGTTCATCCTCCTACGATAGTTGTACCGCACAACGACATTGTTTGTCGAGCATAACTGGTGGCCAATCGTCGGCCAATTGTCGAAGAGGATATCAAATCCAACGATGACGAAGTGAAGAACTTCATGCTCCGACGTCCCGACGACCGAGAAACACATGTTAATCGCACTAACCGTGGATTTCGAGGTAAGAGTGAACTCCCTAATTTCAATGATGCACTTGGTATTGAGGATTTCCTCAATCGGTTAGCCAGAGTTGAGAGATACTTCGACTACATGGGGGTCCCCGATGATTTACAAGTAAAACTTGTCGCGTACAAGTTAAAATCGGGCGCTTCCGTATGGTGGGAGAAATTGCAAAATACACGCACTCGCTAGAATAAACTTCCTATCCAATCATGGCCACGGATGACGCGCTTGCTGAAATTTCGATTCTTACCGAGCGATTATGAATAAGTATTATTTAGACAGTATTAGAAATGAAAACAAGGAGGCCACTCTGTCACGGAATATCTATCAGAATTTAATCGCCTCATGACTCGCAATGAGTTGTTTGAAACGGAGGCACAGAAAACCACAAGGTTTATCGGCTGTTAAAGGACCGCGATTTAGGACCAAGTTCAGTTGCGGTTGATCTGGACTTTGGATGAAGCCACTCAGGTCACTAAACGTGTTGAGATGCAACTAGCGAAAACCCTCACACGTGTCAATCCTCCTACGGCCCCTATGAACTATCTCGCTCAAGATCCTCTCCTTTTCAAAGGAAAGAAAACTGTTGTTGATCGTACTCAGCTCCATGTTGGCCATCAAACTACACTAGGGAGTGGCTAAGCACGACCACAACGTTCAACAATCGTACCCGGTCCAAGAAAAATTCTAAATCCGTATGGACAACTGAGGCCCCATCATTGTTTCCGATGTGGGCAGCTAGGGCACCTTTCAAATGTTTTCCCACAATGATCCGCGGCTAATGTAGTTACCACCACGAACGATGTCCAAGTCGACCCGAAAGATGTTGTTGATGGAGAGCAAGTTGAAGAAGAGGATGAGGGGAGTGACTGGATTTCAAGCGATCAAAGTGTATCCTTGGTTGTATAAGATAATACATGTACGATCGAGTCACATGTTCATCCCCAGCGTCATAACCTATTCCGCACAAGATGTACCATAGACAGGAAAGTGTGTGATGTGATTATTGATGGTAGCAGCTGCAAAAACATTGTGCCTCAAGTGATGGTAGATAAGTTGAAACTCAAGACCACACAGTATCCTTTGCCGTATGACATAGGGTGAATTCGGAAAGGAAGCACAACGAAGGTGAATGAACAATGCTCGTCTCCTTTTCAATTTACAAGGTTTATAAGGATCAAATACATTGTGATGTTGTCAACATGGATGCCTATCACATGATCCTTGGGCGTCCCTGACAATTTGATCGAGATGCCGTACATTGTGACTGAGGCAATGTTATCAGCTGACTGGTCAGATGTGAAATTAAGTCAGTAGTCTAACACGACACATTTGTATGTGCAGAAGCTTAAAGAGCAACTAGAATTATGCCTAAGTCCTATGGGGGGGGGGGGGGGGGGGGGGGGGGGGGGGGGGGTGATTAGGACCTATTGAAATTCATTTCGCCTACTTACACAATTTAACACACTAAACTAAGTAAGCAAGAACACTTTGGCTTTCAAGCCTAAGTGGGTCCAATCACAAGACTAGCATATGGTTTAAGCAATAAACAACCTGGTTTAAGCAATAAACAACCTAGTTTAAGCATGCATAGATAATCAAATGATTTAACTAATCAAGCTACTAATCTATGCAACCTATGTAGAGTTATGAGAATGGATCAATGAGCTCAAGTCTACGCTACTTAGTGAAAGTTCATCTTGTGTGTGGTTGTGCCTATCTAGTGCCTAGCATACACTCCTATCAAGCATTCATAATTAAACAATTAAACATACAATGCTAAGATAATAATGTGCTCAATCAATCACAAACACAAGCATGTATAGTGGTTCGACTTTGGGTCTACTCCACTCCAGTTCAAGTACTCAACTCCTTTGAGCATACCAGCATTCACTATCAGAGGTTTTAAATGAGGTTCATTCAACCTTTACACGGAGGTTTTACCGGTTCACCTCTCAACCATAACCGGAGTTTTGGACAAATGGCTAACTCTCAACCCGACGCACGTTCACTCTCGTGTTAGAGGCTCCCCCTTTGAGACTTTGTTTAGGCCAGACAAACGAGCCAAGGAGTGTCAAGCAACCCCTAGTCTTTAGGCCGACAAACAGGCCAAGGAACGGCCAACGTCCCTGGTTTGAGTTTGACAAACAAACTCTATACTCAACTCCCAAAGGGAATTGAGTGAATGAACTCTCAATAAAGACAACCTTACTTGTCAGATGAGCCCCTTGTTCAGTAACGGTTCGGGTTATTTGATCTCCGCTCTCCCGTGCTTCAATCAGCTTCCCTTGCTCCCCGATCGTGTTGTCGTTATGTCGTTAATGCCTCAGCTACACTTGATCAATCACCTTGCTTATGATGCCTTTGAGATGCCCAAGGTGATAGGAGGGTAGGTTTAAGAACTCTACAACTAATAGAAATGGGTTTCCTAGAGTTACTCACCTATAACGATCTCATCTTAGAGATTTGGATAAGGATATGCCTATCAAGGAAGATCCAAACTCTAGAGATCAAGAGGGGATGAAGGTCATCTTCTTCATGAGCTTGGAATGCTCCAATCTTGTGTTAAAGCACAAGGAAGATGCCTTGCATAGGTTGGGAATGAGTCTTAAATGATCTCCAACTATGGTGGCTTCACTCCTCTCAAAATCCCTCTACTTACCCCTCAATTCGAGCAAATACCCTTTATAAAAAGATTTGCAACGGATTTAAAACGGGCAAAAAACGGCTAGTGTCGACTAGTCGTGATCGGTCGGCCAGGGGTCCTAGACCGGTCTTGATCGATCGGCCACAGGCTAAAAACGGACAGAGAGGTCACTGTCGCGAGGGGGGGTCTGCTCGACCGGTCAAGACCGGTCGGTCCAATGGCCTGATCAACACGAAATGTTGCTGTTGTGTCAGGAAGCCAGTTCGACCAGTCAAGACCGGTCGGTCCAGTCCAGCTGACCAGTCACGACCGATCGGACAGGCGATGCAGTGTGCTGAATGGTTTGGGTTTGAATCTCACAGCACATACAACCTCTTAGCCCTCTGTTGGGTGATCTTATGGGACACCTAAGGCCAATTTATGATTACTACGGTATACCTAATGTGGTCAAGGTCATCAAGAGGTTTAGTGTTTGGTTTTGGTTAAGGTTAAGGCATACCAAGGCATCACTTTTACCTGTTTCTTCTTCCTTGATGCAGCAGGGCCACTTGAGTCTTTGGTCTTCGTCTTCATTAAGCTCAACCGGCACTAGACTCACTGACCTAAGTGATTGACAAACAAGGTGCACTAGTATGCCACAGAAAAGTGCACTAACAGGATGAGGTCCAAGGAGTCCCTAAACTCTCTAGACTATTTCAGCCCAAAACTGGCCGACCGGCCGACCGGTCGGCCTTCAACTCCAACTGGTCGGCCGGCTGATGCACAAAGTGCCTACGCAAACTTTCTGTTTTAAGTGATTTTTCTTCCGATTTTTACTTAATTATTTTCTTTTTGCAATTAGGACACCTAGGTTGCGTTTCTAGGGTTTAGTTTCCTATAAATACTTGTTTTATTTTCGTTTTAGATTATTCATGATATATTTTAAAAAAACTTGGAGTTTATCTCTTATTTATTTGCGGATTCGAGTTGCTCTTCATGGATTTGAAGAGAAAGTCTCGTGGATTCGAGATATCCCGTTGTGGATTCGATGAAGACAGGTTAAGGAGTCCCTGTAGATCCGAGATTCGGGTCAGTTATCCACATGAGAGAGATAGTATATCCTGGAAGTAATTTTCCTGTAACCTATTAACAAACTTTACTATTGAGTAGGGGCAAATAAAGTTTTAAGGCCAATGTGTTCACCACACGCTTTAGCCTATCCTTAATCAGGTTTTGATTTTCAAATTTTCTCCCTATTTTCTGAAATTAATTTATCCATTGCTAAGCCCACGTACCAAAGATGCCCGGGCTCATTGAGTTGACCAACACCACAATTCGCTTGAGTCATTCCATCAGCCATATAGTAGACTTTTGCTTGTTGGCCCACCCAATGAATGAATGAATCAGACGGAGAACCGGCTATTAATTATCATAGCTGATAATACCAGGGAGGTGTGGCTCATGTGCTCATCGACACGCCTAGAGAAGGTGCACATTTACACGAGCAAGTTGATTTGTTGATTCTGGTGGGGGCATGCACGCGTAAGCGCTAACAAGCTAATATTGGACCCAAATCCCATGATCAGCAAGCTAAAATGGGCCCACCAACGACAAGGTTTTCGCAGCATTCATTTTTGAATCGATGTCACATGTGGCAAGAATCAGAAGATCAGAAACGTTCATCAGCTCAGAACTACTGTTGTTGCTCCCGTGTCTGGGCTAGGAAGAGCCCTTCACTGTGATGTTGAGACCATGGCCCACCCAATCAAATTCCTAAATGAAATATTCGGATAAGCCATTTTTTTCTTTTTCTTTTTTGTTAGTCATGCATCGCACCCACTCTGTTAGCTGGGCAAGCACACCCACACGGTTCGTTACTCGATGCACCCACCCACCGGTAGGGTTAGTGTGTGTGGTAAGCATTTCAAACCTGAGACAACGCCTAGGTGTCTTCCAGCTGGGCTAGTAGGCGAGCTGGGTATAAATATTGTTTGGACCACCGACTTGTAAGACTGAAAATGATGTGAGCATGCCCGGATCCAAAGATCTGCCTAGGCCGGCCACAAGTAGGTGGAATAAAGCTGCTCTCTCCACCACGAATTTTTTATAAAAATATGGAGGGGATGTCACACAGACATCATGGTGGGCCCCACATTTGTTTTAAAGCACCGACGAGTACATTTTTTTTAACCAATAATGATCAGTTTATTTAATAGACTCATGGCCCACCTGATGTATGGTAACTGAAACAAACAGTATGTTTCGTGCCATGTTGGCATTTGGGGGGTAATGTGATTCCAATGACTACTCGGGATTAGATGGTTCCCACAAATATTAGACATGAGATTGAAAAGATAATAATAGGAAAGAAAAAAAATAATAATAACAATCAAAATCCAGCGGCCACAGAAACATAAATCTAGAGTAGATACGCGCTCTAGAAATTGAGACTTTTAAAGAAAATATTGGTGCATGCATATTCATGCGCGCAATCAAATCACATGTGGCATACGTTTACTATGATCCAAGCCGTCCAAATAAATGGACCCACTTTGGATTGGATTAATCCTCAAAATCATATTGAATGAAAAATCTGCCATTCTGAATAGTTGATATTTTTTCGTTCAATCTAGACTGTCGATTTTTCTGTGTTGACCATTCAATAGGTGATACCATTAGGGAAGAATCATCCAATTATTACGATTTTCGGTTTATGAAATATTGGAAGAGAGTACCAGGAACTAAACGGTTTAAATTGAGTTACTTGTAAGCCAGGTGGACAGTGATTGTACGTGCATCCCATGCGTTGTGCTCTGACAACGTACCAAATAACTTCTAGGCGAACGATGCTGATTCTAGATGTCCCATTCTCAAGCACTAAAGAAGACGCACCACGCCTACCCACAACACATGTGAAGGATCCGGACCGTCCAAAGGGTGACCCACCATGTACGTACCCTCAAATCATGTAGGCTTACTCAATAGGTGCTCTACATGTGTACGCTGAATCTGGATCGTCGGTTATCAGTTATCACTTTTACCAATCGTTCATTTTCTTGTATTTGTAGGCCCACTCAATAAATGGACTGGCCAAATTTTTGGAGTAAAGGACATTTAGCATGAAGAAAACCCTATGAACATCTCAGATGCTGACCATATTTGTTACATTGGCACGCTTTGTGCGTTTGTGCTTGGTGCTTGAAGATGAGCGCAGAGACGCTCGATGTTTAAGAATATTCCATTCCATATCCGCGTCGGATAGAATTTCAATCACTCGCACAAGTTGGTATTTTTATTCCAGGAGAATATACCAAATCCTGGCCGCTTTTGTAGGTGGTGGCCCATCTGGCACGATCATGGTCATGTTCATGCACGATCACCATATATTCCATGGCATCCAAACCTCCCATGTAGGCAAAAGCTCCCCCAGAGGCCTATAAATACATTCATGTGCTTGCAACCAAATCCCATTGATCACTAGCATTCTGAGTAATTGGATTTTTATTTTCTGAGTCGGGATTCCCGTCAAACTTAATTCAATGGCTGGGATTGTGGTGGTTTTCGATTTTGACAAGACGATCATTGACTGCGATAGCGATAACTGGGTGATCGACGACATGGGTGCCACCCAGCTCTTCGATCAACTTCTTCCTACCATGCCATGGAATTCTCTGATGGTATGTACGTATGGATGTATGTGTATGCTCTTTCGTCCGTCCAAGCTGACGGTGTAGTTTTTTCTGGTTTGGATTATGTGGTGCCTCGAATTCTGATTTTCTTTTATGTTCTGTTTTTTGTCATTGAAGAATTACAGAGTTTTGTTTCCGGTTCTGTTTTTGCATGTATGTATGTACGTACGTACGTACGTACATGCACATGTACGTTTGTATGTATTTTTGGTGAAGTTTTGTTCTTGGGTTCTGCTTTTCTCAATGGAAGGTACTTGGGTTTTTTTTTTTTTTTTTTTTCTATTGCCATTGAAATACTATTGAGTTACGTACTACATTCTGATTTTGTACGTATACAAGCATTCATGCATGTATGTATGCACATGAATATGTATATATGTACGGGTTTTTTCTGGATTCCTACGAAGATACGTTGTTGGTTTTTTTTTTTCGGTACTATTAATCTTCGGACGTGGATTGCCTGTGCCCGTAATCGGAAGCTCTGTGGGCTCACAGAGATGCCCGTCACAATCCATTCCGTCCATCAGTTTTAGAAGACCACAATACGATAGGCATTCAAAAATCGGGCACATCGAAAACTCATATGGGCCACACCACATGGAACAGTGGGAATGGAAATGTCCAACGCTGAAACTTTCGTGGAGACGACCATTGATGTTTATATGCTATCCAAACCGTTCATAGGGTTACTTACCATCATTCACATGAATTGTAATCACAAATATTATCCTAATAAAAAACTTATGTGT
Source organism: Liriodendron chinense (assembly GCA_003013855.2). NCBI lineage: Eukaryota > Viridiplantae > Streptophyta > Magnoliopsida > Magnoliales > Magnoliaceae > Liriodendron > Liriodendron chinense. The sequence continues at coordinate 2,095,778 of ML058480.1, read as the reverse complement.
CCCCCACAAAGTTTCCAATGGTGGACGTTCAACCCTACACCACATGAATTTTGTATATGACTGATATTTAGATTCCTGTCTTAATATTGTCTTTCAAAACTGATTGACGGAGTGGATTTGTGACGGGCATCCCTGTGGGCCCCACACAGCTTCCGACTACAGGATATCCGCGTCCTGTCATTTCATCTGTGAAGGGTAAAGTATAAACCCTACCATGGTTGCGTTTTTTCGGCTAGAGGATCTATATTCATGGAGGTGATTGATTGCATGGTCCAGATCAAAGGACCGATCCACCTATTGAGTGAAATTGATCGTTTTATACATCTAGCAAGAATTTCATTTTTTCCTTTCAAACAATATTCAATCCATCCATTTTAGTGCGTTTGGTTGCACCATCAAATATCATGAGAGTTCATTGATTAATCAATGTAATTCGGTGCAAAATATCATGAAATTTCGTGCAACCAAACACGCCCTTTTTATTTCACTGTTTTCTATATGTGATTTCGTGTATTTGTTCCTCCAAATTCATATATGTATCATCAATGCTTCTGTAATGTTTTCAGGATAGAATGATGGGAGAGCTTCATGCTCAAGGAAAAACGATTGAAGAAATTGCAAGCTGCTTGAAAAGGGCTCCTTTATACCCCCAGATCATCACAGCCATCAAATCAGCTTATGCTCATGGGTACTTTTCCTAATCTCCTTCTCTCTTTGAATAATTCAAGTAATTTGCCACCTCCGTCCTTATTGGGTTTTGTGATTTTGATGCCAACTTTCAGGTGCGATTTGAAGATAGTGAGCGATGCCAATCTCTTCTTCATTGAGACAATTGTCAAACACCATGGACTGATTGATTACTTCTCAGAAATCAACACAAACCCAAGTTTTGTAGATGAAGATGGGAAGCTTAGGATCTTCCCATACCATGATTTCACCTCTTCTCCTCATGGCTGCACCTGCAACCACTGCCCCCCAAACATGTGCAAGGTATTTCATTTTGCACCACCTAATCATTTGTTCTGTTATGATCTTTTTATTGTTAGTGATCATTTCCTAATAAGTTCTATGGAAATGATATAGGATCGCGATTACACATACAAAAGATTGGACAAATGTCACAAAGATCAAGTGCTCTGGGCCCCTATCTTGATGAAACTCGATTTGGGTGGGCCATGATCCAAAACTCGCATGGATAGGAAAAAATATTGTTGGTTCAATCTCCCCACTGTTTGTTGTAGAATGTGGACAACTACTGGTATTCTATGCTCCCATCCGTTCATACGTAAATGGCCAGAAAGTTGTGATCCAATTGGTGAGAATTACATTAATGTCTGGATCATCCATGATGTGGCCCACCAAACAAATGATCAAAATTCTTGAGTGGGTGGGGCACTTGCTTTGGTTATCCTCACGCAACTGTTTGAGCTTTCTCCGTTTCTGTTGTTAACTCTGTTTATGATGGCTTATATATGATTGATTTTTTGGCAAAAGGGTCTTATCATGGAGCGAATTCGAGCATCCATGTTGAAGGATGGGAAGAAACGGTTAATTTACCTGGGTGATGGAAAGGGTGATTTCTGCCCGTCTTTGAAGCTAGGAGAAGGAGACCATGTGATGCCTAGGAAGAACTACCCCTTGTGGGATCTCATCTTTGACAATCGATTGCTTCTCAAGGCAGAGATCCATGAATGGGGCAATGCAGACGAGCTTGAGAGGGTCCTACTCCATCTCATAAATGCAATCTCTTCTGATGAAGACACAAACTACAGCAGCAACTCTTCTCAGTTGCTTTCAATTGATTGCAAGTTTCAGACCATTCCAGTTTCTTCACATGAAGCTCTTCCACAGGCTCTCCCAATGCCTCACTAACCATGAACAAGATCCGTCTAACGGCCAAAAAAAAAATGAATTTGGCAAATGACTATGTCATACATGTTTGATTTTTCTTTTTAGCTTCTTTTGTTTTTTTATCTTTTTTTTAAACAGTGGCAAGCAAGCTACTATATGATGTATGTGTCCCACACATGGGATGTAGAAAGAGTCTTGTGGGTCTCATTTCAATTCCATGGATTTCTTGTTTCTGTAGATGGGATTTGGACAGTTAAAAAAAAAAATTCTTCAAACACGTGCTGATCAAAGGAAACCGACTTTTATCAGGCACAATCGATCCTCAAATGTGGCAGATGTTTTGGTGGATCGAGATGGTCCATCTTGTGGGTCATGTCAGTATGTGGTCCACGGTTTAAAATCATATGGAACAAACAATCCTAACCATTGGTTTTTCCTGTCGACCATTTGAAGGACACCAATTTCGTGTGGCTAGAATAGTCCCATTGAGTATGATTTTTGCCCATAGCCGTCTGCAGTGAGGGCCTGCTGCATGGATGGTCAGGATCCACGGCCCAGCTATCATATGTCAGGCTATTGAGATCAAGTCACACTCCAACCGAGTTTCCTGGTGACTCGGCTCGCAATCTCACCAAATTGAGGTGGCTTGGAAAAGTTTCTAGTCGAGTCACTGAGTCATATAACTATTCTGGTCGGTATGTTAAGGTGTTGAGACTTGAGTGGTAGTCATGATCGAATTTCCTGGTGACTCGGGGCTTGCAATTTCATAAATACGAGATTACTAGTTTCAAGTGGAGCAAGTGAATTCTAGAACTACGCTGGCGTGCATCTACCCCCTTTTGCAACAAAACGCAATCTAATGCATCAAATCCATTTCTTCCAGGGACCGATCAGATGCTGATTTGGACTTCCAAACGCACCTTAGGAAGTGGGCATTATTTGCATAGTGGGATCATGATCATACAACTAAGAATGCAGAGCACAAACTGTACAAAAAAGGTTCCCTCACGTTTTGATAGTCTATTAACCGTTGGGATTTTTGAGCCATGGCCCATACACTGTGGACCCATGATTTGAACTTTTTAAATTGATGTGCATATCCCGACATTGATGGAGGATGATGGGTGACATTACGATCTTCTATATGTTCTTGAAAAGACAGCAACAAATTGAGGAATTTTATTATGTTTAACCAAACGGACAAAAATGTGTGCACGGTCTCTAGAAAACTTTTAACAGGTGAAAGTGCACTGATGTATCCGCAGCAAAAAAATTAATAATAATAATTTCTCACTTATATTAGGATTGATAACCTCCAAATGGAGGGGTGGAGATGAGATGCACATGGCTCGGCATTGTTATGGAAGGAGATGGTGCGAATTCTTCAAGCGTAAAGGTTTTCACATATAAACGCACATCTTTTGGTCGATATCCACTTTAACTCCGCTATTACTAAATAAACTCTTAACCTTTTCCCGTTGCAACCAAAATCACCTCGATATCTACTTCGACCAACGGAAAAGTAATGATAAAGATCATTGAGGATGAAAATAACTGTTTTTCTCCTAAGCCTATAAAATTCACGAAAATGAAAATAAAAAGGAAAGAAAACATTGCTTTCCTATAGAACTCATTTTTCATTGTTTGTCAAGCATTTTTTTTTTTTTTTTTGTGAAAAATATAAGGGAAACATTATTTGCCACTTTCTATCTTTGTTGAAAAATAAGTAAATTTATTTTCCCACCCAGCCCTAAAAAACTCATTTTCTCATAATTGATGGAAAATAAGTTTATCAAAGAGTAAGCCGAAATGAACCACCATCCATCTTCAATCACCCCACATTTGTCACATGTGTCGAATGAGCCACCATCCATCATCAATTATGCCCTACATGTGCCACTATGCCACATTTGTCGACATCGATCTTCTGTTGTGCCCTACATGTGTAAAGCATCCCATATGTCCTAAATGTGCCACATATGACACCATCCATCTTCTCTTATGATCAATTAATGCTAATATGCCACATGTACTGTCATCCATCTTCTCTTGTGCCCCTACATCAGCAAACTTGTTGAGCTCTGAATTGTGCATATTCTAACCCAAATTCATCACACATTATGCATGATTTGCATATTTAAAAGACTAATCTAATATGTGTTTTGTGATTGTAGGAATGAGAGAGAGACTTCACTAATTTGATGCCTAATGAGTCATTTTGTACACATTGAAGATTAAAAGATTAAGTGCCAAAAGGTGAAAGAAAGACACAAGGGAGAAAGAGAAGGAAAGAAGAAATAGTGCAGGTCATCCGACCAATCGGCCATGGCCCATGACCGGTCGTCCGACCGATCAGAAAATCAAATCAGAAGGCCCATTTACTGCCAACCCTACTGGACAAAAAATAGATAAAACCGACCTGGTCGTCCAACTGGTCGGCTACCACAAATGATCGGTCGTCCGACCGATCGTATTTACAGGAACTGAGAAGTTTTCAGAAGAAAACTCGCTGGACCAAAACAAAGGGTCAACAACCGATTGGCCAAAGGCCACGACCGGTCGACCGCATAAAAAGGCTTATTCTTCAAGCTCTAAATTTTTCTGCGCAAGTGTGTAAATTCTTACACAATTCTGAAATCTTCCACACCATAGAGCATCAAACTTATAAAAGGACACTTAGGGTTCATTCCTAAGGTATCCTAGAAGATATTGGAGGTCGTGGGAAGTGAAGAAGAGCATCGTGGAGCGTCCGCAACTCCGTCGACTTCGGATTTTTCTAGTTTTTCATGTTTTTCTTTAGTTTTTCTTTTGATTCTAGTTGTAGCATGATGATGCTCAGCTAGAACCTCTAGGTAAGGCTAAGAGGTGAAGCTTGTAGCTAGTTTTCATAGAGAATTTGTTTAATTCAAGTATTTTTACTTAAAATTTGGATATTTAAGTTCTAGTTTGAATAAATTTAATATTTTTGGATATTTTATGAGAGTTCATGTGCTTAAGACATGAGTTCCTCACAAATCTTTGAGATTATCATGTTTTAATTGTTAGATTCGAATTGTAGTAACCCTAGAGCATACCATAGTCTCTTGGCATGGTTGTTACTCCGAAGGCTACATGTTTGAATTCTATGTGCTTCATTAGAACTAGAATCTTATTTTCTAACTTAAGTGTGATTGTTTGTGTTTGAATGCTTAATCTTCTAACTAGATAAGAGATAAAACTTCGAATCTAGTTGTGTTTATGCCTGAAGGAATGAATTCACATGGAACTATTAGAAGTCTTAGTTTCATTATTTAACAGATTTTTATAAAAGTTACTGTTTTTACTTACTTTATAAAATCAAACTTCGAAATTGCTAAATTTGAAGTTGCTAGAATAGTTTGAATTAGTTTACCCTAATTCCCTATGGATCGACCTCGATCTTACCGAGTTATTACTACATCGCAAGCCTTGAACTTGAGGCAGGCGAACAAGTTTTTGGCATCGTTGCGGGGAATCAAGGATAAACGGTTCTAAATTGTTTTAGTAACTATAGAATTAGAAGTAATTAGGATTTTTTATTTTTTAGGGCTAGTTTTTTTTATTTCTAGAACTAACATCAATTGCTTTGTTTTGTAGGAAAAACTTCTAATTCAAGCGAATCGGGTAACATCTTTCTAACTTAAAACTTTTTCTATTTTCATATTGTAGTTTATTTTTAGATTTTTATTTTAGGATCTAAGACTTAGGTTTCGTTCTTAGTCTAGACTTTTGTTTGTGAGGTTTATGTCCCATTGGGAACGTAACCACACAAATCATCTCCAAATCGAAGGTGGTTTAGTTTGACCACTCTCCGTCCATAGACAAGTTAGAAAATACATAGAACTTTGTGAAAGTTCAGGGAGCATGGATCAAACACCATTAAGGAATACTCCCCCTCCTACTCCAACGATAAACGCAAATCAAGAGGGAATATGAGAGAATGAGGTGCACAATGCTCCCCCAATGAGAGCTCTACGTGAATACTTACAACCAGCCTGTGCTACCACACCTTCGTGCATGTTTTTCCCAAACAATGCCGGAACAATTGATCTTAAGTGGGGAGTAATTCAACTTCTACCTAAGTTTTATGGGCTAGATTCTAAAAGCCGATATCTACACTTGAAAGAGTTTGACGAGGTTGTAGCTACGTTGCAATATAACAATGTAATAGAGGATGTATTGAAATTAAAGTTACTCTCCTTCTCTTTGAAGGAAAGAGCCAAAACATGGCTCCACTCTCTAAGACCAAGGTTGATTGGGGCATGGATTGAGATGACCCAGGAGTTTTTAAAAAAAATCTTCACAGCTCATAAAACCAATACCCTTCAACGAGCTATAATGAATTTTTCTGTCAAAGAGAGTGAAACTTTCTTTCAAAGTTGGGAGAGATATAAGGACCTCATACTTGCTTGTCCACACATCATGGCTACGAGATATGGCGAATCATAAGCTTCTTCTATGAATGATTGAACTCGAATATGCGCCAATTCGTAAAGATGATGTGTAACGGCGAGTTCATGAGCAAAGATCCTGAGGTTGCATGGAGTTATCTAGATATGTTGGCCAAGAATGCCCAATCTTGGGATACCTCGGACAAGTTTAGTAACCTCAAGCCTCTTCAACAAAAGGAGATAAGAGGGATCTACATCCTTAAAGAGGAAGATGATGTTAATGCAAAAATAGCTAGCCTCACAAGAAAGATAGAGGCCATGAAACTTAGCAATATTGGAGTTCAAAGCCCACTAAAACTATTGAGAACGCATGCAGAATTTGTGCCGCTAATGTGCACTCTACGCAAGATTATCTTACAATTCCTGCGTTTCAAGAGTTGTTACAAGAGCAAGCAAATGCCGCATATGGGTATCAACGGCCTTTCAATGGACCGGTAGGAAACCCGTACAACTCTACTTGGAAGAATCATCCAAATTTCATTTGGAGGAATGGTCCTACGGCCAATCCTACCACCTCTCAAGGAGGGCCACCCATGCAAGACATGGCCCCACCTCAATTGTTAATGGAGGACACCTTAAAGGCGTTTATGAAAGGGCAAACGCAAATTAATCAAACAAATCAGCACATATTCTAAGAGCTAAAGGTGTCAGTCGATGAGATTAATGGACACTTGAATGCTAGGGAAGGCACCTTTCCGGGCCAACCTCAATCCAATCATAAACAAGCACATTAATTGAGCACCCCTAATCTCCCCAACCAACATGTGGAGAAAGAAAAACTCATCACCACTTTTAGAAGTGGTAAGCAAATTGATAAATTTATTCCGGTGAAGGCCAACAAGCCTAATGATCCGATAATTTCTGAGAATGATGATGGATCTAACTCAGCCCTACAAGAAATGGAAAGCGTTTACAAACCCGTAGCACAATTCCCTTCGAGATTGGTTGTTCCAAAACCTCTCCTAAACCCTCATGACATTCTAGAGGTTTTCAAACCAAGATAAACATCCCTTTACTTGATGCCATTAAACAAATTTCATCCTATGCCAAGTTTCTAAAAGACCAATGCACAACTAAACACAAATACAATGTGCAACAAAAGGCCTTTTTGAATGAGCAAGTGAGTGTCATTCTCACCCAAAAGACCCCCCCCCCCAAAATACAAGGATCCCAATAGTCCCACAATTTCATGTATCATTGGTGACTACTGGATTGAGTGTGCATTGCTAGACTTGGGGGCAAGCATAAACTTAATCTTGTATTCAGTATACGAGCAATTGGGTCTTGGTGAATTAAAACCCACCAAAACCACATTGCAACTTGCTGATGATTCATCCGTGTACCGAGAGGGATGGTTGAGGATGTATTGGTCCAAGTCGACAAATTCTTCTACCTGGTGGATTTTATCATCTTGGACACGGAACCGGTTATGAATACTAGCACTTAAATACCAGTGATATTAGGCAGCCCATTCTTGGCTACATCAAACGCAATTATAAATTGCTGGAATGGGGTGATGAAATTGTCTTTTAGGAACATGACATTGGAGATAAACGTGTTTCATATGTGCAAAAAGCAAAGGAATGAAGAGGATGAGGAGCTCTTTAAGGTAAACATGCTAGAATCCTTTGAAGAAAATGAGCTCCTCCAACTTAAACCACTAGAAAATTTGGAGACATGCTTGGCACATTTTAAAAATTTTAAAGATCCCATTTTGTGTGATATTGTGTAAGCATTGAGTATTGAGAAATCGGTAGTTGATAGTAGTGGAGGCCTAATTTTGAAAGATTGCCACCAACCACATCAAGACCTCTACCAACTAATATCAAACCGCCGAAGCTTGACCTTAAACCTTTGCCATCTAAGCTGAAATACATATATTTGGGTCAGGAGAACATTCTCGGTTGTCATAGCCTCTCACCTAGGAAACGACCAAGACCTTAAGTTGATTGAATTACTCAAAGAACATAGGGGAGCCATAAGATGGACAATAGCGGACCTCAAGGGGATAGACTCTTCAGTTTGTACTCGCCATATATACCTCGAAGAGAATGCAAAAATAGCTAGACAATCTCAAAGGAGATTAAATCCAAACATGATAGAGGTTGGCAAGGCCAAGGTATTAAAGTTACTAGATATGGGTATCATCTACCCCATCTCGGATAGCCAATGGGTGAGTCCTACCCAAGTTGTCCCTAAGAAGTTCGGTATTACCATTGTAGAGAACGCCAACAATGAGCTTTTACCAACAAGAGTGACCATCGGTTGACGTATGTGCATAGATTATCGGAAGCTAAACTGTAACATCCCAGATTTTCGAGATTTATTCAAAAATTTTTGAAATTAATTTTAATTTTAATTCGACATTATTGCTACCTACCACCACTCAAAACATACGTGATGTGCGGTCCTTTCTTGGACACGACGACTTTTATAGAAGGTTCATAAAGGATTTCATTCGTATCTCTAGGCCTTTATGTAACCTTCTTTAAAAGGAAAACCAATTTGAGTGGAGTGCCGAATGTCAATTAGCTTTTTGAAAGCTAAAAGACATGTTGATAACCGCTTCTATCATGCAACCACCAAATTGGTCCGTTCCTTTTGAATTGATGTGTGATGCGAGCGATTATGCTATTGGGGCGGTGCTAGGCCAAAAGAGGGATAAGAAGCCCCATGTATTAGGATGATTGATCTCCTAGTTTGATGGAGGTATAGAGTAGATTAGGTTTAGTTATTTTTCTATTTTAGTTTTATTGCGTTAGTAGATTTAGTCGTCGGAGGTAAATTCCCATGATCAACTCTCTCAAGTACTCTCTTTCTCACCCTCTTTTATTTTTTATCATTGCTCAAATATTATTGCTCATTGCATATCTTTTTACATTGAGGACAATGCAAGATTTGGTTGGGGGTGAGATTCCTAGATGAATCTAGTGTTTTGTAACATTTTGAGCAATGTTTGTAGAAAAAAGAAAAAAAAATTGTTGAATTTTTCTAAAATTCAAAACTCTTTTGAAAAACCTTGTTTCTATGTACTTGGGATGTCATAAGTATGAAAGGATGAGAGACGGGTTGGTATGATTTTGATACCTTTAAATTAGCTTAAATATGATTGTTTTCTATATGAACTCCCATATTTATATGATCGATAGAAAATTTGAACACTTTTGAGTCTAGTTCACATTACATGATTCTCATGGTTTGAAGGGACTACGTAAATATGTAGATTGGTTAGAATGGAGATTTGAGGTGTTAAGGAATCAAGCCGGGGAATTTTGTCCATCCTTGTTCATGTGAAATAAGAGAAAAGAACGAAATATATGGATTTCTAAAATCCTATCTAATATTGAAAGAATATTATGGTTATTCATTGAATATTTGTTGATAAATTCTGAAAAGGGTTACCAATTACCAACTAGGGGATAGTCTACCTGTAACTAAAGTTGGAAATGGGAAGTAGTGTGAAAGTCGTTGAAGGAACAATAAGGCAAATTCTTTTCATAGGCATTTAGTTGAGCTGTACACCTTTAGATCTTTAGTTTTGATCGATCTATGAAGAAGGTAATCTTGGAAACTAATGAGATGAACATTCACTATGCACACTAGCTTGAACTTGTTCAGATTCTTCTATTTATTAATCAATCAGTGGGAATTCTATGCGAACACTTGATTGTTTATGAAGTTTAAGGTTTCGACCTTTATCATCCAGTTTTTCTGTATTTTGCACTTCTATGCTTTGAAGAATATAGAAGCATAGTTTTCGAAAGAGTTGGATTTTGAAATTTTGAATTTGTTTCACGCATGTTTTGCTCAAGACTAGCAAAATGCTGGTTAGGTGGTTGTTAAGCTCTGAATTGTGCATATTATAACCCTAATTCATCACACATTATGCATGGTTTCCATGTTTAAAAGACTAATCTAATACATGTTTTGTGATTGTAGGAATGAGAGAGACTTCACTAATTTGATGCCTAATGAGTCACTTTATACGCATTAAAGATAAAAAGATTAAGTGCCAAAAGGTGGAAGGGAGAAAGAGAAGGAAAGAAGCAATAGTGCAAAAAATTGCACTACCGACCGGTCAGAAAATCAAATCAAAAGGCCCCTTTGATGCCAACCCTGCTGGACCAAAAACGGACAAAACCAACCTGTCATTCGACCGGTCGGCCACCATAAACGACCGGTCAATCGCGTAAAAGGCTTGTTCTTCAAGCTCCGAATTTTTCTGCGCAAGTGTGTAAATTCTTATGCAATTCTGAAATCTTCCACACCATAGAGCATCAAACCTATAAAAGGACACCGAGGGTTTGTTCCTAAGGTATCCTAGAAGATATTAGAAGTCGTGGGAAGTGAAGGAGAGCATCGTGGAGCGTCCGCAACTCTGTCAACTTTGGGTTTTTCTAGTTTTTTATGTTTTTCTTTGGTTTTTCTTTTGATTCTAGTTGTAGCATAATGATGCTCGGCTAGAACCTCTTAGCTAAGGCTAAGAGGTGAAGCTTGTAGCTAGTTTTCATAAAGAATTTGTTTAATTTAAGTACCTTTACTTAAAGTTTGGATATTTAAATTCTTGTTTGAATAAAGTTGATGTTTTTGGATGTTTTATGAGAGTTCATGTGCTTCAGACATGAGTTTCTTGCAATTGTTTGAGATTATCATGTTTAGATTGATTAGATTCGAATTGTAGTAACCCTAGAGCATACAATAATCTCTTGGCATGGTTGTTACTCCGAAGGCTACATGTTTGAATTCTATGTGCTTCATTAGAACTAGAATCTTATTTTCTAACTTAAGTGTGATTGTTTGTGTTTGAATGCTTAATCTTCCAACTAGATGAGACATAGAACTTCGAATCTAGTTGTGTTTATGCTTGAAGGAATGAATTCACATGGAACTACTACAAGTGGATCCTTGAGGTCTTAGTTTCTTTATTTAACAGATTTTTATAAAAGTTACTTTTTTTTACTTAGTTTATAAAATCAAACTTCGAAATTGCTAAGTTTGAAGTTGCTACAATAGTTTGAATTGGTTTACCCTAATTCCCTGTGGATCGACTTCAGTCTTACCGAGTTATTATTACATTGCAAGCCTTTCACTTGAGGCGAGCGAACAAACGCACTCCGTATGCAGTAATGTGCCACATGTGTTCATATTCAATGCTCCAAATATGATATGCGTCAATGATGCCAATGTGCACAAGTGTTGCTATTTAGCTTTAAGTGCGACGTGTCAAATGTGTTAATGCATGTCTTGTGCCATCGTAAAATTTCAATCACCTCATATGTATCACATGTGCCACAGTGTAGTTTCAAGTGCCTACATACACTGCATACGCCACACATGTTGTTCATCTTCAAGCACTTACATGTCATAGTGCTAATTTGGCACATGCCTCGGGCTCCTTAGAATTTTTTTCTCAAGATTTGTTTTTCTTTTTTTTTTTCTTTTTTTGTTTGCTAAACAATAAATTCGACCATATATCCTTAAATTTTAGGAAAATCATGTTGAAAAACAAACAATGAAAAGAACATTTCGTTTCCAGCATTCTTGGAAATAAGGTTTTCCAAGAAATAAGCCCTTATGGAAATAATCCATACGACATGGAAATGATGTGGCCTACCACGATGTTTGTATGAGATCCATTTCCTCTATTTGTTGCATGAGAAAATGTTAGGATGTGGGCCCAAACATCAGTCAAATTCAAAACTCAAGTGAGCCATGCAATAAGAAGCAATAGGCATTAGACGCCTACTATGTAAACCTTTTGGGGACTTATAAAAGTTTTGTGTAAATCTTTATGTTCTCCCTTCATCCCAGGGAGAATATGTAATGACCCAAGATTTTAGTGTGTAGCCTAAGACACGAGCATGAAACGTTTCGTTCATTCAAGCATACATCCAAGTATTCATGCAAACACTTATCCATAAATCCATAACAAACTTGTAAAGTTCGAGATCAATCTCTCTTCGATTGACCGATGATCCTCACCATAAACTAACTTCACTAATGACCATTAAACCCATGATTTAGATTAGCGCTTTGTTTCATGTGATAATGTGTCTAAACCAGTTAAAATCATCCAACCACGAAGATAAACCAATTCGTTGATTTTTACCAGAATCGATATGTACAAATCCTCCAACTCTATATAAATCTTAGGCCATTCACTCATAAATCTTCACATCCACTTATATACTCGATTATATATCAATTTAGCCATTGAGAAAACTCTTCATGGACAAATTAAGCTATCTAACCATTAACTATTTATTTGGATCATCACTTCATCATGGAATGGACAAAACACAATTTAAACTAATTACACCTGATCATTTACGAACCCTGACTTTTCATCTTGATCTTAAAATACCAAGGAGTGTTTTGCACTATTAAAGTCCAATTCCAATGGTTACTTATGTACCATCGATCACGTAAAGTTTTCTATAGTGTACAAATTCCTACCTGACACTGTTAGTACACTTTTTTGTAGCATACTAGTGTACCTTATTTTTCAATCACTTATATCCTTGTGTTGTAATGTCAGTTGAGCCTTGACAAGCTAAAGACTGAAGATTCAAGTGGACCAGAAGTATCAAGGAAGAAAAATAGGTAAATAAGATGCCTTGGTGACCCTAACTCTTTGATCTAAAACACCCAAAACCTCTTAGATGACTTGGAGCAACTAGGAATACCCTTAATCATCCTTATTAGTCCTAGATCATATAGAAAACATGATAAATTAGGCTAATTAAAGAGGTGGAGGTTGCTGTAAACAAATTAACCCAAACAACAATTTTCAATTGGACTTCCGATCGATCGAAAAATCAATTTTCGATCAATCGGAACCTTATTCGATCGATCTAACATCTTGTCCAGCAACTTGACGAAATCACTGGACTTATTTTCCAATCAATTGAAACTATATTCTGATTGATCGAAGTATCCGTTATATGCTCGTTTTATGATTGTTTGAGACTTTTCTTTAAATACGGGAGATGTGATTTTTAGGCTTTAAGGAGCGATTTTAAGGAGATAGAAGCTACCACCATTACATACCATTAGAAGCTCTATTCCTAACCCTAGCAAGGCATCTTCATTTTGATTCATCACAAGATTAGAGCATTCCAAGATCATGTTGAAGATGTACTTGTCCATCTTTGATCTCTAAAGTTTAGATTGATCTTGATAGTGATATCCCTATCCAAAATTTTATGATGAGATCCTTGTAGGTGAGACTCTCTAGGTAATCCACTTTCATTAGTTAAAGATATCTCAAACTTACCTCCCATCTACCTTGGACATCTCAAGAAGAGCAAATGCAAGGGGATTGATCGTTGGAGCTGGAGCATTGGTGACACAACGGCATCAAGTAGCTGATTCGAGCATTGGAAAGCAAGAAGAAGCAACCCGAAGTGACGCACAACGGGGCTCAAATCCAATAAGTAAGGTCGTCAATTTGTAAGAGTCCATCCACTCTATTTCCAGTGGGAATTGAGTGTAGATTTTATCTTCAAACTTGATAAGTTCGATTATAGGACCTAGACCCGGTTGTAGGGTCAAATTAAGTCTCTAAGTGGGGATCCTCCGGCGGGAGTGAATGCTAGGTTCTGTTGTAGGACCTTGGCTCGATTGTAAAGCCCAAAATCATGGAGGTTCGGTTGTAGGACCTTGACTCATGAGTGGATTCTAAATTGAGGTTTGGTTGTACAACCTTCGCTTGAGTAAACCTAAATTGATGTTCGGTTGTAAGACCTTGGTTCGGTTGTAGAGCCTAAATAAGTCGCCAGGGGAGCCACCAACACGGGTGTGAATGTGTGGGTTGGGAGGAACCTGTAAACTTCCCGGTTGGGTGGATCTGAATTAAAATACCTTGGTTGGGAGGAACCAAATTTAAACTCCCTAGTGAATGCCAGTGTGCTCAAAGGGGTTGAATACTTGAACCGGGAGTGGAGTAAACCCAAAGTCAAACCACTATACATCGTTGTGTTTGTGACTGTATTTGAGCACACTTTTTAATATGCATTGTGTTTAATTGTTAATTATAAATGCTTAATTAGAATGTATGCTGGGCACTTATTAGGCACATCCATACACACAAGATGTACTTTCACTTCTTGAGTAGACTTGACCTTATATGATCCATTCTCATATAATCTACTTAAGTTGCATAGATTATCTGTTTGATTAGCTTAATCATTTGTTAATCTATGCATGCTTAAACTAGGTCATTAATTATTTTAATCATATGCTAGTTTAGTGATTGGACTCATTTAGGCATGGAAGCCGAAGTGTTCTTACTCAGATTAATTTGACAAAACTGTTAAATAGGCGAAATTTTTTTTAAAAGGTCTTAATCCCCCCCCCCCCCCCCACCCCCCCCCCCCCCCCCCCCCCCTCGGAAGGACGTAGCCATAATTCTAGTTGCTCTAAGCTTCCGCACGCACAGACGCGCCTTTATAAGTGTATTCAACCAAAATGCGCAATTTCAATTGGTATCAGAGAAGGTTGCTCTTCAAAGAGTTAACCGTTTAAAGTGAGATCCAATACTGGAGTACTAGCATCATGTCTAACCGAGATGGGAGTACTATAAACTGTCCACCATTCTTTGATGGGTCCAACTATGTCCATTGGTAGGCTAGGATGAGGATCTTCTTACAATCCATGGATTAATCCGTGTGGGTAAGTACACAACATGGATATTTTATGCCCACAGAACAAGTGAAGGTTGACGGTAAGATCATTGTCATTTCCAAAGATGATGAGAAATGAAATGACAATGAGAGAGTTCAATATATGGCTAATGCCAAAGCTCTCAATGCGATTTGTTGTGCGGTTTCTCCAGAAGAATTTTAGTACATTTATCATATGCGCAACTGCAAAAGAAGCGTGGGATATACTTGAGGTTACTCACGAGGGAACTAACACAGTAAGATGCTCGAAGCTTCAGCTCTTAACCACCAAACTTGAAAACATTAGGATGGAAGAGACCTAAACTTTCATGGAGCTTTACACTAAACTCTTTGATATTTACAACTCCATGTTTGCCCTGGGGGAAAGGGTTCTGGAAGGAATGATTTATAGAAAAATACTTAGGTCCCTCCCAGAAAGATTCGGTACCAAGGTAGTTGCCTTAAAAGACTGTAGAGACATAGATAACATGAAAATAGAAGAACTTTTAGGTTCCCTACAAACTCATGAACTACACTTTAGGGCCCCCTCTAAAAAGAAGAACATCACCTTAAAGACATGACATAGACACTCACATAGGCAAATGAAGATTAAGAGTGAGTATTCCAAAGAAAGCGATGATGATGATGATGAACTAGATAAGAAGTTGAAGAGATTCCTCAAATTTGAAAGAGGGAGAAGTTATGACAAGAAGGACAAGAACGTGGATAAATATAAAAGGAAATCCACAAAAAAGAAAGTCTAATGTTACAGTTGTGACAAATATGGTTATGTTGCCACTAATTGCCAAGAAAAGCCTAAAAGAAAAGGTGAAAAGGCAATGACAGCAACATGGGATGACAAGGAGGAGTCCAAATCTAAATCCGGTGACTCTACTAGTGATGGGAACAAAAAACCAGTGAGAATTCTCATGGTTACCACAACTACCTCTCTTCCCCCTAATCTAAGAGAGGATCCTGATCATTTTTCCTTCCAGGAGGAGTTCCCAAACCCCTCACCTCATGTTACATTCTATGAGGATTGTTGTGGAAATTAATTACCCTTAGATTAATCAAACTAAACATAGTAAAGATAGCTAGAAACTGGAACTATAGGAAAATCTGAGGATTTTAGCCTCATTTTGTTATTAGGGGCATATTAGAGGATTCTAGTCTCATGAGCCTGGCATTGATAGTTTAGCCTTGCTTTCGATTGGTATATCCCTTTGCTAGACTATCACTCTGCTTAGATTAGCTAATCTTGCTAAATTTTATGTTTAATTGTATGCTAATATTTTCTTTGGTCATGATGTATATAATTTTGGGGAGGTTGGTTGATTAGGCTATAAGCCCTTGAGCTTTTATTGCTTAATGTATATCTTAAATGACCAATTATGCATAATTAACTATGCTTAAATAAGTACATTTTCTTGTTAATCATGTTCTTATGCATGCTCCATGTTTTAAAGTTCATGCACTCTATAATCTCCTTAATTAGCATGTTCTTATAGTTATAACTGCGACATTTTAATCTTCTCTACACTAAACTTAATTGGTGTACTATTAAGGGGGAGAAATTGGTTTGTCAATTGCTGACAAAAAGGAGGAGAAAGATCAAGTCCCATCAAAATAATTTTTCTGTTTTGTGTTGTAGGATTGACAGGTTATGGGGGAGCGATTAAACGGAGCTTGCTAGTTTATATGTCTTAGTATTTTGAGTTGTAATATTTATTTCAATTTGACATGTAATGTATTTGTGTTTTGGTGGTGTCATTGGTATGGACTATAACACGGACTAGGTTAGGTTTTTATCACGTAATTGATAAAGGGGGAGATTATTAGACAATTTTTTATGGCATTCTAGTGCACCTTACTTGTCAATCACGTGTGTCCATGTGTTGTAATATCAGTTGATCCTTGACAAGCTGAAGACCGAAGATTCAAGTGGACCAGAAGCATCAAGGAAGAAGAATAAGTAAATGAGATACCTTAGTGACCCTAACCCTTTGATCCAAAACACCCAAAACCTCTTAGATGACTTGGACCAACTAGGAATACTTTTAGTCATCCTTATTAGCCCTAGATCATAGAGAAAAATATGATAAATTAGGATAATTAAAGAGGTAGAAAATGTTGTAAACAAATCAGCCCAAACGGCAATTTTTTATCGGACTACGATTAATCGGAAATTGATTTTCTGATCGATCGGAACCTTATTCGATCAATCAAACATCTTATCCAGCAACTTGATGAAATTACTGGACTTATTTTTCGAACGATCAAAACTATATTATGATCGATCGAAGTAGTTGTTATCTGAAATTACGTCGGTAGTCTAACACGACATCAACACATATGCTTGCGGAAGCTTATGAGTGGAGCAACTAGAATTATGGCTAAGTCTTAAATGGGGGGTGATTAGAACCTTTTGAAATTCTTTTCGCTTACTTAACAGTTTAACAATTTAAATTAAGCTAGAATACTTCGGCTTCCAAGCCTAAGTGGGTCTAATCAATAGACTAGCGTATGATTAAAACAATTAACATCATAGTCTAAGTATGCATAAATTAACATATGATTAAACTAATCAGGTACCTAATCTATGCAACCTAAGTAGATTATAGAAGATGGATTAAATGAGCTCAAGTCTACTCAAGAAGTGAAAGAACATCATGTGTGTGTGTGTGTATGTGCCTATCAAGTGTCTAACATACATTCCAATTAAGCATTCATAATTAAACAATTAAACACAATGCATAATAAGAAATGTGCTCAAATATAATCACAAACACAACGATGTATAGTGGTTCGACTTCGAGTCTACTCCACTCCCGATTCAAGTACTCAACCCCTTTGAGCACAACGACATTCACTAGAGAGTTAAAATATGGTTCCTCCCAACCAAAGTGTTTTAACTAGGATCTACCAAACCGGAAAGTTTACAGGTTCCTTCCAACCTACACATACACACCCGTATTGGTAGCTCCCATTGGAGACTTGTTTAGGCTCTACAACCAAGCCAATGTCCTACAACCAAACCTCAATTTAGACTCTACTCATGAGTCAAGATCCTAAAACCGAACCTCAATTTAGATCCACTCATGAGTCAAGGTCCTCCAACCGAACCTAAATGGTTTTAGGCTCTACAACCGAGCCAAGGTCCTACAACCGATCCAAGGTCCTACAACCTAGCGTTCACTCCATCAGAGGCTCCCCAATTGGAGATTCAATTCAACCCTACAACTGGGTCTAGATCAACCGAACCTATCGAGTTTGAAGACAAACTCTATACTCAATTCCCCACGGGAAGAGAGTGGAACCAGACTCTTATAATTGATAACTTACTTGTCGGATTGAGCCCCTTTGTTGTGTCACTTCGAGTTGCTTCTTCTTGCTCTCCCGTGCTAGAATCAGCTCCCCTTGTGCTTCCTCGATCTTTGTTGCCGCTGCTTTGTCAAGGCTTCAGCTCCAAGATCAGCTCTTTTATAAGTGATTCTCCATTGGAGATGCTCAAGGTGCTAGGAGATAGTGAAATCTCTACAAATTGTAGAAAATGGGTTTCCTAAAGGGTTGCACCTATTTTGACTCCTAAGTGGTGTTTAGAAAAAGGATTTACCAATGATCAAGGTGTCTAAGCTCATAGGAATCAAGAAGGAACAAGTTCATTCTCATTTTAGTATTGAATGCCCTAAGCTTGTGATAAATCACAAGGAGAATGACTTGCAATGGGTTTATAATAGAATCTTTGATGATCTTTAACAATGGTGGCTTCTATCTCCTAAAAATCCCCTCACTTGTGTTAAAAAATGAATCACCCGCTTTTATTAATTTTCTCCCAACGAGCAAATTTGTGCATAGTCGAGCGCCCGAAATCCAGTCCAGAATTAAGTTTTGGTCACTGGACACGCCGGTGGACACATGATTAGGCGCCCGAAATTCAATAAAAGAATAGTCTAAGTCGCTGGACAGTTTTGGCACTGGTCGGGCGCTCGGTGGACACATGGTTGGGCGCCCGATGACCACTTAAATTTCAGGCCAACTAACTGGACGGATTTCTCATCTGTCGAGCACCTAGTGGACACATGGTCGGGCGCCCGAACAGGCATGTTTTTTCTACTGTTTGTTTTATTGTGTTTTGCAACAGAACATGTAACCTCTTAGCCATCCTTTTGGTGTTCTTTTGGGACACCTAAGGCCATTCGAAGATGACTAAGAGTATGCCTATAGGTCATGGTCATCTAAAGGTTTATGGTTTTGGTTAGGTACAAGGTTAAGGCTCACTAAGGCATCTCTTTTACCTGTTTCTTCTTTCTTGATGCAGCAGGTACGTCTTGAGTCTTCGATCTTCGTCTTCATCAAGATCAACCGATATTAGACTCAATGACCTAAGTAATTGACAAACAAGGTGCACTAGTATGCCACAAAAAAGGGTAGTAACATTATCTGCCCGTTTTATGATCGTTGGAGACTTTTCTTTATATACAGGAGATACGATTTTTGGGCTTTGAAGAGGGATTTTGAGGAGAAAAAAGATACCACCATTGCATACTATTAGAAGCTCTATTCCTAACCCTAGCAAGGCATCTTCCTTGTGATTCATCACAAGATTAAAGTATTTCAAGCTCATGTTGAAGATGTATTTGTCCCTCTTTGATTTCTAGAGTTTGGATTGATCTTGGTAGTGATATTCCTATCAAAAACTCTATGATGAGATCCTTATAGGTGAGACTTTCTAAGCAACCCACTTCCATTAGTTTAAGAGATCTCAAACCTCCCTCTCATCCACCTTGGACATCTCAAGAAGAGCAAATGCAAGGGGATTGATCGTTGGAGCTGGAGCATTGGAGACGCAACGATATCAAAGATCGGAAGAGCACAAGGGTAGCTAATTCGAGCACGGGAAAGCGAGAAGAAGCAACCCGAAGTTGCACATAACGGAGCTCAAATTTGACAAGTAAGGTCGTTAATTTGTAAGAGTCCATCCACTCTATTCCTGGTGGGAATTGAGTGTAGAGTTTGTCTTCAAACTAGATAGGTTCGGTTGTAGGACCTAGACCCAATTGTAGGGTCAAATTTATTCTCCAAGTGGGGAGCCTCCAGCGGGAGTGAACGCTAGGTTTTGTTGTAGGACCTTGGCTCAATTGTAAAGCCTAAACCATTGAGGTTAGGTTGTAAGACCTTGACTCATGAATGGATTCTAAATTGAGGTTCGGTTGTAGGACCTTGGCTTGAGTAAACTTAAATTGATGTTCAGTTGTAGGACCTTGGCTCGATTGTAGAGTCTAAACAAGTCTCGAATGGGAGTCATCAACGCGGGTGTGAACGTGTAGGTTAGAAGGAACCTGTAAACTCTCCAGTTGGGTGGATCCGAATTAAAATACCTTGGTTGGGAGGAATCAGATTTAAACTCTTTAGTGAATGCCGATATGCTCAAAGGGGTTGAATACTTGAACCGAGAGTGGAGTAAACCCAAAGTCAAACCACTATACATCACTGTGTTTGTGATTGTATTTGAGGACATTTTTTAGTATGTATTGTTTTTAATTGTTAATTATAAACACTTCATTAGAATGAATGCTAGGCACTTATTAGGCATATCCACACATACAAGATGTACTTTCACTTCTTGAGTAGACTTGACCTTATATAATCCATTCTCATATAGTCTACTTAAGTTGCATAGATTAGGTGTTTGATTAGATTAATCATTTGTTAAGCTTAGACTAGGTCATTAATTGCTTTAATCATATGCTAGTCTAGTGATTGGACCCATTTAGGCTTGGAAACAGAAGTATTCTTACTAAGTTTAATTTGACAAAACTGTTAAGTAGGTGAAAACAATTTTAAAAGGTCCTAATCACCCCCTTTCAAGACTTAGCTATAATTCTAGTTGCTCTAACTTTCCGTATGCACACACACGCCTTTACAAGTGTGTTCAACCAAAATGCGCAATTTCACACACCATTCCTTAGGAAACTTATTTCTAGGAACCTAATCACGATAGAATTTTAACTAATGTCTGTCCAACTTAATTAAACCACACATCTTCAATCTCGATGACTAATTCATAAGATCAACCATCAAAGAAATTTTCATCATACCTGTTGAAAAATCATTATAAACACTATCATCACAATCTACAAACAATCTCTAATAAAATTGTTGATTTACATCTTAACATTGGGTCACCTCTAGACTGATTTCCAAAGCCGCGGATCTATAGGAGGAATCTTACGAATCTTTCTAAATCCAAAAGTCCAAAGCCACGGATCCTTAGGAGGAATCTTACGAATCCTTTTAAATCCAAAAGTTGTATGGTGGTCCGGTGCATATACACACACTTGCAGCAATATCACGGGAGCAAATTAGGTGTTACCCCGGGAACAGCTTAGTGAGTGTACCCCTACCATGTCACCCACATGGATAGTATTTTGTATATCCACGCCGTCCATTCATTTTCTCCAGCCCATTTTAGGATGATATTCCAAAAATTATGAAAATCAAAATCTCGAGTGGACCATACCACTGGAAATAGTGCTGATTGAGTGCCTACCATTAAAAATTCCAAAGAGCTCATCATAAGGTTTTTTTAATGTTTATTTGCAATCTAAGCTCTTCATAATGTCAAGAAGGTCTGGATGAAGGGAAAATTTAAAGATCAGATTGATCTAAAACTTTTATGGCCCGCAAAATGCTTTTAATGATTATTCAATACTCTTTCTATTGGTATCAAGGTACGTATCAGCCGTACCGGCCGATACGTACCGGAAACGGCCGGTACCGTTATGCGATACGGGGTCCAAATCAGGGACCCCAAAAATTTGGACCGTAACGGACCGTTACGGGGCCGTAATGGTCGGTACGGCCCAAAACGGCCGTTACGCCCCCCGTAACGGTCAAAAAACGGTAACTTTTTTTTTTTTATAAATACTTGCTGTTTTGTAATTTCTTCCCACTTTTCTTCCCCCATTTCTTTTCTAATCTGTTCTTTTGCTAAAAATGACCACAATTAGTCTATTTTGGAGAATTAAAACGACCAATTTCTACGATTTGGATGAATCGAAGCTCCGTGGGCCATTTTTCGAAGAAATCCGAAAATAGGTATTTATACATTTTTCTTCCTCTAATTACTTTTTTTCCACCTTGATATGATGTTGTAGCCATTGTAAAATGTTAAAATGTGTATTTCAAGATTATGCAACTGATTTTTATATTTTTTTTATATTTTTTTTAATTTCTGCCTATTTTCGGATTAATATTAAAAATTAGTAAAAATCATGTTTTTTTTTTCTTTTTCTGGTTTAATGGTTAGATAACATGTGTTACTTATAGTAGGACACAATCATGTGCATTTTACAGATTATGCACATGATTTGCTATTTTTTTTGTATTTTTTTAATTTCAGAATAATTTCAGAATAAACTTAAAAATTAGGAAAAATCATTTTTTTCTAAAAAAAATTCTGGTTTAAAGGTTGGATAATATGTGTTACTTATAATAGAATATAAGCATGTGCATTTTACAGATTATGCACATGGTTTGTTATTTTTTTTGGTATTTTTTTAATTTCGGAATAATTTTAAAATTTAGGGAAAATTAATATTTTCAAAAAAAAATTCTGATTTAAAGGTTGGATGACATGTGTTACTTATAATAGAACATAATCATGTGCATTTTACAGATTATGCACATGGTTTGCTATTTTTTTGTATTTTTTTAATTTCGGAATAATTTTAAAATTTAGGGAAAATTAATATTTTCAAAAAAAAATTCTGATTTAAAGGTTGGATGACATGTGTTACTTATAATAGAACATAATCATGTGCATTTTACAGATTATGCACATGGTTTGCTATTTTTTTGTATTTTTTTAATTTCGGAATAATTTTAAAAATTAGGGAAAATTAATATTTTCAAAAAAAATTCCGATTTAAAGGTTGGATGACATGTGTTACTTATAAATTATAATAGAACATAATCATGTGCATTTTACAGATTATGCACATGGTTTGCTATTTTTTTTGTATTTTTTTAATTTCGAAATAATTTTAAAAATTAGGAAAAATCATTTTTATCAAAAAAAATTTTGGTTTAAAGGTTGGATAATATGTGTTACTTATAATAGAATGTTATCATGTGCATTTTACAGATTATACACATGGTTTGTTATTTTTTTGGTATTTTTTTAATTTTAGAATAATTTTAAAAATTAGGGAAAATCATCTTTTTCAAAAAAAAATTCTGGTTTAAAGGTTGGATAACATGTGTTACTTATAATAGAACATAATCATGTGCATTTTACAGATTATGCATATGGTTTGTTATTTTTTTTGTATTTTTTTAAATTTCAGAATAATTTTAAAAATTAGAGAAAATCATTTTTTTTTCAAAAACATGGAGAATCATATTTACAGATTAATGAGTAATGACTAATGTATGTTTATATTTTTATTTTTTCGACAGGTTTTGCCGTTTTGGAGCTTCGTAGTTGTACTTTATAGGTTGTAGCCCATAGGGTTTAGTATTTGAATTTAGTAGTTAGTACTTGATTTCATTATCTGTATTTAAGATTTACAATTACATTTATAAATTTTAAAATCTAAGTATTTCACTCTTAGACTCAGTATCTAAGTGACATAGCCAAATCACATAAGCCATCTCTAATTAAAAAATGTCTGGGACTGGAACTGGAAGTGGAACTGCAAATGAGGATATTGGATGGGAACATTGTCAGAGGGTAGGTGGTGGAAGGCACCAAATAAAATGCAACTATTGTGATAGAGTAATAAATGGTGGAATTACGCGACTTAAACAACATTTGGCACATCGAAAGGGTCAAGTTGCAGGATGCACCAAAGTTTCCAAAGAGATAATGATACAGATGCAAGCCAATTTAGAAGAGTCAAAGGGGAAACGAGCTGCTGTGCAGAAAAGAAAGATGATATCCTTGATCGAGCCCGACAAGAGGTGTTTGGTCCAGAATATATAGGCGTTCGTGGCGAAGACATCATTGATTCTGGGGAAGATTCTGATCGAGAAATGACTATAGCTAGGAGAGAAAGCGTGCGCTATGCTCGTGAAGAGGAAGAACGTCGACGCACGTTTGGTTCAAGTGCGAGTGGGAGTGGGAGTGGCCAGGGGAGTACAACTGCAGCCCCGACGGGAAGTACAGCTGGGGTTGGAGGGGGTATGTTTGGTGGATTAAGGCGTATGTTTAGCAGCCGGCAGGGCACATCTTCACATGTAGCTCGTCATCCTATAGATGTAGATGTGGAAGAAGAAGATGTGCCTAGGAGACCCTCTGTTGATCCGATCCTCTTTAGGAAAGAATCTAGTAAACAAAAGAAGATAAAACAAATGTGGAGTAGAACTTCTATTGAGAAACTGGGTAGGGCAGCATCAAAGTTATTTATACATGCCAACATACCCCCTAATGCGGCAAACTCTCAATATTGGCAGGTGGTAATTGATGCAGCAGCAGAAGCAGGTGAAGGAATTAAAGCTCCCACAGCCAAGGAGATTAGGGGAAAATGGACAGACGCAGAGTATGCAGATACAAAGGCATACGTAAATACCTTTAAACCCATATGTGTTCGCTCGCCTCAAGTGTAAGGCTGCGATGTAGTAATAAATCTCGGTAAGACCGAGGTAGATCCACAGGGAAATAGTAACAGCTACCAAATCACTCCAGCAACTCGGCTTTTTAAAGGAAATCAGATTTAAAAGAGTGCTTACTTAAAACAGGAATTTAATGAAAAATCAGAGATACTAAGTACTAAGGCTTTCAAGGATCCACTTGTAGCAATCCTATGTCAATTCAGTCAATCCAAATAGAGAACACAACTAGATTTGAAGTCCTATCTCTCATCTAGTTGGAAAGTAAAGCATTCACACACATTCCATCACATTCAAGTTGAATTTCTAAGTTCTAGTTTCATTCAATCAATACAAAACTCAAACTATAGCCTGCGGAGTAACAGCCATGCCTCTGGACTATGGCCTGCTCAAGGATTACTATAATCCGAATTTAGATAAACAAACATGATAATCTCAGAGAATTAAAAGGAATTCATGTCCGGAGCACATAAACTCAGATAAAACATCTCAAACTACCATTATTTGGAACTAAACCATGCAAAAATCCAAACTTGAATGTAAATTACTTGAATTAAACTGAAATCAACATAGTATTAGCTACAAGCTTCACCTCTCAGCCTTAGTTGAGAGGTTTTAGCCGAGCATAGTCATGCTACAACTAAAAACTCTGAAATAAAGCATAAAAATAGAAAAACCCGAATAGGAGAGTTGCAGACGCTCCACAATCGCCTTCACCCGCCAAACTCACATTCCCTAGCCTCCCTGATACCCTAGGAAGAACCCCTAGGTGTCCTTTTATAGCAAACAACCTTCCTTGCGTCGGATTTTGCGAAAGACTACGCATTGTGCAGCAATTTTCGGAGTCCTAAATTAGAAAGGGATCTTCTTACGCAGAGCCGACCGATCGTGACCGGTCGGACTAATCTTTTGAGCATTCCAGGGAGCACTGCCGACCGGTCGGACAGACCTGTCCATTCATTCCAGCAAACATACCCGACCGGTCGGGCTGATCTATCAACCATCCAGCGTGTATGGCCGACCGGTCTGTCTTTAATGTGAACAGCCATCATATGGCCGACCGGTCATGACCGGTCGGCCTGTCTTCCACTTGATCCTTTGATGTGGCTGACCGGTCGGACGACCGGTCTGCCTTGTTTCTCTTCAGCTTTTTCTTCTTTTCTTCATCCTCTTTTCTCCTTCTTTCTTCTTCTTTCTTTGGTCCATCTTAGGACTTCATGCAATAGCTCCAAATGCATTCTTTTGGCTTGTAATTGAATGAAGTCCGCTCTCATCCCCATAATCACAAAACATATGTTAGGTGGGCCTTTAAACCATGAAAAGCATGCAAACCTTGTCCTGTAATGGGCAATGCAATGTATAAATTGGAGGTTCAACACACCCCCCTAACCAGCTTTTTGCTAGTCCCGAGCAAAACATGCGTGAAACAATTTCAAACCTCCAAACCCAACTCTCTTCTAGAAACTATGTTTCTACCCATTCCAGGATGTACAAGTATAAAATTTGGAGAAGCTAGGTGATAGAAGCTGAACCTTGGACTCTCAAAACATAAGAAGTGTCTACATGAAATTCCCGCTGATTGATTGATAAATAGAAGAACTCGAACAAATTCAACCTAGTGTGTATAGTGAAAATTCATCTCATGAGTTCCTGGGATCATCTTCTTCATAGATTAGGTAAACCAATGATTTTAAGGTGCACAGAGCAACAACAAGCCTATGATAGGAATTTGCCTTACCATCCTTCCGACGGCTTTCACACTACTTCCCATTTCCGGCTTTGGTTACGGTTCGACCATCCCCCGGTTGGTAATAGGTAGCCCTTTTCGGAATTTTCCACCATTTTCCTTTCCTTCCCGATTTCATCCTTTCTTTCCTTTTTCTTTTAAAATTAGATAGGATTTTTAGAAATCCATATCCTCCGTTATTTTCCCATGGACAAGGATGGACAAAATACCCCGGCTTGGTTTCTCAACACCTCTAAACCAAAGTCTAGCTAATCCACAAATCACATAAACCTTTCAACTTATGAAAATCGTGTAATGTGAACTTGGTGTGAAGGTGTTCAAATTTTCTATCAATCACAACAATAGGGGAACTATCATATAAAACCATTATGTTGGGAGAAATTCAAAACTACAACATCACACACTTTGTATCTCCTCTTCTTATACTCATATCATCTTGAATGCATGGAAATAAGGTTTTCTAAAAGAGTTTTGAAATTTTAGAAAATTCGAAAAAATTTGCGCATGTGAGGCTCGAAATGTTGCAACATGCTAGATGAGGAATCTCATCTCACCCCCCAACCAAATCTTGCATTGTCCTCAATGTAAAAAGATATGCAATTAGCATGAACATGAGAGCAATGGTAAAATATGAGAGAGTGAGAACAATAGTACCTGAGATAGCAAGTTGATCAATTCTAGCATCTTCCATTGTCTCGATGAGACTTATTTAATCCTAATTTCAAAAAAAAAAAAAAATCCTAACCTACCTACCTACCTACCTTTGATTAGTCTGATCGACTACATGATCAAATTTGAGCAGAATCTTCATGAATTTCAATAAATTTCTCATGAGGACCATCCAAAGTCCTGCTCGACAGTAGACATGGGTGCTTGTCTCCATTGAAGTCCAATATTTATGTGCACCACATGCATGATAGGAGGAGATAAGAGCAGCAAAAAGATATCTCCTCGAATTCTGATTTAGGTTATGATTGATTAAAAATGGGTCATCCCAATCAGAATTTTCAATGGGCTGAAGGACCCATGATGGTAGAGAGACACTCATCAAGTTTTCATTGGTTAAAGTTGTCTCCTCCACAATTTCAGAATTGTACGGTGCTTCCACAAACAATGGTAAAGAGTGTAAATCAGTGGAAAGGTGTTCTTCAGGCACCGGCACCGTGTCTAACAAAATGTCCAACTCCTTAATCATCTCATCATCAAGATCATAAGATTGGGCTAAGCATTCCTCTAGGAAATCGAGATAGTCGGATGAAGGATCATGATCTTGCTTGAGTGAGTGCAAAAATTCAGTTTCGATGGTGAGGAACTCTCCCTCCATGGAGTGGAATTCTTTCAAACTAGGTTTTCCATAACTAGTATGAGGCACCGAGTCGAAAGTATGCAAGACTTTAACAATCTCTTGAATAATGGGGTCGTTTGAATTTTCAAAGTGAGCCAAGCATTCGTCCAAAGAATCTGAATTTTCACTCATGGGAGTCTCATTCTCCACATTAAAATTAAACATGGCAAGTTGGTGGAGTGACTCAAAAATATCAACTTCGGCCGTCTCTCTAGCATGCATATCCTCTAGAGACTCATAATCATTATGCCCTTAGGAAAAAGAAACCATAGGTTCATAACCATTCACCAAACCCTCATTGTAGGCAACCCCACTACCACTTTCAAATTTTATGGATTCCTCGGGTTCGTCAACCGTCATTGAAATCTCTTCATCATTAAGTTCAAAGCATCCAAAAGAGATAGTGGACTCACCATAATTGATGATGACATTGGGATCATCGAAATCAATCTCCTTTAAAAGTCTATCCATTAAATCCGAAGAAGGTGGGACTTGGATAGCCTCATCCTCCTCATTGTTGGGGATTGATTCGGTGTTCCCAATGTTGGGTTTAATATTTTGAGATGGCGAGAGGTTTTGTATGTATTGCTCAGTTGTTTCCATAAACTCTCGCAGCACATCCTCAAGAGTTCGTGTCGGTTGCGGCTCATGAGAAAGAAACTCTTGAGGATAGTTGTTGGCATCCATGTTTGGTTCCTCCCTTGAACAAGGAGAATGGTGGTTTTCCCAATTAAGATCGTACGCATTGTAGGATGAAAAGTTATATGATGGTTGATAGGCATATCCATACAAGTAATCACGCATTGTCTTAACCGGTTGGCTACTATTCACCTGTTCCTTTTGTTGTTGCACACCTCTTACCATAACCGGTGGAACACTCATGTTATTTTCAATCCGGTAATCACGTAATGTTTTTCCCGGATGATTATCCAATTTTGCTTCGTTCCGGTATTCCCCCATCGTCTTACATCGTGTCTCAATATGTGTATTGTTTTCATTAATGTAATCACGCATCGTCTTACGTGGGGCGGCAGTGGAGGTTGATTGAACCTTAGAAAAATACTTATGCTTATAATGGTTCCAATCATAAAGACTTTCAATTTCATGGTCTGACATCTCATCTTCCAAAAGATGCTTATATGCACCATTCGTCCAATCATACATGATGAAATTTTAAGAAATTGAAAACTACCCTAATATAAAAAAAAAAAGAACAAAAAGAAGGGATATGGGGAGATGTTACCGAATAGAGTGAGATCTATGTCAGCAACAATGTCCTACAAAATAAAAATAAAAAAAAATTTGTTAGTAATCTAAAAAAAAAAATCAGAAAATCTACTTCTATAAAAACTGAAAATCCTACCTAACTAAGATTACTCTATAGCTACTAGAACAATTAAAACCGTTTAACTTTTTCCCCGGCAACGGCGCCAAAACCTTGTTCGCTCGCCTCAAGTGTAAGGCTGCGATGTAGTAATAAATCTCGGTAAGACCGAGGTCGATCCACAGGGAAATAGTAACAGCTACCAAATCACTCTAGCAACTCGGCTTTTTAAAGGAAATCAGATTTAAAAAAGTGCTTACTTAAAACAGGAATTTAATGAAAAATCAGAGATACTAAGTACTAAGGCTTTCAAGGATCCACTTGTAGCAATCCTATGTCAATTCAGTCAATCCAAATAGAGAACACAACTAGATTTGAAGTCCTATCTCTCATCTAGTTGGAAAGTAAAGCATTCACACACATTCCATCACATTCAAGTTGAACTTCTAAGTTCTAGTTCCATTCAATCAATACAAAACTCAAACTATAGCCTGCGGAGTAACAGCCATGCCTCTGGACTATGGCCTGCTCAAGGATTACTATAATCCGAATTTAGATAAACAAACATGATAATCTCAGAGAATTAAAAGGAATTCATGTCCGGAGCACATAAACTCAGATAAAACATCTCAAACTACCATTATTTGGAACTAAACCATGCAAAAATCCAAACTTGAATGTAAATTACTTGAATTAAACTGAAATCAACATAGTATTAGCTACAAGCTTCACCTCTCAGCCTTAGCTGAGAGGTTTTAGCCGAGCATAGTCATGCTACAACTAAAAACTCTGAAATAAAGCATAAAAATAGAAAAATCCGAATAGGAGAGTTGCAGACGCTCCACAATCGCCTTCACCCGCCAAACTCACATTCCCTAGCCTCCCTGATACCCTAGGAAGAACCCCTAGGTGTCCTTTTATAGCAAACAACCTTCCTTGCGTCGGATTTTGCGAAAGACTACGCATTGCGCAGCAATTTTCGGAGTCCTAAATTAGAAAGGGATCTTCTTACGCAGAGCCGACCGGTCGTGACCGGTCGGACTAATCTTTTGAGCATTCCAGGGAGCACTGCCGACCGGTCAAGACCGGTCGGACAGACCTGTCCATTCATTCCAGCAAACATACCCGACCGGTCGGGCTGATCTATCAACCATCCAGCGTGTATGGCCGACCGGTCTTGACCGGTCGGCCTGTCTTCAATGTGAACAGCCATCATGTGGCCGACCGGTCATGACCGGTCGGCCTGTCTTCCACTTGATCCTTTGATGTGCCTGACCGGTCGGACGACCGGTCTGCCTTATTTCTCTTCAGCTTTTTCTTCTTTTCTTCATCCTCTTTTCTCCTTCTTTCTTCTTCTTTCTTTGGTCCATCTTAGGACTTCATGCAATAGCTCCAAATGCATTCTTTTGGCTTGTCATTGAATGAAGTCCGCTCTCATCCCTATAATCACAAAACATGTGTTAGGTGGGCCTTTAAACCATGAAAAGCATGCAAACCTTGTCCTGTAATGGGCAATGCAATGTATAAATTGGAGGTTCAACAATATGGCAGGCCAGAGGATGCACGATCATGTGTGATGGTTGGACTGGCCCAACAAGACGCAGCGTGATCAACTTTATGGTGTATTGCCACTTGGGAACAGTGTACCACTTGGTGTATTGCCTCGGATGAAATAAACAATGCTAAATATATTTTTAGCTTGATGGATAAAGTAGTGGATGAGATTGGGGAGGAGAATGTGGTGCAGATTGTGACAGATAATGAAGCAACATATAAGTCTACAGGAAATATGTTGATGCTAAAGAGAACACATATATTTTGGTCACCGTGTGCTGCACATTGTATTGATCTTATATTGGAAGATATTGGAAAGAGAAAGAATGTCAAGGAAATGGTTGAAAAAGCAAAAGAAGTGACAACATTTATTTACAACCATAATCACCTAGTTGCAATAATGAGGAAGTTCACGAAGGGACGAGAGTTGCTTAGGCCAGCGGCGACTAGATTTGCAACAAACTTTATAGCTTTAGAGAGTTTGTATCAGCATAGGGGAGAGTTGAGTGAAATGTTTGCTTCCCAACAATGGCTCAACACAAAATATGGGAAGAAGACATCAGGGACGCCGGTTGATGTTGTAAACACCATAAGAGACAACAAATATTGGAAGAGGGTTAAGAAAATTTTAAAGGTGATGGAACCACTGATGAGGGTACTTCATCTTGTTGAAACCGATGAAGCACCTACGATGGGCTTCCTCTACGACGCCATGGATAAAGCGAAGTTGGCAATTAAACGTGATTGTTCAAGCTGGCAATCTTACTGGAATTTGATTGACAAAAGATGGACAAATCAGCTCCACCACGATATTCATGCAGCAGGTTATTACCTAAATCCTAGGTATAGATATGCCCAATCATTTGTTATGGATGATGAGATTCGTATTGGATTAAAGAACATGATAAAGAGATTAGAGCCTGACTTAGATGTACAAATAAAGGCTTTGAATGAATTGGATATATTTGGAACTCGCCAGGGTAGCTTTGGAGATACTCTTGCACAACATGCAGTACTTAAGTTGCACCCCGCTGACTGGTGGATAAATTTCGGAGAGGACACACCAGCTCTCCAAAAAATTGCAGTAAGGATTTTGAGCCAAACAACGTCTTCCTCTAGTTGCGAAAGAAATTGGAGTTGTTTTGCACTTATTCATACGAAGAATAGAAATATAATTCAGACTAGGACGTTAGATAGACTTGTCTTTATGCATTACAACATGAGGCTAAGAATGCGCATGCATTCAAGGAGGCCTACCAGTAATGTCGGTGATGTGGATTATTGTCCAATAAACTTGGACAATATTTATGATGAGGATGACCCACTTCTACCTTGGTTGGAAGGGAAAAAGAAATAGAAGATGATAGTGAAGAAATAGAAGTTGAAGACCCAGAAATACGCAAGGCACAACAAGAGAGTCGTGCATTTGTGTTGGACCCAGAAAGGGGGGCGGATTTCATGCAAACTCAGCAGAAGAGTGCGAGCTCTGGCGATACTGAAACAGATGATGATGATGATGATGATGACGCACCTAATGCTGGTCCCACTTCTGGCATTGCTCAACCCACCGGGGCTACTGATACCATACAGCCGTCTACGGATCGCGAGGCTGATGAACTTCGACGAAGCAAGCGGGGCCAAGGGGGTCGAACTTATGAGTGTACTGAGTCACGATAGAGCCAGCAAGAGCGTGGC
Organism: Liriodendron chinense; assembly: GCA_003013855.2. Classification (NCBI taxonomy): domain Eukaryota; kingdom Viridiplantae; phylum Streptophyta; class Magnoliopsida; order Magnoliales; family Magnoliaceae; genus Liriodendron; species Liriodendron chinense. The sequence goes on along the minus strand of ML058480.1, from coordinate 2,063,518 downwards.
TCCAGTAGTGCACCTGCAGGTCCTGCACCTACAGGTCCTGCACCTGCACCGCAATCTACATCGACAGATCTGGAACATCAGCATGCGTATGGCTATGATCCGAGGAATTATGGGTATTCTTACAGCCAATGGGATTATAGGGAACCTGTTCCGCCACTTTCATGTTGGAGTAGTCCTCCTGACGCTGTTCCACATCTACCATATGAACCAAATCCAAGTTATTCATCTCAATCTCAACAGCCTGGCCCTGAATACGAGTACCAGTATGGGCACGGCTATTCGACGGGCACTAGCAGATATCCTCACTCAGGGTCAGAATCTTTGCCTAGTAAGGATTAGTCATCATCAGGTTTCCTTGACCTGGTCTTTCCCTCTGGTACTGAATATTATGGATATGCAACAACAAGACCGCAACAACCCGATGATGATGACGACGACGACGTGGAGGTTGAGCAACCACAACAAAGCAGGTTTTCATTTTGGTGGTGAGTTCCGGTTTGGTGAGTCTTTTCCATTACCCACATGGTCATACATTCACCAAAAAAACACGCACTTTACATTGTTGAACTTGTGTTTAAAATAACTCCCTGACAAGCGACAACCAGTCAAGTAATCTTTAATCAACATGCTTGCAGGGGAGTATATCAGGTATTACTAATTTTTTTTTCTACTTTAGAATGTTCAATTGGCAGGACAAGAGTTGGTCATAGATTCAAGATAAGAGAAGTCTTAATACATTATTTTTTGCAAGTCCTCACTCCTCACTCCTCAGGTATGTAAATAAATTGTAAATAATATAAAGTAAATTATAAAAAATAATAGTACATGTGAAAATTGAAATACTTTAATGTTACATTTATTCTAATATACATATTATTGGTATTAGACAGTTAGAAATTTGAATTTATAAGTTCTGCAGTTAATTCCAGGTTATTAGCTTCATAAATTCACCAGACAGCCCGATACAGCTTTTTCACCAAAGAGTAGACCGCTTCACCACCATAAACATGTTCAAAATTATAAATTAATGCATATTTGGGATGTTTGGAATTTTCTGGATTTAATCCATATTTTTTAAAAAAATTTGGCCAAAAAAAAAGTTGACCGTTACGGGGGGCGTATCGGCCGATACGGGGCTGTATCGGCCGATACGGCCCGTATCCGTATCGGAAACGGTGGGCACCGTTACGCCCACCGAAACCGATACGGGACACCTTGATTGGTATGGTCCACCTGAGATTTGGATCTTCTTATAATTTTGGATCTCATACTAAAATTAGGTATAACAACAGATGGACGGAATGGATATACAATAAATAGATTAAGGTAGGCCCCACATGGTAGGGGTAACACCGACTAAGGTGTTACCAGGGTAACATCTATTGGGAAAAGCCGGCAGCGGAAGCGGAACGCCGAACACGTGAAGCAATGCGAAATCAAACAAGTAACAAGATGCAATCAATCACACAAAAGCATCACCACAAGAGACTCCGAATTTTACGTGGAAAAACCCCAAAACAGGTAAAAAACCACGGCGCAAACGATCCACTATGAATATCAGAGAGATTACAGAGATTGACACCCACAACACAAGGAAAAACAGAGAAAACCCCAAGTTTATCTCTCTTACACACACCTCTCCCCTCTTCCTAGTACGAATAGGAAACCTTAGACACCTTTGAATTTCTCTCTAAGTCGGATTACAACACCTTAAATAGGAAGAAATTCGAAAACAGAAACACCTTGCGCAGTACTACGGACTACGTAAGGACTCCGCGCGCACATCCACATAACAGTCCAGGGAGATTTCACAACACAGACCCAACGCTGCCTCACGGCCGACCGGTCGCAGCCCCTCCAGACTGGTTGCACGACCGATCTAGGGCAACACAGGTTCAGCCTTCTGTCTTCTCGTGCACAGGGCCAAACGACCAGACCGGTCGGAGCACCCTGTCCAGCACATAGTTTGAAGACTCCCCAACAAACTCCACCGAGGCTTTAAACGTCGAATCAACACATCCTTGCAACGTCATCTCATCTTCAATCATAGCTCCACCGTTTCTCGTGCCACCATCGACCATATCCTTGCAAATTCACACCATTTACCACTCTTCTCATATGGCCCTTGGGCACTTGCCACATACAAGCAACCATGGATCTCGCTGCCTCTCCCACAGCTCCACCGTGAATTGTGCTCCCGATCAACATGTAAAGATGGCCACACCTCCGTGCCTTCATACATACGAGTGCCCCCTTCAACACTTCACAACAACGATTGCGGCCGATAAACACGCACCCTTTCGCCTCAAGTGCACCGAGAGAAATCAATTCATCTTCATCTTGGGAACGTGCTTCACATCTTCCAGGACTCGTTCGACCCCATCGAACATCCTGATGCGCATAGTACCGATACCTACAACCTTATGAGCGACTCCATCGCCCACAAACAACGATTCTCCACCATACTCCCTGTATGTCGTGAATGAACTCCGGTCAGGACAAACGTGACATGAAGCCCTTGAATCAAGGATCCACTCACTACTGTGAGATCCCTTGCCAGAAACAATCAGCACTTTACACAAATCGCGATCGTCCTCTACGGTATTGGCTCCCTCTCCAGAAGAATTTCCATATTTCTCTTGTCTTAACCTAGGATTCTGACAATCCCCTCTCATGTGGCCCTCCTGGCCACAATTCCAGCACTTCACCTTAGCCTTACCTTTGCCCTTGGCCCTTGATCTAGATTTCGAATATCCTCCATGCCCAGAACTTCTTCCCATCATAGTCAGTGCTTCTGAGGAATAACGGGAAGCCACGTCACCGCTTTTCTTTCTCATCGCCTTCGACTGAAGGGTTGAGATAACGGTCTCGACGCTTATGGTTTCCCTCCCTGCGCACAAAGAGTCCCTGAATGACTCATATGAATCTGGAAGAGAATTCAACAGGATGCATGCCTAGTATTCATCCTTCATCGGTTCATTGATCTCCACCAACTTGCAAACTAGCCTATTGAACGTGCTCAGGTGGTCCTCCACCTCAGTTCCCTCAGCCATCCTCAAGGTGAACAACTGCATCAACACATACATGCGATTCTCTAGAAATTTCTTGGCATAAACCTTCTCTAGCTTCACCATCGTTTCAGCCGCAATCTTGTCCTTCATGACATGATAGAGAACATTATCTGTAAGGTTTAACAGGATTGAGGTTCTTGCCTTCTTGTCGAGCCTCGTCCACTCATCGTCCTTCATAGCTTCGGGTCGCTTTCCAAGAGCTTTATCAAGCCCTTGCTGAACCCGAAAGGATTCAACCTTCACCTTTAATAGCTCAAAGTTATTTTTTCCGGAGAACTTTTCTACCTCGAACCTTGCGCCCGATCCCATCTTCTCGTCTCAGATTCGAATCTACTCCACCCCAACTTTAGCTCTGATACCACTTGTTAGGAAAAGCCGGCAGCGGAAGCGGAACGCCGAACACGTGAAGCAATGCAAAATCAAACAAGTAACAAAATGCAATCAATCACACAAAAGCATTCACCATAAGAGACTCCGAATTTTACATGGAAAAACCTCAAAACGGGTAAAAAACCACGGCACAAACGATCCACTATGAATATCAGAGATTACAGAGATTGAAGCCCACAAAGCAAGGAAAAACGGAGAAAACCCCAAGTTTATCTCTCACACACACCTCTCCCCTCTTCCTAATACGAATAGGAAACCTTGGACACCTTTGGATTTCTCTCTAAGTCGGATTACAACACCTTAAATAGGAAGAAATCCGAAAATAGAAACACCTTGCGCAGTACTGCGGACTGCACAAGGACTCCGCGCGCACAGCCGACCGGTCGCACTTCACACATAACAGTCTAGGGAGATTTCACAACACGGACCCAAAGCTACCTCACAGCCGACCGGTCGCACGACCGGTCGCAACCCCTCCAGACCAGTCGCACGACCGGTCTAGGGCAACATAGGTTCAGCCTTCTGTCTTCTCGTGCACAGGGCCAATCGGCCAGACCGATCGTCAGACCAGTCGCACGACCGGTCGGAGCACCCAGTCCAGCACATAGTTTGAAGACTCCCCAACAACATCTAATTCGCTCCCCAATATCACGATCTACTCTTCAAACATAAAAATTAACTATACATCTACACTTACAAACCCTTATAGAGCCCCAAGAATTCTTGTTTCGTGATTTTGGAGGCCGATCCAACAGTTGAATTTTAAGTTCTACTCTTCGTAACCACACATCTTAGAATAATAAGTTTAAAAACATTTTCAATGAATCAAACCCACATTTGGTGGGCCCATAGACTCTAAGACCCATGATCACATTTCACGTAATCTTTAGATGATTCACATGTGTGTGTTGTTTGTGAAACTCAAAATCGAAAACCATGAAATCACCAGCGCACGATAACAGTGTTCGAAAACCATTTTGACAAATGCCTCACTAACCATCAACATGATCCTTCTTAACGGCAAAAAAAAAAAAAAAAAGAAATTTGGAAAATGACTGTCATACATGTTTGATTTTTCTTCTTAGCTTCTTTTTTTTTTTTTTTTTTTTTTTTCTTCTCTTTTTTTAAGCAGTGGCAAGCAAGCTACCATATGATGTATGTGTCCTACACATGGGATGTTGAAAGATTCTTGTGGGTCTTAATGAATTTCTTGTTTCTTTAGATGGGATTTGGACAAGTAAAATCTTTTTTTTTTTAAACTTCAAACATGTGCTGATCAAAGGAAACCGACTTTTATCATGCGCAATCGATCCTCAAATGTGGCAGATGTTTTGGTGGATCCAGATGGTCCATCTTGTGGGTCATGTCCGTATGTGGTCCACGGTTTAAAATCATATGGAGCAAACAATCCTAGCCATTGGTTTTTCCTGTCGACCATTTGAAGGCCACCAATTTTGGTGTGGCTAGAATAGTCCCATTGAGTATGATTTTTGCCCATAGCCATCTCCAGCGAGGGCCTGCTGCATGGATGGTCTGGATCCACAGCCCAGCTGTCACATGTCAGGCTATTTACATCAAGTCACACTCCAACCGAGTTTCCTGGTGACTTGTCTCGCAATCTCATCAAATTGAGGTGGCTTGGAAAAGTTTCTAGTCGCGTTACTGAGTCATATAACTAATCTGGTCAGCATGTTAAGGTGTTGTGATAAGTACCTAATATTGTATAATTAACCCTGGTTGTTAAGGGCATTATCATTATTTTTCCGGTTAATTATCCCTCATTAGGCGATTTTTCAATGTTCAGGTGATCAGGAGAGGTTGGGCAAGAACTGGGCCAATCTGGACGTTTTAAGGCCTGAAAGTGATCAATGTCAAGTGGGTGGTAATCCTGACGAAAATCAAGCCAGAAAGATCAAAGTCTGCGGGACCATTTTCTATGGTGGATGGCTAAAAAAGAGTACTACATAGCGGCCACTCGTTTGGATCCAAGTTGTCCATGTTTTGATGGTCGTGATTGAGTGCCCACGTACACATCTGAAACACGTGGTGGGACATCCACATATGGGACCAACCATGCCAAGAGAAAAGGTGGATGACCACTATTCAAACGTGTGCAGCCAAGGACACATCCACCGTCCACTTCATCTTCACCAAGTCCAGCAAGTGGGCCACCAATAGCTAGCAACCGTCCATCCATTAGACGTGTGTAGCCAAAGTCCAGCCAAGCTTCATCACCATCCAGCCATTGTCCAATCAACAGTGGAGATCAGCCAACATGTTCAGATGAAGATCAATCTCCACCGTTCACCACTTCACCAGCTAGTAAGGAGTAGCTGATGTGCAGCCAAGGGTTGTCCATCACACGTGTGAGGATGTCCCACAGATGCCACACGTGCAGCAGTCCAAAGCTCCAGATGGTTGGGTGCCGAAGATCAGCAGCTTTGATGGACCCCACCTTCAATCCTTATCCATTGTCCAAAGACACTGGACTGTTTCCAGCCGTTCATCAGGTGGACCCCATAGCTGAGCTCATGCATCAATCATCCAACGATGGAGATGATCTCTCCAACGTCCAAATCAGGTGGACCATCACCATGATCTTCACCATCCAAGGCTACCTTCAACGTCCAGCAGTGGATGTCTGTCTAGCACTGTGAACCCCACTTTTCTCCAGCGTCCAGCGACCAACCTATCCAGGAGGACTCCAGTCGTCCATTTCTCCATCTGATCATCATCCATCAGCCATCCTTCCAGCAGCGATGGACCCACCATCTTCATCTCTGCCGACCATCAATGTGGAGCCCTTGTCCGTCCAAGCAGCAGCAAAAACCTCAGCCGTCCTTCATCCAGCGGACCCACATGTGCAGCAGCAATCAGCAGACCGTCCATCATGTCCAGCAGTGGACACCCATCACAGCAGAGGACGTCCGTGCAGATGATAGAGGACCGATCATTGCAGCTGTCCATCAGTGCAGCTGAACCAACATCCAGCCGTCCATTAGGTGGGTCATCTTCACACGTGCAGAGATGGACGTCATCAACTCCATCAGTCCCCACCTTGCACATGCAGCGGAACCAGCTCAGCCGTCCAGCAAAGTTGGGCCCACACGTGCTCACCATCCAATCCATCACCTACCAGCTAGCTGTCCAGCTGCAGCAAGGCCGTCCAAGCTACTTCATACAGCATCCACCTGCAGCACTCTCATCCCAGTCGTCCATCACTTCCATCACACGACCAAGCTGCAGCTGATAAATGGACCACTCTAGCATCCAACGGCCAGTAAAGGCCATTCCACCATCAGCTGACCAGTTGTTCTTCACCCAAGCCATCAGCAAAGCAACTCTCCCTCTCTCTCTCTCTCTCTCTCTCTCTCTCCCCAAACATGTGTAAGGCTTGGGATGCCACCTCATCATCCAAGCCTCACTCCAAGCCCAAACCTAAAAGAAAAGTTTGCTTTAGGCTTGGAGTGACACCTAGGATTGGAGTACCTTTCTTGCCACATGTCCATCCAAGCCTAACTCCAAGCCCGAACCTAAAAGTAAAGTTTGCTTTGGGCACTCCAAGCCTAACTCCATTCCCAAACCTAAAGAAACTTTTGGTGTGCCACCTAGGCTTGGGAGCTCCTCATAAGGCTATAAAAGAAGCTCCTCTCCCTCTCATTCTCATCATCCCATTCTCTACAACTCCTCTCTTCTCTTTAGTTTTCTTTCTTTCTTTCTTTCTTTTGTAGTGTAGAGTAGTTTTCTCTTTTGTAGAGAATTTAGTCTTCCATTGTAGCATGGTTGGCTAAACCTCTAGCTAAGGCTAGGGGTGAAGCCTTTGAAGAAATTTGCAAGATATGGTTCTTTTGGTTCAACATTGGTGTGTGAATGTTGGAGTTTTCTTTGGTTGATTGGTTCGGTTATCCACATCGGCGGACGCTATTGTTGTGCAAGCCCCTTGATCCATCGTCGACTCCGGGCACGTTGGATGCTTGGGATCCCTTGCACACCAATTAGCTAATTCATGATCGATAAAGTCCCTTGATCCATCGTCGACTCCGGGCACGTTGGATGCTTTGGATTCCCTACGGTCATCGAGCTAGTGCAGGTAAAGTCATCGATCTGTAAAATTCCTTGATCCATTGTAGACTCCGGGCACATTAGATGCTTTGGATTCCCTGCGATCGATAGACGAGATCTTAACGGTTGGATCGGTCAATCAAAGCCTCCTATCTTGTAAGTATGCATTTGATCGTATGAATTGTGATCTTATCGGTTGACTTGTTGGCAAAGTTGTTGATCTGTACAATTCCTTGATCCATTGTCGACTCCGGGCACAGTGGATGCTTGGAATTCCCTGCGATCAACTAACGAGTGCTTCATGGTCAAATCAATCGGTTCAGATCACCATCTTTTATGAAATATGTAAATAGTTTAATTGTTTTATCTTCCGGTTGAAATGAATCTTTATTCAATTCCAGTTGAGTTATAGTTGGACCAATAAATCAAATCTTGTGAATGAATCAAAGATGGATCCCTAATGCCTTAGCCCCTTTTCTATTTTTGTCTTTCACCACACACAACTTGCTCCACTCTCGTGGATAAACCAGATTTCATCTCACTCACCTAAACTAATTCCTCTAAGTGTTCTTAACCCCAATCCCTGTGGATCGACCTCGGTCTTACCGAGTATTTTACTACTTCGCTACCTGCACTTGGGTGTGCAATCTTCGGATTGTAGCATGTTAAGACTGCGTGGTAGTCATGATCGAATTTCCTGGTGACTCGGCTTGCAATTTCATAAATATGAGCTGACTATTTTCCAGCCGAGTAAGTGAATTCCAGAACTATGCTGGCGTGCATCTAACGCCACTTGCAGCAACATGCAATCTAATGCAACAAATCCATTTCTTCCAGGGACCGATCAAATGCTGATTTGGACGTCCAAACGCACCTTAGGAAGTGGGCCTTATTTGCATAGTGGGATCATGATCTTACGGCATGCAGAGCACAAACTGTACAAAAAAGGTTCCCTCACGTTTTGATAGTCCATTAACCGTTGGGATTTTTGAGTCATGGCCCATACACCGTGGGCCCATGATTTGGACTTTCTAAATTGATTTGTGTATCCCGACATTGATGGAGGATGATGGGTGACACTATGATCTGCTATATATTCTTGAAAAGACAGTAACAAACTGAGGAATTTATTATGCTCAACCAAACGGACAAAAATGTGTGCACGGTCTCTAGAAAACTTTTAACAAGAATAGAAAAGAAACAAAAAAAAAAAAAAATCTCACTCATCAAATTATATTAGGATTGATTACCTTCAAATGGAGGGGTGGAATGAGATGCACTGGGCTCGGCATTGTTATGGATGGGGATGGTGCAAATTCATCAAGCGTAAACTCAGGTGTGGACCAAATTGAAAATTGGGGTTTTCACACATAAAAGCCCATCCTTTATTCGATTTCCACTAGCTCCTCTGTTACTAAATAAACTCTTTATCTTTTCCCGTTGCAACCAAAACCACCACGATATCAACGTCGACCAACGGTAAAGAAAACGTTATTTTTCTATAGAACAATTTTTTCATTGTTTGTCAAGCAATTTAAAAAAAAAAAAAAAAAAAAAAAAAAATGTGGTAAACGTCATTCGCCACTTTCTATCTTTGTTGAAAAATAAGTAAATATATTTTTCCACTTTCAGCCCTAATAACGTCATTTTCTCATAATTGATGGAAAGTGAGTTTCTCAAAGATTAAGCCCAAATGAACCACAATCCATCTCCAATCGCATCACATGTGTCACAATGCCGAATGAGTCATCATCCATCATCAATTATGACCTACAGGTGCTACTATGCAACATTTATTGCCATCCATCTTCTCTTGTGCCCTACGTGTGTAAAGCATCCCATATGTCCTAAATGTGCCCCATGTGACACCATCCATCTTCTGTGTCCTAAATGTGCCACATGTGACACTATCCATCTTCTCTTGTGACCGACATATGCTAATATGCCACATGTACCACCATCCATCTTCTCTTGTGCCCCCACATCAGCAAAGCACTCCATATGCACTAAGGTGCCACATGTGCCATTGTCCGTATTCAATTGCTCCAAATATGCTATATGTGCCAATGATGCCAATGTGCACAAGCGTTGCTGTCTAGCTTCAAGTGCCACATGTCAAATGTGTTAATGCCTGTCTTGTGCCATGATAAAACTTCAAGCACCTCATATGTATAACATGTGCCACAATGTACTTTCAAGTGCTTACATACGGGCATACACCACATGTGTTGCTGTTCATCTTCAAGCACTTACATGTCGTAGGTGCTAATTTGGCACATGCCTCTGCCTCCTTATAATTTTTTTCGCAAGATTTCTTTTTCTATTCTTTTTTTTTTTATTTTTTTTTATTTTTTAAATTCTTTAGGGAAATCGTGTTGAAAATCAAACAATGAAAAGAACATTTCATTTCCAACATTATTGGAGATAAGGATTTCCAACATTCTTGGAAATAAGGTTTTCCAAGAAATAAGCCCTTATGGAAATGATGTGGCCTACCATGATGTTTGTATGACATCCATTTCCTCTATTTGTTGCATAAGAAAATGTTAGGATGTGGCCCCAAACATCAATCAAATTCAAAACTAAAGTGGGCCACGCAATAAGAAGCAACATGCATTGGATGCCTACTATCTAAACCTTTTGGGGACTTACAAAAGTTTTGTGTAAATCTTTATGTTTTCCTTTCATCCTAGTGAAAATATGTAATGACCCAAGATTTTGGTGTGTATACCAAAGCTTACGTTCATTCAAGCATACATGTGTAAATCCATCAATTCATCCAACTATTCATGCACACACTTATGCATCAATCCATAGCAAACTTGTAAAGTTCGAGATCAATCAATCTTTGATTGACCTATGATCCGCACCATAAGCTAACATCACTAATGACCATTAAACCCATAATTTAGATTAGCGCTTTGTTCCATGTGATAATGTGTCTAAATCGTTTAAAATCATCCAACCACAAAGATAAACCAATCCATTGATTTTTACCAAAATCGACATCTACAAATCCTCCAACTCTATATAAATCTTAGGCCATTCTCTCATCAATCTTCACATCCGCTTACATATTCGATTATATATCGATTTAGCCATTGAGAAGACTCTTCATGGACAGATTAAGCTACCTAACCATTAACTATTTATTTGGATCATCACTTCATCGTGGAATAGACAAAAGACAATTTAAACTAATTACACCTGATCATTTACGAACCCTGACTTGTCTTGATCCTAAAAATACCGATTCCAATAGCTAGTTATGTACCATGGATCACGTAAAGTTTTCTATAGTGTACAAATTCCTACCTGACATCATTCCTCAAGAAACTTATTTTTAGGAACCTAAGCATAATAGAATTTTAACCAATGTCTCTCCAACCTAATTATACCATACATCTTCAATCTCGACGACTAATTCATAAGATCAACCATCCAACAAAATTTTCATTATATCCATTGGAAAATCACATAAACACTATCATTGCAATCTACGAACAATCCCTAATGAAACTTTTGATTAACATCTTAACATTGGGTTGCCTCTCGACTAATTTTCAGAGCTGCAAATCCTTAGAAGGAATCTTGCGAATCCTTCTAAGTCCAAAAGGTGTATGGTAGTCCCGTGCACATGCACACACTCTCAGCAATATCACGATCTAATCTTCGATCGTAAAAATTAACGATACATTTACACCTAGAAACCCTTACGGAGCCACAAGAATTGTTGATCCGTGATTTGGGAGACCGATCCAACAATTGAATTTTAAATTCTACTCTTTATAACTACACAACTTAGAATAATAAGTTTAAAACATTTTCGGTGAATCAAACCCACATTTGGTGGGCCACTAAACTCTAAGACCCATGATCACATTTCACGTAATCTTTAGATGATTCACATGTGTGAATCAGGGCCAAGACACCACACACGTGTGTTTGCGAAACTACAAAATCGAAAACCATGATATCACCAGCGCATGATAACAATGTTCGAAAACCATTTCTCTTCTATTTCCTTCGTGCAAACCAACTTCAATCTGAGCTCTGTGAGATCTAACCCGTTCATTAGGTGAATCCTAGTCGTACGATGCAGAGCCACATGGATTAGCATCTAACAGAAGTTACGGACTATTTTACAAAAATCTTTACCCTTCTCTTCCTTAATTCGTTCGATGAAAGTTTTTAGAAACAACAAGATTCTAATTCAATCTAGACTACTCAATCAAGATCTAAATGATCTTAGAGTCCTAGTCACGATTTAAGAAGTTGAAAAAAGAGCCGAAAATAATGTTGGAATTGCCTTTTTTTTGCGGCAACAATATGCGGAATCCGAACCTTTCGAACCTGTAAACTACTGCCCAAACGAAAGATAAACTTGGATTTGTGGGTACTTGAGCTTCCTAAGACCCATCTAGACTGTTCACAAGCCATGTTTGAAGAAAGATTTACTATATGTAAATCCGCCCAGTGGATCGAGTCATCTTCTTTGTTAAAACCCACCAACCAAAGTTCTTTAGAAAGCCTTATCCACTATCCAAGATGATCATTCATGTTAGGGGAGAGAAAGAAGAAGATATAAAAATAAGAAAATATTATTATTGCATTGTATTTCTTTACCTTGAAAATGGAAACTTTGGCTAGCTTTTGAGCTTAATTGCAACATATGGACCTTTGGCTTATTTATAAACTCATGAAAAGGATTCTACATACATAGGAAATGTAAGATGACATAAATGATATGGGAGATCTAAAAGACTTTACACTCTCCTATGTACTTCATATTCTAGGAAGACTAAAGGTTACAAGAAAATATAAATGAACTAACACCTTTTCTACGCATTAAATTAATGCCTTTAAAAGACTAAAACACACTCGTTAATACCTTTGCAGGACTAAAAGACACCTACTGTTGAAAAAGGCCTCAAAACTGTGCAAACAGAGTCCACCGACCGGTTGGTCAATGGACAGCAATGCACAGGGAGGATGGACAGATTCTTGAGGGTCTTTTAGACCAGTCGGCCGACTGATCTGCTAGAGGCTCTGACCGATCACCCGACCGGTCGAATTATGGGCAGCAACACATGATTTTTTGAAGAAACTCACTAGACTATTTTAGTCGGTCGGCGACTGGTCAGCCGTCGTCCGGGATTTGATATTTTGCGCGATTTTCACGCTACAAGTTTCCAGATCCTTATTTTCTTCTATATAAACATTTCTTAATCGTTGTAGGCACATGTTAAGCAATACCTAGGTGATCTAAAGGAGATTGGGGTTTTGGGGAGAGAGGTTTGAGAGCTTTTGTTCATCTTTGGGATCTACTTGGGTGATTAGCTTTGTAATCATCTGAGATTCATAGTGGAGGTATCGCTTTGTGCCGTGGTTTTTTCCTACAAGGGTTTTCCATATAAAATTCGTGCGCTTTTGCGTTGATTGCTTGTGTGACTGTGTGGTGATTGTTTGATCTTCTTCGGTGCTTCCGCTAACCGAATTTTTAACAAGTGGTATTAGAGGTATCGTTGGAAGGTTGAAGAAGAAGTTTTCTAAAACGATCTCATGGCTTCAAGTACGAAATTCGATGTTGAGAAGTTCTCAGGTAAAAATAACTTTGAGTTGTGAAATGTGAAAATGCATGCCGTCCTGACTCAACAAGGGGTCATGAACGCCCTTGGAGAGCGACCTGCCGAGATGAAAGATGATGAGTGGACAAAGATGGATGAGAAGACTATGACCTCCATCCAATTGTGCCTTATTGATGACGTCCTCTATAACGTCATGAAGGAGAAGACAGCTGTAGAGACATGGACCAAGCTAGAGAACATCTATACGAAGAAGTCTCTAGAAAATCACATGTATCTAATGATGCAACTCTTCACTTTGAAGATGGCGGAGGGTACAGATGTGGAGGACTACATTAGCATGTTCAACAAGCTGATTTGCAAGATGCTAGATTTTGGTGAGCAGAAGAAGGACGAGTATCAAGCCTTAACCTTGTTGAACTCGCTTCCTAGTTCATATGAGTCACTCAAGGACTCGTTGTACGCGGGTAGGGATACTATTAGTGTCGAGACTGTTATCTCAGCCCTTCAATCGAAGGCCATGAGACAGAAAAGCGGTGATGCTAATTCTTCCTCTGAAGCACTGTTTATGAGAAGAAGAAATTCTGAGCGAGGTGAATGATCGTTGCGTTCTCGATCCAAATTGAAGGGCAAGGGCAAAGGCAAGTTCAAGTGTTAGGGATGTGGCCAAGTTGGGCACATGAAGAAGGACTACAAGAGTCCTAAATATAAGAAGGAGAAGTCAGGTGACTCTTCTAGAGAAGCCAATACTGCTGAAGCTGAGGAAGGTGGTAGTAATGTGTGCAAGGTCTTGACGGTGTTAAAGGTTGGATGTCTCAGCGATGAGTGGATCATGGGCTCCAGGGCTTCGTATCACATGTGCCCAAATAGGAGTCTCTTTACTTCCTACAAGGAGTATGAGGGAGGCTCGATATTTCTACGTGATGACTACGCCTACAAAGTTGTGGGGATTGGTACAGTGCGCATTAAAATGTGTTATGGGATCAAACGGACCTTGACAGAAGTGAGGCACGTTCCTAGGCTGAGGAAGAATCTGATTTCCCTTAGTGCACTCGAAACACTGGGGTGCAAGTTCATCAGTTTTGACCGGTTCTATAAAGTTTCAAAGGGGGCCCTTATAATTATAAAGGGACAGACGCATGGAAATATTTACAAGCTACTTGGGAGACTTCAATAGGTGGAGCTGCAACGATTGTAGCAGATTCCACGTCTGCACATATGTGGCATGCACACTTAGGCCACATGAGCGAGCAGGGCATGAAGGTACTCTCTGAACGATCTTTGATTCATTCTTTTAAATTTGTAGACTTCAGTATATATGAACGTTGCATGTATGGAAAACAGTCTAGATTGTTATTTAAAGGGAGAAAACATGTATGTAAAAGGGTGCTTGATTATGTCCATTCAATGTATGGGGGCCGTTGCCTGTTATTTTTATTTGGGGGGTCATCGTGGTTCTGTCGTTCATCGATGATTATATCAGGAATGTTTGGGTTTATTTTTTGAAAAATAAACCCAATGTCTTTATGCCCATCAAGTATTGGAAGGAGATGGTGGAGAATCAGTCAGGGAAGAAATTGAAAATTTTGAGAACCGATAATGAAGGTGAGTTCACTTCCAGGAAATTTAACACGTATTATAAAGAGGAGGGGATCGTGAGGCACAATATAGTGTGCCACACGCCAAAGCAAAATGGTGCAGCAAAGCGGATGAATCAAACTCTCTTGGAGAGAGCTTGATCCATGATTAGTAATGCTGGGTTGGGCAAAGAGCTATGGACTGAGGTTGTTAACAAGGCTTGTTACTTGATAAATCGGTCACCCTCTATGGCAATTGAATGTAAAATCCCTGAGGAAGTGTAGAGTAGTCATACGCTAGACTACTCAAGTTTGTGGGTCTTTAGTTGTAAGGCTTACTCTCATGTACCGTCAGTTGAGAGAGACATGCTAAACCATAGGGCCAGAAAATGGATCCTTGTAGGCTATGGTGATGGTGTGAAGGGTTATTGTATATATGATCCTATCACACAAAAGATCACCCTAAGCCGTGATGTCAAATTTGATGAGGGATCTTTGTTCCTTAAGGATGCTACAAAGGAACCAGAAACATCAGAACAAGTTGATACTCATGATGACAGAGATGAGACACGGGCCGATACTAAAGCGTAGACAGAGGTACAAGATCAAGTGGAAGCAGCCACCTATGCGAATAAATCCACCTAGGGATCGTAGGTTACCAGCAAGGTACAGGTATGACTCGAACATTGCATTCGCTCTCATTACAGATGAGGGAGATCTATCTAATTTTGAGGAAGCACTACAAGATGTAGATGCTGAAAAGTGGAAGACGGCAATGCAAGATGAGATGGACTCCTTGTACAAGAATGAGACTTGGGAGCTTGTGGAGCTTCTAGTGGGCCAAAAACCGATAGGGTGTAAGTGAATTTTTTGGAAGAAACAAGATAGATACAAGGCGAGGTTGGTAGCAAAAGGTTATGCTCAGCGTGAAGGCATGGAATTCAGTGAGATTTTTGCACTGGTGGTGAAGCAAGTATCTATCAGGTTCGTATTGGTGCTGGTTGCCCAATACGATCTCGAGCTGGAACAAATGGATGTTAAAACTGCTTTCCTGCATGGGGAATTGGAAGAGTAGATGTACATGGTGCAACCAGAAGGTTATACAGTGCAAGGGGCCGAGAATAAGGTTTACATGTTAAGGAGATCGTTGTACGGTCTCAAACAGTCGCATATGCAGTGGTACAAGAAATTTTATTCCTTCATGATGAGTCGGGCCTTTACCAGGAGAGAGTACGATCATTGTATCTATATCAAGACACTAAATGACGAGAAGTTTCTCATACTGGTGTTGTACGTCGATGACATGCTTATTGCCAGTCATAGCATGTCTGACATCGATGTGTTGAAGACTCAGCTTTCAGAGACATTTGAGATGAAAGATCTGAGGGCTGCCAAGAGGGTTCTTAGTATAGATATTCATAGAGACAGAAAGAGGAGCGGGTTATGGTTATCTAAGGAAGAATACCTTGAGAAAGTATTGAAAAAGTACGAGATCGACAAGTCCAAACTGGTTAGTGTTCCCTACGCGGCTCACTTCAAGCTTTCTTCTGAACATTTTCTCAAAACAAATAAAAAAAGCATGTTATCTCTAATATGCCCTTGTGAACCCTCGCCATTCCGCGCTCCCACACGACGTCCTCGTCCCTTTCCTTTCGGGAAAAGAAGAAGAGGTCGTGAGTGCGAATCACCGTTTGTGCCACTGGCATGCCTCGTTCTCGAGGGCTTTGTTTGGTTATCGTGTTAAGCTGGATGTGTTTAAACGAGTTTATATAAGACCAGAGTCGCCACTAGCCAGTTACTTCGAATCTACAGTCGGCTAGACCCTGTAGAAATGTTAGAGAAGGGTATCCGAAGATTCCTTCCTCTAAAATGACTCCTATTGATCTGCGGCCAGAGATTCAAGGTAAGGGATCACGGTTACAGGGTGGGAAGAGGTTAATCACCCCACACACTGTCCGTACCGAAGTACGGTCTTTACTTCACAGAATCGAACTAACACTTGAAAGTCTGTTTTAATCCTCGTACATTCTCATAGATGACATGATGCATGAATGCAGGTCTGAACAATAAGAGTTTTTGATGGGCAGGTTCCACTAACAGGCAAGCCCAGAGCATACGCTCGAACTGACAGGTGCTTTATGCGGAATGCATGCTGTGTGTTTGAATGATCAAAGTGCTTGTAGTGATATGTACATGAATGCAGGTCTGAACAGTAAGAGTTTCTGATGGGCAGGTTCCACTAACAGGCAAGCCCAGAGCATACGCTCGAACTGACAGGTGCTTTATGCGGAATGCATGCTGTGTGTTTGAATGATCAAAGTGCTTGTAGTGATACGTACATGAATGCAGGTCTGAACAGTAAGAGTTTCTGATGGGCAGGTTCCACTAACAGGCAAGCCCAGAGCATATGCTCGAACTGACAGGTGCTTTATGCGAGATTCATGCTGTGTCTTTGAATAATCAAAGTGCTTGCAGTGAAGCAGGGGGGTTGGAAGAAAAGTAAATGTTGGGCTTATGCTAGATGCGAATGAGATGATGCTAGTAAGGAACAGCTAGATGGACGGAGGTGTCGCAAGGATTGGCTTCGAGTGGTTGGATCAAGACTTGGATGGCTTGGGAGACTTGGACCAGTGGTCAGGCTGGGCTGGACCAGGGCTGGGCTCTCCTCACTCAGGCTCTCCTTGGTGGAAAGATGGGCTAAAAGGTGGGGAAGGAAACTCGGAACGGACGAGCTCTCTATGGGCTGGATTGTCTGTTGAAATGAGAAGGGGAGAGGGGTATTTATAGCGTTGGAGAGTGGCAGAACTCGTAAATAAGTTCGGGCGGCCCCCAGTGGGCCGCCCGTACGGACGCTCCTCGGTTTCTAGCGCGTGGTACGGTCATTTCTCGGGGCTGCTGTTTGACTCGGTGGGTTGACTCAGTGAGTTGACTCAGCGGGTCGACTCGGTGATTTGACTCGGCGGGTTGACTCGGTGGGTTGACTCGGTGTTTTGACTCGACTGGTTGACTCAGCGGGTTGACTCAGTGAGTTTGACTTTTTTAGGATTTTTTTGACTGATTTTTCTTATGGGGGGCTTTTTAGGCTGATGTTTAGGGGTGGGTTGACTGGGTTCAGACTTGAATTGGGCTATGGATTGGGGCTTACAAGGGTTAGTTTGGCTGAGTTTGGACTTGGGATTTGTGGGTATGGTCCTCCATTCATCCAGCTATCTCTACCAACAGTGTAGCCGATGGTGGGGTGTCTACAGATGCCCCTCTTTGGCAGAGGTTACGTGCAACCGAATGCCAAAGCGAGTGGACACCCACTTCTGACCCGGTCATTCATGGATCATGGTCTGAAATCTTTACTTGCCTTTGCATCTGTGCCAGTTGATCGTCTGGAAATCGATCACTCGCACATACCGCGGAAGTTTGGAGAAAACGTTGCGATTGTCCTTGCAGTTTGCTGCAACCTGGGTACCCAATCGCAACCCTTCCATTCCCGATCGGTACTAACATCGGAAAGGTACAGCAGAGCCTCTACGTCGCTAGTCTTACGAGGTTACTGATCCTGTGATTGATTGTATGTTTGATGTTTTTCCAGATCACTCCAGGAGTACTTGTTTTGCTTGACTGTCAAAGTAGTTAGACGCCCTGCGTCAGATAGTCTTACGGGATTCTACTACGCCGACTTGGACTCAGTCAAGGTACTTCAGGCATCCACGCCTAGGTATGTGCGGGCGAATTCTTTCCACCCGACCTGCTGGTTTAGATGCTTGGTTTGCAATTCATTCTTTCCTCGATTGTGATCTGGAATCTTTGTTGTCCTTTGTATCTAAGTCAGCTGATTGTTTGGAGATTGATAACTCGCACATACCGCGGGAGTTTGGAGAAAACGTTGTGATTGTCCCTGTAGTTTGCTGCAACCTGGGTACCCAATCACAACCCTTCCATTCCCGATCGGTACTAACATCGGAAAGGTACAACAGAGCCTTTGCATCGCTAGTCTTACGAGGTTGCTGACTCTGAGACTGATTGTGTGATGTTTGATGTTTTCCCAGATCACTCCAGGAGTACTTGTTTCGCTTGACTGTCAAAGTGGTTAGACGCCCTGCGTCAGATAGTCTTACGAGATTCTACTACGCCGACTTGGACTCAGTCAAGGTACTTCAGGCGTCCACGCCTAGGTATGTGCGAGTGAACTCTTTCCACCCAATCTGTTGATTTTGATACTTGGGTTACAATTCATCGTTTCCACCTGTTCAAATGGTTTCTTTGATCGAGCCTTTTGGCTTTCATCTTTTCATATCTTGGCATGTGGTACGACCGCACTGACACTGGAGTTCAGTTCGACCGTACTTTGAGTGCATTGGATCCGATGGTCTCCGTGGAAACCGCGAGGCATCGGATCTTATGTGATTTTTGCGTCGGCTCCTACCCAGAGATATGGAAGATCTCTTGGTGTTTTAGAGGCGGAACGCTCTACTGGGAAAATATTTTTGGATTTTTTGAAAAGATACCCAGTCTGGGGAGTGATACTCCGTGGGGTTTTTATTTGCAAATAGGAATATTTTTTTATCTTTTTGAAATGAAAATCTGGTTTGCACGCGCCTCCACTAGGGATGCTTGTGGGGTCTTTGGCTAACCGACTTTTATTTTGAAAGCAGGTAAACATGATGATTGATGCGATGGATACTGATGCATGGAGATGCATATTTGATGATGGATGCATGGCTTGGCTCATTCTCTTTTAGTTTTGATGATCTTGCTTTTGCTGGAGATGCAGAGAATTTTGAGCTTATTGCTTGCAGGGTTGTGCTTCCCTAGGGATTTTCTTTTTAATGCGGATGTTTAGTCGGCGGGTTGGTAAAGATCCCGACCCGTGGTTGATCAGGTCCATCGTCCCAAGATGCTATTTCTTTGCTAATGAGAATGTACGAGGATGTTATCCGACTTCAAGATGTTCTTCTGGGCATAAACGCGATTGAGACGGTGCTTGGTCGCCAGTTTTGGTCAAGATTCCAATTTGCGAGCGATCGAATCCGTCATCCCAAATTGTGAAGTGAGCGGAGTTCAAGACTCCTGAAGTGTAGTGCTAGGGATAGTGCCAATTTTTTGTATTTTTGCAAATATGTGGTCCGAATCTTTACCTGAGTGGTCAGGATAGAGATCGGTTATTGAAAACAAAGGAAATATTTTTGTGATTTTTTGAAAATATTTAATTTGAAAGCAAGGGCAATATTTTTTGTGATTTTTGCAAATATTTGATTTGAAAGCAAGGGAAATATATATATATATATATATATATATATATATATATATATATATATATATATATATATTTGTGATTTTTGAAAGGGTGATTTTGCAATGTTTTGGTATTTTGTGATTTTTTTTTTGAAATGCAAGGCAAGATGTGGAATTTTCATCCACTTCCAGCTTCTACTATTGGTAAGGCACCCGATCCATTTTACGTCAACGAGCAAGACGAATCTCACACAGTTAAGTGCCTTAGTTTTACATCTTCGGATGAAGGGATTTTGAGGGTTTTCAGTCAACACACCCACAAAGTTGCCTGTTCCTCATGTGCAATGCACATAGACCACGTATCGTCCGACGGACTCCTTCGGCCACAAAATGAGCCACATCCTCACATTTCCCTTAGTCAATCCAGTTTGGGGCCTTAAGTTGCTCACAATTCCGTGAGGGTGCGCTCCACCTCCCAACAGCCTTAATCCCCTTCATGAGTTTTAGGAACAGGGAACATCCGCCAGATTCAACAGCGACTTCCAAATCAAGGTTGTCTATCACGGTGTGTTCAACACGAACAGGATTGCGGGGCTCTGCCCGCCTCAGCCTTTACCTATTTAAAAGATTCCAGACACCCGTACGATCAACTATCAGCCATGTCCGGAACAGGTTAGGAAAGAAAGCCCCCGAGAAGTTAATCCCAGTGTAGTTTTAGGTCTTCGGACCACTGAGGATGAATTTGTGAAATTGATGGTGAATTTTTTTTTTTTATTATTATTTTTTTTAAAGGTTCCAGAGTTCAACTCAAGTGGTTGAGATTGATATTAGTTTTTATGGAAAACTCAAAAAAATCTTTTTGGTATTTTGGAAATGATCCAGGTCATCAGATCCTGGCTTGAACGGCTGGGATCGATGTCGGTTTTTATTAAAATCCCTCAGGATATTAGATCCCGACGTAGTTTAAGGTCTTCGGACCAAACTTACGTACAAAACGAGGCAAACACATTTTTTTATTTTTTGGAAAAGGTCCGGTGTCAGCGGATCTTAATTCGAACGATCCAGACTGTTACCGGTTTTTATTTGAAAAGTCCCTCGGGATCTTGATCCCGACGTAGTTTACTGGTCTTCGGACCCAAATATGTACAAGAGATATGTATATGTATATTTCTTTGGTTTTCAGAAAATGTCCGGGGTCGTCAGATCTTGATTCGATCCAGACTGATGCCGGTTTTTATTGAAAATCTTGATCCCGACGTAGTTTAAGGTCTTCGGACCCAAATATGTACAAACAGAGCATATATATATATATATATATATATATATATATATATATATATATATATATATATATATATATATATATATTTATTTTTGGAAAATGTCCGGAGTCATCTGGTCTTGATGTGAGCAAACAAGACCGACACCGGCTTTTATTGAAAATCTCTCGGGATGTTGATCCCGACGTAGTTTAAGGTCTTCGGACCGTAAAACTGTACAAATAGAGCAAACACATTTTTTTGTGATTTTTCAAAAAATATTCCAGGCTGTTAAATCTCAATTTGAGCGGTCAAGATTAACACTGGTTTTTATTTAGAAATCTCTCAGGATTTTGTTCCCGACGTAGTTTAAGGTCTTCGGACCGAAAACTGTACAAACTGAACATACATTCTTTTTTGTGATTTTTCGAAAAATGTTCCAGGTTGTTAAATTTCAATTTGAGCGGTCAAGATTAACACTGGTTTTTATTTGAAAATCTCTCGGGATTTTGTTCCCGGCGTAGTTTAAGGTCTTCGGACCAAAAACTGTACAAACTGAACATACATTCTTTTTTGTGATTTTTCGAAAAATGTTCCAGGTTGTTAAATCTCAATTTGAGCGGTCAAGATTAACACTGGTTTTTATTTGGAAATCTCTCGGGATTTTGTTCCCGACGTAGTTTAAGGTCTTCGGATAAAAAATTGTACAAAAGAGTAGCAATCAAGGTGGGAGATTCTGAGGATTCTTCTTATTAGAATGGTTCAGATCATCAGGTCATGACTTTGAATGGTTGAGATCACTGTTTGACCAAGTCAATTTTTTCTTTCTTTTTCTTGAAAATTCTATGGAACTTTTCCACATCATCAAGCCAATTTCTCACCAATTTCTCACAAGATGAGATTTTGGTGAGATTCCTTACTTTTTCTCACCATTCTCTTCCATCACTTCATTCTTATAAGGAGGTACAAGATTCACTTGCAACCACCCTTCTCAAGGAGGAGTTCTTCCCAAGGAGAGGAGGTGAGAGGTCGTTTCACCTAGGTGGGAGGTAGGACCGCCCCCTGGGCGCCGCCCAAGCCACCCCTGCCCACTGGTTTTTTCAGTGGGTTGGGTAAAAAGGTGCACCCCCCTTTTCTATATAACATGGGGCACCCCCACCCCATCCAACGTGCAATCTTTCTCTTCTCTCTTTCATACTCTTTCTTGCTCAAAGTTTTCTCTCTCCTTTTGGTGGTTCTTTGCTTCTCTCAAGTGGTGGGCCTTAGAGAAGTTTTGGGACAGCAAGGTGGTCCCTCTTTGGTGAGTGGTAAAGGTATGGACCACTCCCTTTCTCTTTCTTGTCTTTTTCCTTCTTCATTGTTTCTCATAGTTCCTTTCTTTTCTTCATGTAGCTATTTCAAAAGGAGTGAAGGTGGGCCCAAGTATTTTTTGCCCTTTTCTATATCTCAAATCTCTCTTAAAGGTGGTTTATGGAGAAGAACATTGCAAGCTTCCATTTCATTCTTTCTTTTTTTTTCACACTCCCTTCATGTGTATGTAAAGGGTAATTTTGCCATGTCCATCAAGTGTGCATGGCAAAATATCCTATCTTTCTTCATGGGAGTTGGGCCTCTTTTATGTGTATCAAATGGGCTCAAAGTGAAGTCATGGCCCTTGGTGTATTTGATGGGCCCAATGCTTCATTTTGGGCTCCCTCTTACTTTCTCTTTCTTGTCATTTCCTTTGGAGCTTTCTTTTCTTTTCCATTTTCTCTTCAAGGTTTGGGCCCATGGGAATGGTAGGGCCCATCTCAAGTTTTGGGCTCATGGGGCTTACTTTGGGTGGCCCCATCTTTCTTCACATGTGTATGGACAAAAGTGACTAGCCCATTCTTCACTTGGACCTCAAGTGGGTTAGATTCCTTAGTTGGGCCTTTATGGACAAGTGGCCCAAATCTTCCATCATTTCTTGATTCTGATGCACATCTTTGTGTACAAAGTGTGGTGGGCCCCTTAGTGGGCCCCTTAGGATTTTTTCATATGGATGGGCTTTTGGGCCCTCATTGAAATTTGGATTTCTTTGGACCATGTGTGCACCACTACACTTTGTTCATGTAGGATTTTTTTCTTTCATGCTTTTTCTTTTGATGGATGGAGGACTTGAGTTACTTGATCATCTACAAGTCCCATGAGTGAGTTGTTTCAACAATCTCACTAAGTTCAAATGGTTTTTCCATGGGGTAGGAAAGTGGTCCTCAAGAGTTTCCTTAGATGTTATCATTCTCAAATGGATGATCCTCCTTCAAGTGAGCTATCCATGCAACCATAGCTCCTTGAACTTCCTTTGGGGGGGCTTAGTGGGTGTTCGCTTCCCCAAGTGTAGGGTTGCGATGTAGTAATAAACTCGGTAAGACCGAGGTCGATCCACAGGGACTTATGTAAGATCTCACAAATTCATCCACAAGTTTCTATTGAAGTCTACTAATCAGATTTTGAATAGAATGTCTGTGATTAACAGTTTAAGCTAATTCGAATGTAACCAATTATAAGAAGGCACTAGGGTTCAAGGATCCACTTGTAGCAATCCTTGATGTTCAATCCGCTGTGGTTTCCCATTCTCTCAACTAGAATCACCAGTCAGGTCTATCTAGTCGGATGATAGAGCTGTAAAACCAAAAGTCTGTAATATGTAAGTTCTGTGCATAAAGTTCACTCAATCTAGGCTGATCTGAGCATGCTCAATGCATAGGTCATTCACCTTTTCTATAGGTCCAGTTCATAATCATAACCATCCTCAAGTCCTCTCACAAGACAAGGCTAGATCAGGATTTGAACTGGATTCAAATTATATGCACAGTCCATACATATTCCAGAAAATCAACCAAAACTAGAACTTTGGCATGAAGCCCCTTTATGAAGAGCTTGGTACTAGAGCGCACTCCAATTCCTCGGATCATATAGGTCTAGACCATTGTAAACAAATTAAGCAGATAAGTAATTCATCCAAACATCCATGAGTCATCACAAGACTAAGAGAAATTACTTAAAAACTTGTATAAACTTCAAACCTTAGTTCATAATCCTTAATTCCAAACTGAAAACCACTTAACTACGAATTAAAACATCTTGGATACACTACAAGCTTCACCTCTTAGCCCTAGCTAAGAGGTTTAGCTGCTCATGATCCAAGGAAACATGAAACAACTCCTAAAAGCATGAAAATAGCAAAGCAAACCAAAAGGAGTTGTGAAACTCCAATCTCCACTTCCACAGTCTCCAACCTCGCTTCAAGCCTTCTTGGATCCCCTAGGAACAATCCCTAGGTGTCTATTTATAGTTTGGAGGAGTCCTTTACGCAAGAAAGATCCAGAATTTGCGTAATACTACGCACTTGCGCAGGAATTTTCGGAGTTCCCATAATAGAAAGAGGCAGTTTACGCTGGCCGACCGGTCGTGACCGGTCGGCCTCAATGTAAGGTCACTCCAGCAACGTTGTCCGACCGGTCATGACCGGTCGGAGGTCTTCAACAATGTTTCAACAACCATGGCCATCAATCCAGTAGCTATGCTCGACCGGTCATGACCGGTCGGGCCTATGAACCCTTTAGTCCAGAAGCAGTAGCCGACCGGTCATGACCGGTCGGACTGGCTGGTCAGCTGTCCAATGCATTCTGTGTTGTGTCCGACCGGTCTTGACCGGTCTGGCTGTCTTGGCCGACCGGTCATCCGACCGGTCTGGCTTATTTTTCTTCATTCTTTCTTTCTTTCTTTCTTCTTTTCTCTTCTCTCCTTGCTTGTATTTCTTTGATTCTTCTTCATGCTTCATCTAATGGTCTTTAACACTTGTAAGAAACTCCACTTAGCCTTCAAATGGTGAGCTCTCCATCTTGTCCCTACAATCACACATCATGCATTAAGTTAGTTCTTTAAACGTATATATCGTGCATAATGAGTGATGCATTGGGGTTAGAATATGCATAATTATGAGCTCAACACACCCCCCAACCAGCATTTTGCTAGTCCCGAGCAAAACATGCGTGAAACTAATTCCATCCTTTAAAACTCAACTCTCTTTCAGAAACCATCCTTCTATACATTCCAAGGTTCATAAGCTTAAGATTCAGAAACATTAGGCAACAGAGGTTGAAACCGTAAACTCTCAAAACATAATAAGCATTCATATGAAATTCCCGCTGATTGGTTGATAAATAGAGAGATTTGAACAAATTTAACCTAGTGTGGGTAGTGAAAATTCATCTCACGAGTTTCTAGGATTATCTTCTTCATAGATCAAGTAAACTATAGAACTCAAGGTACATAGAGCCACATCAAGCCAATGACAGGGATTTGCCTTACCGTCCTTCCGACGACTTTCACACTACGTCTCATTTCCGGCTTTGGTTACGGGTAGACCATACCCCGGTTGGTAGTAGGTAGCCCTAATCGGAATTCTCCACCATTTTTCCACATTCCCAATTTCATCCTTCCTTTTCCTTTTTCTTTTTAAATTAGATAGGATTTTTAAAAAAATCCATATCTTTCATTATTTTCCCATGGACAAGGATGGACAAAGTACCCCGGCCTGATTTCTCAATACCTTAATTCAAAGTCTAGCTAATCCATAAATCACATAATCCCTTCAACTCATGAAAATCGTGTAATGTGAACTAGGTATAAAGGTGTTCAGATTTTCTATCAATCACAAAATAGGGGAGTTCACATATAAAAACCACTATGCTGTGAGGAATTCCAGACTTCCAGCCCTATACACTTCATATCTCCTCCTCTTATGCTCATTTCAACTCGAATGCATAGAACCGGTGTTTTCCAAAAGAGTTTCAAATTTTTGAAAAATCGAAAAAATTTCCACATGATTGCTTGAAATGTTGCAAATCGCTGGATTCATCCAAGTGATCCTACGCCCCCCAACCAAATCTTGCATTGTCCTCAATGTAAAAGATGTGCAATGAGCAAAACATGAGAGCAATTTGAAAATAAAAAGGGAGTGAGGACTGATAGTACCTGAGAGAGTGAAAAGTGGAGATCTTCCTCCTTCTAACAAACCTATGAAAACGAAAACAAAAGCAGCAAAATCCTAATCCTCACTACTCTATACCTCCATCAGACTAGGAGATCAATCATCCTGATACACAGGATCATTCAGAGGTATGGACATACCTTCTGAAGGGAAGTTCTCAAAGAACGGCTTTAATCGCTGCCCATTTACTTTAAAAAGGTTGCCTTTCCTTGGATTTAACAGCTCGACAGTCCCATATGGATAGACAGTTTGCACAAGGTAGGGACCGGTCCACCGAGATCTCAATTTTCCCGGAAATAGATGTAAGCGAGAATTATACATGAGGACTTTTTTATTTATCGTGAATGTCTTGCGAAGAATATTCTTATCATGGAATATCTTCGTCTTGTCCTTGTAAATTCTTGCATTCTCATAAGCTTCATTCCGGATTTCTGCAAGTTCATTCAATTGTAGTTTGCGTAACGAGCTTGCCTTGTCAGGATTGAAATTCATCTTCTTAATAGCCCAATACGCCTTATGTTTCAACTCCACAGGCAAGCGACAAGCATTCCCATAGACAAGTCTATAGGGAGACATTCCAATAGGAGTTTTAAAGGCAATATGGTAAGCCCAAAGCGCATCAGTAAGTCGAAGTGACCAATCCTTGCGATCGGGATTCACCATTTTTTCTAAAATGTGTTTAATCTCCCTATTGGATATCTCAGCTTGTCCACTAGTTTGTGGGTGATAGGGAGTGCTCACTTTGTGCGTTACGCCGTATTTCTTCATTAATGCTTCAAAAGGGCGATTGCAAAAGTGAGACCCTCCATCACTTATGATGACTCGAGGCGTTCCAAACCGGAAAAGAATGTTTTCTTTTAAGAATCGAATGACCGTTTTATGGTCATTATTCCGGCAAGGGATGGCCTCGACCCATTTGGAAACATAATCAACGGCAAGCAAGATGTATAAGTTTCCAAAAGAAGATGGGAATGGGCCCATGAAATCGATGCCCCAATAATAAAAAATTTCGATAATTAAGATGGGATTGAGTGGCATCATATTTCTACGGGAGATTCCTCCTAATTTCTGACAGGGTTCGCAAGCTTTGCAAAACTCATGTGTGTCTTTGAACATGGTGGGCCAATAAAACCCACATTGCAGAATTTTCGCTGTGGTCTTTTTAGCCGAAAAATGGCCACCACATGCTTGAGAATGACAGAAGGAGATGATACTTTGTTGCTCATCATCTGGGACACATCTCCTTATGATTTGATCGGGACAATACTTGAACAAGTATGGGTCGTCCCATAGAAATTTCAGTACCTCTGAGAAGAATCTATCCTTATCTTGCTTTTTCCAATATGTAGGAATTGTACTTGTAGCAAGATAATTAGCAATGTCCGCATACCATGGCAATTGGGAAACAGCAAAAAGTTGTTCATCAGGGAACATGTCATTGATTGCAGTCGTTTCAGGGGAATCAGTGAGGACAAGTCGAGAGAGGTGGTCAGCTACTACATTCTCTACTCCTTTCTTATCACGTATTTCTAAGTCGAATTCTTGGAGTAGGAGGATCCATCTTAATAACCGTGGTTTAGCATCCTTCTTAGAGAGAAGATACTTAAGCGCGGCATGGTCAGTGAATACAATGATCTTGGATCCAATCAAGTAGGATCTAAACTTCTCCAAGGCAAAAACTACGGCTAAAAGTTCTTTTTCAGTAGTAGTGTAGTTTGCCTGGGCTGAGTTTAGGGTTCTACTTGCATAGTAGATGACACATGGCTTTTTATCTTTTCTTTGGCCTAACACAGCCCCAATAGCATAGTCGCTAGCATCGCACATAATTTCAAAAGGGAGGCTCCAATCAGGTGGTTGCATTATTGGAGCACATGTCAACATACCTTTAAGGGTGGTAAATGCCTTTTGACATTCTTCATTCCACTCGAAAGAATTTTCCTTTTGAAGTAGGTTACATAAAGGGCGAGAGAGTGAACTGAAATTCTTTATGAACCTTCTGTAAAATCCTGCGTGTCCTAAAAAGGACCGTATATCTCGTATGCTTTTGGGTGGTGGGAGGTTAGAGATAAGATCAATTTTCGCCTTGTCCACCTCAATTCCATTTTGTGAAACGATGTGACCAAGTACAATTCCCTTTTGAACCATGAAGTGACACTTTTCCCAATTGAGCACAAGGTTCTTCTCTTCACATCTTTTTAGCACAGATTTCAAGTGCTCAAGGTACTCATCAAAGCTACAACCAAATACGGAAAAATCATCCATGAAGACTTCGAGAATGGTCCCCACCATGTCAGAAAAGATGCTCATCATACAACGCTGAAATGTGGCAGGGGCATTACATAGTCCAAACGGCATCCGTCGATAGGCGAAAGTGCCGAATGGACATGTGAATGTAGTCTTTTCTTGGTCTTCACGGGCAATTTCTATTTGGTTGTACCCTGAATAGCCATCAAGGAAGCAAAAGTGGGAATGACCCGCCAACCGTTCTAAAATCTGATCAACAAACGGTAGGGGAAAGTGGTCTTTCCTCGTGACAGTGTTTAGCTTCCTGTAGTCAATGCACATTCTCCAACCGGTAGTGACTCTAGTTGGTACGAGTTCATTATTGGCATTGGCTACGATGGTTATTCCGGATTTCTTAGGCACCACTTGAGTTGGGCTCACCCATTGGCTATCGGATATCGGGTAAATGATACCTACATCCAATAGTTTCACCACTTCGGCCTTAACCACATCCTTCATGTTTGGATTTAATCGTCTTTGTGGTTGCCGGGATGTTTTTGCATTTTCCTCAAGGTGTATGCGGTGAGTGCAAATCAGTGGGTCTATGCCTTTGAGATCCGCAATTGTCCATCCAATGGCACTCTTGTGCTCTAATAGAGTGGCTATTAGCCTACTCTCTTGTTCCTCATCCAAGTGGGAAGAAATCACCACTGGATATGTCTCATCTCGACCTAAATAAACATACTTTAGCTCACTTGGCAATGGTTTTAGGTCGAGTTTTGGTGCCTTGATGTTGGATGGGAGGGCCTTGTTCTCATTTATAGGCAAAGGTTCAATTGGGGCCCTCCATCTTTTATTCTCAAGCACCAGCATCACATCTAGAATGGCCTCCCTCTCTTGTATTGTGTAATCATTTGTCTCATGAGAGTGGGCCATACATGCCTCTAAAGGGTTGGAAAATAGTGATAAGGGGACTGTATCCTCCATGAATGATTCGATCATGTTTAATTCGTGGACATCATCATCAACTTCCCGCGGTTGTTTGCATAACTCAAATATGTTAAGCTCAAGGGTCATATTTCCAAAGGACATTTGTACAAGTCCGTTTCTACAATTGATAATGGCGTTTGAAGTGGCTAGAAACGGTCGTCCAAGTATGACGGGAATTTGAGTACCGGTGCCTATCACGGGATGTGTGTCCAAGACAATAAAATCTACTGGGTAGTAGAATTTATCAACTTGGACTAGAACATCCTCTACCATTCCTCTCGGTATCCGGATGGATCTATCAGCAAGTTGGAGTGTGGTTTTGGTGGGTTTCAATTCACCTAACCCAAGTTCTTCGTAGACCGAGTATGGAATGAGATTCACACTTGCCCCCAAGTCGAGTAGGGCTTGTTTAATCTGGTAGTCTCCTATGATGCATGAGATGGTTGGACTACCTGGATCCTTGTATTTTTGGGGCACCTCTTGTTTGATGATGGCGCTCAAATTCTCAGCCAAAAGCACTTTATTGTGAACGTTATGTTTCCTTTTGATTGTACATAATTCCTTTAAAAATTTAGCATAAGATGGTATTTGTTTTATTGCATCCAACAGCGGGATGTTGACCTTCACCTGCTTGAAAACTTCCAGAATCTCCAGATTTTTATCTAAAGGTTTAGGTGAAATCAACCTTTGTGGAAATGGGGCAACCGGCTTGTATTGTCTTTCCGGTTCTTTCTCTTGTGGAATATTGTTTGGGCTATCATCCTCTTCGGGAATTTCCGGATCCTTAGGCTTGGGGGCCTTCACCGGATTAGATTTATCAATTTCTTTCCCACTTCTCAAAGTGGTGATAGCTTGGACATGTTCCGTATGGTGGGAGGATGAGCTTGCATCTTGTATCTCATATTGGGTCCTTGGGTTAGGAAGAGGTTGGGCAGGGAGTGTGCCCTTCTCTCTAACACTAAGGTGAGCTTCAATTCTAGCCAAAGATGTTTTCAATTCATTGATGGCTTGGTTTGAGTTTTGATTGAATTTCAATTGCTCTTGCATGAACCCATCTATTTTTAGAGAATTTGTCTTGTTATACTCATTCTGGACCGTTACGAATGCACCCAACATCTCTTCTAGTGATACTTTTGGAGTGTTGTTTGCATTTGCATTGGGCCCATTCTTCCAACTGAAGTTGGGATGGTTCTTCCAATTAGGATTATACGTGTTTGAGTTTGGAGCACCATATTGCTGCTGATAACTGTTTATGGCATTTGTTTGTTCTTGTAGGATGCCTTGGACTGCTGAAATTGTGGGACAATCTGGTGTAGCATGTTGATTTCCAGCACAAATTCCACAAACAGTTTCAACCTCAGTGGAGTTGATTGTTTCTCCTTTCCTTAATTCCATGGCTTCGACCTTTCTTGTAAGGCTAGCCAACCGTGCACTTATGCTATCTTCTTCTGATAAGACATACATTCCTCCCTTTTCCTTTTGTTGGCCAATCTTGGAATTTGTTGGTTTAGGTGTGTCCCAAGATTGTGCACTTTCAGCCAATTCTTCCAGATAATCCCATGCTTCATCAGCTTCCTTATTCATGAACTCCCCATTACACATCATCTCTATAAATTGGCGCATGGATGGAATCAGTCCTTCATAGAAAAAACTTATAATCCGCCAATTTTCATAGCCATGATGTGGGCATGCGTTTAATAGGTCCTTGAATCTCTCCCAACATTGGAAAAATGTTTCATCCTCCTTTTGGGCAAAGTTCATGATAAGGCGCTTAAGCATGTTCGTTTTGTGAGTAGGGAAGAATTTTTTTATAAATTCTCTGTGCATATCATTCCATGACCCAATTGATCTTGGCCTCAATGCATAAAGCCAACCCTTGGCTTTATCCTTAAGAGTGAAAGGGAAGAATTTAAGTCTTACTACATCTTCAGTCACATTTGCAAAGTGCATGGTGGTGATTACCTCATCAAACTCCCTAAGGTGTTGATAGGCACTTTCACTGTCTAAACCATGGAATTTAGGGAGAAGATTGATCACTCCCGGTTTCAAATCCACATTCCCTGCATTTGGTGGAAATACTATGCATGAGGGAGTGCTCGTTCTTGCAGGTTGCAAGAAATCACGTAAAGTCCTAGGTCGGGGAACATTCTCAACCACATTCTCCCCTATTTCAGTTTGATTTTGAACCGGCTTATGTTGATTTGCAGCCATACTTTCAGATAAAATTGGAGAATCTAGATGTCTCCTAACACGTGGCTCTCTATCAAAGCCTTCTACTATCCCCCCTTCACTTATGAGTCGGTTATTGGAATCCCGAGCCCAATGTGGCATGCAAAACCAAAAATAAGAAACAAAAAGAAAGGAGAATTCTTCCTCCCTTTTCTCTACTCTTTTCTAAGACCGAAGCACAAGGTGTCTTGCAATGGCTAGGCCAGAAGCAAGGATAAAGACCGATTTCTCCTGGTCAATAGGGGTTCAGAGAACTCCCCACCCACTCTTTGAATCTTTTGAGAAAAAGTGTAGAAAAAGGAAAAAGAGGAGTAGAGATGAGAAAAGAAATCTCTAAGCACAAGGTGATCCAAGGCGGCTGAGCCGACCAATAGGAATTCAGGTGGCAAAAAGGCCGACCTTTTAGAGATCCAAAAGGAATCTCCACCCACTCTACTAGAGATGAATAGGAATGAATAGGAGAAGGAGAAGAGTAAGGTTTAGAAAGATAGAACCTGATTCGCACTTGAAACTCTTGTATCTTCTTCAGCTTCCTAGAAATCCCTGAAAAGAAAAAAAATCAAATAGATAAACTAAGTTAGTTCTAAAAATCTAAGAAAAATCCTAAATAGATACTAATTTCAGAAATTTGTGAAAACCGTCAAGGTTCCCCGGCAACGGCGCCAAAAACTTGTTCGCTTCCCCAAGTGTAGGGTTGCGATGTAGTAATAAACTCGGTAAGACCGAGGTCGATCCACAGGGACTTATGTAAGATCTCACAAATTCATCCACAAGTTTCTATTGAAGTCTACTAATCAGATTTTGAATAGAATGTCTGTGATTAACAGTTTAAGCTAATTCGAATGTAACCAATTATAAGAAGGCACTAGGGTTCAAGGATCCACTTGTAGCAATCCTTGATGTTCAATCCGCTGTGGTTTCCCATTCTCTCAACTAGAATCACCAGTCAGGTCTATCTAGTCGGATGATAGAGCTGTAAAACCAAAAGTCTGTAATATGTAAGTTCTGTGCATAAAGTTCACTCAATCTAGGCTGATCTGAGCATGCTCAATGCATAGGTCATTCACCTTTTCTATAGGTCCAGTTCATAATCATAACCATCCTCAAGTCCTCTCACAAGACAAGGCTAGATCAGGATTTGAACTGGATTCAAATTATATGCACAGTCCATACATATTCCAGAAAATCAACCAAAACTAGAACTTTGGCATGAAGTCCCTTTATGAAGAGCTTGGTACTAGAGCGCACTCCAATTCCTCGGATCATACAGGTCTAGACCGTTGTAAACAAATTAAGCAGATAAGTAATTCATCCAAACATCCATGAGTCATCACAAGACTAAGAAAAATTACTTAAAAACTTGTATAAACTTCAAACCTTAGTTCATAATCCTTAATTCCAAACTGAAAACCACTTAACTACGAATTAAAACATCTTGGATACACTACAAGCTTCACCTCTTAGCCCTAGCTAAGAGGTTTAGCTGCTCATGATCCAAGGAAACATGAAACAACTCCTAAAAGCATGAAAACAGCAAAGCAAACCAAAAGGAGTTGTGAAACTCCAATCTCCACTTCCACAGTCTCCAACCTCGCTTCAAGCCTTCTCGGATCCCCTAGGAACAATCCCTAGGTGTCTATTTATAGTTTGGAGGAGTCCTTTACGCAAGAAAGATCCAGAATTTGCGTAATACTACGCACTTGCGCAGGAATTTTCGGAGTTCCCATAATAGAAACAGGCAGTTTACGCTGGCCGACCGGTCGTGACCGGTCGGCCTCAATGTAAGGTCACTCCAGCAACGTTGTCCGACCGGTCATGACCGGTCGGAGGTCTTCAACAATGTTTCAGCAACCATGGCCATCAATCCAGTAGCTATGCCCGACCGGTCATGACCGGTCGGGCCTATGAACCCTTTAGTCCAGAAGCAGTAGCCGACCGGTCATGACCGGTCGGACTGGCTGGTCAGCTGTCCAATGCATTCTGTGTTGTGTCCGACCGGTCTTGACCGGTCTGGCTGTCTTGGCTGACCGGTCATCCGACCGGTCTGGCTTATTTTTCTTCATTCTTTCTTTCTTTCTTTCTTTCTTCTTTTCTCTTCTCTCCTTGCTTGTCTTTCTTTGATTCTTCTTCATGCTTCATCTAATGGTCTTTAACACTTGTAAGAAACTCCACTTAGCCTTCAAATGGTGAGCTCTCCATCTTGTCCCTACAATCACACATCATGCATTAAGTTAGTTCTTTAAACGTATATATCGTGCATAATGAGTGATGCATTGGGGTTAGAATATGCATAATTATGAGCTCAACAGTGGGTCATCCACCATCATTCTCAAATATGAGTGATTTTTCTTTCAATTTGTGAGAAAGAAGGATACCCATAAGTTGCCCAATTTTGTCCCATGCTTTGGGGCATTTTGGATTTTGATCTTCAAGTGGGCTATGTATACCATTCTTAGTCATTGTCATGATGGTTGGGTGACTCATCAAGCCATGCCCTCTTGTGCTCAAATGGTCTCCCTTTCTTGGTGAAGAAATTGGTGCACATAAGTTGCCCAAACTTGTCCTTGCATGGACACTTCCAACTTTGATTCTTCATGTGGACTATGTGCATCAAATTTTTACCATTGGCCTCTTTGATCCATATGTTTGTGGGTAGACCTCCATGTTGTGTTCTCATGGTCAAAACTCTCATCAAGATGATGCACATAAGGGTGCCCATGGTTAACCCATGAATGGGTTCTCATGCTTTTAAGTGGGCTATGTGCTCCTTTCAATCCATTGAGGTGAGGCATTTGGGTTGCTCTTGGGGGCCCACTTCCTTCCTATTCCCCACTTGTCCATGTTCATGTGTAAAAAAGATGGAAACATCTTAAGTGAGAATCATGGCCTTGGCATATAAAAAGTAGACCAATCCTTGGCCACATATGGACTTTGAAGAGGAGCTTCTCATGTGAAGTAGGATTCTTATCCTTTGTTGATCCATGGCACTTGAGTGCATTTGTTGTCCAAAATGTGTCCTTGGATGATGGACTTCTCTTGCCTAAGGCATGCCATGCAACCTTCTTTAAGGTGGGCCTTACTTTCTTCAATGGGCCCAACACATACCCTAGGTAACACATGGAGTTGGATTTTAGATCTTGCATTTGAATGTGAGTCCAAACCCATGGGTTTCTTGGATGATAATTTGGATTTTAACGGGTAAGGGATAGGGACTTACCTTGCCAAGCTTGTAGGATTCAATGGCGGACGGTACCAGAGGACGTTGAGTGATTAACGAGGATGATCCTGCCTTCATCATCTGCCAAGGGGACCATATGTGTTCCTTGGCTATGGAGCACCAACCTCTTCCTACCATCAAGGGTCGAGGTACCAGGGATCACTGGGATAACTGGGTGAAGCATCCACAACCTTTGCTTGAACGAGTATTGTCTGGTACTCCTTTTGCTGGCCTCCTCACCTTACGCTTCCATAACAACAGTGCCAACCGCATGATGCTCACGGCCCTTTGCGAGAGGTGGCGGGATGAGACCCACACTTTTCAATTCCCTTGTGGCGAATGGGGCATAACTCCCCTGGATATTTATATGCAAATTGGTTTTCCATTTCATGGGGCAGTTGTTCCCCAAGTTAGCTCTCTGGCTCCCATCACTTCCACTGACTGGCTACGGCTTGTTGGTGATGTCCCGCCCGAAGATGAATTCCAAGGCCATCAAGTGGAGATGCGATGGTTCTACAATACTTTTGCCTCCGTCATCCCCACTACCGAGCTAGAGGCCCTCCACAAGGCATGGGCCATGATCACTTCTGCCTTCGGGTCCTTCCTTCTCTGCCACACCAACGAGAGGGTCGATCCTAAATTTCTTCGCTTAGTTGAGGATCTACACCACCCCTACAATTGGAACGGGGCTATCCTGACTTATATTTTCCAGGGTCTGGATAAGACCTGTCGGAATAGCCAGTCCTACATCGGTTTCTAGCCTGTTGTTGAGGTACTTCTTCTTTCTCCTTTCCTGGAGACATTTACCCTCCTCTTTCTAATTGTTAGGTGTGCCTTTGCCCAGTCTTGCTTTTATGACCATTTTCCACATCTCGCGCCGAGGATGCGGGACGATATTGAGCCATCTTTATATCGCCACATGTACTGGCACCAACAAAACCGTTAGCGAAACTCTCGAGTTTCTGGGGATAATTGGCTCGCTGACATAGACGAGTTGACCGTTGATGATGTAAGTATCTTGCTTTCCTTATCCCTCACTCTGTACTTTAACTGATCGTGGTGACCTCATTTACTGTAGCTCGCTCAGATGCCGTATGCCAGCTTCCCCCTCTATTACACCCCTCAGCGTGTAGAGGCATATGATGCTTCATGTCTCCGTATCATGCTTTCTGACGCTGAATCATTTCAGTGGTATCTGGGTGAGAGGCTGCTTCGGCAGGTCACTGGAGTGGCTCGGGTCCCTTGTTCTGCACCTCCTCCAGCTGCTCAGATCCCTGCTGACGAGATGGCTGATGCTCTTCTGGGCCAGCCCGGGTTTCGCTTCACGATCCCGGATCGCGACTATGATGAGTGGTATTTGCTGTACGGCTAGGGGCCTCTGCTTCCTCCGCTCTATGTTTCAGGGGGCCGTCGCAGATACGCTGGAGGCTCAGTGACAGCTCCTTTGATGGATCTTTACCGTCGAGAGCGGGACGAGAGGAGGGACGATGACGACTATGTTGGCGACTTGTAGCCTGTTTTTGTGAAGGTGTATTCAGCTTGTTTGATGTACAACTTTTGCTTTTTACTTTCTTCTGTATCGAAATCTTTTGGATGAATATACAACCTTAATTCTTCTCAGATTACTTGATGACGCCTGGATGCTTTGATTTCTGACTCATTCTTTAATGACTTGTGGGAGATGAGACTTATTAACTGCATGGATGATGACTTGAATGGTTCAGATGGCTTGATTTGGCCCTGTGGGCCCACTTGAGACCTCGGCCTTACTTTGGAGCACCATTTCTTAATGTTTTGTGAGGCTAAGAAGGCTTCTCATGGTGTGAATGATGACTTAAACGATTCAAATTGCTTGATTCGGCCTTGTGGGCCCACTTGATGGTCGGATCTTGGACCTGGCCTTCTTTCTTGATGATCAAACCTTTGATCTTGCTATTTGATGGCTTATGTAGGTTCTTCCATGGTTTAGATCATGATGATCTAGTCTTTAAATGACTTGGATTGCTTGTGGCCCCCACTTGATCATCTTTCCCTCTCTTTGACTTGATCAGACCCATTCTGACCGCAGTGCTTCGTGATTGGACCGGTGGGATATCTTCCAGATGATCTTGATCAACCTCAATTGAAATCTGGAAGGGATTGGAGCCTTGGGCGGCCCTCAGGGTGCCATCTGTTGATGTGGACTGTCAGCCTCACCTACCAAGAACCCTGGAGCCAATCCCGCGGAGAGAGAGGGAGCGCGTCCGTACGGGAGGCCCAGAGCGGGCCTCCCAAGGCTCGCCTCTTGTGCGGCCTGGGCTGGCTTGGGTTCGGACATTCTCTGTTGTCTGCTGCCCTTGTCTCCACCTGCTCTGTGCGTCCAGGTTTGATTTCAACCATGAATCTACCTTTTATCTCCTCTTTCCTCCTCATCTTGTCCTCATCTTGCTTTGTCCTTTCTTGGGCAATGGATGATGGAGATTTAGGGGTTGTGGGGGCTGTCCATGGTGGGTCCCACACTTCAGGAGGTGGTGCAAGCTTTAATGATGGTGGAACCTCTTTAATGGATGGTGGAGATGGAGCATTGAATGGGGGTATTGATGAGGGGCTAGGGATGGTGGTTAGTGGAGCTTTGAATGGCCCCATTAATGGCAGCCATGCTGAAATTTCTTATTTGAATGGGGCCCTCATTATGGGAGAAATGGATGGCATGGATGAGATGATGAGATGGGACATAGGTGAGGCTATGTGTCCCTTGAGTGTGGGCCATATGGATGATGTGATTGATGGAGGTGATGGGACCATGATGGACATAGATGGGCTGATCTCATGTCTGGATGGGTTGGATGGTTCAGATGATACCTTTGACGGTTTGGATGCTCTTGATGAGGGCCGAGATGTGCGGCATACTTGTTTGGGTGGGCTTGATGTGATCATTGATGATGTCCCTCTGATGATGGACGGTATGGATGCCTCGATGATCCCTTTGATCGGCCAGGATGATGACTGGATCATGATTTCCTGTTGGAGAGGGCCGCAGGTCCAGATTTGACCGTTGATTCTTTGATCGGGGTGGCTGGGACCTTTCTTGATGGTTCAGATGTATTTTTTTATGGTCAGATTGGCCCGGATGCCACGATATGTGGTGTGATCCTTGCTGATAGCCCTTTTGATGGGGAGAATCATCCTTCTCCTGATCGTCGGTCTTTTGCGCACTCTGTTCATGAGGTGGGCGAGTCTTCTCGTGCGGCTGAGGTTATGACAGTTTCAGATAGTGATGCGACTATATCAGACATAGTTGTTGCTGAGGGCAGGTCAGGGGTTGTCGAGTCTGCAGAGGTTCCAGCTTTTCCTTCTCCTTCGCCCGTTGATCTTCCGATCCTTATGAGCTGTCATTGATTTCTGGGCCTTTTGTTCTGGAGGGGGTACCAGTGAGGACTTGTCAGCTGCTTCCTCGTCCTTCTTGCTCGCCACGGCTGCTTGCTTGGCTTGATAGTTTGTCAGCTTATGAGATTCGGGATTTGGAGTCCTATGGCTTCGACAGTCTGATCCATATGGCTAGAGTTGACATTGACTGGAGGATGCTCGGAGCTGCCTTGGTTGACTGAGTCCCTTCGTTGAAGTTATTTGCGTTCAATGATATGGAGATGGGACCTTCTTTGGAGGAGCTTGCACGTTTGACAGGCCTACCTTGGGATTATACTCAGTATTTCTCGCCGAAGACATCGCCGAAGGCTGCCACACCGCAGAACTGGTTCAGGATCCCCTATATTGTTCGGCCTGCAGCTGCCGGCCAGGATGCTGCAGTGTTCTCCTTGGACTTGCTGTATGATCTTTTTTCGGGTCCTCAGAATGTGGCCGATTCTATCCTTGCTCGGAACGCACTGATGTTCTGCTTGATAGCTGAGGTGCTGTTCTCGGGATGGCGCAGGTCCCAGACTCCTTTGCTTTTTGAGGTGATGAGCCGAGCTATCCGACGGCAGGGGATCATTTCTCTCATCTTGGCCGAGCTGTTTAATGGGCTGACTGACTGTGCCCTGGGCCGCACTCGTGTCCTTCGCGGCTGCTGTGCATTTCTTCAGGTATCTTTTCTGCACCTTTTCTTTCTTACTTTTTAGAAATTGTTTTGCTCTAGCTGAACTTCTTTTCTTTCTTATGATCAGGTTTGGCTATGGGAGCGTCTTTCGCTGACTGTTCCTGTACCATTTCCTGATACCCGTCGCCTCGACCTTATGCGACATATCATGAAGTTTCTTCCGTATACAGCTAGGATGAGCGAGCCTTTGTATCGCAGGATGTTCGCTGATCTTCGTGACTGGAATGTTCGTTGGGAGTCATCTTGGCTTTCACTTCCTCCAGTGCTTTACGATGCACACCGCCTTCCTCTGATGTTGGTAGACTTTCGATCTTACTTTTCCTACCACCCTACCCGGTTCCTGCGGCAGTTTGGGTACGAGCAGGATGTTCCTCTTTTTGCTTTTATGGGTATCGGGCGCCGAGCGCTTCCATCTAGGATCTCTGACTTTAGGACTCGGGTCGATGGATCTTGGGCGAGTTATCCGACTACTGATCTGCTTGGTTTTGAGTTGCGGGCCTTTCCGATGGCTACCGCCCCATATCAGTACTGGGTTGCTGAGCAGTCTTTGTATCGACGTATCCCTTGCTGGCACCAGACTGCTGATGAGGATGAGCAGGATATCCTTGGAGATGCCGGCTCTTCATCTGGTTCATATGAACCCTTTGAGGAGCGCCCGTTCATTGATCTTGGTTTCCTTTTGGCCACTCATGGCCATTTGCTGTTTGAGATCTCTGCACTTCGGTATCATTGTGAGATGATGTCGAGGAGGTTAGCTGCCGATCAGAGGTTATCTGATGAGGAGGCCATGATCCATACCCTTGAGCGCGATGAGGTGCATTACCTGCGTATGGAGGTGAGCAGGTTGAGGGCGAGACTATTTCATTATGAGTCAGAGGAGTTACCTGATGTGGCCGAGGAGGAGGGTAGAGATTGATTGTGTTGGCCACCTGCACATTCTTTTTTTGCATATATGATTGATGAGGATGCATTTTTTGTATTTTTTGAAAAAAATGACATGATATGTGTAAAAGAAGTATGATGCTTTTAATGAAAAAGAAGAAAACTTTTTTGGGAATCTATTGTGCCATGAGTTATCTTGTGAGTGTATCTGGATTTTGTGTCGGGATATAGGAATCAGAACTGGGGCTTGGCCAATGCTTTGACCGATGTCTCGAGATTTGACTTGTGATCCTTTGGTTCCCTAGAGGTGTAGGCAATGGAAACTGTTGCCTCCTAAGATTGTTAGAATTTGTAGAGCTCTTCGTTCCTGACTACATTCTTCTTGTTCTTGAACTGTGACTGCTCAAACTGATCTGGACTGTCTGATTTCCTGGTACCTGCACTTTTATTTTTTTTTCCTTTTCCATTTGAGCCATTATCAAACTGATCTTGCCTGCCCCTTGGCAGCTATGCTGTTTTTACCCTCGGCGCCCTTTCGGGTTTTCACCAAGTCCGCTGTATGCCCACTGTTTTTACTCGGAGCGCCCTTTCGGGTTTTCACTCCACCCTCTTTGTTTAGGCACACATTTTCTTTTTTTCTTTTTTGTGCCCCTTTTTTTTATTTTTTTTTTCTTTTTTCTGGATCTTTGGATACCTGCGGCGGCTAGAGGTCGAGAATCCGTCGTTGCCGGCCGATGGTAGTCTTTCAACCCTTATCCTAAGTTACGATGATAGAGCTGTCAGTCTTTGCTACCGACCTTTCTGAGATGAGTGGATGGATGACTGTGTTTCTTCTTGGGTTGATTTTTTCTCTGCTGCCTTGCTTTGGCTTCCCTTTTCCTTTTTTTTTCTTTTTTGTATTCTTTTTTCTCTCTTTTTTTTGTATATTTTTCTTCTTTCTTTTTCTTTTCTTTTGAATCTCCTTATTTGAAACACTTGTTGGAGGACGGAAATGATTTCTCAGAGGTCTTAGCTTTGACCTCTTGACTTCAGCTCTATTAAAGTAACTCTTAATAAGGTCAGAATGACTTACCCGTGAAAGATCTTCACTTTGTCGGTGTTGATTGGCTCAGGAAGATCCACCCCTCTCATGCTGGTGAGTCTGAGGGCGCCTCCGGGAAGTACTTCTCTGATGATCAGCGGTCCTTCCCACGAGGGTTTGAACTTTCCTCTGGGATCCGGAAGGTGCGACGGTAGAATCTTCTTCATGACCATGTCACCTACCTTGAAACTTCTTTTTCGGACTCTCTTGTTGTAAGCCCGAGCGATCCTTTTTTGATAACACTGGGAATGACTTAGCGCACGTATACGCTTTTCATCTGCTAGCTGCAACTGATCGAATCTGGCCCGTTGCCATTCTCCTTCTTCAATTCCGCTTTCTAGTAGCACCCATAGTGATGGTATTTCCACCTCGACTGGTAGAACTGCTTCCATTCCTTAGGTAAGTTCGAAAGAAGTAACGCCCGTAGCAGACCGTACAGACTGTTCGATAGGCCCAAAGTGCATATGGGAGCATATATGACCAAGCTCGATAGGTCACGATCATCTTCTCAAGTATCCTTACGATTGTCTTGTTTGCGGCTTCTACCCCACCATTCATCTGAGGACGGTAGGGGCTTGATCGATGACGTTGGATCTTGAATTTGCTGAGGAAGTCATCCATCTTCTTGTTGACAAACGGGGTCCCATTATCTGTGATGATAGCATTGGGGATTCCATACCGGCATATGATGTTGTTCTTCATGAATTTGACCACCTGGGATGCTGCAATCGTGGTGTAGGAGGCTGCTTCTACCCACTTAGTGAAGTAGTCGACCGCCACAAGTATGTACTCATGACCTTTTGATGCTTTGGGACTAATTTTGCCGATGATGTCGAGTCCCCACATGGAAAAGGGCCAGGGGGTGGTCAGGATGTATAATTCTAATGAGGGGGCATGGATTTGATTCGCATGCTCCTGACATTTGAAGCATTTTCTGACGTGCTGGCAACAGTCTGTCTCCATGGTGAGCCAATAGTAGCCGAGTCGTAGAATCTTCTTTGCCATCATGTGCCCGTTCATGTGTGGGCCACAGATTCCTTCGTGTATTTCTTTCATGATCTTTGCAGC
Source organism: Liriodendron chinense (assembly GCA_003013855.2). Lineage (NCBI taxonomy): Eukaryota > Viridiplantae > Streptophyta > Magnoliopsida > Magnoliales > Magnoliaceae > Liriodendron > Liriodendron chinense. The sequence goes on along the minus strand of ML058480.1, from coordinate 2,021,566 downwards.
TTCTGTTTCATCGACGCATCGAAGGAGGATATGATTATAGGATCGCTTGTAAAGAACTTCGCCACTGAAGGTGAACTGGCCGGCCAAACGCTGGATGGTTCGGCGATCTGTTGCTGTTGCCGACTCCAGATACTCCTGGGTTTCGAGATATTGCTTGATGTCAGCATACCAGGGTTTGTCAGGGACAGCTTCGGCTTCTTCTATTTACAGGCAAAAGACAGGTTCTTCTTGAATTTCGACCGTGAGCTCCCATTCTGAAGCTCCTTTTGGTATCTCAAGCATTGATGCAAGTGTGGCAGGAGCATCTGCAAACTGGTTCTTGGCTCTGGGCATGTATGAGAAGGTGATCTTTGAACTCCTCGATCAAATTTTCAAGATACACATGATATGGTATCAACTTCTCGTCCTTGGTTTTCCATTCACCATTGGTCTGATTGATGATAAGCTGTGAGTCTCCAAATACTCGTAGCTTCTTGACGCCCAAGATTATGGCTTCCCTTAAGCCAGCGATACATGCTTCGTACTCTGCCATGTTGTTCGTGCACTCGAATGCTATGCGTCTTGAGATAGGAATAGGGACATCATCTGGAGAGTAGAGGATTGCTCCAATACCACTTCCTTTAGAATTTGCTGCGCCGTCGAAGAATAACGTCTACTCATCTTTTTTCTTCTTTTCTTCACCTTCGATAAGCAAGAGATCTTCATCAGGGAAGAATGTCTTAAGCGGTTGATAATCCAGGAGGGAGTGGGCCGCAAGATGATCGGCGAGGGCCTGCCCCTTGATTGCCTTCTGAGTGACATAGGTGATGTCGAACTCAGACAGGAGTAGCTGCCATTTAGCTATCCTTCCAGTGAGTGCCGGTTTCTCGAACAGGTACTTGAGCGGATCCATGTGAGCGAGTAGGAGAATAGGGAATGCAATCATGTATTGACGGAGTCTCTGAGTTGCCCAAACTAGGGTGAGGCAAGTCTTCTCGATCGGGGAATACCTGGTCTCGTAGTCGGTGAACTTTCGGCTCAAATAGTATATTGCTTGTTCCTTCTTCCCGGTCTCATCGTGCTGGCCGAGGACACAGCCAATGGCTTCTACTGCTACCGAGATGTATAACAATAGTGGTCGTCCGGGAGTTGGTGGCACTAGGACCGGAGGATTCATGAGATATTTCTTGATACGATCGAAGGCGACTTGGCAATCATCATTCCATTCTTTTAGGACCTTCTTCCAAAGGAGCTTGAAAATGGGCTCATAAATAGGTGTGAGCTGTGCGATGAAGCGACTGATGTATTGAATTCTGCCGAGGAAGCCACGAATTTCTTTCTCTGTTCTAGGAGGAGACACCTCGATGATTGCTCTGGTTTTGGTCTCGTCGACCCTGATGCCATCCTCGCCACCATAAAGCCGAGGAGCTTGCCTCCCATTGCACCGAAGACACATTTCTGAGGGTTGAGGCGGAGCTTGTACTTTTCTAATATGTTGAATAACTTCTTCAGATCTTCAAAGTGTCCTTCAACTGTGTGAGATTTGACGATCATATCGTTCACATATACTTCAAGCTCTTGGTTCATCATGTCGTGGAATAGTGCTGTCATTGCTCGCTGATATGTTGCTCCTGCGTTCTTCAGACCAAACGGCATTACCCTGTAACAGAAGGTTCCCCAGGGAGTGATAAACGATGTCTTCTCGCAATCTTTGACGGCCATCTTGATCTGATTGTAACCTGAGAACCCGTCCATGAATGAGAAGATCTTGTATCCAGCAGTGTTGTCGACCAGAGTGTCGATATGTGGCAAAGGGAAGTCGTCCTTAGGACTGGCTTTGCTGAGATCTCGGAAGTCGATGCACATTCGAACCTTGCCGTCCTTCTTCGGTACTGGTACGATGTTGGCGAGCCATTCAGAGTAGTTGGAGATTACCAAGAATCCCGCATTGTACTGCTTGATGACTTCATCTCGGACTTTCAGAGCCCATTCTGGCTTCATTCTTCGAAGTTTCTGCTTTACTGGCTTCATATCTGCCTTGGTTGGCAGATGGTGTACAACAAGCTCTTCATCAAGCCCCGGCATGTCTTCATATGAGAACGTGAAGTTGGACAATCTTGGAGCTAGGAACTCTATCATTTTCTGTTTCATCTCAGGTGGCAACGATTTTCCAATGCGTACTTCCCTAGGGATCTTAGGTGTCCCCAAGTTTATTATCTCGAAATCATCGGCTACAACATTGGCTTTGGATTCGAACTTTTTGAGGAGATCCTCTAGTTCGGGAGCTGGATCATCATCTTCCTCATCTCGAGCTTCGTCCAGACCCATGAGCTCGAAGTCTAATTCGATGTCGAAGTCATATGTTTCGACTTCAAACTCATGCGACTCTTTAGACGAACTTGGTACGCTATTGAATGCATGAAAAGAAATGTTTTTTGGTTTTTGAGATTTTTCTAAAATGGAAATGCTAGATGTTTTGGTTTTTTAAAGTTTTTGATTTTTTTAGATTTTCGAAATTCATGGGACTTTGAACAAGTGGGCATTGCAGACCATGATTGAGCCCAACTTGTTCCAAAGTTCCAGTCGCTGCTTAAACAGGCGTTTTTTTTTGGAAGCCAGAGCCCTCAGATGGCTCTTTGGCTGATTCGAAAGTTAGGGGAACGGATGACCATTCAGGACCCCACACTTCCTCCCTTGAAGAGGTAGGGGTGGATGATTCGGACGAAGAATCACAGTCTGGCCCAATGACCATGATTTCTTGCTGGTTGTGTTCGAGATCTGAGTCGTACTCAGTCCCTCTCGGATCACTTACCTCGCATTGCAATTCGTCTGGTTCCACAGTGAGACACATGTTTGGGATCTGGATTTCAGACCAATCCAGGGCTGGCCATTTCCCTTTCTTGGTCCAATGGATGGGCTGCTTCTGCCCCTGGCTGATGATTGTTGATGTTGATATGGGCGAGTCGTGCCCCTTGCTGATTGATGCTGAGATGGGCAAGTTGTGCCCCTGACTGGCGGGCAGGTTGTGCCCCTGGTTGATTGATGCCGAGATGGGCAAGTTGTGCCCCTGGCTGACTGGAATTGAAGCAGGCAGGTTGTGCCCCTGGTTGGGAGCAGGTGCCAGAGTAACCTGGTCTTGAAGCTGCTGTATTTGACTTCCTTCTTCATCTTCATCATTTCCTTCTTCTTCTAGAGGCTTAGACGGTTCGAGAATCTGATCCCATCGAATGGGGGGCCACGTGGCCCAAACTAGGCTCATCGGGAGGCCCTTGTGTAGTGCAGTCGGTTGATTCCCTCCTGGATCTTTACAAGGTTCTCCTGGCTTGACGAATTGGATGGGTGAGCACCGAAATTTCTTCCTTCTTTCGTCCATGAAGATTGCCCTGTATCCGAGTCCCCATTTGCGTTGGTTATATATCGGCGGTACCTTTCTAGACTTGAAATGATTCTTCATTCGGTATTTGAGGCTCAGACGTTCTGCCGGTGAAAAGACACGGTCCACCCTTATCGGTTCTGGATTGGCAATAGAGTTCACAGTCTCGAATTCGAAACTGTGAAACGGGATGTCTTCTTCAGAGTGCTGGATTTCGATGACCGGGATGTCTGGTTCAGTGGCGGCAGCATTGGAAGGAATGATGAACTCCTTTTCTGCAAGGATAGAGATCACTTGATTTCCACAGATGTATTTCACTCGTTGATGCAGGGTTGATGGCACAGCTCCAACCTTGTGCAGCCAAGGTCGTCCGAGTAACATGTTGAAAGAGGCTGATATATCCAGAATTTGGAATGTGATGGTAGAGGTTTCCGAACCTATCTGTACCCTATGTCGACTTCCCCTTCCACTGATCGGCGGGTGTTGTCGAATGCTCTGACGCATATGGTGCTGGGTCGGAATGAAGAAGGAGTGATTCCCAGACGTTCCGCAGTCTTAAGTGGGCAGACGTTTAATCTTGAGCCATTATCGATAAGGACCAGTGGGACGCAGAGGTCTTTGTATCGTAAGGCTATGTTGAGGGATCGCCCATGATTTTTGCACTGGTGGTGAAGCAAGTATCTATCAGGTTCGTGTTGGTGCTGGTTGCCCAATACGATCTCGAGCTGGAACAAATGGATGTTAAAACTGCTTTCCTGCATGGGGAATTGGAAGAGTAGATTTACATGGTGCAACCAGAAGGTTATACAGTGCAAGGGGCCGAGAATAAGGTTTACAGGTTAAGGAGATCGTTGTACGGTCTCAAACAGTCGTCTATGCGGTGGTACAAGAAATTTTATTCCTTCATGATGAGTCGGGCCTTTACCAGGAGAGAGTACGATCATTGTATCTATCTCAAGACACTAAATGATGAGAAGTTTCTCATACTGGTGTTGTACGTCGATGACATGCTTATTGCCAGTCATAGCATGTCTGACATCGATGTGTTGAAGACTCAGCTTTTAGAGACATTCGAGATGAAAGATCTGAGGGCTGCCAAGAGGGTTCTTGGTATAGATATTCATAGAGACAGAAAGAGGAGCAGGTTATGGTTATCTAAGGAAGAATACCTTGAGAAAGTATTAAAAAAGTACGAGATGGACAAGTCCAAACCGGTTAGCGTTCCCTACGCGACTCACTTCAAGCATTCTTCTGAACATTTTCTCAAAACAAATAAAAAAAGCATGTTATGTCTCATATGCCCTTGTGGACCCTCGCCGTTCCGCGCTCCCACACAACATCCTCGTCCCTTTCCTTTCGAGAAAAGAAGAAGAGGTGCGTAAGTGCGAATCGCCGTTTGTGCCACTGGCTTGTCCTCGTTCTCGAGGGCTTTGTTTGGTTATCGTGTTATGCTGGATGTGTTTAAATAAGTTTATATAAGACCAGAGTCGCCACTAGCCAGTTACTTCGAATCTACAGTCGGCTAGACCCTGTAGAAATGTTAGAGAAGGGTATCCGAAGATTCCTTCCTCTAAAATGACTCCTATTGATCTGCGGCCAGAGATTCAAGGTAAGGGATCACGATTACAGGGTGGGAAGAGGTTAAGCACCCCACACACTGCCCGTACCGAAGTACGGTCTCTACTTCACAGAATCGAACTAACACTTGAAAGTCTGTTTTAATCCTCGTACATTCTCATAGATGACATGATGCATGAATGCAGGTCTAAACAGTAAGAGTTTCTGATGGGCAGGTTCCACTAACAGGCAAGCCCAGAGCATACGCTCGAACTGACAGGTGCTTTATGCAGAATGCATGCTGTGTGTTTGAATGCTTAAAGTGCTTGTAGTGATATGTACATGAATGCAGGTCTGAACAGTAAGAATTTCTGATGGGCAGGTTCCACTAACAGGCAAGCCCAGAGCATACGCTCGAACTGACAGGTGCTTTATGCGGAATGCATGCTGTGTGTTTGAATGATCAAAGTGCTTGTAGTGATATGTACATGAATGCAGGTCTGAACAGTAAGAGTTTCTGATGGGCAGGTTCCACTAACAGGCAAGCCTAAAGCATACGCTCGAACTGACAGGTGCTTTATGCGAGATGCATGCTGTCTTTGAATAATCAAAGTGCTTGCAGTGAAGCAGGGAGGTTGGAAGAAAAGTAAATGTTGCACTTATGCTAGATGCGAATGAGATGATGCTAGTAAGGAACAGCTAGATGGACGGAGGTGTCGCAAGGATTGGCTTCGAGTGGCTGGATCAAGACTTGGATGGCTTGGGAGACTTGGACCAGTGGTCAGGTTGGGCTGGACCAGGGCTGGGCTCTCCTCACTCGGGCTCTCCTTGGTGGAAAGATGGGCTAAAAGGTGGGGAAGGAAACTCGGAACGGACGGGCTCTCTCTGGGCTGGATTGTCTGTTGAAATGAGAAGGGGAGAGGGGTATTTATAGCGTTGGAGAGTGGCAGAACTCGTAAATAAGTTCGGGCGGCCCCCAGTGGGCCGCCCGTACGGACACTCCTCGGTTTCCAGCGCGTGGTACGGTCATTTCTCAGGGCTGCTGTTTTGACTCGGTGGGTTGACTCGGTGAGTTGACTCAGCGGGTCGACTCGGTGATTTGACTCGGCGGGTTGACTCGGTGTTTTGACTCGACGGGTTGACTCAGCGGGTTAACTCAGTGAGTTTAACTTTTTTAGGATTTTTTTACTGGCTTTTCTTATGGGGGGCTTTTTAGGCTGATGTTTAGGGGTGGGTTGACTGGGTTCAGGCTTGAGTTGGTCTATGGATTGGGGCTTACAAGGGTGAGTTTGGCTGAGTTTGGACTTGGGATTTGTGGGTATGGTCTTCCATTCATCCAGCTATCTCTACCAACAATGTAGCCGAAGGTGGGGTGTCTACAGCCCTATTCAAGTGTTGTGGGCAGTTTAATGTATGTCATGGTCTGTACAAGACCAGATGTTTCACAGGCTATGGGTGTTGTAAGCCAATTCATGTCTAACCCCTGCAAACAACATTGGAAAACTGTGAAATGGCTACTTCGATACATGTAGGGTACGCAGGACTACATCTTGATGTTTGAAAAGTCCAAGGACAAGTTGGTTGGTTACATCGATTCTGATTACGCAGATAGTGTGGACAATAAGATGTCGACTTTAGGGTACTCGTTTGTATTAGCGGGTGGAGCAATTAGTTGGATGTCTAAACTTTAGTCTATAGTGGCTCTTTTTACTACTGAAGCTAAGTATATGACGGTGACAAAAGCTTTCAAGGAAGCTGTTTGATTGAAAGGAATGATAAATCAGTTGGGGCTTCAGTAGGAATCTGTGCCGGTTAATTGTGATAGCTCAAGTGCTAACAATTTAGCTAAAAATTATGTTTATCACTCACGTACTAAACACATTGATGTGCGTCACCATTTTATTCGACAGTTGCTTGAGGAAGGAGATGTGACTCTGGACAAGATTCACACTAGCGTGAATCCGGTAGATATATATGCTGACCAAGGTGGTCCCTACATAGAAGTTCAAGTTCTGCGTAACTTCTTTAGGATTAGCGAAGTCTTGACGGAGACGCAGTGATGCATGAGAAGCGGCGACACTATGATTGATGAGGAGATGATTTTGAAGATTAGAGAAGGTGGTTTGATGTTTTGATGCCTGTTGAGCTCTCAATTGTGCATATTCTAGCCCCAATTCATCACTCATTATGCAAGGTTTTCATGATTTAAAGACTAATTTAATGCATGTGTTGTGATTGCAGGAATGAGAGTGGACTTCAACTAATACGAGACCAAAAAGATCCCTTTAAGAGCCTTGGATGAAGACCCAAGGTGGGCCGAAGGAAGAAGGAAGCAAAGAGAGAAGAAAAGAAGAAGGAAATGAAGAAGTAATGGCAACGACCGGTCGGCCAAGGGAGCCAGACAGGTCAAGACCGGTCGGCCAACCCCTATGCTCGCTGGACTGATGAGGAAAGCAGTCAGACCGGTCGTGACCGGTCGGCCAACCCAGTCCGACCGGTCCAGACCGGTCGGCCAGAGTATTTTTCCAACTCCAGAGCTTGCTGGACTGTTTCACAGTGAGGCACGACCGGTCGCGACCGGTCGGCCAGCTACTCAAACCGGTCGGGCGACTGGTCGGCCATGCGTAATGTTGTGTACTTTCTATTTTCGGTCCGAAATCCTCTGCGCACTGCGTAAGCTTACGCAGATTCTGGAATATTCTAAGGTTGCGGAGCCTCCCCACTATGAAAGGACACCTAGGGATCGTTCCTAGGGTATCTAAGAAGAGTTTAAGCAAGGTTGGAGGCGGCGAAAGTGGATTTCGGAGTTCCACAACTCCTTCTAGTTTGTTTTGCTGTTTTTATGATTTTTCTAGTTGTTTCATGTTTCCTTGGACCATGAGCAGCTAAACCTCTTAGCTAGGGCTAAGAGGTAGCGAGGGCTAAGAGGTGAAGCTTGTAGTGGATCTAAGATGTTTCAATTCGTTCTAAGTTGGTTTTAAGATTGAATTTCATGTTTATGAACAATGGTTTAAAGTTTATACAAGTTCTAAGTAGTTTTTCTTAGTCTTATGATGACTCATGGATGTTTGGGAGAATTACTTAAGTTCTTAATTGCTTTGTGTTAGTCTAGACCTGTATGATCCGAGGAATTGGAGTACGCTCTAGTACTATGATCTTCATGTGGGGACTTCCTACCAAAGTTCTACTTTTCTGGTTTTCTGAATTATGTATGGGACTGTGCATGTGATTTGATTCAAGTTCAAATCATGATCTAGCTTTGTCTGGTGACAGGACTTAATTATGATCATGATTATGAACTTAGTTTATTGGAATTGGGACAAACCTATGCAATTGAGCATGCTCATCCTAGCTTGCATTGAGTGAATCATATACATTGGCCTTACATATGACAGATTGTTTGGTTTAACAGCTCTATCATCCGGCTAGATAGATCTTAATATCGATTCTAGTTGAGAGAATGAGAAACCACAGTGGATTGAACATCAAGGATTGCTACAAGTGGATCCTTGAATCCCTAGTGCCTTTTTAGAATTGTTTACCTTCAATTTAGTTCAAAGTTGTTACTTACATCAATCTCATATAAAATCCGATTGTTAGCTCTCAATAGACACTATTAGGAGGTGTTTGTGAATTCCTACACAAGTCCCTGTGGATCGACCTCGGTCTTACCGAGATTTATTACTACATCGCAACCCTACACTTGGGGAAGCGAACAATGCCTTGGTGGAGTTTGTTGAAAAAGGCCTCAAAAATATGCAAACAGAGTCCACTGACCGGTCGGTCAATGGACAACAATGCACAGGGAGGATAAACAGATTCTGGAGGGTCTTAGACTGGTCGGCCGACCGGTCTGCTGGAGGCTCCGACTGGTCAAATTATGGGCAGCAACACATGATTTTTTGAAGAAACTGTTCGCTCGCCTCAAGTGTAAGGCTGCGATGTAGTAATAAATCTCGGTAAGACCGAGGTCGATCCACAGGGAAAGAGGTAAACAATTCCAAGTACTCTAATAACTAGAATCTAAGAAGTTTGAGAAGATAGTTTTTCACATAAAATAGAAAAATCTAAAATTAAGAAGAACTAGAGCATCAGGGATCCACTTGTAGTAGTCCAATGCCAATCCATTCATCTAAGTACAACACAATTAGAATCAAAGTCCTATCTCTCATCTAATTGGAAGATATAACATTCAAGCAAAAACAGTCCCATTTAAATCTGAAAATCAGATTTCTAGTTCTAATGAAGCACATAGAACTTGAACTTATAGCCTTCGGAGTAACAGCCATGCCTATGGCCTATGGCATGCTCAAGGGTTACTACAATTCGAATTCAAACAACCCAATCATGGTAATCTCAGAGAATTGCAAGGAACTCATGTCTGGAGCACACAAACTCTCACAAAACTTCTAAAAAACCAAAATTTATTCAAACTAGAACTTCAAAATCCAAAATTAAGAAAATGATACTTGAAATAAAAGAATTAAAGCATTGGAACCAACTACAAATTTCACCTCTAGCTCTAGCTAAGAGGTTAGCTAAGGAAAAGCATATAGAACTAGAACTAAGAAAAGGAAGAAAAACTAGCTGTAGGAGGCTAGGTAGCCTCCTAGGACTTGAACTCCTTACTTTCCACGTCCTTGCTTGATTTGGAATAGAAGAGAGCACCTCCTTTTATAGTGCAGCAATAGTACAACAACATAGCAGAATTTGTTTCGCTTAGTACGGCTTAACCAATGGTCGGACTGCCTTCAAATTTGATTTGTTGCTTTTTTGTAATGTGATCTTCCTCATAGATGATTTAGATTTCCAAGATTATTCTCTGAATGGGCCCACCAATCATATCACCGACCGCCTCTCAAAATCGCGCACTTCGGGTACCTTCAGAACCAGTCATCTTGCTTTCAACGCTCCGGAGTGTACAGATGTCGGATTCATCCCAAATTTTGAACTTTGGTAGAAAACTTCATCCTATACATGATAGACGGATTAGATTCTCCAAAAAAACCCCAGAATATGGTCTGAAAATTAGAACACTTAGGGCTTTTATAAACTCTGCGCAGTTGGATCTTTCTAGATGGTCCATCTTTCTTCAACCGGTACGATCAAACCACACATCCTTTTGATCTGAAACTTTGTGGTTATTCATATATGGATGTGGTCTAGAAGATGGTCAAAGTAAATTCTTCATATCATCAATGATGGGTCACCTAGACCGGCCTAGAGTGAAATAGCGAAATCTAGAACTTTCTGGACAGTTCGTATTGTTTTGGCCACCACGATCAATCCGTAGCTCCGATCGACACGAAACCACTTGGGTTATTTCGGCGTCGAGCTCCTCTTCGACATGGATGTGTTGGATTTTTAAATATCATCAAGATGGCTTCAGAAAAATGCTCTGAAAATCCAAAAAGGGGAATAACTTGCTGCCTGAAATCTGGAAGTGTAAAATTGCATGGCCGACCAGTCTTGACCGGTCGGACAGGTTGGCCGACCGGTCTTGACTGGTCTAGACCTGTTTGGCAGGTGTCCAGGGAGTGCAGCCGACCGGTCTTGACCGGTCGGGCCTTCTTGGCCAACCGGTCTTGACCGGTCGGACCCAATTTCTGCATTGTTTCTTCTTTCTTTTCTTCTCTCCTTCCTCTCTCTTTGCTTTCTTCTTTCTTTGGCCCACCTTGGGTCTTCATCCAAGGCTCCTAAATGTCTCTTCTTGGTCTCCAATTAGATGAAGTCTGCTCTCATTCCTACAATCACAAAACTTGCATTAGATGGGTCTTTTAAACATGCAAACCATGCATATAATGTGATGTAATGGGCCATATCATGTATAAATTGGAGGTTCAACACACCCCCCAACCAGCTTTTTGCTAGTCCCAAGAAAAACATGCGTGAAACAAGTTCAAACCTCCAAAAACCAACTCTCCTTCAGAAACCATGTTTCTATCTATTCCAAGACATATAAGTATAAAATTTGGAAAAAATAGGTGATAGATATTAAAACCTTAAACTCTTAAAACATAATAAGTGTCCATATGAAATTCCCACCGATTGATTGATAAATAGAAGAACTCGAACAAATTCAACCTAGTGTGCATAGTGAAAGTTCATCTCATGAGTTTCTAGGATTATCTTCTTCATAGATCAACTAAACTATAGATCTCAAGGTGTACAGAGCAACAACAAGCCAATGACAGGAATTTGCCTTACCGTCCTTCCGACGGCTTTCACACTACGTCCCATTTCCGGCTTTGGTTACGGGTAGACCATCCCCCGGTTGGTAATAGGTAGCCATTTTCTGAATTTTTCACCATTTTTCCATCATTCCCAATTTCATCCTTTCTTTTCCTTTTTCTTTTAAATTAGATAGGATTTTTAAAAATCCATATCTTTCATTATTTTTCCATCGACAAGGATGGACAAAATACCCCGGCTTGGTTTCTCAACACCTTTAAATCAAAGTCTAGCTAATCCACAAATCACATAAACCTTTCAACTTATGAAAATCGTGTAATGTGAACTTGGTGTAAAGGTGTTCAAATTTTCTATCAATCACAACAATAGGGGAACTAACATATAAAACCATTATGTTGGGAGAAATTCAAGACTTACAACATCACACACTTCGTATCTCCTTTTCTTATACTCATATCATCTCGAATGCATGGAAATAAGGTTTTCTAAAAGAGTTTTGAAATTTTAGAAAATTCAAAAAAATTTGCGCATATGAAGCTCGAAATGTTGCAAACTGCTAGATGAAGGATCTCATCTCACCCCCCAACCAAATCTTGCATTGTCCTCAATGTAAAAAAATATGCAATGAGCATGAACATTGAACATGAGAACAATGGTAAAATATGAGAGTGAGAACGAGAATACCTGAGGTAGCAAGTTGATCAATGCTAGCATCTTCCATTGTCTCGATGAGACTTATTCAATCTTAATTTCAGAAAAATAAATCTTAACCTACCTACCTACCTCTGATTAGTCCGATCGACTACATGATCAAATTTGAGCAGGATCTTCATGAATTTCAATAAATTCTCATAAGGATCATCCAAAGTCCTGCTCGACAGTAGACATGGGTGCTTGTCTTCATTGAAGTCCAATATTTATGTGCACCACATGCATGATAGGAGGAGATAAGAGTAGCAAAAATATATCTCCTCAAATTCTGATTTGGGTTATGATTGATTAAAAATGGGTCCTCCCAATCAGAATTTTCAATGGGTTGAAGGACCCATGACGGTGGAGAGACATTCATCGAGTTTTCATTGGTTAAAGTTGTCTCTTCCACAATTTCAGAATTGTACGGTGCTTCCACAAACAATGGTAAAGAGTGTAAATCAGTGGAAAGGTGTTCTTCAGGCACCGACACCAGTGTCTAACAAAATGTCCAACTCCTTAATCATCTCATCATCAAGATCATAAGATTGGGCCAAGCATTCCTCTAGGAAATCGAGATAGTCGGATGAAGGGTCCTCATCCTCCCTTAATGATTGAAGAAATTCTGTTTCAATGGTAAGGAATTCCTCCTCTATAGAGAGGAGGTCTTCCAAAGAGAATTCTTCAGATTCAGTGGTAAGCACATCATCTAACATTGGTTGATCTTTTAAAATTTCAGATTGTGCCACCTCATGATCCAAAGGAACAGAATTTTCAATCAAAGGGGGGTCTACCGCACTAGAATTTGGCATGTGTTGTTGGTGGAAGGACTCAAAAAGATCGACTTTGGCCATCTCTCTAGCTTGCATATCCTCCAGAGACTCATAATCATTATGCCCTTAGAAAAAAGAAACCATAGGTTCATAAGCATTCACCAAACCCTCATTGTAGGCAACCCCACTACCGCTTTCTAATTTTAGGGATTCCTCGGGTTCGTCAACCGTCATTGAAATCTCTTCATCATTAAGTTTAAAGCATCCAAAAGAGATAGTGGACTCACCATAATTGATGATGACATTAGTATCATCGAAATCAATCTCCTCTAAAAGTCTATTCATTAAATCTGAAGAAGGTGGGACTTGGGTAGCCCCATCCTCCTCATTAAAGGGGATTGATTTGATGCCCCCAATTTCGGGCTCAACGTCTTCACAAGATGGCGAGTAAGCTTGATTTGATTGTTCATCTACATACTCATTCCATATTTCCTCAAGTATTTGTGTATACTTATCATCACACGAGGAAGACATTTTAGGGTGATTGTTAATAACCATGGTTGGTTCCTCCCTTGAACAAGGAGAATGGTGGTTTTCCCAATTAATACCGTACGCATTGTAGGATGAAAAGTTATATGATGGTTGCATACAAGTAATCACGCATTGTCTTAACCGGTTGGCTACTATTCACCTGTTCCTTTTGTTGTTGCACACCTCCTACCATAACCGGTGGAACACTCATGTTATTTTCAATCCGGTAATCACGTAGCGTCTTACGTTGGGGGGTAGTGGAGGTTGATTGAATCTCAGAAAAATACTTATGCTTATAATGGTTCCAATCATAAAGAGTTTCAATTCCATGGTCTGACATCTCATCTTCCAAAAGGTATGCATAAGCACCACACTTCCAATCAGCCATAATGAGATTTTAAAGAGTTGGAACTACCCTAATCTAGAAAAAAGAAGAACAACAAGAAGGAAGACGGGGAGCTGTTACCCAATAGAGTGAGATCTATGTCAGCAACAATGTCCTACAAAATAAAATAAAAATTGTTAGTAATCTAAAAAAATCAGAAAATCTACTTCTATAAAAACTGAAAATCCTACCTAACTAAGATTACTTCTATAGCTACTAGAACAATTAGAACCGTTTAACCTCTTCCCCGGCAACGGCGCCAAAAACTTGTTCACTCGCCTCAAGTGTAAGGCTGCGATGTAGTAATAAATCTCGGTAAGACCGAGGTCGATCCACAGGGAAAGAGGTAAACAATTCCAAGTACTCTAATAACTAGAATCTAAGAAGTTTGAAAAGATAGTTTTTCACATAAAATAGAAAAATCTAAAATTAAGAAGAACTAGAGCATCAAGGATCCACTTGTAGTAGTCCAATGCCAATCCATTCATCCAAGTACAACACAATTAGAATCAAAGTCCTATCTCTCATCTAATTGGAAGATATAACATTCAAGCACAAACAGTCCCACTTAAATCTGGAAATCAGATTGCTAGTTCTAATGAAGCACATAGAACTTGAACTTGCAGCCTTCGGAGTAACAGCCATGCCAATGGACTATGGCATGCTCAAGGGTTACTACAATTCGAATTCAAACAACCCAATCATGGTAATCTCAGAGAATTGCAAGGAACTCATGTCCGGAGCACACAAACTCTCACAAAACTTCTAAAAAACCAAACTTTATTCAAACTAGAACTTCAAAATCCAAAATTAAGAAAATGATACTTGAAATAAAAGAATTAAAGCATTGGAACCAACTACAAATTTCACCTCTAGCTCTAGCTAAGAGGTTAGCTAAGGAAAAGCATATTAAAACTAGAACTAGAACTAAGAAAAGGAAGAAAAACTAGTTGTAGCCTCCTAGGACTTGAACTCCTTGCTTCCCACGTCCTTACTTGATTTGGAATAGAAGAGAGCACCTCCTTTTATAGTGCAGCAATAGTACAAGCAACATAGCAGAATTTGTTTCGCTTGGTACGGCTTAACCAATGGTCGGATTGCCTTCAAATTTGATTTGTTGATTCTTTGTAATGTGATCTTCCTCATAGATGATTTAGATTTCCAAGATTATCCTCTGAATGGGCCCACCAATCATATCACCGACCGCCTCTCAAAATCGCACACTTCGGGTACCTTCAGAACCAGTCATCTTGCTTTCAACTCTCCGGAGTGTACAGATGTTGGATTGATCCCAAATTTTGAAGTTTGGTAGAAAACTTCATCCTATACATGATAGACGGATTAGATTCTCCAAAACAATCCCAAAATATGGTCCAAAAATTAGAACACTTAGGGCTTTTATAAACTCTGCGCAGTTGGATCTTTCTGGATGGTCCATCTTTCTTCAACCGGTACGATCAAATCACACATCCTTTTGATCTGAAACTTTGTGGTTATTTATATATGGATGTATTCTAGAAGATGGTCAAAGTAGATTCTTAATATCATCAATGATGGGTCACCTGGACCGGCCCAGAGTGGAACAGTGAAATCTAGAACTTTCTAGACAGTTCGTATTGTTTTGGCCACCACGATCAATCCGTAGCTCCGACCGACACGAAACTACTTGGATTATTTCGGCGTCGAGCTCCTCTTCAACATGGATGTGTTGGATTTCCAAATATCATCAAGATGGCTTCAGAAACCTATTCTGAAAATCCAAAAAGGGAATAACTCGCTGCCTGAAATCTGGAAGTGTAAAATTGCATGGCCGACCGGTCTTGACCGGTCTAGACCTGTCTGGCAGGTGTCCAGGGAGTGCAACCGACCGGTCTTGACCGGTTGGACCCAGTTTCTGCATTGTTTCTTCTTTCTTTTCTTCTCTCCTTCCTCTCTCTTTGCTTTCTTCTTTATTTGGCCCACCTTGGGTCTTCATCCAAGGCTCCTAAATGTCTCTTCTTGGTCTCCAATTAGATGAAGTCTGCTCTCATTCCTACAATCACAAAACCTACATTAGATGGGTCTTTTAAACATGCAAACCATGCATATAATGTGATGTAATGGGCCATATCATGTATAAATTGGAGGTTCAACAGAAACTCACTGGATTGTTTTGGTCGGTCGACGACCGGTCAGTCGTCGTGCGGGATTTGATATTTTGCGTGATTTTCGCGCTACAAGTTTCCAAATATAGATTTTCTTCTATATAAACGTTTCCTAGTCATGATAGGCATCATGTTAAGCAATACCTAGGTGATCTAAACGAGATTAGAGTTTTGGGGAGAGAGGTTTGAGAGCTTTTGTTTATCTTTGGGATCTACTTGGGTAGATTAGCTCTGTAATCATCTGAGATTCATAGTGGAGATGTCGCTTTGTGCCATGGTTTTTTCGTGCAAGGGTTTTCCATGTAAAATTCATGTGCTTTTTGCATTGATTGCTTGTGTGGCTGTGTGGTGATTATTTGATCTTCTTCGGTGCTTCCGCTGACCGGATTTCAACACCCACGAGATTCTAAATATGTCATATATTGTATTTTTATTTTTATTTTTTAAAATGATTTTTCAAATTATCTTTTAATATTCCCCCTTAATTTGAAAAATCGTGTACACCCATTGTCTTTCTAAACTAGATGAACTTTTCTTTAGTTATGGGCTTGGTGAAAATATTTACAAGTTAATCTTTTGACTTATAAAATTTCAAATTGATTTGTCCTTCTTCAACTAACTTCCTGATGAAGTGATGGTGTAACTCAATATGCTTTGATTGACTATGAAAGACTAGATTCTTTATCATGGTAATTGTTGATATGTTGTTGCAATAAAATGAAAGTACGTAATTTTTGCTCATTTTGTAAATCACTTATATTCCTTTTAATCCATATAGCTTCACATGTTGCTTCAATGGCTAAAATATACTCTCCTTTGGTGGATGATAATGCATGCAACTATCTTTTGCTTCTTTGATGACCAGACAACCTTTGATCCCATGTAAAATATATATCATGAAGTACATTTTTCATCATCAATTGATCCTACCCAATCACAATTTGTGAATTCATGAGCTTGTTAGCTTCTTCCATTAAGTATTTGATGCCATAACTTTTAATCCCTTAGATGTACCTTAAAAAATTGTAGCTTCAAGATGGTTTTTATTAGGTTCACTCATGAACCTTGAGACCAAGTTAACAGCATATGCAATGTCTAGCCTTGTATTTGAAAGATAGATTAGAGAACCAACCAAGCTTCCGTAATTTGAGGCATCAACATTTTGTGCTCCATCATTCTTTGAAAACTTTTGACTTATGGCCACTCAAGTTGCAAAAGATATGCATTTTGGCATGCTAAATCACATTAAGAGATCACTAGCATATTCTTGTAAAATAAATATTTCACAACGATTTTACCTTACTTGGATACCAAGAAAGTATCTTATAAGGTCAAGATCAGTTATCTCATATTCCTTCGTCATCACCCTTTTGAATTCTTCTATCATCTTTGGACTAGTACTAGTATAGATCAAGTCATCAATTGTATTATCCTAGAAAAAAAATGAGATTTTTTTTCTTCAAAAACTTATTATATTTGTAACCTGCTATTTTTGGAACTTAGCAATTATATGACTTGCTTAATTTGATTTACCTGCCATAGTTAAATCTAAAGCCTAGATAAATGATTCTAATCTTAGAAAAACAAGATTGATATTTTCCACTTACGAGTTTATAAACTTAAGACCTACCATTTACCATCTTGTGCATGTGGGGCACATGATCCTGAACTTTGAAAAAAATCACAAATTATTACTCTTTCATTCTACATATAGTAAGTATGGTATTCTTGGTGAAACCTAGTAAAAATCACCTATTTGAGATGAACCCATTATACTATTTCTTAAACTGTCTATGGAACATTCGTGCCTGCAGCCCATTGATTTTGATATAGATAGAATTTTGTGATCTATAGTATTTTTATGGAGAAAAACAATAGTTATTTGTGTAGAGAACATCATGTAATTTCTTAGTTAAATATTTTATTTGTTGAGATTTTAACACAAAACATCTCTTAGATTGCTTGGTCAGAGGCTTAAATAAGTATGTAAGAGGTTAGGCTTTTGAATCATAACTACCGCTTTCCTTTCTTTTATTTTTCCTATAATGCTATGAAACCAAGAGAATAAACTAATTAATTTCTATTTTTCTTTTAAAAAGACCTAATAGCTAAAGTGATTGAAGGCTCAAGTAGGGAGAGAGATGTTTAGGGTGCCATCACTACTAAAAAGTATTCTTTTTATCACAACTCATTATTACAAGGAGGGGGGACGTGAAACCCTTAGCATGGAAAGAAAAAGAGAGAGAATGGAATTCATCCATTTGATAGTGTGGGGCCCGAAACTCTCGATCCATCTCAACCCTCCAAGTACTTCATTATTTTGTCTTTTCAAGACAGTAGCTATATATTGTTCTTTTCTTCTTTTTTCCATTGGTTGATTTAGGGGTTGATCTATAAGAAACATGGTTTTTTATTTTCTAAGGCCCGATCCAAGCCTTTAAATATGCTTGGATGAGGGTCATTGGCCCAAGGAACCAACTGTTGGAGAAAATCCTTTTATTCGAATTGTTAAGATAAATAAAAAAAAAACAAAAAAAAAAAAAAACTACGTGCATTGGATAGTTAGATTGCACAAGGGCTAAAGTGGGCCAACCTTTATATGTAAAGTGGATAGGGACCACGGTCCCAAGGTGGACCCCAAAGACCGCTCCCACTGTGAGACTGGTTCAGGTTGCCTTTTGGTAGGCATCAAAGGCCCTTGTGGCCATGGTGTAGATGGAATGTGGGGCTGACCAAAAGACTCTTTGTGATCTCAAAATTCATCAGCCATGGTGCAAATGGAACGTCAACTATTCATGCACAGATTTGTCCATCAATCCATAACAAACCCATAAAGTTCGAGATCAATCCACCTTCAATTGACTCATGGTCATCACGATAGACTAACACTACTAATGACCATTAAACCCACGATTTAGATAACCCTTTGATCCATGTGATAATGTGTCTAAACCATTCAAACTCATCCAACCACGAAGATAAACCAATCCCTCGATTTTTACCCTAAATTGACAAGTCCAAATCCTCCAACTCTAACTTAAATCTTTGACCATTCGCTCATCAATCTTTGCATCCGCTCATATACTCGATCATACATCAATCTAGCTGTTGAAAAGACTCTTTACGAACAAATTAAGCTATCCATCCATTAACTTTTGATTTGAACAATCACATAATATCCAACTCTTCATGAGTTTAGTCGCTAATTTAATCGAACCATCCCTCCAATGTGTAACACATAATCTTAGCGACACCTCCGGGCTTAAATATTGTGAATGTGGCCCATCTGATGGATGGGTTTAATTTCCAGATTAAGCTCTCCCCAAGATTGGACGATCTTCACTAAAACAGGGAAGAAAACTCACCCTTTAATGTCAAAATCGCACTCGAGCGATATTCCTTCGAGCAATATTCCTTCGAACTCAAGAGTTTGTGATCTGTCTAAATTTTCATCGCAATCAAACTTCCTGAAGCAGGGTCTATATCCTACACATGTCAGTGTTCATGTGTGTGAATGTGCACTCGAGTACCTACTCAAGCATAAAAAATTTTGGGATATTACATTCTACCACCCTAACAAGAATTTTTCCCTCAAAATTCAATCACACCTACTAAGTTTATTGGATAAAGATGTTATTCTACAGTGTGTCTATGTGTCTGTTATGTCCCACAGGTCATAAGTTTATGTGCGTACAAGTGTATATAACGACCTACACGAATTTGGGTTCTTACACAAATGAATTCCAAGCTTGGATTTGTGGAGTCCATGAGCTTCGTAAGACCCATCTAGTCCGTTCACAAGCAATGTTTTGAAGAAAGATCTACTGTATGCAAATCCATCATCGGAGCCAAGTCATCTTCCTCATTAAAACTCACCAACCGAAGTTCTTTTAGAAAGCCCTAATCCAAGATTCAAAATGATCATCATGTTAGGGAAGAGGAAGAAGAAGATATAAAAATAAACTTTGATCTATTTATAGACTTATGGAGAGGATTCTACATACATGGGAAATACAAGATAAACATAAAGGATCTAGGAGATCTAAAAGACTCTACACTTTCCTATATACTTGATATTCTAGGAAAACTAAAGATTACAAGAAAATATAAAGGAACTAACACTTTTCTATGCATTATATTAATGTCTTTGGAAGACTGAAAGACTCTCATTAATACATTTGAAGACTAAAAAAAACATTTCTTATGAGATTTTAGATATTTTATATATTATATTTATATTTATATTATTTTTTAAATTATCTTTTAACACTGCCCCTTAATTTGAAAAATCTTATTGTGAACACCACCTGCGGACTTGATCCCTTTCGATCCTGTTGCGATGATCCTCCACGAGGAGAGATAAAGGATGGAGATTTTCATGTTCACCACTTAATTTTATGTAATGTGAGGTGTATCTGATTAGTGTGGCTTGGTTTGATTTCCTTGGTTGTGCAATACCTTTCCAAGTTAGCAAAAATGGTGCATTTGAATATATAGAGTCACCACTAGCCGATCAGGCTCACCTCTATCCATTGTCGACTAGAATTTATGGACTCGCGTCACAATTGAAAAATCATGAAATTCCCCGAGTAAAATAACTTCCATGGTTGGTTTACGATTACAAAGGTTTGGGTAAGGGTCTCAGTTACAAAATAAAAAGGGGTTAAGCACTCTCTCTTACCCGCACTATGTGCGGTCTCTACTTTAAGTATGGGCATGCGCACTCTTAGATTTTTTTTGGATAATTTGTACACGTATGTAGGACCCTCAGATCGAGATTTATACGGTAGAGTTAGTTCTTATAATGTTAAGGAGTAAGATGAACAAATTAAAATTTTGAATAAATGAGTATATGGATGGATATAATGACTCGTTATTGATTTAATATGATTGAGTGGTTCAAAAGCAGAGTGAACATTCAGATAGCTTAATCTAGTAATAAACAGTTATTTTAATAGTCAGTTGATGAATAGTCTAGTATATTAATATATATGAGGGCATAATAATTATTATGGTGTGTAAGTGTGAATAAGTGTGTATGTGTATGCACATCTATACATCTTTACCTCTATATTTAATAAATTTCTTTAATAAAAATGCATACTAAAATATACGAATGGTTGAAAGCTCGTGTACTTCCACATTTGTGAAAATTTTCTAGTTATTATGTTCTACTTCTGAAAGAGATAGATCTACATACGATGGTGTCAAATCAATATATGGCAATATTGTATCAACTTTTGACAGTGTTACATCGAATTTTGTCAATCTGAGGGCGTAGATGTAACCTTATGTAGCTGACAAAGTGCCTAGCCTCCTTGTCTGGTTGTTATTGTTGTCAGGGCCTTTATTCTTCTTTGATGACTTCTAATACTATTGTGGTGGTCCTTGATATGGTCGAGACGGTCCCTAATACTATTAGGGCAATTGCTTAAACTGTTGAGGTGGTCTTTGGTATTGCGTAGACAGTTGTTGATATTGTTGTAAAAGTTGCGGGCATGGAAAAGGTCTCTAGTACTCTATTGTTGAGGTCTTTGGTACGGTTCTGAAGGTGCCTAATACTACGGTGGAGACTCTGAATGTTCTAGCTGTCGATGCGGTCTAGTGAAAAATTATGCAAAATTGCCTATTCCTCCATAGTTAAAACATCAGCCTGAAAATTGATTCTCAGTCAACTATGTTGGGGCTAAAATGGTTTGTGTCATTCTTTATCTTTTATCTTGGTTCTGCAAAACCATGCAGAATGTCCTTCCAGAAGTCCTCATAGTCATACTTTATGATTAAGGAATTGTTTACTGCTTCTATGTAAGTTGAAAGTTCCAATCTACTACCCAATTGTGAATTGGTCCTTTCAGACCTCTCTCAAAAAAAAATTCTCTTATCTCTTCCTCATGGACCATGTATGGAGCAAAATCTAGATAATTCTGTAAACTTAGCATCATACTATTTGAAAAATAATTCTCCTTCCTTCAGGTTTATGAATTCGATTGCTTTATTTTCTTGAACACTTTTGAAAAAATATTGATTATTGAACTTCTCGTAAAATCGATTCTAAGTTTCTAGCTTCATGTGATTTTACGAAAATGATCATAATTTCTTTGGTACAAGTCCAATTGGAGTGATCTTATGTGCATTGAAAAAATAATTCGATGAACTTTCAAATGGCTTTATAATCATCTTATTTAGACACCATTTAACCACTTAAAAGTGGGTTCAAACCATGACAATGTTAGGTCATGTTCACTCTTATTTCTAGCATTGCATAATCTTATGAAAATGGTCATAACTCTCTCGTTATAGGGTTAGATTGGAGTGATCTTATGCTCATTGAAAAAATAATTCGATAAAATTTCAAATAGCTTTAGAATCATCTTATTTGGACACCATTTGACTATCTAAAAGTAGGTCCAAAATCCATGATAATGTTAGGTCATGTTTGCTCTCGTTTTCGCATCACGCAATTCCACAAAAATAGTCATCTCTCCCTTATTACAAGTTAGATCAGCGTAATCTTGTGCTCATTAGAATAAACTTAGACATCATTTGATACAAGTTTAATAAACATTCAAATTGCTTTAGAATAATCTCATTTGGACATCATTTGACCATCCAAAGTGGACCCAAAGTTCATGATGAATTAGGTCACATTCGCTCTAGTTTCCATCATTGTGTGGTCCAATTTAAAGGGTCATAACTCCCTCATTACGGGTCCAATCGAGGTAATCTTTTGCTCGTTCGAAACATAATTCAATGAACTTTTAAATGACTGTGGAATTGTCTCATTTATACACCATTTGGCTATTCAAAAGTGGGCCCAAATTTTATGATGTGTTAAGTAGAGTTTGCTCTTGTGTTCAATATCATGCAATCCCGTTAAAACGGTCATAACTTTCTTACGATAGATCTGATAGAGTTGATCTTATACCTGTTGGAAAGATATTGTGATGAATTTTTAAATGGCTTTTGAATCATCTCATTTGGACACCATTTAATCATTCAAAAGTGGGTCTAAGTTTTCTAATGGCGATAAGTCATGTTCACTCCAACTTCATGTGATCCCACGAAAATGTCATAACTCCCTTATTATAGGTCAAATTAGGGTAATCTTATATTTGTTAGAAATTTAATTCGATAAAATTTCAAATGACTTCAGAATCATGTCATTTGAACCCCATTCGACTCTTCAAATGTGGGTTTAAAGTCCACGACGAATTTAGGTCGCATTCGCTCTCATTTCTAACATCGCGAGATCCTAATAAAACAGTCATAATTCCCTCATTACAGATCAAATTAAGGTGATCTTATGCTGGTTGAAAAGCAAATGACTTTAAAATCATCTCAT
Source organism: Liriodendron chinense (assembly GCA_003013855.2). Classification (NCBI taxonomy): domain Eukaryota; kingdom Viridiplantae; phylum Streptophyta; class Magnoliopsida; order Magnoliales; family Magnoliaceae; genus Liriodendron; species Liriodendron chinense. Next base: position 1,998,600 of record ML058480.1, on the reverse strand, counting down.
TTAGAGACCATTAGGAATTCCAAAAGTGAATGTAAAGTCCGAATTGCAATTTAAGCAAAACCCATATTACAATTAGAACAATACATCGCATGGTCCCAAGAAATCAGTAATAACTTCCTCGTTACAAGTTAAATTGGGGCGATCTTATACTCATTGGAAAAATAATTCGAGAAACTTTTAAATGTCTTTAAAATCATATTATTTGGAGGCCATTTGAATTTTAAAAGTGGACCTAAAATAACAGTCACAGCTTAAACACTACCCAAATCACGATTTGGACAATGAATTGCGTTGTCCCAATAAAACGGTCATAACCCTCTCATTAATGGTCAAATTAGAGCGATCTTGTGCTCGTTAAAAAGATAATTCGATGAACTTTCAGATGGCTTTGGAATCATTTTAGTTGGGACCATTCGACCTTTCAAAAGTGGACTTCTAGTTTAGATTGTGTTCACTCCCATTTCCAACATCATCCGATCCTAAGGAAACTGTCATAACTCTCTTATTATAGGTTTGATTAGGGTGATCTTATACTCATTGGAAAGATAATTTGACAAATTTTCAAATGGCTTTAGAATCATTTTTATTTGGATGTCGTTTGACTTTTCAAAAGTGGCCCCAAAGTCTAGCTCTTAACAAAAGTTCAATTGAAGCCTAATCTTTTGAAAAAAGAAGAAGAACCTATCTTTTAAAAGTGAAGTTTTTTTATATCTCCTCTCCTTTTATCGATTTCTTTTCAAGCAGATAAATCTGAGCATAATCTTTGTAGAAAGAATAAAAAACCTTCTTCAAGTTGACTTTGCTATCATTTTTCTTTCATTTTATCTATTTCTTGGTGAACTATCTATTTAAGCATAATTTTTTTTACAAAAAAAAAAAAAAAAAAAAAGCAGAATCTACTTTTTGAAGTGCATAAGAAATTAAAAAAAGTGCATAGAAAATTAAAAAAAGGTGCATTAAGTAGAAGAGTGCTGAATAATAATGATAAAAGATGGTACAAGTGCATAGACAATTTAAAAAGGTATTTAGGATATTTTGGTCATATATAAAAAAAAAGGCAAGCAGGATCCAAATGTGTAAAAAGAGAATGGTATAGAAAGACATGTTATTTCAACTCTCCCACAAAACATTTGGGGCTTATTTGGATGGCCTGGTTTAGATTCTATTATATGGTATTAAATGAATATCGAGGTAAATCCATCGTTTGGATTTTCACTACTTGCTCCTTCCTTGGAATCCGAACGTTAAATCATGGTATTGTGACCGTTTTCAGTGCAATCAAGGCAATTCCACCGCGGATTTCCTAAAATTACCTGAGCTAAGAACCTAGTTGGGACCACCGTGATGTTTGTAAGAAATCCATGCTATCCATCTATTTTAAGAGATCATTTTAAGGCATGAAAACAAAAATAAGTTAGATCCAAGACTTAATTGGGCCACACAAAATAGTAAGGAATGAACCACTATCGTTGAAACATTTGTATGAGCACAAATGTTTTGTATCATGATATTTTTTTTGTGTTTTCAATTAATCCCGGTGGGGATGACCTTATAAACAGTTTTGATGGCATATAAGCATCAAGATGGAGCTCAAGAAGGTTTCAACAGTACACATTTATTTTCTCAGTTTTCCCTCTCCTGTGTAGAGGTGGGCAACGATCCAATCCGAGTCGATCATAGACCAGACCGAATTGTTCGACTGCTTGAGTAAGTGTGTTCAAACAATGTTCGAACAAACATTCGAACATGGTGGCTCTATTCAAACTCGATTTGGTCTGGCCCAATCATGTTCGAACATATGGATTTCGGGCAATTTTTACGAGTTTGAACAAGTTCAAACAATTTTACTTTTTTTCACTTGAAAATATTTTTTCTACTACTAAATAGTAAATATCGATTTGTTCACAAATTACATATCACAAATGACAAATCACAAGGTTTAGCCACAACTAAATCTCCAGTGAACCACACCACAGGAATGACATTATGATGGCATTAAACATCACTGTGGACTCCAAGGAGATTTCAACAGTAGGAATTTTTCTACCACCTTTTCCTTTAGTACGGCCCACTTGAGTCTTGGATCCAGATCATTTTTAGTCTTACATCCTAAAATAATCTCACAAAATGGATGGACGAAGTGGATTCCTCACAAATATCACAGTGAGCCCCACCTAGATTTCTAGCAGAGGAATTGCGCATGGCTTGTGAAGCGAACGTGGGTTGGCTCATGGCTGGTGACGCAAACACCCGCCAACAAGCTGGTGTTAAAGCTCTGTGGGCCCCACCATGATGTATTTTTTTATCCACTCCGTCCATCCATTTGTACAGCTCATCTTAAGGCGTTAAACAAAAATTAGGCAGATACAAAGCTCAAGTGGACAACACCACAGGAAACAGTGAAGAGAATGATGTCCACCATTGAAACCTTCCTAGGGCCCACAGTCAGGTTTATTTGGCATCCAACCTTCTCTCTCTCTCTCTCTCTCTCTCTCTCTCTCTCTCTCTCTCTCTCTCTCTCTCTGTGTGTGTGTGTGTGTGTGTGTGTACACCGAGTTGAATGAACGAGTCGAGTTGAGTCGAATAAGACTGTGATTGAAACAGACTTGAATTTTTTTTCGAACATAATGAGCTCTCATTTTTTTTAAGCCACAAGAAGACTTTATGTTCGATCAGAGTTTTGTCGAGTCAATCTAAACGGTTAAACTTGGTTCGTGTCCAGCTCTACTCGTGTAGCCCAATTTAGCATTGGATTTTACTCATTTTTTGTCGCACATCACAAAATGAGCTCTCACAACCGACGGATGGGGTAGATTTCTCACAAACATCACGATGGCCCCCACCCAGGTTTCCGACACCATAACTTCCTTAGAAGGCACTATCGCATTAATTCTAAGGATTTGCATGGGTGTGGTTTTGGTAGATCCCTGTGTCCACATGGATCCCTAACTCTAGGGCCCACTTTGATGTATGTACCTTACATCGACACCTTCCATCCATTTTGATAGCTCATTTTAGAGCATGATCCAAAAAATGAAGCAGGTCCAAATCTTAGGTGGACCATACCACAAGAAACAATCTTGATTGAATTCCCACCATTAGAAACTTCATGGGGGCTCGGAATGTTTATTTGCCATCCAACCGGTTGATAAGGTCACAAAGACCTGGATGAAGAGACCACACAAATATGAGCTTGATCAAAAACTTTTGTAGCCCACGAGAAGTTTTTAATTGTCGATTACCATTGTTTCTTATATTATGGTCCCCATAAGATTTAGATCGGCTTCATTTTTTTTATCATGCCCTAAATGAATTTTTCAAATTGACAGAGTGGATATAAGGCACTTACATCACAGTTGGCCCCATGGTCATAGATCTCACCCACCTTGGTGGGATCCAGAATCCACTGAATCCACACCTGATTTATATGGCGTGTCACGTACCATCAACCATAGTGGTGTGTTGACGTCAACAAGATCTATGGGCCCCATCATGATATGTGTTATATCCAAATCATCCATCCATTTAGCTAGATCGTTTTAAGGCTGGAGCCCAAAAATGAGACAGATCCAAAGTTAAACTAGACCACATCATAGGAAATAGTGGTGATTGAATGCCTACTATTAAAACCTTTCGAGGGCCAACTATTAGTAAATATGTAATGTTTATTTGCCATCTAACCCTTTTAGAAGGTCAGACACAGTTAGATGATAGGAAAATACAAATATAGCTTGATTCAAAACTTTTATGGACTATAGAAAGCTTTTAATGGTTGTTAACCACTTTTTCTAGTGGTGTGGTCCACTGTAGATTTGGATCTTCATAATTTTTTGTATAACCTCCTAAAATTAGTTGAAAAAATGGATGGACGACGTGGATATACACCACATTCATTGAAGTAGGTCCCACATGGTAAGGGTAAAGTATTACTCGATACCATTTGATGTGTTTTCTCCAAACACAAGATTTACTTATTTTATCAAGAACTACAATGATATCGGTTAAATCCAAACAAACCCTGTGTATTATTAAGTACATTTAAAATTCTATGAAACGCATGATGTAATGGACAATTCCACTCACAACAATACAATATAAGTATTATTAAGTGCTATGGGTAAATCTAGGACGATCTCAAAAGCTGCACAGTCAGAGCAGCGCATGTATGAATACTAACGTTCTCTATTTTCGTGCCCGAGTACTGAAGCATTCGGTTCATTAGGCCCAAGCGGTCGGTATTTACTACCTTCTAACCGCTTGTGTTAAGCTTGAGAGATCGCCTTCTCAAGCTCCCGACCGATCGTCTCAAACTCGAGCGGTCAGCTTTCTCTTATTTACAATTAATCGACGATGACTGAACACCCGCCATAACATCGCATCCGACCGGGCAGTACCTCCTGAATGCTATTCTCCGAACACTCGAGACTTGATTGACGTGTACCGTAAGACATGGGATTTACTCCCCAGGATTACCGTGAGAGATACTCGCGCTGCGCAGATATTCTCGCCTATCTCTTCGAGGTAATCACGTATCCAGCTATGATCGTGACCCATCCTTGTAGGATATCAAATCTTGATAGAATCATAATCCTAGTCAAATACGGTAACAAAATACATTATAAAGGCTCTCCGTGCTACGATAAAGGTACAATATACACAATACAAAATACCTACATCCATTCCCTGATTCCTCCCACCATCACTAACTCAAGCATCGGATGGCCATCAGCCGGCACCCCCAGCGCCCATCCTAACTCTTGGTGGTGTTTGCATGTTCTTTTGATCAAAAGTAAAGTAGATCCGATTCTTAGGTGGACCACACCATAGGAAATAATAGTGATTGAGTATTGGTGGGGCACAAAAGTTTCCTGTAGCGTGGTTCACTTGAGTTTTAGATCAGCTTTATTTTTTTGGACCATGCCTTAAAATGAGATGAAAAAAACAGATGGACAGCGTGGATATACAACAAATACATCATGGTGTTAATAGAGTCACGGCCTCACCGAATCCGCCTTGGTGCATCAAAAGTAAAAGGTGAAAAAGCGTTTTGAATGTGTTCATGTCCGAAGCTGCTCTGTGAATGATCTCTCCAAAACCCGTTTTGGTCCCCACCGCACCCTACCCCACCTTCATGTTTTGTCCTCTCCTCTCCTCTCCTCTCCTCTCCTCTCGTTCGTCCCCATCTCTGAGGGAATCACTGTACCTTTTCCCCCTTTTCCCTCTTCTCCCTTCCCATCTCTCTAATCCCATTACCTCTGTCTTCCTTCTTTCAAGCCGTTTAAGGTAAAATTCAATTGATATTAATTTTAGGAAATTTTACAAAAAAAGCCTACATTTTGAATATGGAATTTACATTTTGCTACCTTTTTTGAAAAGCTTTTCAATGGGAGCGCTGCTTGGGTGGGCTCCAACTTGATGTTTATGTAAAATCCACCCTGTCCACCAGGTGTGTCACCTCATGTTTGGCCAAGGCCTCAAAATCACCCTCATCTGTAATTCAGGTGGATCACATCATTAGAAACAGTGTACAGGGCCAATGATCGCCCTCCAAACTATTTCCTTTGGGACGGTTCACCTGAATCATGGATGGGTCTGATTTTTAGGCCTCTGGCCTAATTTTGGTGTGAAATCTAATGGTTGAGTAGATTTCATATAATTAGCATGGTGGCCCCTGTAAAAATCAAGGGTGGACGTCACTTTTCTAATTATTTTCTTTGTTGGAGCCTATCTAAATCACACATCGGGCCTATTTTTGGCTCTGGGCCTACACTGGGATTATGCATCTAACGGTCGGAGTGGATTTCACATACACATCATGGTGGGCCCCACCAAAAAAAGCCCCGCATCCCTCTCCAATTGTACGAGAGATTATTTACGGAAAAAAAAAAAGCGATGGTTGTGATGTTTATTTAAGATCCACTACAACTATTACGTATCTAGTCCCATATTAGGCTATGAGACGCAAAAAAAGAGAGAAAAAAAAAAAAAAAAAAGCTCTGACCTATTACTCTGGTGGACCACACTAAAGGAAAAAGTTGGGAGAGAGACATCCGCCCTTGTTTTTACCGGGTTCACCATGATATTTATATGAAATCCACTCCAACCATTAGATTCACACAAAAATTTAAGCTCGTGGCCCACAAAAATCATACCCATCCGTGATACACTTGGGTGACACTAGTGGAAACAATTTTGGAGGGCAAGCGTTGCCCTATGCACTATTTCTATTAATGTGATCCTCCAGAATTACAAATGGAGCTGATTTTTGGGCCCTTAGCCTAATATGGGGTGATGCACCTGGTGGTTTGGGTGGATTTTACATAAAAATCACAATTGGGGCCCACCCAAGCCAAACCCATTTGCTCACACATAGTGGTGATAGAAGGGAGTGGAATGATAATTATATGGATTAATAACTAATGGGGTAGCTTTTTGAAAATCTTTTTGAAAAAGGTTCCGAAATGTAAATTCCATATTAAGTACTTTTTTTGTAAAATTCACTTATTTTTACTTAATGGTTGTATGAAATGTGGCCACTAAATTTTGAATATAACTGCATCTCCTTCCTTTTATTGGAATGAGTAAATGATTCTGATAACGCATGTGAGATGGGATATAGTTGTAAGCATTATTTGAACTATCCCTGACATTATCGAAATATCCTCGATATTATCTTTATTTCTAGCTCAGCGATTTTGATAACACTAGTGGTCTTAAAATTTCCAAGTATCAGCGATCCATCGTTAAGTGTCACCAATGTTTTCGACTGTATAAATTTCAAGTGTTGCTTGTATTGCCAATGTATCGATATCGCCAATATTTTCTTTTGTGTAAATTTCAGGTGGCACTTGTAATCTTATGCATGCCTTTCTTTTGATGGCATGTGCCTTTAGGCTCTCATTAAATGAAAACTTATTATGCATGCATACATAATATTTTTATTCCTAAATATGTAAATGTTTGTATTTTAGCATCTTCCGAAGTTTCACTGAAAAATTTCACCATTTTCGACAATGTTTTCCTGCATTTTCAGTTAGTGGTGATATCAATATTGTTTCTATATTGTTGGCTTGTGAAATTTATAGCGATATCGATACTTCGAACACTGGTTGTAAGCTTGGATGAGCATTATATTTCTATCTTGTTTGACCCTCATGGGCTCCTCTGTTTCAGGGTTCGACTCTTCTTGGCCACTGAATTAAAAATCTAACTACTTGTGGAATATTTATATCTGTCCAATTTTCTCCTTGCACACATGCGGATGCGGTAGTTGTGAGCTTCCATGAATATTGTATTTCTATCTTGTTCAATTCTTATGGATTTCGCCGTTAATGGTCCAACTCTTCCAGGCCACTAAATTTAAATTTTAATTTCATCTGACCACTTATGGATTCCGCCGTTAATGGTCCAATTCTTCCGGGCCACTAAATGTAAAATCTAACTTCATCTTACGCATGTGGTTAAATACATGTCACTTGGGTATTTGTATTCTGTCCTATTTTTCTCGTATAGTGCTGTTAATTGTTAAATGAAATGGAGCCACCGTCTTAAAATCAAACTTCATTTCCTTAAATTTTAGTTGAATGGGCCACGTTGTTAATGGAGAATGAAATGCTACCACTGATTTTTATACCTCACAGATATCATGTACATGAAATGGGGAGTACTATTTGAAATGAGGAGTGCCATTAAATAATAGGCTCTATTTGGTTGCCATTTGAAAGTGAGGGGTGATAATTATTCTATAGGTCCTTTATGGACTTATGATGAAGAATGCTGTGCTCTTGACAATTGAGCCCTCTGTTAGTCAAGGGCCCGTTTGGTTGCCATTTTGAATTCAGGTTAAAAGACATGAAATGGGAGCTATTGTATATTTATGTAGGTTTTTTATATTTACATTTTACTATTTTTAAATAATAAATACGTTTTGACCCATGAAATGGGACATGTTGTTATGCAAAGCCCTTACTTACTAGCAATTTAGAAATCATTTGATATTTATTATCCCTAGCAAACATGAAGTTGAGAAAGGCCTTATGTGGCCATTATATAAAATTCCATTATTTTGATTTCTTTAGAATATTCATAATGCATGGTAATATGTATTTCTATTATATGATAATCAATTACCTATGTGAGCATTTCTATGCGGCCAGAGAACTATCTATTGCATTTTTGGAAACATAGAGTTGTCAAATTTTTACCATTTGTATGGTTCAAGATTAGATTAGTTTGCAGATAACTATCTTGCATGAGTAGTCTGCTTACAATCTATGTACTTATAGCAGTCATTGGAGAGGTATAGAATACTTTGTAAGACTTTGTTAGAGTTATTTAGTTTGTTATTAGCACATTTTTGGATACGAGTCAAAGAACATTGAGAACTGAAATGAAAAAAAGTTCTCCATTGGTGTCAGTCTTTTTTGATGTTTGGCTAAGAAAGAAAAGGGAGGATTATACAAGAAATAATTGTGCTTGTGCATTTTCGTCACATTGATTCTCCAGCACAATAGGTGACTGTTTCCTCAGACACGGGAAAAATCGTGAAGAAGTTTTCTGAACTATGAAAATGTCCATTAGTTGTTGACCTTTATGTATGTCTTATATTTTTGTTTCCTAAACCCAGAAGCAAGACATTTAGGGCCCGTTTGGATCGTAAGTTGCTTAAGATAAGTTACTCATGCCATAAGTAGCTTATCTTAGTTTCTACTTATTAAGAAAATAAATATGTTTGGTAAACAACATACTTATCAGCTTTTCCTCCGCTTCGTCTCTCCAAAAAAGTTAAAAAGCTAAAAGAGCTGAAGTGATTATGTACTTTTTAAGTAAAAAAGTTACTTATTACTAATCATAAACCAAACTTACTTATATGAAATAAGTTACTTGTCTACTCCCGTAAGTAGAAAAAGTAACTTATTTTTGGTTGTATCCAAACGGGGCCCTTAGTGGTCCTGTAGGTGATGATCTTTTGGCGTAAAAGCATACCCATTTCTTTTTTCCTTTTTTTTTTGGTTAGTAGATACACCCACAATGTTTGTTACACTTTAATGTTAGCCACCCCCACATTGGGAATCGGTGCCAGGACCTGAGTGTTGAAACGAGGTTATCTTCACTCAGTTTACTACTGTCCCAAAGGTGTGGGTGTGCCCGTGTTTTACATTCCATTCATTGTTTTGAGGCCGATTGTTGAAAATCAGGCTGGTCTAATCCTCAGGAATGGCCACGAGTGTCCGTTGCACTAAACTGTACCATGCTTCATCATTTTTTTCTCCGGCCATCCATTTTTCTCATACAATGTGGCCCAACTGATGAGTGGCCCCACTGTCTCAGATTCACTAGCCCAAAAGTCGGTAACTGTTAAGGACAATGTACATGTGCCAGACTGAGCTGCCGATGATCTAACAAACATGTGCCACATTTGTATGCATGCCCATGAGTCCTTTGGCAACTCCAAACGTGTGGAAGTTCACAAATTATGGTTAAAAAAATCATAAACTCCAACATTCATACCAACCCAACACAAATCACTCTGGACCCATAAAGAGGCCCTCATCACACAATCCTAATTCAGCACTTCAAAGAGCTACATGTGCAGTCCACCTCACCAGATGAGTGGACTGATCCTATTTGTTAGCCAGGGAATCCACATGGCAGGGTCCTCCTGATGAACGGCTAGGATTGGAGACAGAAGTACCTCATCAAGTCCAATCCCACAAGTCCCATTGGCATCTCTCAAATTCATATCACAAATAAGCACATTAACACTCAAATCAAATCACTTTGGGCACATAAAAAGAGCTCCACACAGACTCCTAATTAGGCCTGGGGATGGGCGGGCCTTGCCTATTCACAAGATGAATTTTGCCAGGGTGAAAAAGGCTCAGCCCATTGCAAGCCCTTCTGATATCAAATGAAGCATTGATCCTAGCAGACCCTCCTTCCTTTATGCAGTTCACATCTCTTCCTTCCATGGACTGGAAATTCCATACAAACAGACCCATCTCCTAAGCTAACACCACAGACACCTGATTTTCTTTCTTTTACTAGCACATCTCTGTATGCAACTGATGTAGAGACTGACCCATTAATCCTCTTCCCTTTATGCTCACCACACCTTTTCCTTCCTTCAATGGGTCTACTTCTACACATAGACCCATCACCTAAGGCCACTCCACATATTGTAAAATCCTCATCAACCACACATTTTCTCGGGACTACCTGAGGCTGCAATTTTCCTTCTTTTACTAGCACTTCTCCGCATGTAACTGATGTAGAGACTGACCCATTAATCCTCTTCCCTTTATGTTCACCACACCTTTTCCTTCCTTCAACGGGTCTACTTCTACAAACAGACCCATCACCTAAGGCCACTCCACATATTGTAAAATCCTCATCAACCACACATTTTCTTGGGACCACCTGAGGCCGTGATTTGCTAAATTTGAAAACCCGCGAACGCAAATCATGTTTTGGGTTATCGGAAGTAGTTTCAGATTCTTTGGATGGCATGCTCTCATTAATCTTGATGCCAACTTGCCTTTTACCAAAGGCCTCCCACTTCCACTGTTGGAAGTTGCTAACGAAATTAGAGATTGCAGCGGTGCCTGAAGCGATTTTATCTAGTTTTAGAAGGACGTCTTCTTGGCGGCGGATGCCATTCCCGCCTTTGTTCCATGCGTAGTCAAATATTCTGAGCAGTTGAGATTCTGTCTTCTCAGCTTCTTTCTTGTTTTTCATCTGTTTAACATCAGAAACTTCAGTTGGGTGATAGATGAAAATGGAGGTTTTCGTTTCTCAACAATCAGTACATACAAAAATAATTTGAAACTCCATCCAAGAAAACCTATTAATTTTTCAAAAATTTATCCAAGCATATTAAATAAAAAGGAACAGAGTAAGAGTGTGTGTGTGCGCGCACATGCACGACTTCAAGATATACATGTACACACAACTACCACCAACTGATGAAAGATGGGTTCCTGATGTTTTGAAAAACGGTAGCATTAACACAGGGAAACTGAAATTTGTATGAGAAACATATGTAAACCATAGTTCCAAAACTAGCTGGGCTGACTCAAAACTCAACTGGGTCAACTTGACTCAGCAAGATTTCAAGCCGAGGAGGCACTGGGAAACTCGGTCTTGAGCCTGACTCGATCACAACTGAAGACAACTTTAAGTCAACTTGACACAACTCTAGGTGACTTAAACTGAGTCACATGCGAACATTAATAAATTTGTAAATGGTAATGGGAGAGGAATTGAACCCACAACCTCTGTCACAGGCAGGCAGAGACGAACTTAACCAGTGCACTTGCCACTTTTTTTTTTTTTTTCTGAAAGATAACTTGAATTTTATTAAAACCCAAAACAAAACAAGCAAGAAAGTGCTAAGCCGCCGAGATGGCGACCCAGCTACAACCCCAAAAAGAGAAAATTACATCCCTTGAGCTTATCAATGACGGAGGCCCACTCGACAATGAGCATTCTAGCCCTAAGAGAGACACTCTCCGCCGACTTTCTTTCCCCTCTAAAGCACCTCGCATTTCTTATTTTTTTTAATTTGAAGTTATTAAATATCGAGTCTAGTCGGGTTGAGCCTTCAAGTCAACCCAATCTGGCTGAACATCAAGTCAAGTTTTCAATATCACGAACTATGACGTACATGGACACTCCATTTTCTCAAAATTTATCATGTCCAGTAACTGTGTCAGACACATTTACATGGCTATTGCAAAAGGCATTAATTAATCATTGATTGCTTCATTTTAGCAGTACTCATATACCATTTTATCTAGTTCTAATATATGTCTAGTTTTCTTGATGCATTTTTCTACATAGATAACTTCCCCCTTTTTTTTTTCTTCTGACAATCAAGGAAATATAGTTTCTTCAACCAAAAGACTATGAAGATAATGTCTGTAATGGGAAATGTCTTTCACCATGTAAGTCAAGGAAGTGATGAAATGGGCATCCAATGAAAGAATTTCTCTCTCTCTCTCTCTCTCTCTCTCTCTCTCTCTCTCTCTCTCTCTCTCTCTCTCTCTCTCTCTCCCTCCTGTATTAGAAAATGGACTGATTCAGCAATGCTGTCTTTAATACTCATGCTGACTACTCATAAGCTACAAGTTTGATATATCATAATGGTTTTCTATTTATCGAGTGAAAGAAGGATCCGATACAATTAAAGACATCAACACATCCACTGCATTTAACATTTATACACTATTTAAAGTCATGGATAGTTAAACTAGAACTGCTTTTAAGAGATCTTTATGTGCACATGCAGTCAAAAGCACCATTAATAACATCAGTATTAGGTTAAAATGATCACTGCAACTAATTCAATGAATCAAGTGACACTTTGTGGTTTTGTTGAGTCCAGGAACAGCGCTGTACGTGAGCTAGTAATCGGGCTTGGACCTGGCTGGGCCTACTAGTGGGTCCTTTAGTGAGATGCAAGCCCAAGTCTAGCCAAATTAGCTACAAGGCCTAGAACTCAAGGCTGGGTCCAACCCATTAACCAGCCAAAAGCAGGCCAGACTTTGGCCAGCGGCCTACTTGCAACCCAAAATCGAGCAAGTTCAAATGAAACATCACTGTGCAATTAAGTTTAAGTTCTTCCATGCTTCAGAATTACATGCAAATAATAAACTGTCCAAGAAGAAAACAAGAAAGGTTTCCTTACCGGGGCCCATCTAAACACAATTGGAAAGCCCTTGGAGAATATCTCTCTAAACAAACCAGGCCCTCTTTGCAAACAGGAGTTTTTATTTTCGCTTGCAGGACTAATTGAGTTGCCATGGTCCAAATGAGAACCTGCCCGGCCATAATGCTGGAGTCTTGTCCTAACATTGTCAGCTTGTCCAAGGTAGACTACAACAACCCGGCTAGGATGAAGCTCGCGAACCTTGCGGCCTACATTGCTGTGATATACAGCTATTCCAAGCTCATAGAGACCGGGACATGAGCAGCTTATTGGGAGGTTATGGATTCGATATCTTTCCACTCCATCCGTGCCCAAGGAGTAGTTGTCCCAATCAGAGGGGCCAATGAGAATCTGAAAAGATGGCAAGCAAACATGGATAAAATTCTTCTTATTGAAAACAGAATATCAAAATAATAATAGAGGGAAATTCTTTTTTTTTTTTTTTTTAAGAATAATAGAGAGATTCTGATGCGGACATCAGGCCCCACCTTGGGAAGACATGTGTTAGTTGCTTGGAGGAGATATGATCGGACCGTTGGATCGTGATGATGATGTGATCGGACCATTGGTTCATCGTGGTCCACTTTCATCACACCATCATTGGAGTGCATTGGACATCTTAGATTTGAGTTTATTTTATGCATTTTTTACTTATTTGAGTTTCGAGTTAGTGTGGGTACGTTTTTTTCATGCAAATGTCTTTTTTTTTGAAATTTTGTTAGTAGGGGTATTTTGGTAATTATGCTAATTCTGAATTTTATAAGGGTGTTGCCCTAAACCTTTTTGATTAGTTGTTGATTTATGAAAAAGAGCAAACCTTTGGTTGCCTCCTTCCTCTCTCTCTCTCTCATGGTGCTTCTTCTTCTTCCTTGATCTCCTTCTTCTCTATTCTTCTTGTGCCCCTCTAACTTTTTCCAGGTATTTCATCTTCTATTATTATCCTTCTAAACTTCTGTTTTGTTTATTCCCCACGATCTAAACCTTGAGAATCGATCCAAACCCTAAACCCCCAAATTCTCAAATCCCTAATCCGAAAAACCTCCTGGTTCTTCGGACTAGTGATCCTCATTGATCGATTAGGTATGACCATGCAAGATCGGGAGGTTCCATCCCTCGCCGGGTCCAACCTAAGCAATAATTGAATTCCATACTCCACGGTTGTGATGATGGCCCGTCCCATTGCATGTTTCCTTTATGATTTTCTTAGTTTATGATGATTGATGCTAGATTTCATTATTATTATTACTTTTATTTCCGCTGAATAATTGTGTTCATGAGCATGCATCATATTTAAGGATGTCCTGCATCAAATTTGGTATCAGAGAATAGGCTTGCATGGTTTGTGTCTAGATCGAGTTATCAAATTAGGGTTTTGATTTTTAGGTTTAATTTAGGAAAATTCAGATTTAGAAAGTTTTCAATTTTAGAAACTTCCCAATTTTAGAAAGTTTCCTAATTTGGAAAATTTCCAGATTTGAATCGTTTTCTGTTTTAATTAATTAGTGTCAGTTCATTGTAGTTTAAAGTCATCGCATTTATATTGTGAGTCACCCAGTCCGTAGAGTCTCCCTGTAATGAATGGAGTATAGACGTTCAGGGCCGTTAAGTGTTGTCGTGTGGCCGTCGATACCCAATGGAAAGCCAAACTCCGATGAGTTGGCCTACTTTAATGGTCACATGGACCCACAAACATTCCTTGATTGGCTTGAAGACTTGGACTATCTTTTTTATTGGTATGATATGTCGAATTATCGTCGAGTTAGATTTGCCAAGTGGAAATTGGAGGGCCAAGCCAAGTCGTTTTGGACAGATTTGGAGCGACGACTTGATAAAGATGGGAGAGCCCCGATCTCACAATGGGACGAGATGAAAGAGCGTTTAAAAAAAAAATATCTTCCCACCTCTTATCGTCAAAAGCCCTTGGTTCAAAAGAGAGTTGCCTCACCTGCCCGTCCAAACACAGAACCGATATGGTCCCCTCCTTGTAAAGTGGTCCAACCCATCATTAAGGAAATCTCGGCTTATGAACAATTTGAGTGTTTAACACCAATTATTTTTCCTTAGAAGCGAGATAATACCTTGGTGAATGGCCAGTTGGAAGAATCCAATCAGGTTGTTTATGAAGTGGAAGAGTACGTGCCTAATGTTAGTAGTGACGAAATGGAAGAAATTGAGGCATCGCTCATCATCATTGAGGATGACGAAGTGTGTGCTAGTGATGAAAAGGTCGAAGAAATTGAGACCGCACCACTTCCAGATGTCATGTGTGACTTAAGTGATGTAGAACCCCAATCTAAGTCTCTTACCATAATGCACACGAATGAAATTGAAGAAGAGATTAGTGAGGATGTGATGATAGACACCCACATGACTTGTGATATCCCACCAGATGATTTATGGGATAAATTTTCACCCATATGGGACATTCAACACACAATTGATCTTGTCCCTAAGTTGGTCTTGTCAAGCTTTCCTCCATACTAGGGGAACCCCATAGAAAATATAGAAATGCAGTGTCAATTTGATAAACTTCTTGGGGAAGAATTCAATAAGGCAAGTTTGAGTTGGAGTTTTGTTTTATGTGTCATGCCTGGTCTTTTCACTTCCAAGAATAATGGCATGTGGCACACAAGTGGGCATATCCTGACCGTCCACAAAGCTTCAGTCAAGTGTCATACTATCATGCGACGTATTCACGTCATGGTGGATATGATGACCTTAGTCCTTATCCCGTATCTTGATGACATTTTGGACATAATGGCTGATGCCAAGATCTGCTCAAGACTTAGTATTACTAGTATTTGTTCTCAAGTGTTGGGATACCTGAAAATCATCCTTGTTTATAATACTTATAATGAGAAATTGTGTGTCACCCGTGGGAAGTGTCCTTTTGTTTCAGTTTTCCAAGTTCTAGGTCATAGGATTGTTTATTTCCATAGGATTGTTTATTCCAAGTTCGTGGATTTTTCAGAGTGTCCTTTAGTGTCACCCATGTCTGTCATCCAAAGGTCTTCAGAGTCAGCCAATGCATTCGCACGCCATATTCATGATTTGCATACACATATTAGACAGCGAATAAATAAGAGCAATGGTGATTCTAAAATCTCAGCTGATTCTCATCGTAGATTGCAAGAATTTCAGAAAGGAGACCATGTAATGGTGAGGATAAGGCCTAAGCGGTTCTCACAAGGTTCCGCTAAGAAATTACAAGCGCGTAGTGCTGGACTATTCAAGATTGTGCAGAAAATTGGGTCCAACGCGTATCGGATCGACCATCCATCTGAAATAGGCATTAACCCAACTTTTAATGTGGAAGATCTAGTCCGTTCCCACCATCCCATCGTTGATCCATCATCTCTCTTATGGCCCTTATCTGATTTTATTTCACAACCCCTCTCACCCCTTCCTCCACCTAATATCCATAAAGAAGAAATTGAGGAAATCTTGGATGAGGAGATAGTGTTTACGAGAGACAGAGGTTTCCAAAGATACATTGTCAAATGGAAGAACAAGCCACCGTCAGAATCTACGTGGTTTACTGAAGTGGAGTTGCAGAATGTTGATCCGGATATGTTAGAGCGCCACAAGAGTTTTAACTCGTCGGAGTCGAATTCTTTTCAGACGAGGAGAATGATGCGGACATCAGGCCCCACCTTGGGAAGACATGTGTTAGTTGCTTGGAGGAAATATGATCGGACCGTTGGATCGTGATAATGATGTGATCGGACCATTGGTTCATCGTGGCCCACTTTCATCACACCATCATTGGAGTGCATTGGACATCTTAGATTTGAGTTTATTTTATGTATTTTTTACTTATTTGAGTTTCGGGTTAGTGTGGGTACGTTTTTTTCATGCAAATGTCTTTTTTTTTGAAATTTTGTTAGTAGGGATATTTTGGTAATTATGCTAATTCCGAATTTTATAAGGGTGTTGCCCTAAACCTTTTTGATTAATTGTTGATTTATGAAAAAGAGCAAACCTTTGGTTGCCTCCTTCCTCTCTTTCTCTCTCATGGTGCTTCTTCTTCTTCCTTGATCTCCTTCTTCTCTATTCTTCTTGTGCCCCTCCAACTTCTTCCAGGTATTTCATCTTCTATTACTATCCTTCTAAACTTCTGTTTTGTTTATTCCCCACGATCTAAACCTTGAGAATCGATTCAAACCCTAAACCTCCAAATTCTCAAATCCCTAATCCGAGAAACCTCCTCGTTCTTCGGACTAGTGATCCTCATTGATCGATTAGGTATGACCATGCAAGATCGGGAGGTTCCATCCCTCGCCGGGTCCAACCTAAGCAATAATTGAATTCCATACTCCACGGTTGTGATGATGGCCCGTCCCATTGCATGTTTCCTTTATGATTTTCTTAGTTTACGATGATTGATGCTAGATTTCATTATTATTATTGCTTTTATTTCCGCTGAATAATTGTGTTCATGAGCATGCATCATATTTAGGGCTGTCCTGCATCAGATTCTCATAATATTGTACAAAGAATCAATAATGGCAGATAAAAAAGGTTTCTGTATTTTTCTCATTTTTCCTTCTCAGACTTCCCTCTACAAACATGATCTTCTCACCTTGCTAATAGGGTTGGGCTCTGCATGCATAAATACATACATATATACCATAGAGAGAGGTTATATTAATGTGGGGCAAGAAATGCAGGTCACGTATAAACTTTAATTATGGATCCAAATACGTACATGTAAGATGACATGATTTCTTCTCATCATTTTGCCTAACATGGGCAATCAAAATCATTCAATTGAAAAAATAAATCACGAAAAGAGCTGAATGTCACGGCATAGGTGATTCCCTCAAGCATAGACCATGTTGCACTCGATTTACAACCCCTTTGTGAATGAATTAGTCAACCACTCAAGTGCTAGCCAAGCTAACTTGAAGAGGAGAGAGCAGAAGAAAGTTGAAGGGGAACTTGTATTTGTACTATATTCAAGAGACCTTGCAACTTTCAAGCGTGCCTCCCAAATAAGGAGCCCTCTTCCAACACGCACAAACCCCCTCTAGACTCCCTACAAGAATGACTAGGACGATGCGATGCAGCAATCATCCAATGGTTGGGTACTTTAGAAACATTTTACATTATTCTACATAACTTTAGCTACAGAAGAACACTAGAATGTTCTAGACATCTCTACACAACTCTAATCTTCTCTGAAATTCTCTATATTCTATGTGCAAAGCTTCAAGTGCCAAAATGGCTAAATCCATGGGATAGAGTATGGAGATAGCAAAAAGCAATAATTAACACACACACACACACACACACACACACACACACCTTAAATATCTACTGGTCCCTGATTTGTATAACCAACAATTCAGACAAATGCAAATCAAGAAGATAGCCAAAGCTACTTACAATATGCAAACGAGCAGAAAGGAATCGTTATTGAAAGATATGGTCCAATGCAAATCAAGAAGAGAGAAAAGCTACTTCAATATTAGGGCGTTTATGCAAGCAGGCAGAAAGGGATTATTACCGATATTGAAAATATAATATCATGAGTCATGACCCCCACCAATTCTACACCAGCCGTTCCTTAGAATATCTACTCGGCCCTATTGTGGATAATCGATCAGATGATCCTAGCAACCAATTCCTGCACTTCCCACTGAATTTTGACATCTGGCCATCTTTGTGTTTTCCTACCCTCATTTCAAAGGCCACAAGAGACACCCCATCATTGTGGTGTTTGAACCCATGGTAGTCTATTCGATGGATGGCCCTGATCATACTACCTCTGCCATGTGTGCGGTGGAGGGTGGCTCCAATCATGTCCTAATTCAACTATGGAACTTATCATTTACCCTATCATTGAATTATCTACCCGTCTCATCTCATCTCGTCTCTGTCATTGAATCGTTGTTAGTTATAGCTGCCATGGGAATCCAAATTTAAAAAAGAAGGTCGTTTACATTGCTAACGGTGGAAAGATCTTCACCGGGAAACCAAAAAGGGTCCTTCACATTGTTTACGGTGGAAAGATCTTCATCGGGAAACCTGATCCCACCCATCAAACCCCCACTTCTATTAAAATAAGAAAAAAAAAGGAAATCATGTATTTATGTTTGATTTGTATGGAATGGCTAATGAAACCAAATCATATGCATTTCCCCCACTTCTCCTCTTTTCAGAAGTCAGAACGTTCTTTTCAAAAGTCAGAACGTTGGACCCGTGCCTGTTTGGTTGCAGAACCCAGATTCTAGAGAAAATCCAGATTCCAGTGTTGGAATCCAAAATTGCGGAAACTAGATTGGAAACTTAGATTCCATCTGAAACTTGCTGTTTGGTTGAAAACTGTGTAATCCAGATTCTGTTTGGTTGAAAACTGTGTAATCCAACCGTTGCTTGTGGCATGGCCCACTTGGGCTTCGGATCTGCTTTAGAACTTGACCCCTGTCCTATAGTAGTCCCGCAAGACAGATCGCCAGGTTGGATGGCAAATAAACATTACAGTGGGCCCTAGGAAGTTTTTAATGGTGGATGTTCAATTAACACTGTTTTCCTGTGTGTGGTCCACTTGAGATTTAGATCTGCCTCAATTTTTGTCTAATGCCCTTAATTGGGTTCTCAAAATAGATGGACCTGTGGATATAAAACGCATGCATCATAGATGTACAATGCATACATCGAAGTTTTTGCACCACCCTAGTAGCACGCACTTCCGCCTCTTTTCCCTTCCAGTCCCTGCACTGTTTCCACTAATCCCAATTCCAGCCCATTTAAGTTTCCAGATGGAATCTTGTTTTGCTAGAATATGCCACCAAACACACGGGTTAAAATTGGATTCCGCTGGAATCTAGATTTTAAGTTGGAAACAGGTTTCCAAATGCCAACCAAACAGGCCCTAAGTCATTTCCAGGTAAATTTTTTAGCAGTTTTTAGTTATAAGTGACTTACCGGCGAATTTCCTCCCTCAAACACCACGAAGTAAGTCACTTACCACTTACAGGCATCCAAACAACTCCTAAGAGTGGGGTTTGGTTGCACCAGAATCATGAAATTTCCTGAATATCAATCTAATATGGTGCAAAATACCATGAAATTTGGTGGAACCAAATGCACCTTAAATAAAATTAAAATATCCTGAAAATAAATCCTTTTTTTTTTCATTTTTTTCAGTAAGACCACGTACAAGAGTTGAAAATGAAAATAAGAAAAAAATCGAAATTTTAAATAAATGAATTTTGAAAAATTGAAGAAATTCTTGATTCAAAGCTGCAGACAGAAACAAGAATATTAGAAATTAATTAAAAACTAATAAATAAATAAATAAAAACCCACTAAATCGACCATAACAAAGCTGTTTCGTTCAGCGACCAATTAAAAAGGAATTTGCTAGCGTGCGCAGGTGGCAACAAGTCGCAATTGGAAATAGGGAGGGGAACAGATCCAGCGGCTCCTAATTGCCGTCGCACTCTGGTTCTGTTTTAGCCGTTGGGGACTAACATGCGCCAGTCGTATTTTACACCCTTTTAAGAAAAGAGGGAAAGGGAACGAACCTCCCATCTGGAGAAGAGCGGGTCATGTTTGGTGTGCTTGCACTCTTCTCTCTTCAATCTGCTCGTCTCCTCGACCGCACCCATTGCCCTAGAAACGACTGTTATCTGTCCGTTTATATTGCGGATCTAAATTACTGAAATACCCTTGCTTTTATAAAGGTTGACAAAAGCACCTTATCCACTCCCTGGGTCGACCCAAGGGCCAATTCGCCCGACCCGCTTCTAAGCCGGGCTGTGAGGCTTAGACCATGAAAGTAACCTCTTTAGATTAAAGGGTCAGGCTCAGGTTTAGACCAACCTAACCCAACTCGCCCACACTATTGACTTAATGGACAAGGTCAAATGACCGGAGACCCAGGAAAAAGGAAGCAGATTGCGTCCTATCCCGCAGTCTCTAGCCACAAATCGGCAAATTTGTGTAGGGCCCACCATGATGTATCTGTTTATCCAAGCCTACCATTGTTTTTCCCATATCATTTTAAGGTATGAGCCAAAAAAAAAAAAAGGCAGATCCAAAGCTAAAGTGTACCATAGTAAGCTTAGGTTGCATTAAATGCAAGAGCCAGTTGTGGTGGGGTCGCCGATTGCATCCTACCCGGCCCGCATCTCTGGCACAATCCGGGGGCACTGATGTATCTATTTATTTATCCATGGGCCTGATGGGGGCACTGATGTATTCATGGGGCACTGATGGGGGGGCACTGATGTATCTATTTATTTATCCATGGGGGCACTGATGGGGGGCACTGATGTATCTATTTATCCACGGGGGCACTGATGTATCTATTTATCTATGTCGTTCATCCTTCTTCTCATATTATTTTAAGGTGGGCCTAAAAAATAGGCATATCCAACACTCAAGTGGACTATACCAAATAGTAAGCTTGGGTTGCACTAAACGCAATAGTCACCTCCGTTGTGGTCTACTTAAGCGTTGGATCTGCCTCATTTTTGGGCTAATACGTTAAAATGATATGAGAAAAGAGATGGGCGGCGTGGATAAACAAATAAATCATGGTGGCCCCCACATAGATGTGCTCGTCCGTGGCTAGAGACAGGCTGCATCCTACCCCCACTCGTCTCTAGCCACGAGCGAGCACATCTGTGTGGGGGCCACCCTGATGCATTTATTTATCCACACCATTAGTCCCTATTCTCATATCTAGTTATCCATGCTCAAGTGCCTCAAGTGGAGACTTGCCTCATTTTTGGGCTAATAACTTAAATTGGTATGAGAAAAGAGATGGACTATGTGGATAAAACAGATACATCACGGTGGGCTCCACTTAGATGTGCCCATTTGTGACTAAAGACCGACAGGGTAGGACGCAATCCGCTTCGGGAAACAAAGGTGTCCTATCTGCCAATGTGGATAAATGAAACATGAGTATGTTATGAAAAAAAAACAATCCATAGTGAGCCCCATATACATGAAAACTCTAGAAATAGTAACCTAACATAAGAGATTAAAGCTGGTGTGCGATTTTGATTGGGCAAGCCCATGAGATAACCTGACAACAATTAGATGGGCCTGGTTGGGTAGTGTAAACACCCCGCATTATGCGAGATCTGAAATTTTGTTGGTAGTCTAACACGACACTTTCATATGTGCAGAAGCTTAAAGAGCAACTAGAATTATGGTTAAGTCCTATAGGGGGTGATTAAGACCTTTTGAAATTCTTTTCGACTAACACAATTTAACAAGTTAAACTAAGTAAGCAAGAACACTTCGGCTTCCAAGCCAAAGTGGGTCTAATCGCAAGACTAGCATGTTGTTTAAGCAATAAGCAACATAATCTAAGCATGCATAGATACTCAAAAGATTAAGCAAATTAAGTTCCTAATCTATGCAACCTACGTAGACTTATGAGAATGGATCAATGAGCTCAATCTACATAATTAGTGAAAGTACATCTTGTGTGTGGATGTGCCTATCTTGTGTCTAGCATACATTCCTATCAAGCACACATAATTAACAATTAAGCATTTAATGCTAAGATAACAATGTGCTCAATCAATCACAAACACAAGCATGTATAGTGGTTCGACTTTGGGTCTACTCCACTCCTAGTTCAAGTACTCAACCCCATTGAGCACACCGGCATTCACTATCGGAGGTTTTAAATAAGTTTCACCTCTCAACCTTTACACGGAGGTTTTACCAGTTAACCTCTCAACTATTACACAGAGGTTTTACCGGTTCACCTCTCAACCATAAATGAAGTTTTGGACAATGTTAACTCTCAACCCAAACGCACATTCACTCCCGTGTCGGAGGCTCCCCCTTGGAGACTTTGTTTAGGCCCGGCAAATGTGCTAAGGAATGCCAAACAATCCCTAGTCTTTAGGCCAACAAACAAGCCAAGAAACGACCCACATCCCTAGGGTTTTAGGCTCAACAAACAAGCCAAGGATCAGCAAATGACCCTAGTTTGAGTTTGACAAACAAACTCTACACTCAACTCCCACAGGGAATTGAGTGAATGGGCTCTCAACAAAGATAACATTACTTGTCGGATGAGCCCCTTGTTCAGCGCCGGTTCGGATTGCTTGATCTCTGCTCTCCTATGCTTCAATCAGCTTCCCTTGCTCCCCCGATCGTGTTACCGCTGCATCGCCAATGCCTCAGCTACACTTGATCAATCACCTTGCTTGTGATGCCTTTGAGATGCCTAAGGTGATGGGAGGATGGTTAAATCTCCTACATGAGATATGTAGCTTGTTCTAACTAGGAGATTCACGTAGAGGGTCTTCTAGGGGTCTTGAACAAGAGATATAACTATGTGGTATAGTGTCTCACCTCTAGAATTAGAGAAGAATTAAGTCATTTCTAAGTTTGCGTTTGAATGCCCTTATTTGTGATTAAACACAAGGGATATGAATTGAATCTCCTCCTCTTTTAAGGCCCCATATGATGTGTAAAATGTGTGGGTAATAGGCCCTTAAAACCGTCAAGAAATGCCCAAAAATCGAGCTCCATAGTTAAAGAAAACGAGCTCTAACGGTCATAAAACTGATAAAAACGGCTAGATGCCGACCTGTCCCGACCGGTCGGCCAGGGGTCCCCCACCGGTCGGCCAGAGGCCAACTTGGACAGAGAGATTGCTATCGTTGTAGACGGGTCGGTCTGATTGGTCGTGACCGGTCGGACCAGACCTGCCGACCGGTCTTAACCGGTCGGCCCAATGGCCAAATGGGTCATGCAAGTATGCTGCCCTAAGTCCAACTGACCGACCGGTCAGGCATGAGTCCGACCGGTCGGGCAACCTATCTTGCATACTGTATTGGGTTTGTTTTTGTACAGCAGCAAGGGTACCTCTTTGGCCCATCTTTTGGTGATCTTTTAGGACGCCTAATGCCAATCTAAGATGACTAATGATGTGCCTAATGGTCATGGTCATCTAGAGGTTATGGTTTTGGGTAGGTTCAAGGTTAAGGCACACCAAGGCATCTCTTTTACCTGTTTCTTCTTCCTTTATACAGCTGGTCCATTTTGAGTCTTCGGTCTTTGTCTTCATTAAGCTTAACCGACACTAGACTCACTGACCTAAGTGATTGACAAACAAGGTGTACTAGTATGCTACAGAATAGTGCACTAACAATCTCCCCCCTTTGTCAATTACTTAAAAAAACCTAACCTACCAAAACAAAATACATGTACAAGATATTACTTTAATATGAAATAAATACAGGACTCTTGACATGCCTAACTAAGCATCACATTTTCAGTTTGCTCCCCCATAACCTATCAATCCCTGTATCACAAAACATAGCAAACTAGTTTTGGTGGGACTTGATCTTTCTCCCCCTTTTTGTCAACAATTGACAAACTATTCTCTCCCCCTTAATGATATATCAATTAAGGTTAAGGTAAGTGTAGATAGGTATGTCGCAGTTTATAACCATAAGCACATGCTAACAAGGAGAGTATAGGGTGCATGAACTTTAAAACATGGAGCATGCTATGGAACATGATTAACAAGAAAATGTAATTATCTAGGCATAGTTAATCATGCATAATTGGTTAAAGATATACATTGGTAATAAAAGCACAAAGGGCTTATAGCTCAATCAACTAACCTCCCGTAATGGTATATCAAGACCAATCCTAAGCAAAGATTAGCATATAATGAAGCATGTAATTCAGTAAGATTAGCTAATCTAAGCATGGTGATAGTTTAGCAGCAAATATACCAAATAAATATAAGGCTAAACTACCAAATTTTAGCTAATGAGTCTTAAATCCTCTGATTTGCCCATAAGCACAAAAATGAGGCTGAAATCATCAGATTTTCCTATAGTTCCAAAGAGGCTAAATTCCTCAAGTTCATCGATTAGCTCAAAATAAGGCTCATTCCTTGAATTTTATCTATTAAGCTCAAATTAGACTCCTAAGGTCACCTAACCTAGTTCACAACCCCCTTGGGTATGATTTATAGGATCCAACATGTTTGTTGGGAGGGAATTCATCTATCCTAGATCTATCTCCCTTAGGTTCATTCCTAGTTAGAGAGCAATGTTCAATAGGGGATATGACAGTAGTTCCTTCCCTAGTTATTGTTGGCCTCAACTAATCATTTTACTTGTAGTTCAACATGAGGCAACATAGATTCCCCTCTTGCGTAGATGTGATGCTAGTGCTCCAATACCGGATCTTACTCTAGACGGTTAAGTCCTTGAAGAGCAACCCTCTCTGATATCAATTGAAATTTCATCGGTAGTCTAACACGACACCTTCGTATGTACTGAAGCTTAAAGAGCAATTAGAATTATGGCTAAGTCCTATAGGGGGTGATTAGGACCTTTTGAAATTCTTTTCGACTAACACAATTTAACAAGTTAAACTAAGTAAGCAAGAACACTTTGGCTTCCAAGCCAAAGTGAGTCTAATCACAAGACTAGCATGTTGTTTAGGCAATAAGCAACCTAGTATAAGCATGCATAGATACTCAAAAGATTAAGCAAATTAAGCTCCTAATCTATGCAACCTACGTAGACTTATGAGAATGGATCAATGAGCTCAAGTCTACACAATTAGTGAAAGTACATCTTGTGTGTGGATGTGCCTATCTTGTGTCTAGTATACATTCCTATTAAGCATACATAATTAACAATTAAACATTTAATGCTAATATAATAATGTGCTCAATCAATCACAAACACAAGCATGTATAGTGGTTCGACTTTGGGTCTACTCCACTCCCGGTTCAAGTACTCAACCCCATTGAGCACACCGGCATTCACTATCGGAGGTTGTAAATGAGGTTAACCTCTCAACCTTTACACGGAGGTTTTACCGGTTCACCTCTCAACTATTACACGGAGGTTTTACCGGTTCACCTTTCAACCATAAACGGAGTTTTGGACAAGGCTAACTCTCAACTCAAACGCACGTTCACTCCCGTGTCGGAGGCTCCCCCTTGGAGACTTTGTTTAGGCCCGACGAATGAGTCAAGGAGTGCAAACAACCCCTAGTCTTTAGGACAACAAACAAGCCAAGGAACGGCCAACGTTCCTAGGGTTTTAGGCTCAACAAACAAGCCAAGGATCAGTAAATGACCCTAGTTTGAGTTTGACAAACAAACTCTACACTTAACTCCCACAGAGAATTGAGTGGACGGATGAGCCCCTTGTTCAGCGCCAATTTGGGTTACTTGATCTCCGCTCTCCCATGCTTCAATCAGCTTCCCTTGCTCCTCCGATCATGTTGCCGCTGCGTCGCCAATGCCTCAGCTATACTTGATCAATCACCTTGCTTGTGATGCCTTTGACATGCCCAAGGTGATGGAAGGATGGTTGAATCTCCTACATGGGATATATATCTTTTTCTAACTAGGAGATTCACCTAGAGGGTCTTCTAGAGGTCTTGAACAAGAGATATAACTATGTGGTATAGTGTCTCATTTCTAGAATTGAGAGAGGAATCAAGTCATCTCTAAGTTTGCATTTTAATGCCCTTACTTGTGATTAAACACAAGGGATATGACTTGAATCTCCTCCTCTTTGAGGCCCCATATGATGTGCAAAATGTGTGGGTAATAGGCCCTCAAAACCCTTAAGAAATGCCTAAAAACCGAGCTCCAACGGTCATAAAACGGGAAAAAATGGCTAGCTGCTGACCTATCCCGACCGGTCGGCCAGGGGTCCCCGACCGGTCTTAACCGGTCGATTAGAGGCCAACTTGGACAGAGAGATTGCTGTCTCCGTAGAGGGGTCAGTCTGACTGGTCGTTACCGGTCGGACCAGACCTGCCGACCCGTCTTGGGCAGTCTGCCCAACGGCCAGATGGGTCCTGTAAGTATGCTACCCCAATTCCAACTAACCGACCGATCAGGCATGGGTCCGATTGGTCGGGCAGCCTATCTTACATATTGTATTGGGTTTATTTTTATACAGTAGCAAGGGTACCTCTTTGGCCCATCTTTTAGTGATCTTTTGAGACACCTGAGGTCAATCTAGGATGACTAATGATGTGCCTAATGGTCACGGTCATCTAGAGGTTATGGTTTTGGGTAGGTTCAAGGTTAAGGCACACCAAGGCATCTCTTTTACTTGTTTCTTCTTCCTTGATACAGCTGGTCCATCTTGAGTCTTCGTCTTCATTAAGCTCAACCGACACTAGACTCACTGATCTAAGTGATTGACAAACAAGGTGCACTAGTATGCCACAGAAAAGTGCACTAACAAGGTCAAATCCAGTGTGTCAGCTGAAATTGCACAGCGGATAGTCTAACATGACACCGAGAAGCTATGCGCGGAAGCTTAGAGCGGAGCTACTAGAACTAGGGCGAAGACTAGAGGGGGGTGATTAGGACCTTTCTGAAACTCTTACATAATTTAAACTAATTTAACAATTGGACTAATTAAGTTAGTAAAACTTAGCTTCCAAGCTTAAGTGGGTCAAATCACATAGACTACAAATGATTAAGTAATTAAGCTCCTA
This sequence comes from Liriodendron chinense, assembly GCA_003013855.2. Lineage (NCBI taxonomy): Eukaryota > Viridiplantae > Streptophyta > Magnoliopsida > Magnoliales > Magnoliaceae > Liriodendron > Liriodendron chinense. The sequence continues at coordinate 1,971,416 of ML058480.1, read as the reverse complement.
GTTTAAACATATAAATTAAACATGATCTGCTTAATAAAGCAAATAATCTATGTGAGCAATATAGACTACAAATGATATAATTGTCAAGCAATTAGTCTATAGAGTGAAACTACAAGTTGTTTATAAGAATCTTCTTATCATGTGCATAGCATACGTTTCATTCAAGTATTCATATAATTGACAATTAAATTAACAATAATAGAATAACAACAGTGCTCAAATCAATCTCAAACACGAGCATGTGTAGTGGTTCAACTACTTGTCTACTCCACTCTCGGTTGTCGTTCCCAACCCATGAGAACACCGTATTTCACTATCACGAAGGTTTTAAATCAGGTTTACCTCTCAACCTTTACACAGAAGTTTTAGCACAGGTTCACCTCTCAACCTGAATGGAGATTTTCCAAGGTCACCTCTCAACCTAGGTGTTGTTGCAAATTTTTGGACTACAAACAAGGTGGGCTAAATGACCACCTAGGATTCATGAAGGGCTAGACTATCCCGATGATAATCGTTCAAATCTGAATGCGAGACCTTACAAAACATAAAGGACAACTTGGAGGTGGCCGAAGACTGACAGTTTGTCCTCCAATGCCTAAGTAAGATGAGTCTGGCTTTAAAAGTAAGGGACGGTTTCTATATCAAAGATGCCACGTTCCTTAGAGTGGAAGTGAGTGCCTCTATTTATATGTCCCGAAGGAAAAATAATTGTACACCATTTCGAGGGCCATGATTGTGGGAGCGAAACCCAAGGGCCGGTGTGATCTTGGAATACGTGGGTTATGCTCGCGGATGTGGGGAACGTGTCCGCTTCCCTCGGTGATGCCCCTGAACTTATGCTCGCCTTTATGGCAGAAGTGGTTCAAGTTGGCGCTTTGCCCAATATGGCCGAGGTCGATCTTGAGGTCAGGTCATCCTGCTACCCCAGCTCGTTATTTGTCGGTCATTCTCACCTTTCGCTCTGACCTCATGCTTGGAAAGCCAAAGCTTTGAGGGAATGTTGGTACCGACATGTGTGAGGGTCGGTCTCCTTCTGCCATGAGGTTAGCTCGGGTTTTACCCATAACAAAAGCCCCCCTGATCTAGAGTCTAGCTCGTTCGGATCGGGAGCATCCTTGAATAAAGGCAGGCTGACCAAGTCATTTCAACTTTTAGCCAATTGCCGCCGTCACCAAGGATAGGCAGGAAATAAGCATTTAATGCGTCGATCTGAATATCGAGGCGTTATCATTCGAACGTACGATTTGGCAGCCTTTTTCGGATTCGGATAAACGGGATGCAGACACGTAGCGGCTCTTTACATTACACCTTGTACGATCGCCTGGGAGTAAGACACATGGAAAAAATGAAGGCTAAGGAGGTGTGCTCATTAAATGGAGACAGATTAGTTGATGCCACGAGGCATCATACGGTGGGGAGATCTCAACTATAAAATCTTAGTCCTTAGCAAAAATATTTCTCCCCCTTCTCCTTTCATGATCTCAGCTTCCTGATCATCTTCCTTGAGTTGTGTTGTACCAGCGTCCCTGGTATGCTCTCTGTCTTTTGCTCATCCCCTTTTTTCTTTTTTCCTTGCTCAATGTCTGAGTCAACGGATTTTGATGCCATTCCACATGTAAGGAATGATGACCAACAATCCAACCCACCTTTTTTGGATTTGTAGGAAGAAAATGAACCCATAGAACCCAGTTTTTAAACTGGAACAGTAGATCGTAATGTAGAGGCTGAACTAGCACCGGACGAACAGGCCTCCGAGGTCGTTGGGGTCGGAGCTTCAGGACCCCATTTGAGTTAGATGATGTAGAATCTCTAATAATCGAGGGCAAACTGGAAAATCTGAGAGAGACATACGAAATCTTAGAGTCAATAAAGCTTAGGGTTCCAGAACCCAATGAATTTTTTAGCCGACCTCGCGAGGGGGAGGTTGTTCTTTCTATCATGCACTTTGTTGCTGCCTTACGTTTGCCATTCCACCCATTCGCAAGAGAAGTCTAGGTCTTCTAGGTCTTTCCCCATGCCAATTACAACCCAACACTTGGAGGTGCATTGTTGGCTACTACGTCCTATGGCAGAGGGTCGGGAAGAAGGAACTGACCTCGAACAAACTTTTTTCTTTATATTTTGTTAAGTTGTTGGGAGGCCGGGGACTTTACTATTTTTTTGCCAGCTCGGGCCAGGGTGGCTAGCTAGTCACCGACCTTCCGTCCTCCACAAAAACTTGGAAAAAGAAATGGTTTTTTGCTTCCGGGGAATGAGTGGCTGCTCCGGGCGAATGTCTACCTTTTGAGTACCAAGTTAGAGCTGAGATCGCCCTACCAGGTCGGATCTCATTCCGACCTATCTGTTATGATGCGGGTAGGTTTTTGGTGATTCGATCTCACTGACAACCAAATGTTACTTGTCGGAGCTTCTATGAGGATTCGGGTGGCCCTTTCTTTCGCTCAAGAGAAGTAGATTTGAGCTGCACGGGGATGCTCGGCATCAAAGAGAGACTACCAAAAATTAATCACCCTCAAATCTGTATGCAAATCAGGTCGGTTATCTGTAGATAGCTTGTAGTCAGTGATGCTTTATCTTACTTCTAATCGTCCGGTTTGCTGTTTCAAAACAGGAATGGCTCCCAAAGCTCAACCGAAGGTTTGTAAGGTTCCGGCAGATGTCTTCGAACGCGAACAATCTTTCGAGCCTCCTAAGAAGAAGGTGGTCGTGGCTGAGTCATCGCGACAGAGGCAGACCTAGCTCCCTCAATCTTTCGTGTGCAGGATCGGGCAACCCTTAGTCCCTAGTTCTCTAATACGAGTTGTGCCGCAGTCTTCCTTTCCTCTAGCTGTCGCTTCTTAGGCAATACAAGAGGTGCTGGAGACCGTCTCTGACTGACCTGTCACTCCGGCCAACTTGGCTGGGGCTTCTCCACCCACTCGGGTTGGTAATTCTTCCAAAGTGCCTTTGACCCCTTCTGCCGGTAACCTGAAGGTAGTTATGCCTCCATTGTCTAAGAAATACCCATCGTGGATAAATGGTATCTCTTCTTACGCTCGTGTCAACACTTGCATTATTGAGAACCTGGATATGCTGGCATCAGCCCATCTCAACCAGTTGATCAGATTCGGAATAAAGAGCAGCCTCAAGGTGAGTTAAGTTCTTATCGAGGCGGTTTTTTCCTTTATTGTGGATGCTCCTTCTGATATTTGGTGGCTTTTCCAGGATGCGGCCTTGGGGATAATAATTCACCAGGCCATGGCCGATTGTATTGTGCGAATGAAGGAGGCCCTCCGAGCTGCATCATCATGAAATAAGGAGGCTGCAGCTGCGGAGAAGGACCTCGAGAAGGCCAGGTCCAAGCTGAAGACAACACAATTTGACCTAGAGGTCATGAGGCTTAAGTATGGTCTGCAGAGGATTCCTTGAAAGCTGCGAAAGTTTTCATTTTTTTCTTTCCAATTTCGTTTAGGACTTTTGATTTAAGAAATTTAGGGTTTCTTTTGTTTAACCTGAGCTATAAATACTCTTTTAATTTGTTGTTAGAGATAATTATTCATCTCTTAATAAAAATGCTCTAGAGTTTCTCTTTTGCTTGTGGATTCGAGTGTTCCTTCGTGGATTAGAACAAGTCCGGTCGAGGATTCTCGAAAGTTCCGTGTATTTAGAGATTTATCCCTGTGAGAGAGACAATGATCCATCTCACCCCATCTACTTTGCGCCAGAACCATAGGGTGAAGAAGCTCAATGATCTCACAGTCCAAGTCTGGCTGCTTTAATTTTCTTTTACAATTAAATTAGTCGCTCTCGTAATTTTTATATACATTTAAGACATTTAGTTTGTATAAGTCCTATGGGCATACCACTTGGATAATTTATGTGTATAAATTAGATATTTCTTTCGTTCACGGCTTAGTTTACCTCCATTGTGATTGCTCATGCAAAAGGAGAAAAAAAAAAGAGAAATATATGCTTGGTAAAATGGGGGCTATCTTCATAGGTCAACGCTCGGGTCATCAGAACAAGGGTCTAAAACTCAGGTTGTGAAAATTGAGGCATTACAATAACCCTATGGGAGGTTGTTTTTAGCTTTTGTAGTCCACTTGAGGGTGTATGGGTCGATCTACAACATAAGATGGTTGTCTCAGGTGGTGATCTACGCAAGGCATCGATCACCCCACAATTTGGATGTGCCAATCAATGGCCATAATCAAAAGTCAATTTAATGGTTGCTGATCATCGATAGGGACCATGGATTTAAGGATTATTGTAGGATATTATTTTGGTTTAGTGCCTACAATTTGATTGTGATCTAACGGTCCAAAAGCCACAACTTCAGCAAATTTTAAATGTCCACAAATAACTTAAGTTCCTGACAGTTTCTAAAGGCATTCTCACATCTCATGCGTTCACCTTATGAGTCCAAGTTGATCGATTCGAGGCTCGATCTCGGCCCAATGTCTCGCGATGAGCGTCAAGCACGCTAAGACGAACATCTTTCTATAATTTCGTATCTAGCGGCCCACTAACGAGCGATTTAGAGCTTGTTTAGTTAATCGAGGCATTTCTGGAATGAATTAAGTAATGAGATTTCTAGAGCATGATGGTTAAGGTTTGGATAGCTAAGTTCATAGTGTGGCATTTTCGTAATTAACTGAAATGGTAATTCGGTCCTAATCACTCCAATTAAAAGCTCTAATTCGACTAAACTGAAAATTACCCGGAATAGTAAAATATGCTAAAATAGAAAATCCTAATTCAATTATACAAGATGACTTATTTAATGATTAGAAGAAATTCATAAGAAGACATCATATATTAAAACTCTAACATGAAAATGATACATTCGATCCATTGGCAACATGTAGTTACGAAATTTTTTAATTTTAAGGGGTCTATTGATTGTAACATTTTTAAAATTTTTATGATAATTACTTATCAAGTTTACTTCAATCCTACAAAATTTCACATCATTCTGAGTTCTAGAAAGATTATTAAAATTTCAGAAGTACTAGCTATCTGAAATAAAAGATTTTCTTGATAGTTTCAAAACTTCCTAAAATCAACATTATTTTATTATTTTATTATTATTTATTTATTTTTATATGAAACTAGAGTCTTTAAACTATCTGAATTTTGAATCACCTGAATTGGAGTTATATCGAGGGAGATATGAATATTTGAAGTCACCATACTAAAGTTGACAGTACTGCTCGGTGCACCGACCATACCTTCGGTTCAAAGCGAAGCTCTTTAGATTGTCTTTGGTGTGTCGAAGCCTTGTTCGGTGCACAGAAGCCCTCTATTAAGAAAATTCCTTCTTTGTGTCAATGGCTAGTCAATGCAGACCGAAGCCCTCTGGGTTGTCCTCAATGCGCTGAAGCCTTGTTCGGGGCACCGAAGCTCCCTGTTCAGAAAAACTACTATTAGCCCATATTTTCTGAAAAGTCACAGTTCCACTGACCTCTCTGGGCAGTGTCCACTTATTTACATGCAATAACATTTTAGTAAATGTTCTATTTATTTTAAGTTATTTCATGTAAATAAGGAAGTGTCAACCATTTGAATTTAATAAAAATACTACGAAAATCAAATTCTCAGTAATAAAAATTTCAACTTTCCATTCCAAGAACAAATCGTGACTTTTTGACATTTTTTTAAAATTGAAACTTTTAAATGATAGGATTTTTTTTTTTTTTTTTACAAATCCTAACCGTTCATAAATTTTGATATATCAAAATTATGTTAAAACACCAAAGTCTGGTAAAAACATATTTTGAATTTATGGGGATGCATAGTGTTATACACGAGCCGAGTCAATCGGTCGAAAAACTCTTCGGTTCACCAACTCATTGGACTAGAAACACTCAAGACTATGATTCTCCGGACCTCTACCCCAAAACATCCATCTGGGCTCTAGTATACCCAATCAAGTGGTTTGAGGTTGGACTCACATGCACTAAAGCGCGCTTGCACAGTGCACTGATTTTTTCTCAGTGCAACTGAACCCTCTTATCCATTTTTGCCAAAATTCACTCTTTCCACTCAATGGGACTGAATTCCACTGACTCTTATGGTTTAATACTCTCCCAACTTTGGGATTTTCTAATTCCCATTCTAAGTACTTTCTTCTTTTGGCAAAATCATTCCTTTTGGTCCCAAACATGTACAAACACACGTTCGAACATGCACTCTAATTGAGAAATCAAAGGTAATGCCTAAGGACATCCAATTTTCAAGTTGGCAAAAATTCAGGATGTTACAATCTACCCCCCTTAAAATTAAGTTCACCCTCAAAATTGAATAAAGCTTCTATTAAGTTCATGTTTAACAAGCCCATTTGTGAATACGCTAACCCTACTTGTAGTATTCAACTCATACTCATTGTTGGGTCTACTTTTAGTGATCCAATCTACTTTTATGACTTGGTCTAGTTTTTGAATCTTAATTGTTTCCCTTCGATGAAATCATTACTATCGTACTAATGACAATTGGGTCCTACTGAGTGATTTAATCCTATGTATAACTTGGATCAATTCTCCATCGATCAATCTCAAATTTTTGTAGTCCAGCGAGCTTTCTGTGAATTTCAGGGTTTTGTCGATCGATTGATAGCTTTTGTCGATCGATTGCAAATCTGAGCAACTGTCTAGCAAGTAATCTGCCAAAATCAGCATTCTTTCGATTGATCTTTAGGCTCCGTCGATCTTTCGAGAGATCCATCAATCGATCTACAGTCTCTATCAATTGATTTACAGATTCAGAAACTATTCAGCAAGTTTAGGGGTAGTTTTCCTGAATTTTAGGACTTTTGTTCTTCTGACCCTGGATTTCAGCATTTTGATTTTTTTTTGCCAATCCAGGCCTTTTGACTTAATTTCTTCAAGTATTTTTTCACTTTTCAAACTTTGCTTCTTTGGGATTTAAATCATATCCATTGGCTTGAATTTCATTTGACCTCTTTCAAATCACCTATAACACAAAAATAAACTTAGTTAGTCTAAATTAACCGTAAATTGCAATGGAAAGCAATCCAAATTAGGGAAACATATGTAATACTTAGACACTCAACATACACCCCAACCAAAATTTTGCTAGTCCTCGAGCAAAACATGCAAAAGATAAGCTCAAAATTCAAAGCCAAAACTTTCAGAAGAGTAATTTTTGTGTTTTCTATATTTACTAAATAATAGAACTCCAAGGTATAAGGCAGGGAAAAACATATCAGTCTAGATTCTTGTGTGATTAGTAAACATCTAATATGGACTCTAAGTCATCAATCAACTATTAGAATAACTCCAAACATTGAGTTCTTAGAGTGCTCAGTGAGTTCTCTAACTTAACATCATTAAAGGTTCAACTTTCTACTAGAAAGTTAACATGGATGATTGCCTAAAGTGGTCAGATCAACACAATCCTAAATCAAAACTTGCCTTCCTATTTAATGAGAAAATTTTCAACTTTTGATTTTTTCATCGACGGCTTTTACTCTAATCCCATTATTTTTTTTTATGGTCATAGGTAGCCCTTTTCGATCTCACTGTTTTTTAGCTGCTTTTCATCATTTTTTTCTTTTTTTCTTTTTTTTTTTTATTTTTCAATTATTCATTCACTTTTTATCACTATTCTTTTGTTTTTCTTTTTCTTTTGAACATGATGGACAAGCTCCCCAGGCTTGGTTACTAGCACTTTTTAAACAATCATCAATTTAACATATACCGTATCAAACTTAACCTTCAAGATTACAAGTTATATGTCAATCATGATTTCTAGACTCAACCAATGTTTAAAATATTCAACTAACAAATTCATGAAACAAACTCAATTTAAAAGCTACTAATCAACTAGTCTCTAGGCTTCGACATTCAAACCACTATGTGCCTTTTCATTCTAAATTCATATTTTCAATTCAAACAGTTACACAGAAAGCAATTTCTGAAAAAATTCAAAATGATCATTTTTTTCAAAATTCAGCCCAAATCAACCCAAAATTTCAAAAAATCCGAAGGATTCCCCACGTGACTAGCAAAATGCTGGTTGGGAGGTTGTTAAGTGTCTAAGTTTTACATATTTTTCCCTAATTTTCATTGCTTTCCCTTGCAATTACGGTTAATTCGGACTAACTAAGTTTGTTTTTGTGTTATAGGTGATTTGAGAGAGGTCCGACGAAATTCAGGCCAATAAATATGATTTAAAGCCCAAAAGAAACAAAGTGAAGAAAAGTGAAGAAAAAACTTTAAAGAAATCAAGTCAAAAGACCTGGATTGGCTAGAAAAATCGGTGTTGAAATCCAGGGTCAGAAGAACAAAATCCTAAAATTCAGGAAAACTACCCTTGAACTTGCTGAACAATTTCTAAATTTGTTGATCAATCGACAGAGCCTGTAGATCAATCAACAGAATACTAATTTTGACAGATTGCTTGCTGGACAGTTACTAGGATTTACGTTCAATTAACGGAAGCTTTCAATCGATTGGAAAAAATCTAAAATTAACAAAAAGGTCACTGGACTATTTGCAAGTTTAAGATTGATCGATGGAGATTTGTGATCGATTGATGGAGATTTACGATCAATCGACAGAGGTGATGCTTGCAAAACTTTGCTATTTTCTGAGGTGATGTGGATGTTTTCTATATAAAGAGGCCTCTACACTTGTTCTAGGGTATCTAGAGATGAAGGAGAAGGAGAGGATCTCATGGGTGGAGCGACGCCACGCCGCTTTTCTCCATTTTTCTTAGTTTTTAATTTATTTTTCTATTTTTTTCTTAACCATGCTAGGCTAATCTCTTAGTTAAGGCTCAGTGGTAAACCTTTTAGTTTGTTTATGATGTTCTAGTTCTTTTTATTCAAGTTTATGGTTTAAACGATGAATACTAGATTAATTTTGGTTTAAATAAAGTTCTATTTTTAGTTTACTTTGATCTAGTGATGACTTCGGGCTCATTAGACGCTTAAGAAAGCTAAGATTCATTACTTATTCGTTTTGCAATGGATTGATTTGTAAAATTTATTGATTTATCATAGACGATGGATATGGAAGATGCTTTGGATTTTCTCTAATAAGTAACTTGGTGCTTCATGTGGGATCCAAATCAATTGAAGTTCATATATGTTTTGGTTTATGAATTATGATTTAAGTGCTCTATCATCCGGCTGGATAGAATAAGACTTCAATTTCAGTTGTGTTATCTAATCGAATCAAGTACATTAGACATTATAAATAACTAGAAGTGAATCATTAACACTCTAGTGTTTAATTTCATTGATTTTCCTTTAAAATTGAATTCATCTATCCTTAATCCAATTTCAATTTAGTTTAATTAGTTTAGTTTTATATCCTAAATAACCTTTGAGTGTTTGAACCTATATCCTTCCCATGGATCGACCTCAGTCTCACCAAGATTATTACTACATCGCAACCCTACACTTGAGGTTGTGAACAAGTTTTTGGCACCGTTACCAGGGATCGAACCTGGGTCACCCGTGTGACAGGCGAGAACACTCACCGTATAGAAGAAGCAACTTACCTTGTCATCGTGCTTGAGAATGTGCAATGTAACACTAGAATTCCTAAAGGGAGAGTGAAATCTCCACCTCTGCTTGCTCCCTCTACAACTCGGTTCAGGAACTGTAACTACTAGAGAAAACCTGGTAATATCGTCCAGATTTACTATGGTAAAGCTCGAGATGATGGTGTGATGCATCGATCTCAAAAGAGTCACCCAGTCCAAAAGAAGATTGCATCCCAATTAGTCCCCGACTCAGGCGAAGTCAAAGCGTGCCATTACTATGGAAACTCATGTCATTATATCATGCACTACTACAAGAGAAAGTGGGATGAGTGTGTCCTTCCCAGAGAACCCAAATGTAATATGTATCACTTCAGCCTTGCGACCTCGAGCTCAAGTGTTAGAAGTCAGTGAAGTGACAATTTAGAGTTATCTGACTTTGAAGGAGCTCAATAAGGTATGATCTCCGTAACCTCACCCATTAGTGATGTCGTCACTTAGTGAAGTATGTATGGTTGTGGTCGTGTTGATAGAACATTATGAATCTAGTTTAGTCGAGTGAATATACACATGTACTTGCTCGAAGAGAATGGATCTAAGTTATGCATAGGATTAGGTTACTGAGTATAGGTTAGAGTATATTACCAGCCAAATCGTATGAGCGGCTCAAAGACCGTAAGTCTGGCCCTCCCCATTATCGATTCAGATTATTAAATAGTGTCTCAGTCATCCTTAGGATGTAGTAAGGAACCTGTAGAAGAAAACCAATTCATGAATGGGTTTAGAAACTAGACCAAGTCATACCAGTAGATCAAATCTTTAGAAATAGACTCAACACTAGGAGCATGTTGAATAACCTCGGGTGGTACCAGCGTGTTTACAAATAGGGTCGTTAAATACGAGCCTACTAAAAACATTAAACAATTTCAAGAACGAAATTATTTTTGTAGGAGGGGATACTGTAACGACCCAAAAAATTGAGTGTACTCGATTGTACTCGACCTGAGTGAATATGCAAGTATTAATAATAAAAACCTGTATTAAACAATGCTAAAATTAACAATGTGCTCAAATCAATCCCAAACACAAGCATGTATAGTGGTTCGACTACTTGTCTACTCCACTCCTGGTTACCGTACCCATCCCTTAAGCACACCGAATTTCACTAAGGAGTTTAAATCAGGTCCCTCCTAACCTAGGTGTTTTAAATCGGTTCCACCCTACCGGGAATTTGACAAGGTTCCTCCCAATCTATGACGGAGATTTTACTAGTTCATCTCTCACCAAGATGTTTACGGGTTCCATCCAACCCAGGAATTTGACAAGGTTCCTTCCAACCCATCGGTTCCAATCCAAGAACCTAACGTACACTCCCGCCATCGAATTTGATTCCAAACTCTCACACTCAATCCTCCATAAGAAAAGAGTGTAACTGAACTCTTATAATTTGACACTTACTTGTCTAATTGAGTCCCTTTCTTCGCGCCAATTGGGTTGCTTGATTTTCACCCTCCCGTGCTTCAATCAACTCTCTATTGCTCCCCTGATCATGTTGTCGACGTGTCACCACTGCCTCAGCTCAACGATCAATCACCTTGCATGAGATGCTCCGAAGAGATGCCTAAGGTGCTTGGATGTGGTGGGATTCTCTACAACTAGTAAGATTTGGTTGCCTAAAGGAATTTTACCTAATTGGATATTTAGAAGGGTTTAGACTAAGGATATGTGTTCGCTTCCCCAAGTGTAGGGTTGCAATGTAGTAATAAACTCGGTAAGACCGAGGTCGATCCACAGGGAAGGAAGTAAACAATGCAAATTATCCTAATAACTAGAATCTAAAGAGGTTTGTGAAATTGGTTTTGAACATAAAATAGAAAATCTGATAATGGAAAGATAACTAGAGCATCAAGGATCCACTTATAGCTGTCCTTAGATGCATAATTCTCTATGGTTTCTCACTTTCTCAACTAGAATCGAAATTAAGATCTATCTAGTCGGATGATAGAGCGGTTAAAACAATCAACCTAACGTATGTATGTCTATGTACATGATTCACTCAATGCAAGCTAGGACGAGCATACTCAATAGCATAGGTCAGTCCCAATTCCAATAGACTAAGTTCACAATCATGACCATCATTAAGTCCTGTCACAAGACAAAGCTAGATCATGATTTGAACTTGATTCAAATCACATAAATAGTCTCAAACATACTTCAGAAATCCATAAAAGTAGAACTTTGGTAGGAAGTTCCCACATGAAGATCATAGTACTAGAGCGTACTCCAATTCCTCGGATCATACAGGTCTAGACTAACACACAACAATTAAGAACTCAAGTAATTCTTCCAAACATCCATGAGTCATCATAAGACTAAGAAAAACTACTTTAGTACTTGAATTAAACTTCAAACCATTGTTCATAAACATGAAATCCAATCTTAAAACCAATAAAAATGAATTAAATAATCTAAGAAAACTATAAGGTTCATCTCTTAGCTCTAGCTAAGAGATTAGCTAATGAAAAGCATATTACAAATAAAACTAGAACTAAGAAAAGGAAGAAAAACTAGCTGGAGGAGGCTAGGAAGCCTCTTATGACTTGTGAACTCTTTGCTCCCCACGTCCTTGGTTGCCCTGGAATAGAAGAGAGCACCCCCCTTTTATAGTGCAGCAAGAGTACCGCAACGTAACAGATTTTGTTTCGCTTCGTACGGCTTGACCAATGGTCGGATTGCCTTCAAAATTGATTTATAGCTTCCTTGTAATGTGATCTTCCTCATAGACGATTTAGATTTCCAAGATTATCCTCTGAATGGGCCCACCAATCATATCACCGACCGCTTCTCAAAATCGCGCACTTCGGGTATCTTCAGAACCAATCATCTTGCTTTCAACGCTCTGGAGTGTACAGATGTCGGATTGATCCCAAATTTTGAAATTGGTAGAAAACTTCCTCCTCTACATGATAGATGGATTAGATTGTCTAAAACAATCCCAAAATGTGGTTTGAAAATTAGAACACTTAGGGCTTTTATAAACTCTGCGCAGTTAAATCTTTCTAGATGGTCCATCTTTTTTCAACCGGTATGATCAAACCACACATCCTTTTGATCTGAAACTTTATGGTTATTCATATATGGATGTGGTCTAAAATATGGTCAAAGTAGATTCTTCATATCATCAATGATGGACCACCTGGACCGGCCCAGAGTGGAGTAGGCAGAATCTGGAACTTTCTGGACAGTTCGTATTGTTTTGGCCACCACGATCAGTCCGTAGCTCCGATTGACACGAAACCACTTGAGTTAGTTCGGTGTCGAGCTCCTCTTCGACATGGATGTGTTGGATTTCCAAATATCATTAAGATGGGCCTAAAAAATTTGTCTGAAAAACAAAAAATGGGAATGCCTTGCTGTCTGCAATCTGAAACCCTGAAATTGCATGGCCGACCGGTCAAGACCGGTCGGACCACCTTGTGGGGCTCCTTTTTCTTTCCTTTCTTCTTTCTCTTCTTTCCTTTCTTCTTCTCTCTTTTGTTATTCCTTTCCTTTGATCGTCAAGGTATGTAAGAAGGGTCTCAAAGCATCCGAATGATGAAGTCTCTCTTTCATTCCTACAACCACAAAACTATGCATTAGATTAGCCTTTAAATCATGAAAACCATGCATAATGAGTGATAAATTGGGCTTAGAATATACACAATTAAGAGCTCAACAATATGCCTATGGTGTAAGTGTCTAAAACATCTAGAGATCAAGAGAGAGCAAGTTCATCTTCATATGAGCTCATGAATGCTCCAACTTATGATGAAAAATAAGGAAGATGACTTGGAATTGATAGGATTATAGCCTAATCATATGAGCAATGTGGGTCGCTTCTAATGCACTAAAATCTCTCTAATTAGCCCTCAAATCGAGCCCAACCACTTTATAAAGAAATATTCAATGGATAGAAAATGGCTGGCAATGGCTAACTATCGATTGACCAATAAGGCTTGTCGGTCGGCCGATTGAGGGCCATCGGCCGGCCGAATTAGGCCAGGGACACAGAAATGTTGTTGTCCACTTTTGGACCTATATTGATCAGTTGGCCAGCCTGTCGATCGGTCGACACCTGTTGTCGATTGGTCGATGATCGACCAACAACACTGTAAGTCTGTTGTTTTAGACTTGTATTTTTACAACAGCTTACAAACCTCTTAGGCCTTCCTTTGGGTGGTCTTTTGGGACACCTAAGGTCATTCTAAGATGACTAAAAGTTTACCTAATGGGTCAAGTCATTTAGATGTATGGTTTTGGTTTAGGTTCAAGGGTTTTGGCTCATCAAGGCATCTTATTTACCTGTTTCATCTTCCTTGATACAACAAGTCCACTTCAGTCTTCGTCTTCTTTGGGCTCAACCAACACCTAGACTCATAGACCTACGTAATTGACAAATAAGGTGCACTAGTATGCTATAGAAAAGTGCACTAACACATGTGTGCCTAACCCTGGCCGTTATAGCACTATTATACAGACCAATGAAATCTTATTCCTGATCGAAATGGCTCGAAATGTGGTTGAGATGCCTGAAAGAGCTCTAGACCATTCATTAGTGGGCTAACGATCATGAAACTAAGGGAGATCGTTCTCCTTAGTGGACTTAACATTTTCCCTGAATCAGATGTCCAAGACCATGCCCAAAATCACACAACTTGGATTGAGACCCAAAAGTGTGAGTTATGTGACTCGCCTCAATTAACGACCAAATGACATTATATAAAGGAATTTCATTTCAATAAGTTAAAAAATCATAATTTTGAGGATTTTAGGATTTTAGAGAAGGGGGTTTTACTTGGATTCATTGATTTGACCGTTGTTTCTTCTTATTGATCGACGCCTAGCGCTAATTGAAGGTAAATACACACTCTAATGTGGAAATTAGAAACTGATTTAGGTTTCTTAATTTTGATTTGGGTTTTTGTTGAAATTAGGTGAAAAAGCTAGGTTTCTCTCTATTCTCCATATCCTAGACATCGTTGTCGTGTATTTGCACTAAGATAAGTGAGGACTATTCTGCTAAGTTAGTTATTATCAACGTTTGATGGTTTCGGATAGTGAAATTGGAGTTTTATATAGAATTCATTCGAATGATTCATGTTTATGATTCATGTGTCTTATGTGCTGATTTGATAACATGGTTATTATGATGTATGAAATCATTCCTTATTTGAATTGATTATGTGAAATATGGGATTTGGCGTGTTTCGCACGCTAAGTGTTTGATGTAATGGTAAGTGTTGAATTTCATTTTTATTTGTGAATTTGTACTTATTAACATGTTTAAAATATTATATAATTACTGTGTGGGATTAGTAACTACAAAACTGTTAATGAGTGGACTGCCTACTTTGGATTGGGTCGTCATAGACTCGTTTGGTCGATTTGTGCGGAACATAAATGATTGGACCTATCTAAGCCAGACTCACCATCGTTCATTCAATTCCACTAGATTAGTTTGTTCCAGGGAAAATCAGTATGTTGTGATTGTTGTCGAATATTCTTTGGAATTTAAGATACCACAATTCTCATTGCTATACAGTGTAGACACCCCACCTTCAGCTACAAAGCTGGTCGAGATGGCTAGATGGATGGAGGTCCATACCCCTCAAACCGTAGGTCCAAACCCAGTCAACTCATCCCTGCAAACCCTAAACCATAGCCCAAGTCAAGCCTAAACCCAATCAACTCACCCCTAAACATCAGCCCGAAATACCACTCATAGGAAAAACCGGTCTAAAATTCTCCAAAAAGTCAACTTGGTGAGTCAACCCGCTAAGTCAACTCACTGAGTCAGTCCAGTCCTTACACCCAGTCAACTCACCTTGTCAACCCATCCTTCAAACTCAGTTAACTCACTTAATTTCGATCCACAGCTTCTGAGCAATTTCGAACCTTAGACCTGAGGATTTCTTGCTTTAGGTTCAGAGTCAGTCAACTCACCTAGTTATATAACTCGAGAAAGAGGCGAGCCAGTGGTAACGACGATTCACGCCCTCGAAAGGGGAAGCACGAAACGGCGAGCGTCCACAGAATGACGACTCCACTAGGGATATGCTAGTCCCACTAGTCGTGATCCGACTTGAAAAACAAAATCTCTCAAGTACTTAAAAGTCAGTAGTTCTCATACATTCTCATTTGCATCAGTATCATATGCATTGATAAAAAAAATCCTACAAAAACAGAAAATTCCCAAAAACCAAAAAATATACTTGCTCACCATTACACCTATTTAAGCCATGACATTCCTAAACAACCTTCCGTCATAGCTTAGTCCATATAGATCTAGAAGCACCATGGCTCTCCCATTCCTGGCCCTCGAAATACCTGATGCTTCATCTCCACAGTTTAACCCAAAAGAATCCATGTCAATTCCTAACATCTAAGAGCTACAACAAAGCATGAAGGCCATGCAAGAAATGCTTCTCTGATTCACACATGCCTAGGTTTCAACAGTCAACACCTAGGTTGGCCCAGCACCACAACAACAGCCACCATCTCTTCTAGCCTTCAGTTCATCCCAACCACAACCGCAAGGGTTCACTAAGGACTTTCGATACCCTCCTAACAAGGGCCTTCAATCAGAATAACCCTTAATCTTAGGGCATTTCTTCCAATATCCTCTTGCCAATGGGAGCCATTTTCAGTCATATCCCGCAACCCAGACTCCCAGCCAATTCCAACATCCTTTCCCTAATGAGAGTTTCAGTCAATTTCAACATGCTCATGTTATCGACGTTTCTCTGCAGTCATATTTTCTAGCCTTCGTCCAAAGTCCTTATAATGGGAGTAATTATCAGGCCCAACCTCCTTCAAGCAGGAATCATAGGAGCATCAATAACACCAATTATTATGCAAGGGGGCCAGCTCAGGCCTGGCAAGGGTCAAGATCTCCCTCATCTGGTCCCTCTGAAATCGAACAACTCCGAGAGCAAATGCAAGATATGAAGAGAAAGTTGCAGAAGTAGCAAGGGGTGGATCTTCCATCTACTAAGTTCAGGGACCTCTGTCCCTTTCTCGATGCATGGTACCTCAAGGCTTTCAGGTACCAAAATTTAAAGATATGATGGGACAAGGTGTCCTATAGACCACCTACGAGCTTTCTGTGGAGAGCTTAATGTCGTGGCTAGTAATGATGGAGCGTTGATACGTATGTTTCAGAAATCTTTGAAAGGCGACGCATTAGATTAGTATACGTCACTGAGCCACCATCGAATCAAAACTTGGGAACATCTTTCTCAAGCATTTGTCAACCGCTTCGTGTATAATATTAACTCAACACCGAGAAGGGTGAATCTTACTGCCCTGAGACAAAGAAATGATGAGTCATTATCAGCTTACATTGGACGGTGGCGGGCCATGGCCGCTAGAATGAAGACACCCATTGACAATGAGGAGTAAATCTCCATGATCGTCCACTCGGCAAACCCAAGTATCTATGGATACCTTGTCTCACATCCATATGCAAACTTCACCCAACTCATCCGCGTCAGGGAACAAATCGAAGCCGGAATAAGGGCTGGGATGATCTCCCCTTGGTTGCCTCATCAGGCCTCTCCAGTACAACCGATAGTGGAAGGTGAGTATACTAGATATGAGAGCGATAATGACGGTGTTTCTGTCCCCCATCCAATGGAAGAGGAAGATCTTGTTGCATCTACCGAAGGCGCGTTATTCCCCCCTTAGCATGGACAACCACAATAGCAACAACAACAGCCGAGATGGGACCCACAGTGCCCCAATCTAGGTTGGCAAGGGACGCCCCCAACCAGTCCAATTTCAGAACCCCTCATCTTGCAAGGGGCATCTCCAGACGGTCCAGTCTTCGCAATGCAAGGGGCACCTCCTACCTATGCAGATTTCATCAGCCAAGAAGAGCCTCCTTGGCCATCGACTCTAGTTTAGAGTTCGAACCTCTCATCCTGCAAGGGCACCCCCGGCTATTTCAATCCCAGAGCCTCTCATCCTGCAAGGTGCACCCCCAGTTATTTCAATCCCAGCGCCCATCATCATGCAAGGCGCACCTCTAGTCGGTTCATTCTTCGTGCCATTACTCAGTCAAAGGCACAACCTGCTCGGTCCAGTCAACCAGGGGCATGACCTGCCCATTCCATCCAGCCAACCAGGGGCACAATCTGCCCATTTCTCCAGCAAAAAACCAGGGACACAACTTACCCACAGCACCGACCTATTCATCACCTACTCCAGCCATTATCCTCCAAGAAGAAGACCCTTCCTTAGACAACATACCACATGCCCTAGCAGAGTCAGGGCCCAACTTTAATTATGTGTCCACTATTGAGGGAGTCGAAGGGGAAATTGATGTCAAGGTCCAAATCGGTCCAAAAACATCAACCATCACTCTTCAGGTCTTGGGCATTTCAACTTCATTCTATCTCCTTCCCAATCGGACCTGGTTTCACAGAATCGTTGCCATCTCTTCAAATCTTCACCAAAGGGGCAAGCACATCTTCAAAGATAGGGCGATCACCATCATCACCGATCTTAAGCAAATTTTCATGGTAAGAGCATCCAACCTTCGAGAGCCTATCATCTCAGTCATGAACGTACAACGCTCCTATAGGGAAGTCTCATACCAAAGTCTCAAGTTTCACAATACAAATTACTTCCCTCGCTCATCTCCCATCGGATCGAATTATGTCTTCCTTCCTATTGAGCGTCAAACCTTCTACTATCGGCTTGAATATCAAAACTCAGCCCGAGTCATGGAGGTTTAAGAAGATGTGGATAAAATAAGATTGCTATATCAGCCTACTCGGATTAGGAAACCAAAGCGCAGAGGTATCAGGAGAAGACAAAATCATCAAGAAGAGGGCAATCCCTACATCTGCACACCAATCCATTTTATCAATGCAGGGATTACCTACCTTGATGATGAGCTAGATTCCACCTTTGATGATCAACCAAGCAGAATGAATCTAATAAAGTTACCCAAAGGAGACTCAAGCAAGGGGAAGGAATTTCCCCCGATCAACTAGACCACAGTCCTGGTCCCACCTAAGCCAGATGAACCCGAAGAGCTGCAATTCATCGGGGATGAACTAGGAGAAATCGCATCCGACACCGACTTGGAGCCCAATTTCAGGTCTATCATGACGTTTAGCAACGATGAGGGTTAGCCTCCTGATCCTTCTGGCCCTGCCTCCTGAGGGAAGGAGTGCAGGGCAGTAGTAGATTTGTAGCCCCATGACAGTACAATAAAAGCCGACAGTGCTCAGCTCCCCGGGCTGAATCAGGCAACCCTTGGTTCGTATCACCATCTTACTCGAGTCCTTTATTAAGAAAAAAATGAAAAAAAAATAAAAAATTCAAAAACCCAAAACACAGAATATTTTAAAATTTCAAAAAAAAATTTCAAATTTCATAAAGTCCAAAACTTTCAAAAAAATCTAAATATTCACAAAATTTCAAAAAATCAGAAAATCTTTTAAAGCAAAAAAAATTCAAAAATCTTTTAAAATCCCAAGCAATAAAACGTCAAGTCTATCTCTCAAAGCGCTTGAGTATAAAGTTAACTCATATGATTTCAATCTAGAGTTGGACTTCAAACTCAAGGGTCTGGACAAAGCTAATGAGTGGAAAATGATGAGTTGACTCCCAAACTAAGAGGGTTTCTTTGAAAGTTCGAACTAAAACCCAATGTCATCTCGAAAATTTTAAAATTGTAAACCTAGGATCTCCTGAGACCCATAAGGAAGTGCGCATTGAGAATCTTTGTTAAACAGAGAATGATTGAATTCTTGAAGTCATGACTTCCCAATCTTGCATCCTATGAAGACTTGCCCGAACTCTATCAAAGACTTATCAACAAAGCCTGAAATCAAGCCTATCAAGAAGATGCTGCCAAGACTATGCTTCCATTCTATGCTGGAGTATGCGACTTGATAAATGATCG
This sequence comes from Liriodendron chinense, assembly GCA_003013855.2. Lineage (NCBI taxonomy): Eukaryota > Viridiplantae > Streptophyta > Magnoliopsida > Magnoliales > Magnoliaceae > Liriodendron > Liriodendron chinense. The sequence goes on along the minus strand of ML058480.1, from coordinate 1,951,972 downwards.
GAGAAACTTCACGGCTCGATGAAGATAGATTACTGCCAACATGTTAGAAAGCACTTCAAGTGTCAGCAGTATGCACATCGGATCCATGTGTGTGCTTCGAAACTCTACAACCTGACAATGCTCCAACTATTCCATGTACAAGGTATCTACATCAACAGAAAGATCGACTCGATAACATCTAGCAGTCATGGGCACATACTTATGGCATTCAATTACTTCATGAAGTGGATGAAGGTGACATTCTGATCTCACGTGATAGTTTTCATGAAGAACGACATCATTAATTGTTAAGGGTTCCCACATGCTATCAACATTGGCGATGAGACGTCCTTCGGAATATAAGGATAGAGGAGTTCCTCGAGAAGCTTAAAATCAGAAGATGGACCTATAAATTTAAAATCCTGTCAACGTGAGTGCTGATGGAGAATGAAGCCGAAGAAAAAGAAGAAGAAAAAGGTCATATGGGGTTTATAGCAAGCATCACCACGTCTATCGGACTCAAGGGGAAAGGCACAAGGATTAGAGAAGTTCTTCCAAGAGGCGCCCTCAGGCTCATCAACATGAGAGGGGTGGATCTTCCTGAGCCAATCAATGCCGACAACGTGAAAATCTTTCACAGGTAAGCCAATCCAACATTATCAAGAGTTACATTAGTAGAGCTGAAGTTAAAAAGTCAAGGCTTCAGACCTCTAAGAATCACCTTCCCGTCCACCGATAAGTATTCTAAATAAAGGGTTCAAAAGCCAAAGAAAAAAGAGAAAAAAAAGAAGAGAATAGATCAAAACAAAAGGGAAAAGAAAAAAGAGAAATAGGGGTAAAAAAAGGGGGCACACAACCTAAGAAAAGAAAAAAAATCAACCCAAGAAACACATCTATCCATCCATTCATCCACCTTAGAAGAGTCTGTAGCTAAGGCCAACAGCTCTGCCATTATAACTTAAGATAAGGGCCGAAAGGTTATCATGGGCCAACAACAACGGATTGCCGACCTTTGGCCACCACGTTTATTCAAAAAAGAAAAATAAAAATAAAATGAAAACGATGTGCCTAAACAAAAAGGGCGGAGTGAAAACTCGAAAGGGCGCTTCGAGTAAAAATAGTGGGCATATAGCGGACTTGATGAAAACCCAAAAGGGCACCGAGGGTAAAAACAGTATAGTTGTCAAGGGGTAGGCAAGATCAAATACCTGGAACGTGGTGAAAATACGAAAGGGCGCTACGGGCAAAAATGACGGGCAAGCCGGGCGCAGCGAAAACTCCAAAGGACATTGCGGGTAATAATGGCTAAGAAAGATAAAACAGGTACATGAAAGATTCAGGTGGCATGAAGATTCAACAGAAGCAAGGATGATGGCCATGAGTCGAGAATTCTTTTAAGCTCTGCCCAAATCCAATGGCAGGACACTGTTGCGCATTACCTTAAGAGGATCGGGATCCTTAGTGAACGATTGAAAAACCGAGTATGACATTCAACTGAGTCAAATATTATGATTCCTACATCTACAAGCATAAGTCCAAATCACGCAGACAAGCGCTTGACACAACTGTTAACTTCATGCATGATTTGAATACATAATTTTGCAAAAGAAAATTATTTTTCCTTATCCATATATATGCAAAAAAAAAAAAAAAAATCTTATAGGGCTTTCAAAATGAACATCCTCCAGTCAACTAATGGGGTACCTTTCGTAGTGCATTTCTCCTAGTCATCTTCCCCAAAAGGTAAGTATCCCTCCCCCTACTCCAATACTTTAATTATTTCGCTAAAGTGTTTTCTCTCCTCACAGGTACCGGAAGGTAGTCCAAGATCAGCCCATTAATGTCCATCAAGGCCCCATCTATACCATTAAAATTTCCAACATCCAAGGCCCCATTTGAATATGAAAATACAGCCATGCCACCATTAATGGGGCATTCAAAGCCTCTCCAAATACCACATTTAAGCCTTCATCTACTCCCACATTCAATGCCCCATCTACCCCATCCATTAAAAATATCTCACCTCCATTTAAGCTCATTTGAGAACCTGAGGCATGGGACCCACCATGGTCAGTCATCAAAACCCCTAAATCCTCACAATCTATTTCTTGAGAAAAGGACAAGAGAAGGAAGAAGACAAAAGGAAAAGACAGGTAAAGACAAAGTGCATATTCATGTCTAGAATCAAAATTCGGTGCAGAGAATGTGAGAGACAAAGACTGAGTACTGCGAGAAATGTTTGAACTAGAGCAGGCCAAAACAGTTGAAGAGCTGAGGGACGGGCAACGCCCTTAAGGCCGCCCATATGGACATTCTCCCTCTCTCTCCGTGAGACTGGCTTAGGGGGCTGGTGGTCGGTGAGATTGTCAGTCCATGTCAGCATATGGCCCCCTGGGGGCTGTCCAAGACTCTGATTGACCCCAAATTTTAACAGAAGTTGATCCAGACCGTCCGAAGCATTTCCCACCTGTTAAATCACGTAGAACTACATCTAAGATTGGTCTGATCAGTCCAAAAGGGGAAAAATTGATCAAGTGGGGTCCACAAGTGATCCAGACCATTTAAAGGCCGAACCATCATGATCCATATCATTAAAGAACTTCCAAAGCTTCCAATCATCAAGGACAAGGGTCTGATCATAAAACAAAGGGCTGGCCAAGAGCAAGATTCATGCTTCAAGAGGGCTTACATGGCCAATTCAGGCAATCCGGACCATTCAAATTACAATTAGCCCCATTAGAAGCTAAATACAGTGAGGTAAGGATGCCTGTTAATAAAAGCCAACATCAATCTTGACCGTTCGAGCTGAGATTCGATGATTTGGACCTTCTGAAAAATAAAAAATTTCCAAAATAACTTGTAGTCTGAAGACCTTAAACTACGTCGGGACCAACATCCCGAGTGATTCTCAATAAAAATTGGCTTCGATCGCGACCATCCAAGTCATGATCCAATAGCCCGAATCATTGCAAAAATTACCAAAAAGATTTTCAATAAAAATTGTCATCAATCTTGACCACTCAAAGAGAGATCCAATGATCCGGACCTTTCTAAAAACACAGAAAGAATGCACTATCATCTGTACAAAACTAGGGTCCGAAGACCTTAAACTACATCGGGATCCAAATCTTGAGAGATTTGTAATAAAAACTATCATCGATCTCGACTAATCAGAGCGAGACCCGATGATCCGAATCTTTCAGATAATAAAAAACTGAAAAAAAGGTACTTCCAGCATGTACAAACTTTGGTCCGAAGACCTTAAACTATACTAGGATTAACTTCTCGGGAGACTTTCCTGCTTTCAACAAAAAACCGACATCAATCTCGGCCCTTCGAGTCGAGGTTTGATAACCCGGATCATTTCAAAAACATCAAAAGGATTTTTAAGTTTTACATAAAAGCCAGCACCATTCTCGACCATTTGAGTTAAGGCCTGGAACTTTCTAAAAAAAATCAGGATTGATTTTAACTGCACAAATCTATCCCCAGTGGTCCGAACATAAAACTACACTAGGATAAATTTCTCAGGGGCTTTCTTTCCCTACCTGTTCCGGACATGGCTGACACTTAATCGTATGGGTGTCTGGAGTTCTCTAAACAGGTAAGGGCTGAGGCGGGTAGAACCTCGTGATCCTGTTCGTGTTGAACGCACCATGATAGATGACCTTAATTTGGAAGTTGTTGTTAAATCTGATGGATGTTCCCTGTTCTTAAAATTCATGAACGGGATTAATGAAGTTTGTAAGTGAAGCACACCCTCACGGAATTGTGAGCAGCATAAGACCCCAAACTGGATTAATAAAGGGAAATGTGAGGATGTGGCTCATTTTGTGGCCGAAGGAGTCCGTCGGATGATACGTGGTCTATGTGCATTGCACATGAGGAACATGCAACTTTGTGGGTGTGTTGACTAAAAACCCTCAATCTCCTCATCCAAAGATGTAAAACTACGGCACTTAACTGTGTGAGATTCATCTTGCTCGCTAACATAAAATGGATCAAGTGCCTTATCAGCAGTAGAAGCTGGAAGTGTATGGAAATTCCATACGTTGTAGGATAAAGTTGGTCGTCGAAAGGATATGGACAGAAAGTGATCAACAGAAGTCGCAACGACTCTGTCCAACCACGAACCCTCTCCATTTATGCTTCATCTCAGATCTCCGACCATGCTATCTGATCGCATTCGAGCAGCTCGGCTCGTGGTCGTCGAAAGGGGGCGCATCTCAGTGTACGAGCAGCTCGGCTCGTGGTCGTCGAAAGGGGTCGCATCTCAGTATACGAGCAGCTCGGCTCGTGGTCGTCGAAAGGGGTCACATCTTAACAGGTGAGAGGTTATCTTCAAGCCTGAGCATTCCCCGCTTTTCTAGTATCAGCAGCCTATATATGCCGGTTTTAGGCTTGTTTCCATTCTTAGCTCCGAACCTCTTCATCAAGAGGCATAATTAGCTAGACGTCTAGAGTGGTTAGGCCTTCTCCTTACCTAAGGATTAATGGGATAAGTGCATTATCCCTTGAAATCAGCAGTGATCTTAACAGCTTGCGTAATAGACTAGATCACCAAAATCTGCATAAATGATGACTCCATAGATGATAAAGGTACACAACCTCTAAGCCCAGCTCTCCCTTCTCTACGTTAACCTCATATCTCATCTAACTTATGCTTCGTAGGGCCAACGGCTAAACGCCGACCACCCTTAGTTTTCTCCTTTATTCTTTCAAGTTTTGAGGAAAGCTTGCTCGAGGGAGGTGAACGTCTGGAGGATCCTGTTACTAAATTAGACGTAAACAGATTGGCGCCGTCTGTGAGAAACTTTCAGAATCTTATCATTGATCATTATCTCCCACTATGCCTCCTAAAAAGACAGTTCATCCTTCCACTTCAAGGTAGATGTTACCTCCACCTGACATCCCTGAGTCGACGCCCAACCTCCCTCAGACTGCTTCGACGGGTATTCCCCCGATAGAGTCCAACCTACCGTCACAGAATCCTTTTCACGATGTATCTGGCGGTCACGATGACATTATGCATTTCGTCGGAGACACACTCCTTACCCTCAAAGCTGGACTTCAAACCTTATCCAACCGGTTCGATCGGCAGACTTCAAACCTTATCCAACTGGTTCGATCGGCATTTTCCTGAGCCACAGCAACCTCAAGAAGGGCCGCCACTACGATCTGTACCAGTAGCCTCTAGACATTTTGCAAGCGAATGACGAACCCAGCAAAATCCTCCTTTAAATCAAATGCCACTCGGCAATCAAGTTCTGGTACCTCCCCCGCAATCTATACACTCCAGTACCTCTCGGCAACAGCGATCTCAGGGATCTACAGTTGAAACCTCAAGTTATACTTTTCCTTGGGAGGGAGAGCTCAAGAGAATCAAAGATCGCTTCGCCAATATGGAGCAACGGTATTGGTCTAATCTTCCACCTGTTACGGTCACATCAATACATCGATCTGAATCTCCATTCACCTGCGAGGTTATGGAGGCACCTTTGCCCAGAAAATACCGAACGCCTAACATCGCCCCGTATACAGGTATCGGCTATCCTCTCAAACATCTGGAGACCTACAGATCTCTCATGGAACTGGAAGGATACAATTCAAAAATTATGTGTAGGGCCTTTTCCTTAACTCTGAAGGATGCAGCACGTACCTGGTTTTGAGGGCTGAAACCTCGATTTCTCAAATCCTTCTCCCAGCTATCGGATCTTTTCCTTTCCCAGTTCATGGGAAGTATCCATACCAAAAAGCCTGCATCTCATTTAATGGATCTAAAACAACAATATGGGGTAACAATTAAGGAGTTCACAGTTCGATTCACTGTAGAAGGCAAAGGCCTCACTGCCCTTATAGCAGGAATTACCAGCGAGAAATTTTAATTTTCCCTGGATAAGAACCCTCCTAAAATCATGACTGAATTTCAAGCCAATGCCCAAAAATACATCAATGCGGAAGAAGTCGCTTTGGCGCGTCACAGTATGGAGGGCAAGAAGCGTAAGTCTGAAGAGATCTCTCCTTCTGATAAGAAATACCGGCGTGATCGGCGAGATCGTTCTCCAAAGAAACCTTATTCCGGTAAATATCATAACTATACTCCCCTCAATCAATCTCCTGAGAAAGTATTAATGGAGATAAAGCATAAATCTTATATGAAGTAGCCTCCAAGGATCAAGTCCGATCCTGAAAAAAGAGACAAGAGAAAGTTCTGCTATTTTCACAAAGATCATGGGCATAACACCCAAGATTGTATATCATTAAAAGATCACATTAAAGCTCTAATTCGGAATGGTCATCTTCGGGATTACGTTACGCGACAGGATCAATCACCTAAAAGAATCGACGTCCCATCATGAAGGAAAAAGTCACTTCAGCATCATCTTCCACAAGAAGATATGGAACCCGCTGGTGAGATTTGCACCATTGTTGGTGGCCCAGCCTGTGGGGGAGATTCTCAAGCGTCAAGAAAAGCATATGCTCGCAAGGCGTCCTAAAAACCTCAACATATTTATTGGCTGGAGAAATCGCCCGAAACACCAAATCCTAGCCACCATCCGATCTCATTTTCCCTTGAAGATGCTGAAGGGATTCATTTCCTTCATGAGGACTCCATCGTCGTTGCGTTAAAGGTATCAAATTATCTAACTCATCGTATTATATTGGATACAGGTAGCTCCGCTGATGTTCTTTACTTGGAAGCTTTCAATAAAATGGCACTCGCTAGAAGTCTACTCAAATCATCTCTACTCCCCTGGTCGGCTTCGGAGGCGAAGTTGTAACACCGGAAGGAAGTATGGACCTCCCTGTCACCTTCGGAGAAAGTCCGACCAAAACCACAGTTTTCATTAATTTCCTCGTGGTGGGTCGAAGATCAGCGTACAACGCCATTTTGGGTCGACCTTCTCTCACCAAGATAGGAGCAGCTTTACACCCTTTGTACCTATGCATCAAATTCCCTACCCCAAACGGAGTAGGGGTTGTACGAGGGAATCAGAAGGAAGCTCGAGCCTGCTACGAAATCGCTATACAAGATCGGAAGAATGCCCAAGTCGCCCCTGTTATGACGATTACAGGAGACCCATCAGATCTCCCGATAGCTACAACGTTGGACCCAAGGGAGAATGCTCTTCAATCAGGTACCCCGAGGGAAGAGACAGTCGAAATCCGCTTATCCAAAGATGATTCGTCCAAGAAGGTTTACATTGGATCTTCTTTAAGCGAAGTCTTTCGTGCGAATCTGATTCATTTTCTCACTGAACATCAAGATGTATTTGCTTGGTCTCATAAGACATGCCAAGTATCGACCCCAACGTCATAGTCCATCGTCTGAATGTTGACCCGAAGCACAAACTTGTCCATCAGCGTCGATGAGCGTTCACCACAGAAAGGCAAATGGTGATTAAAACTGAGGTCGAAAAGTTGTTGACCATCAATTTCATTAAGGAAGTTGACTACCCAGAATGGGTCACGAATGTGGTCCTTGTTCGATAAACTAATGGTAAGTGGAGAATGTGCGTGGAATACTCTGATCTGAACAAAGCATGTCCAAAGGATAGTTTTCCGACTCCACGCACCGACTAATTGGTTGATTCAACAGCGGGGTATGCCCTGCTCAGTTTTATGGACGCCTACTCTGGTTATAACCAAATCATGATGCATCCTCCCGATAGTCAAACACTGCCTTCATCACTGATCGAGGCATGTATTGCTACAAGGTAATGCCTTTTGGTCTCAAGAACGCAGAAGCCACCTACCTATCAACGTCTGGTCAATAAAATGTTCGCTACGCAAATCGGTAGGAATATGGAAGTTTATGTCGACGACATGCTCATGAAAAGCGTCGCAGCAAACAACCACCTCGCAAATCTCTGAGAAACCTTCGACTTGATGAGGAAGTATCGAATGAAATTAAATCCAGAAAAATGTGCTTTCTGAGTCTTCGCCAGAAAATTTCTTGGGTTCATGGTTGGCCAACAAGGAATTGAGGCCAACCCGGAGAAAATAAAAGCCTTGATCAAAATGAAGTCTCCGTCCACTCTCAAAGATGTCCAACGATTGGTCGGTCGCATTGTATCATTGAACAGGTTTATTTCACGTGCCTCTGATAAGTGCCTTCCTTTCTTTAAGCTTCTTCGAGCTACCGCAAAAACCGACTGGGTATGGACTCCACAATGCAAAAAAGTGTTTCAACAACTGAAGCAATATATGAGCACGCCTCATATCTTATCAAAACCCGTTTTACACGAGCAACTCTTTCTTTATTTATCTGTGTCTTCTATGGTCGTTAGCGCCGCATTAATAAGAGAAGATTTTGGGGTCCAAAGGCCCATTTATTATATTAGTCGAGCGATGGTGGATGCTGAAACTCGATATTTTGATATGGAGAAATTAGCTCTCGCCTTAGTGACTGCAGCTCAAAAATTACAACCATATTTCCAAGCCCACTCTATATTGGTACCTACGAACCATCCACTAAGACAAGTCCTTCAAAAGCATAAGGTTTCAGGGCGATTGACTAAATAGGCGCTTGAGATCAGTGAGCACGACATTTCATTCTGTCCAAGAACCGCCATTAAGGGTCAGGCCGTGGCTGATTTCATCGCTGAATTCACGTATTCGACTCCAATAGATTCTTCCTCTAGCAATGACATTGCGACCAGCGACCAGACCCCCTGGTCGCTTTTTGTGACGGGTCTTCATGCGCCACAGGTAGCGGAGCTAGCTTGATCTTGATTGCTCCTGACGGGTCGCATTTTCAATATGCTTTACGATTTGACATGCACGTTTATAAAATGAAGCGGAATTTGAGGCTTTGATCGTCAGCCTCGAACTAGCAAATGTAGTCTTGATACGTAATTTACTTATACACAGTGACTCGCAGCTCATAGTCAATCAAGTGCTCGACGAGTTCGAGGTGAAAGAAGAGCAAATAGCTTTATACAAATCTCGAGTACTAATCCTACTCGCAAAGCTAAGTAAATATGAAATAATCCACATTCCTCACGTAAAGAATAAGCTCGCAGATTCCCTAGCAAAGCTAGCTTCCGCACCAGAATCTGATTTAGCGCAACCTGTTTCTGTCGAGTATTTTCATGCTCCAAGTATCGATCAAATCATAGCAGAGCAAGTAGTCACAGTTCATTCCTCTTCATGTTGGATGGAGCCTATCGTCCTTTATATCAAAGACGGTAAACTCCCAGATGATAAAAAATCTGCTCAACAAATTTGCCATTGCACTGCCAGGTACATCTTACAAAATGAAATTCTACTACGCAAAAGCTTTACTTTACCATACTTAAGGTGTCTTCACCCAGAAGAGGCACACCGCATTCTTGATGAAATACACCGGGGGCATGTGGTAACCATCCCAAGGGACAATCTCTAGCATATAAAGCATTGAGGCAAGCGTACTACTTGCCCACCATGAAGGCGGACGCGATCAAATTTTCCAAAAAATGTGACAAATGCCAGCAATACTCTCCAATACCCCATGTACCATCCGAGCAGATGACGCCGATGGACGTCCCTTGGCCCTTTGCCCAATGGGGAGTTGATATCATCAGACCATTGCCCACCGGGAAAGGCCAGAACAGGTTTGCAATTGTAGCGGTTGATTATTTTACCAAATGGGTCGAGGCAGAACCGTTAACCACAATCACCGAAAAGCAGACTACTAGGTTCATGTGGAGAAACATCATATGCCGTTATGGGCTCCCCCACACTATAATCACCGACAACGGAAAGCAGTTCGATAACGCCGCGTTCTCAGAGTTTTGTGAAAATGGAAGATATGAAGTATTCGTACCTCCCCGTATCACCCCCAGGCTAATGGACAAGTTGAAGCAGTCAATAAGATCATCAAACATCATCTGAAGACTAAGCTCGATGAATGTAAGGGCATGTGGCCAGAGCTCCTACCTAAAGTCTTATGGGCCTACAGAACTACAACTCGCACGTCAACTGGAGAAACTCTTTTCTCTTTGGCATTTGACACCGACGCAGTTGTCCTTGTCGAAGTCCAAGTACCCTCGTATCGAATCGAGCAATACGACTCCATGAGCAATCAAGAAGGTCTGAGGCTCCATCTTGACCTCCTGGAAGAAAGAAGGGACGCATCTCGACTTCGACCAGCAACTAACCAACAGCGTATAGCTCGTTACCATAATGAAAAGGTTCGACCTAGAGCGTTTCAGATCGGCGATTTGGTCCTTAGACAGAATCTCGGAACGCCTGCTCATTCGTTAGATCCGAATTGGGAAGGCCCTTACCGAGTTATCAAAATCGTGCGACCAAGTACATACTATCTCGAAGATATGCGAGGGAGACCCCTACGTCGCCCTTGGCACGTAGAGCATCTACTCCAATATTTTCCTTAACTCGATGTAATCCAAATGACATTCAATAAAGATAGATTTTCTTTTGGTCGCTACTCCATTAGTTGGACCCGAATAGCCCTGAAGGGAATATATGCATTCCCTTGACCAACCTTCTGCTCTTGGCAGAGTCAAAGTCTCAATTAATAAGTCAACTTATCTCTAAGCGGATGTGGTCAACCAGACCCCCGGAATTGAGCCTAATTCATTTTCATGAATTAAGTAAAGCATCTGGACGATTAATGTTTCTCGTACGACAAAGAGGTAAACAAACACCCATTTTCATTAATATTCTTTCAAATTACATAAGAGAAAAAGGAGAAAAGATACACTTGTGTTAAAAAAAAAAAGAAGGGGAGCAACTCAGAAATTATTCATTCCTCATCCGGAGGAGCTTCTCGACTCTCTGCCTTGGGACCAGCTTCGGGAGCACGTGCAACGTCTGTAGCTCCTGTGACCTTGTTCTCGGCTGTAGCTTGCTCTTTAGCTGCGACCTAGAAAGAAACTCTTTCGAACTCCTCCACGCTGAAGGATGGAGTGATTTGTTGCATACTCTGACCACGAAGTCGCGACCAGCGATGTATGCCTCATAATGCTCGTCGTCATAGAGTTGAGAGACTCGAAACTCCAGAACAGCGCGTGGACCTTCTTCAGCCACCATCTTAACGTAAGCTGTCCTCTCCTCATCCCAGTGGATGGAGTCATCCTTCAATTGAGGGAGGGTCTTTTCAACATCCTCGAGGCGAGCTTTGTATTCCCTGAGCCGCTCCTCGAGAGAGATCTTGTCCTGATGAAAGATCTCCTTCTCCTTCTCACTCTTTGTATGCATCTCCTGGAGCCTTGCAAAATTGACGGCCCAATGACTAATAACGATCAATCAAAACTTGAACCTTGGCAATGAGGATCTGCTTCTCCTCATTTAACTTGGTAACTAGGGCTTCTTAGGACTTTATTATACGATCCCTCCCCTGGATCTTGCCCTCCATCGCCTTTCTCTTCTTCTCCCCCTCATCAATGATGCGATGGACAGCATCGATGTCACGCCTTGTCCGTAGTGTGAGGTCTAGACTCTGTTCAGAAAACCAGAAGCAGTCATTCAGATGAGCTCTTCAATAAAAAAGGAAAAAGAAGGAGGAAAGAAGGATAGAGGAAAGATCGTCACCTGAATTAATCTCACTCTGATGTTCGTGGAGAGAGCCTTTGGACTAGGTTCAGGGAGGGCCCCAAAGGAATTGGGGGCAATATTCTCGAAAATAAACTTGCATATTGGATGTAAGTGTGATGGGATGACGTAGACTCCCGACCCCGAAGGTTGGGCTACGACCATCTCAGAAGAGCTCCCCCCGTGAGCAGGAACAGATGGAGGCTCCAGAGCAGGCGCAGCCGACTCGCGAGCAGCAGTAGGCTCGCATCCCATCTCCTTTGGGGGGAGAGTTGGTCCTACCTGATCGCCCTTTGGCGAATTGTCGATGATGTCAATTATTGATTGGCTCGAGAGCCAGCCCGAGGGGTCACAGCCGAAGAGGTCCGCTTGAGGAGCGCTACACTGCTGTGAGCTGTGAGTAGGACCCTCTGGTTGAGCAGGTGCGGTAGAAGGACCAGTTGCTTGTCTTCTTTTGCCTCTTCGAGGCCGTGCCCTTCAGTCGGGGAAGCACCCCTAATGCTCCCTTCTTGTCCCCCACGTTCGTCATCTCCTCTTGGGGAATGAGACCAGCAACAAAGAGACAGTGAGTGTCTAGAGTAGCATTGACATTGCGGGCGGCCACCGAAAGTTTATAAACCTTGGTGAGCTTCTCGTTAAGCCCTCCTTGCAAGTTCGGCCTCTTCCCAATGGGAATACCTGGGAAACGCAGAGGAGAGCAAGTTAGTCAAAATAGCAAAAATTAAAATTTACTTGTCTTCGGGCAAATGGGTAAAAATCAACCCACCTTTGCCGAAGAAGCGGTTAACGTTGTGGCCTTTGGGGTCGGAGCCCATATCGGACTCCCAGTTGCTAGAGGCGTAGAACCACTTTTTCCTCCATCCGGGATAATTGGAGGTGGGGTTCCTCAAGATAAAGTTATACCGGTGCCAGAAGCAGAGGTAGTACAACCCTCGCTAGATGGGGCCCTTTTTAATTGGTACATCCTAAAAAATTCCTCAGCAGTTAGGTCCTCATTACCCGTTTGCTTCTAGAGGACAAATGCGCTTATAAGCACCCTCCAGCCGTTTATGATAAGTTGGCCAGGGGTGATCTTATAGGTACGGAGGAAGTTCCGGATGAAGGGATGAAGGGGAAGGCGCACACCGAGCCGAAAAAAATATTCGTAAAAACCAACACAGCCCGGCGGCGAGGAATCGACAGTCTCTCCTCTTCTTGGCAGCCTAAGTATAATGGATTCCGGAATTCGATACCTCTCCCGTAAGTTCAAGAGTTGTTCCTCCGTCATTATCGATGGATAACCGACGGTAGAATATCTCCCCGCCGACACTCGAGCGTTATTTGATTTAGAAGAATCGGGAGTGTCATCTCCCAGAGGAACGATTTCTTCATCGGAATGCCCCGCCATTGTAAAGGAAAAGGATACGTAGAAAGAAAAAAGAAAGGAAAGGGGAAGAAATACCTCCGTGAAGAGGTTACACCAAAGATAGAAGGAGAGAAGGAGAAGGGTTTCTGGAACTCTTCAGTAAGATTTCGAAAATGGAGTAAGCTCCGCAGGATCCGATATTTATAAGCAATCATTCCGTTTGATTTGGGTGACATGCGGCGGCCTCTCATCTGGCACGACAGTCGAACGGGCACGAGCATTAAATTCAGAGACACTTGGCGAGCATCGCTTCACCTCTCTCGGCTGAAAAGCTGTGGAAAGCTGGCGCCCATAAATGCAAGGTCACTCCGAGATAAGTTACGTACGGTTTCTCCTCCAATAGGCAGTTACATATACAAACAAATTCCTTGGCGTAACTTCTCAACGCTAAGGATTTGGGGGGCATCTGTTGTAGGATAAAGTTGGTAGTCGAAAGGATATGGACAGAAAGTGATCAATAGAAGTCGCGACCACTCTGTCCAACCGCGAGCCATCTCCATTTATACTTCATCTTAGATCTCCGACCATGCCATCTGATCGCATACGAGCAGCTCGGATTGTGGTCGTCGAAAGGGGACGCATCTCAGTGTACAAGCAGCTCGGCTCGTGGTCGTCGAAAGGGGTCGCATCTCAGTATACTGAGCAGCTCAACTCGTGGTCGTTGAAAGGGGTCGCATCTCAACACGTGAGAGGTTATTTTCGAGCCCGAGCATTCCCCGCTTTTCTAGTATCAACAGCCTGTATAGGCCGATTTTGGGCTTGTTTCCATTCTTAGCTCCAAACCTCTTCATCAAGAGGCGTAATCAGGCTAGACGTCTAGAGTGGTTAGGCCTTCTCCTTACCTAAGGATTAATGGGATAAGTGCATTATCCCTTGAAATCAGCAGTGATCTTAACGGCTTGTGTAAAAGACTGGATCACCCAGATCTGCATAAATAGATGATTCCATAGATGATATAGGTACACAACCTCTAAGCCCAGTTCTCCCTTCTCTACGTTACCCTCATATCTCATCTAACTTATGCTTCGGAGGGCCAACGGCTAAACGCCGGCCACCCTTAGTTTTCTCCTTTATTCTTCCAGGTTTTGAGGAAAGCTTGCTCGAAGGGAGGTGAACATCTAGAGGATCCTGTTACTAAATTAGACGTAAACACCATACCTTCCCTGTATTTCAGAAAATCCAACAAAATACCAAAAAATTACATAATCATCTTTCAAAAAAATCACAAAATACTTTCATTGTTTTCAATAAAATCAATCTTCATCCTGACCACTTAAGTATAGACTCGGATCGAATATTTGCAAAACTCATAAAAATATCATCGTTGTCCCCAACGAAGCACTTCAGGAGTCTCGAACTCCACTCACCCACTTCACGATATTGGGATGACGGATCCGATCGCCCACAAATTGGAATCCTGACCAAAACTGGCGTCCAAACACCATCTCAGTTACACTCATTTCTCTCCGAGGAGCATCTTGAGGTCACAACCCAAAGAACCTCCTTCATCCATTCCCAGCAGAAATGTAGCGGCATATTGGGACGATGGACCTGATGACCACGAGTCGGGATCTTGACCAACTCGCTAACCAAACATTCGCATTAAAAGAAATCTTTAGGGAAGCAAAACCCTAAAAGCAATAAGCTCAATTTCTCTACATCCCCAGTAGAAGGAAATCATTTGGACGGGAAGAGAATGAGTCAAACCATGCATCCATCATCAAATACGCATCTATCAGATTCAGCATCATCGCATCAATCATCATGTTTACCTACTTTCAATAAAACTCGGTTAGCCAAGGACCCCACAGGCATCCCCAGTGGAGGCACACACAAACTAAATTTCCTTTTTAAAAATAAAAAAAATATTCCTCTTTGCAATTAAAAACCTCAAGAGTATCACTCCCCAGAGTGGGTCTCTTTTCAAAATCTAAAAATATTTTTCCAGTAGAGCATTTAACCTCCAAGACACTAAGAGATCTTCCATATCTCTAGGTAAGAGCTGGCGCGAAAATAAATAAATTCTGATATCTCATGGTTTTCTCAGAGACCATCGAATCTAATGCACTCAAAATATGGTCAGCCTGAATTTTAGTGTTAGGGCGGTTGTACCAAATGTCAAGATATGAAAATGATCAAAGCCAAAAGGCTCAGTTAAAGAAACCATCTGAACGGTAAAAATGATGAATTGTAACCCAAGTATCAAAACCAAAAGATTGGGTGGAAAAAAGTTAACCTGCACATACCTAGGCTTGGATGCCTGAAGTACCTTAATTAAATCCAAGTTGGCGTAGTGGATCTCCAATAAGACTACACAGACACAGGGCAGCTAACCACTTTGACAGTCAAGTGAAACAAGTACTCCTAGAGTGATCTAGGAAAGCAATGAACAATCAATTACAGGGTTAGTAACCTCGTGAGACTACATAGACACAAAGGCTCTATATACATTTTCAATGTTAGTACCGATCGAGAACGGAAGGGTTGCGATTGGGTACTCAAATTGCAGCTCATGCAGGGACAATCACAACGTTTTCTCCAAACTCTCACGGTATGTGCGAGGTATCTATTTCCAGACAATTAACTGACTTAGATACAAAAGTAAGCAAAGATTACAAACCACGATCTATGAATGACCAGGTAAAAAGTGGGGTGTCCACTCACTTTAGCATTCGGTTGCACAACCTCTGCCAAAAGAGGGGCATTTGTAGAAACCCCACCTTTGGCTACAGAGCTGGTCGAGATGGCTGGATGGATGAAGGTCCATACCCCTCAAACCATAAGTCCAAACCCAATCGACTCACCCATACAAACCCCAATCCATAGCCCAAGTCAAGCCTACACCCAATCAACTCACCCCTAAACATCAGCACGAAAAACCACCCATAGGAAAAACCAATCCAAGATTCCCCAAAAAGTAAACTTAGTGAGTCAACTCACTGAGTTAAATCACTGAGTCAGTCCAGTCCTTACACCCAGTCGACTCACCTTGTCAACCCATCCTTCAAACTCAGTCAACTCACTGAGTCAAATCACTGAGTCAGTCTAGTCCTTACACCCAGTCGACTCACCTTGTCAACCCATCCTTCAAACTCAGTCAACTCACCTAGTTCCAATCTATAGCTTCGAAGCAACTCGGAACCTCGGACCTAAGGATTTCTTGCGGTTCGAAGTTCGTATGCTCTGAAGCTGAAGCAGACCTTCTGCCACTCTCCACAGCTATAAATATCCCATCTTCTTCTCATTTACAACATCCACTTCTCACCTCTTCAGTCTGAGAGCTTAGAGTCCATCTCCACCCCTTTTAGCCCATTCCTCCACTAAGGAGAGCCTGAGTAAGTAAAGAGTCTAGCCCAAGTCTAGCCCAGCCTGACCCTATTCAAGCCTCCCAAGCTATCAAAGTCCCGATCTTAGCCGCTCAAAGTTAATCCTTGCGATAACTCCGTCCATCCAGCTATTCTTATACCAGCATCATATCATTCGCATCTAGCATAATGCTACATTTATTATTCTTTCAACCCCCTTGCTTATCATCTACAAGCACTTGATCACTTCTTAGCATATGCTCTGAGGTTCGTCGGTTCGCCCGAAACTTGCCCATCAGAAACTCTGACGATCAAACACACATCATGCAACTCGCATAAAGCACCTATTAGTTCGAGCGTACGCTCTGGGCTTGCCTATCTAATCGGAACCTGCCCATCAAACACTCTTACTGTTCAGACTCATATTCATGTATTATATCATTCATGAGAATGTACGAGGATTAATTCAGACTTTTAAGTATTAGTTAGATTTCGTGAAGTAAAGACCGTACATCTGTACAGGCAGAGTGGGTGCCTAACACCTTCCCAACCTGTAACCATGATCCCTTACCTCGAATCTCCAACCGCAAATAAAAAAGAGTCATTTTAGAGGAAGGAATCTTTATATTCTTTTCTCTAACGTTTCTACAAGGTCTATCCGACTGTAGATTTGACGTAATTGGCTAGTGGCGACTCTAGTCTTATACGAACCTATCCAAACCTATCAATAGAAACCCGATCACACACGAAGAGAAAAAACCCTCGAGAAAGAGACGAGCCAGTTGCAGTGGCGATTCGCGCCCTAAAAAAGGGAAGCGAGGAACGACGAGCGTCCACATATAGTCACCATCATTGGCATCCATTTCTCTGACAACCTACTTATTACAGCTCATAGGCCAGGCACGGTAGTATGGGACATTGTCTTTGTGATGTCTATGGCTTATGCCGGGTGACAAGCCCCACAGTTAGCCTTGAGTACATATGGAGGACTCTTGTACCTGCCATCTTTATGTTAATCTTGGGTGACAACCCATTACCTCATTCTTTAAATGTCTAGGGCAATGCCCATACCTTTGATTTGATGACTTATAGACTTCGAGTGACGAACGCTAATGGAATTGAGGACCCTGATGACAAGCCACATGGTTCTTGTGTACTTGACTTGTGATGCAATTGTCGTGTTCTGGCTTCGCCAATACTGTTGCATGAATACGGATTAATAAAGGCTTGGCTAAAGCATGCATATCATGGCACCTGCAGGCAATTTTGGTGACGAGCCATATTGTTGTCAATTCCTACATCGTGAGTAATGTTAGTGATGAGCCACATTACTATCAGTTTACATATTTACATACCATCGGGTGATTTTGGTAACAAGACGCCCCCATTCACATACCATGTTATAAACAGACTTAATTAACTAGATTAGAAAATTGTTTGTGATGTTGTGTTTTCACTACCTGCACCTAAGTGTGTTGATAACATGCGTAACTTAGAGAATAGTAACACTGAGTTGATCACTCACTCCCACCCATAACGGTGTTTCAAAATACCAACCAAATACTTTTGGCGCAGGGTCAGTAAAGGCACCAACGACAGAAGAGGACTCTTTTGACCCTATCTTTATAGTTTCTTTCTTCTAATTTGCTAACAAGCAGCTTTAGGCTATCATGCCTATCTCTTTAGCTTAACTTTTTAGATAATAGTTACTGTGATTTTTTACATGTATTACATTCATTTTGAACATATATATATTGGATCCCCAGCTATGTGGATACTATGGTTGTTTTTGCGTGGTTGTTGTATGCCACACTTTACTTTCATGATATGTACACTATTGGGTTTAACCTTACGCTTTTGTATATGATGCCCATCTGATTTAGATTGTCAAACTACTATGCTTTCGCATTAAAGGTGACATCCAAAAAATCGAGGATTGTGAATGTACCCGACCTTTGATTTTCAAGGTGTGACACTTTGTGTCGAATATAGGATCTAAGCATAAGCAGGGCAATTTGCAGGCTTTTTAGATGGCAGAGCCTCCTTACTTGATAGGTGTTTGACCTGATTTTAGATCTCTCATGGGTCTTCATTGCTGTGAACTGGGTGCTAGGAGGCCGAATTAATAGATGAAAACTGCTGGCTTGTGGCAAGCCAAAGGTTAACACTTTTTTCTATGCGCAATCTGTTAGAATTGAACCCCTATTAGTGGTTCGCAAAAAATGGTGTCAGGTGTTCATTGGCTCATGGCAGGCCGATGGCGTTTGTGCTCCTTTCCTTTCTGCTCCTCTTTTTATGGTTGATTTGACTTCTAATGGCTAAGAATCGGGTGATCGAAGCCATTCATCATCTTTGAAAGGAGGTGTTGTAGAATAAAGTTGGTCGAAGGCATTCGTGATCAACAGCTTTACATGGTTCACGTGTGACATGTGAGCGCCTCTTGGATATTAAAAACTACGAGCATGAAAACATAATATATCATCTAACAAGCCGAGTTGGGCGCATCTCATAATTTAAAGAAGTCTGCTCACAAGTCAATCATCATTCATATTTGAGCAGCTTTGGTTGCCAGTCGTTTAGTGGGGACGCCTCTCGAGTCATAGTCTTAGTAGCCCATATAGCTCATGAGTTAGTCTAAATTACAGGCCTATTTGGGTTTGTTTCTACTCATAGTCCCGGATTAAATGGTACCTCTATCAAGGAACGTAATCAGCTAGGTATCTAATCTGATAAGATAACACCTTATCCCTTAAAATCAGGAAGATCTCAACAGCCTACATAACGAACTAGTCCATTTGGACCTAAATAAATAGATGGCCGATGGATGATAAAGGTACACAATGTCTTAACCTACGTTTCACACTTCATCTTACTTTCAAGCCCATCTCTAGCTTAAGCATCGGAGGGCTAACAACCGGACGTCGGCCACCCTAAGTCTCCCTCTTGGTTTTCAGGTGAGGAGAAAGGATTCATCTTCAGGAGGATCGATCATCTGAAGGAAGGAAAGCTGTTAATAGAATCTGACTTTAACAGATTGGCATCGTCTGTGGAAAAAGAATTTCAATTTGTTCTCACTACAAATCCTTACCTTTCATCATGCCTTCGAAAAAGACGAACCATCCTTCCACCTCAAGGCAGACATTACCTCCGGTGGAAGTCTCTGAACCAAATCCGGATCCCCCTCAATCTATGTCAGGAATTCCCTCGTTACAGCCCAATCCACCAGATCCTGTACTCCAAAATCCATTCCAAGATTTATCCAGCGATTTAGATGGCGTTATGCGTTATTTAAGAAATACTCTCCTTACTCTCCAAACTGGGTTTCAAACCCTTTCAAATCAGTTTGATCAACCTCAGCCGCAGCAAGTTCCAAAAGGGCATCCGTTACAACCTACACCTGCGATTTCCAGGCACTCTCCAGGTGAACCTCAAGCTCGGCATAACCCTCTTCCAAATCGTATCTCTCGCGAAAATCAAGCCCCAATCCAACTGCCACAATCTATCCGTTCTAGCTTCTCCAGGCAACGCCAAACGGAAGAACCTAACGCCGAAACATCAAGTTACACTCTACCATGGGAGGGAGAGCTCAGAAGAATCAAGGATCGTTTTGCTCATATTGAGCAACGATACAATCCAACCTACTAACCACAGCTCTCACATCAATTCATCGAGCAAAACCTCCCTTTACTCATGAAGTAATGAAAGCCCCTTTGCCCAAAAAGTATCGAACGCCTAGCATTGTCTCGTATACTAGTAACGGTGACCCTCTCGAGCATCTAGAGACGTACAGGTCTCTCATGGAGCTAAAAGGATATAGCTCGGAGATTATGTGTAGAAGTTTCTCTTTAACCCTGAAGGACACTGCACGTACTTGGTTCCGAGGTCTAAAACCTCAGTCAATAGAATCCTTATCTCAATTAGTGGATCTCTTCCTATCCCAATTTATGGGAAGCATCCGCATGAAGAAACCAGCCTCTCATTTATCAGATCTGAAGCAGCACCACAACGAGACGATCAAAGAATTCACGGTTCGATTCACAACTGAAGCCATTCAAACCGAAGGATATACTGAGGACAAAGGCCTTACCGCTCTGATCACAGGTATAAGGAGTGAAAGATTTCGTTTAGACCTAGATAAAAATCCTCCGAAAACAATGTCTGAATTCCAAGCTAAAGCCCAAAAATACATCAATGCCGAAGAAGTGGCCCTCGCTCGACATGACGGCCAAGAGAAGAAACGTAAGTTCGAAGAAGCATCTCCCTCCGACAAAAAATATCGTCGTGATTGACGTGATCGTTCTCCCCGAAAGTCGTTCACAAGGAGGTATCACAATTATACCCCCCTCGACCGATCTCTAGAGAAGGTACTGATGGAAATCAAGAACAAATCTTATGTCAAGTGGCCTCAAAGGATCAAATCTAATATAGAGAAAAGAGATAAAAGGAATTTCTGCTACTTCCATAAGGATCATGGGCATAACACTCGAGACTGTATATCTCTTAAGGATCAGATACAGTCTCTAATTCGCAGGGGACATCTTCATGATTATGTTGCACAATGAAATCAATTTCTCCGAAAATCCAGCACATCAATGCGTCGAGACAGTCAACCTCGGAGGGAAAGGTCGCCACAACACCAACAATTACAAGAAGATGCAGAGCCAGCTAGTGAAATTCAGACTATTGTGGACGGTCCTGTTTGCGGGGGTGATTCCCATGCTGCAAGGAAAACTTACGCTCACAAAGCGTATCAGAAACCTCAACATGTTTATTGGACGGAGAAATCATCCAACTCATCAGCTTCAAGCAATCAGTCAATCTCCTTCTCCGAAAAAGATGCCGATGGGATTCACGTTCCTCATGAAGATTCCATCGTGGTAACATTAAAGGTAGCTAACTATCTAACCCATCGTATCATGTTGGATACAAGCAACTCTGCGGATGTGCTCTATTCCGAAGCTTATAACAAGATGGCGTTTGCTAAAAATATGCTCAAGCCAATCTCCATGCCTCTCGTCGGCTTTGGAGGCGAGGTTGTCATACCAGAAGGAAGTATTGACCTCCCCATCACGTTCGACAAATCCCCTACCAACGTTTCCATATTTATCAATTTCATTGTGGTGAAGCAAAAGTCTGCATATAATGCCATCTTAGGACAACCATCACTAACCAAACTAGGGGCAGCATTACATCCCCTCTACTTATGTGTGAAATTACCCACTCCGAATGGCCTCATAGTAATTCGAGGGAACCAAAAAGATGCCCAAGTTTGTTATGAAGTAGCGGTTCAAGATTGGAAGATCATCCAAGTTGCTCCCATTACGGCAATCTTGTCGAAGTCCAGTTATCCAAAGTAGATCCAGCTAAAAAAGTCCATGTTGGGTCATCTCTGGACCATACCTTCCGCGCTCGCCTAACTAGTTTTTTGGTCGAGTATCAAGATGTCTTCGCTTGGTTTCATAAAGATATGCCAGGTATCAACCCAGAAGTCATTTTTCATTGATTGAAGGTGGATCCAAAATTTAAGCCCATCCATCAGCGTTGACACGCATTTACGGCTGAAAGGCAAATGGTTATAAAAACAGAAGTTGACAAGTTGTTGGCTGTTGATTTCATCGAGGAGGTCGATTATCCTGAATGGGTCACGAACGTTGTCCTCGTTCGTAAGGCGAGCAGAAAGTGGAGAATGTGTGTTGAATATTCTAATTTAAAAATACATGTCCAAAAGATAGCTTCCCGATTCCCCATATCGACTAGTTAGTTGATTCAACAGCCGAGCACACCTTACTCAGTTTCATGGATGCCTATTCTGGTTACAACCACATCATAATGCATCCACCCAATCACGGGAATAATGCCTTTATTACCAATCGAGGTTTATAGTGCTACAAAGTAATGCCGTTCGATCTTAGAAATGCTGGGGCCACTAATCAACGGCTAGTCAACAAAATGGTTGCTACACAAATTGGCAGGATTATGGAGGTATACGTCGATGATATGCTCATGAAAAGTGTGATAGCAGATGATCATCTTGCGGATCTCCGAGAAGCCTTTGACCTCATGTGGAAGTACCAGATGAAGCTAAACCCTGAGAAGTGTGCTTTTGGGGTCTCGGCTGAAAATTTTCTTGGGTTTATGGTTGGGCAACGAGGCATCGAGGCAAACCATGAAAAGATTAAAGCCTTGATAGAAATGAAATCTCCTTCTACAGTTGTTAACGTCAAATTCCGGTAACAGGTTCCTTCAGATTATATGCCTTCTTCAGAGTAAGCTTCCTTCCGAACCTGAAAACCAAATAAGAAAACTAAGGGTGGCCGGCGTTCGGTCGTTGGCCCTCCGAAGCTTAAGTCAAAGATAGCTTGATCGTAAGATGAAGTGTGAAACATAGGCTTAGAGATTGTGTACCTTTATCATCCATGGAACCATCTATTTATGCAAATTCGAATGATCCAGTCTATCACGCAAGCTGTTTAAGATTGTCGCTGATTTAGGGGATAAGGGATGACCTAACTACTCTAGATGTCCACCTGATTATGTCTCTTGATAGATATCCCCATGGTTCAGAGCTATGAATAGAGACAAGTCGAAATCAATCTATACGGGCTGCTGGTACTATAAAATAACGAATATTTGGGCCCTAAGGTAGCTCCATTTAACGACCACGAGCCGAGTTACTGCATGAGGGGATGGCCTCGTTTAACGACCACGAGCCAAGCTGTTCGCATGTGGAGATGGCCTCATTTAACGACCACGAGCTGAGCTGCTTGCATGCGGAGATGGCCTCATTTAATGACCACGAGCTAGGCTGCTCGCATGCTATTGGGTGGTGTGGTCGGAGGGTTGAGATGACATACGAAGTATGAGCAGGGAAGGCTCGTAATCAAGTATTCTGGTCCTGACTTTTATAGAAAGGCGCTTGCTGATCGCATATTGCTCATACTCCTTCGACGACCAACTTTATTCTACAACAGATGCCCCCCAAATCCTTAGCGTTGAGGAACTACGCCAAAGGATTTATTTGTATATGTAACTGCCTATTGGAGGAGAAGTCGTACATGACTGACCTTGCATTTATGAGCGTCAGCTTTCCGCAGCTTTTCTGCTAAAAGAGATGAAGTTGAAAGTACGTCGGTAGTCTAATACGACACCTACGTATGTGCGGAAGCTTAAAGAGCAACTAGAATTATGTAAAAACCTATAGGAAGGGGGTGATTAGGACCTTTTGAAATTCTTTTTGCCTACTTACACAATTCAATAAATTAAACTAAGTAAGCAAGAACACTTCAGCTTCCAAGCCTAAGTGGGTCCAATAACAAGATATTACATTGATAAAGCATTAAATATAGGACTCTTGACATGCCTAATCTAAGCTGCTCTTCTTCAGTTTGCTCCCCCATAACCTGTCAATCCCTGCATCACAAAACATAGCAAACTAGTTTTGGTGGGATTTGAGCTTTCTCCCCCTTTTTGTTAGCAATTGACAAACTATTCTCTCCCCCTTTGTGATATATCAATAAGGTTAAGGTAAGAGTAGATAGTATGTCGCAGTTATAACTATAAGCACATGCTAATAAGGAGAGTATAGGGTGCATGACTCATATAAAAACATGGAGCATGCTAAGGAACATGATTAACAAGAAAATGCAACTATCATAGTTAATCATGCAACATTGGTCAAAGATATACATTTGTAATAAAAGCACAAAGGGCTTATAGCCTAATCAACCAACCTCCCCTATTGGTATATCAAGACCAAAACTAAGCAAAGATTAACATACAATGAAGCATAAAATTTAGCAAGAATAGCTAATCTAAGCATGATGATAGTCTAGCAAGCAAATATACAAGTTAAAGACAAGGCTATACTACCAAATTTGGTCTCATGAGGCTTAAATCCTCTGAGCTTGCCGATAAACACATAAATGAGGGTGAAATCCTCAAATTTTCCTATTAAAACATTTCTAGCTACCCTTACTAACTATGGTTAGTTTGATTAGCCTAAGGGTAACTAATTTCCTTAACACCCTCATAAAATGTAGCGTGAGGTGAGGGGTTGGGAACACCTTCTTCTCCTAGAAGGGATAGTGGTTGGGATCCCCTTTTAGATAAGCGGGAAGAGGGGTTGTGGTGGAAGCAGTGAGAGCTAGATCTTTCTGTTGGCTCTCATCACAAGTGAAGTCACCAGATTCGGACTCCTCCGTATCATCCCAAGTGGCAGCCATTGCCTTTTTACCTTTCAGTTTAGGCCCATTCGGACATTCCAGGGCAATATGGCCACGACGACCGCAACCGTAACAACGGACAGATGAAGGCATGGATGATTTTCCTTTATGTTTATCACCCTTCTTGTCTTTCTTCTCACGGCTACTCCCTCTATCAAATTTGAGGAATCTCTTGAATTTTTTGTTTAATTTCTCGTCCTCATCATCCTCATCATCATTATCTTCCTCTGACTCACTCTTAATTTTCTTATGTTTGTGAGAGGACTTAAGAGCGATGCTTTTCTTTCTAGAGGGGGCCTTAAAGTGTAGTTCATGAGTTTGTAAGGAACCTATGAGTTGTTCTACTTTCAATTTATCTATGTCTCTAGACTCTTCTAAGGCTACTACCATGGTGTTAAATCTTTCCGGGAGGGACCTAAGTATTTTTCGACAAATCCTTCCTTCCGGAACCGATCACCCAAGACAAACATGGAGTTGCAAATATCTGACAATTTAGTATAAAACTTCATAAAAGTTTCAGACTCTTCCATTTTAATCTTTTCAAATTTGGTGGTTAAGAGCTGAAGCTTCGAGCGTCTTATTGTGCTAGTTCCCTCATGGGTAACCTCAAGTATATCCCACGCTTCTTTTGCAATTGCGCATGTGAGAATGCGCTGAAATTCATCCGGGGAAACCGCACAGCAAATAGCATTGAGAGCTTTGGCATTTGCCATGTATTGAGCTCTCTCTATATCATCCCATTTGGAATCATCTTTGGGAATGACAATGTATTTCCCATCAACCTCCACTTGCTCGGTGGGCAAGGTATATCCATTTTGTGTGCTTAGCCACACCGGACGGTCCACAGATTGGAGAAAAATTCTCATTCTAACCTTTCAATAGGCATAGCTGGACCCGTCAAAGAATGGTGGAAGGTTGGTGGTACTCCCATCTCGGTTAGGCATAATGCTAGATCTCCGGTACCGGATCTTACTCTAGACGGTTACGTCCTTGAAGAGCAACTAGCTCTGATACCAATTGAAAGTACGTCGGTAGTCTAATACGACACCTACGTATGTACGAAAGCTTAAAGAGCAACTAGAATTATGGCTAAACCTATAGGAGGATGGTGATTAGGACCTTTTTGAAATTCTTTTCGCCTACTTACACAATTCAACAAATTAAACTAAGTAAGCAAGAACACTTTGGCTTCCAAGCCTAAGTGGGTCCAATCACAAGACTAGCATATGGTTAAGCAATAAACAATCCTAGTCCAAGCATGCATAGGTAAATAAATGATATAACTAATCAAGCTCCTAACCTATGCAACCTATGTAGACTTATGAGAATGGATCAATGAGCTCAAGTCTAAACACTTAGTGAAAGTACATCTTATGTGTGGATGTGCCAATCTAGTGCCTAGCATACATTCCTATCAAGCATTCGTAATTAAACAATTAAACATCCAATGCTAAGATATCAATGTGCTCAATACAATCACAAACGCAAGCATGTATAGTGGTTCGACTTTGGGTCTACTCCACTCCCGGTTCAAGTACTCAACTCCTTTGAGCACACCGGCATTCACTAACGGAGGTTTTAAATGAGGTTCACCTCTCAACCTTTACACGGAGGTTTTACCGGTTCACCTCTCAACCATAACGGAGTTTTGGACAAAGGGCAAACTCTCAACCCGATCGGAGTTTTGGACATAGGCTAACTCTCAACCCGACGCACGTTCACTCCCGTGTTGGAGGCTCCCCCTTAGTGACTTTGTTTAGTCCCGGCTAACGGGCCAAGGAATGGCTAACGGCCCTAGATCGAGTTTGACAAACAAACTCTAAATGGACTCTCAATAAAGACAACCTTACTTGTTAGATGAGCCCCTTGTTCAGCGCCGGTTTGGGTTGCTTGATCTCCGCTCTCCCTGTGCTTCAATCAGCTTCCCTTGCTCCCACGATCGTGTTGCCGTTGCGTCGCCAATGCCTCAACCACACTTGATCAAACACCTTGCATGTGATGCCTTTGAGATGCCCAAGGTGATAGGAGGGTAGGTTTGAGAACTCTACAACTAATGGGAATGGGTTGCCTAGAGGTTCTCTCCTACAATGATCTCATCTTGGAGTTTTGGACAAGGATATGCCAATCAAGAAGGTTCCAAACTCTAGAGATCAAGAGGGGATGAAGGTCATCTTCTTCATGAGCTTGGAATGCTCCAATCTTGTGTTACAGCATAAGGAAGATGCCTTGCATAGGTTGGGAATGAGCTTCACTCCTCTCGAAATCCCTTTTGCTGCCCCTCAAAATGAGCCAAGCCCCTTTATAAAAGGTGCTCAAACGGTCAAAAAACGGGTAAAAAACGGCTCTGCCGACCTGCCCCGACCAGTCCCGACCGGTCAGCCAAAGGCCAAAGCAAGACAAAAAACTATCTGTCTGAAGGGGGGGGGGGTTCTGTACCGGTCTTGACCGGTCGGACCAGCCCAGCCGACCGGTCACGACCGGTCGGCCCTATGGCCTATTTAACACAGCCAGCTGCTATGAGGTTTGGCACCCTGGCCGACCGGTCTTGATCGGTCGGACCAGTCCAGCCGACCGGTCTTGACCAGTCGGACAGGCCTAGGTTCAACTCAGCTGATTGCTGACCCATGCATTCTTCAACCCTCTCACTTTGGCCAAGGTTTGGGTGCTCTTTTGGAACACCTAGGGCCAATCTAAGATGACTAAAGGTTTTCCTAAGATGGTCAAGGTCATCAAAGAGGTTAAGGGTTGGGTTTTAGTCAAGGTTAAGGCACCAAGGCATCACTTTTACCTGATTCTTCTTCCTTGATACAGCGGGGCCACTTGAGTCTTCGGTCTTCGTCTTTATTAGGCTCAACCGACACTAGACTCACTAACGTAAGTGATTGACAAACAAGGTGCACTAGTATGCCATAGAAAAGTGCACTAACAGAAGTGACGCTCGCCACGTGTCTCGAAATTTAATGCTCATGTCGGTTCGACTGTCGTGCCAAATGGAGGGTCGCCACGTGTCACCCAAATCCGGAAGAAATGATTACCTATAAATATCGGAGTCTGCAGAGGTTACTTCATTTTCAAAATTCTGCTGGAGAATATTAGAAACCCTCCTTCTCTTCTTCCTGTATTTGACGTAACATCTCCGTAGAGGTATTTCTTCTTCTTTTCTCTCTTTTCTTTTATCACTCTTTTTTTCTTTGCTATGGTGGAGAACTCCGACGAGGATGTTGTTCATTTGGGAGATGATACTCCTAATTCATCTGAATCAAATAACGCTAGAGTGCCGGCAGGAAGGTATTTTGCTGTTGGTTACCCATCAATAATGACGGAGGAACAGCTTTCAAGCTTACAAAAAAGGTACCAGATTCCTGACTCTGTCATTCTTAGGCTGTCAGTAAAAGGAGAAAGCACCGATTCTCCACCACCGAGCTGTGTTGCTATGTATGAGTATTTTTTTCGGCTCAATGTATGCCTTCCCATCCATCCCTTCATCCTAAATGTTCTCCGTGTCTATAAAATTGCCCTCGGCCAACTCATAGTAAATGGCTGGAGGATGGTCATGAGTGCGTTTGTCCTCTGGAAGCAGGCCGGAAATGGGGACCTGACTGCTAATGAATTTTTGAGAATATAACAATTAAAAAAAGCCCCATCCAATGAGGGTTGGTACTATCTCTGCTTTTAGCACCAGGATAACTTTATCTTGGGGAATCCTACTTCAAATTATCCCGGGTGGAGGAGAAAATGGTTTTATGCCTCCGATAACTGGGAGTTCGATGTGGGACCCAACCCCAGAGGCCACAACGTCCACCATTTCTTTTGCTAAGGTGGGTTAAGGTTTACCCCTTTGTTCGAGGATAAGTAAAATTTGGTCTTTGTTACTAACTAAGCTGCTCTTCTGTATGTCTCGCAGGTATTCCCGTTGGGAAGAAGCCGACCTTTCGAGGAGGACTTAACGGAAAGCTCGTTAAAGTCTATAAGCTTTCAGAAGAAGCCTGCAACGTCAACATCACCCTAACTCTTCCCTGTCTTTTTGCTGCTGGCCTTATCCCTCTGGAGAGGACGATAACAAACGTAGGAGATAAGAGGGGAGCACTGGGAGTACCACCCCGTCTGAATGACACTACTTTGAAGAGGCAAAAGAAAACAGTGGCTGGTCCTTCTACCACGCTGGCGCGAGCAGAGGAGCTTGTTCACGGCTCGCAGCAGCATAGTGCTTCCCAAGCAGAAGCGGCTGCGACTCCTCCGGCTGGTCCCCACGGCCAGCCAATAATTAATATTGTTGATAACTCACCAGGAGGTGATGAAGCAGGGCCAAGTCACCCTTCGAATGAGAGGGGATGCGAGCCCAATACAGCTCGTGAGTGGACTGCTCCCACTCTAGGGCCTCCTGCTGCTCGCAAGACGAGTTCTTCTGAGATGGTCGTAGCTCAACCTTCAAGAACTAGAGTTTACGCCATTCCTGCACACTTGCATCCAATTTGCAAGTTTATTTTTGAAAACATTACCCCCAACTCTTTCAGGGTTGACCTATCAATTGAGTTTTTGGCTTTGCTGAGAGCAGAAGATTTAGTCAAGAGAATGTTCATATTCTCTTCAGGGCTATTCAGATCCAGAAAATGGAGTAGCGACCAAATTTGTGAGCCAGTCAGCTATTCGAAAGAAAGAGAATCCATCTTTATTCGAATATCATTTGAATTTACATCGTATTATGGGAAATATCAAAGTAGATGCTCCACGTGCCAAGGGCGACGTAGGGGTCTTCCTCGCATATCTTCGAGATAATAAGTACCTAGTCGAACAATCTTGATAACCGGATATGTGGGCCTTTCTAGTTAGGATCAAACGACCGAACAGTCGTCTCAATATTCTGCCTAAGCACCAAATCACCGAGCTGAAAAGCTCGGGCTTTTACTTTCGAATTATGATAATGAGCTATTCGTTGCTGGCAGGTTGCTGCTCGAATGCGATCTGCATCTCTCTTTTCTTCTAGAAGATCGAGGTGAAGTTTTAAACCTTCCTCATTGCAAGCTGCTTCATAGTTTTGTATTCGATGAGTTGGTATCTTAGTTTCTACAAGGACCACTGCTTCGGCTCCAAATGCTAATGAGAAAGGTGTTTCTCCTATTGAATTGTGAGTTGTAGTCCGATAAGCCCATAGAACTTCTGTTAGGAGCTCTAGCCACATACCCTTACACTCATCGAGTTTGGTCTTCAAATGATGTTTGATAATTTTGTTAACCGCCTCTACTTGACCATTAGCTTGGGGATGATATGGTAAAGTTCAGATATTGCGTATTTTTCATTTTTCATAAAACTCAGAGAATGCAGCATTATCAAACTGTTTACCATTGTCATAAATTATGGTATGGGGAAGTCCATAACGACATATAATTTTTCTCCATATGAATCTGGTAGGTGATGGTAGTTAAAGGCTCTGCTTCCACCCATTTAGTGAAATAATCAATAGCTACGATTGTAAACCTGTTCTGGCCCCTTTCTAGTGGGAAGTGGTCCAATTATGTCGACTCCCCACTGAGCAAAAGGCCAGGGACCATCCATCCGCATCATTCATTCGGACGGCAAATGAGGGATTGGAGAGTAAAGCTGACATTTGTCGCATCTCTTGGAAAATTCGATGGCGTTGGCTTTCATAGTGGGCCAATAATATCCTTGTCTCATTGCTTTGTATGCTAGAGATCGAACTTTCGGATAGTTACCGCATGCCCCCTGATGTATTTCATCTACAACACAATGTGCTTCTTCTGGATGGAGACAACTTAAATAGGGTAAAGTGAAACTCTTACGCAGCAAAATATCATTTTACAGAATATACCTGGCAACGTGGTAACGAACTTCTCGCGCAGATTTCTTATCTTCAGGGAGTTGCCCGCTTTTAAGGTAAAGGATAATTGGATCCATCCAACACGGAGATAGCTGCAACACAGCGACAAGCTCTGGTGTAGTTTGATCGATGCTCGGAGCAGGAAGGTGCTTGATGGGCACTGCTCGCGTTAAATCAAACTCAGGGGCGGAGGCTAATTGAGCGAGGCAGTTGAAAGTACGTCGGTAGTCTAACACGACACCTATGTATATGCGAAAGCTTAGAAAGCAACTAGAATTATGGCTAAACCTATAGGAGGGGGGTGATTAGGACCTTTTTGAAATTCTTTTCGCCTACTTACACAATTCAACAAATTAGACTAAGTAAGCAAGAACACTTCGGCTTCCAAGCCTAAGTGGGTCCAATCACAAGACTAGCATATGGTTAAGCAATAAACAGTCCTAGTCTAAGCATGCATATGTAAATAAATGATTTAACTAATCAAGCTCCTAACCTATGCAAACTATGTAGACTTATGAGAATGGATCAATGAGCTCAAGTCTACACACTTAGTGAAAGTACATCTTGTGTGTGGATGTGCCAATCTAGTGCCTAGCATACATTCCTATCAAGCATTCATAATTAAACAATTAAACATCCAATGCCAAGATATCAATGTGCTCAAAACAATCACAAACACAAGTATGTATAGTGGTTCGACTTTGGGTCTACTCCACTCCCGGTTCAAGTACTCGACTCCTTTGAGCACATCGACATTCAATATCAGAGGTTTTAAATGAGGTTCACCTCTCAACCTTTACACGGAGGTTTTACCGGTTCACCTCACAACCATAACCGGAGTTTTGAACAAAGGGCAAACTCTCAACCCGAACGAAGTTTTGGACATAGGCTAACTCTCAACCCGACGCACGTTCACTCCCGTGTCGGAGGCTCCCCCTTGGAAACTTAGTTTAGGCTCGGCTAACTCCCTAGATCGAGTTTGACAAACAAACTCTAATTGGACTCTCAATAAAGACAACCTTACTTGTCGGATGAGCCCCTTGTTTAGCGCCGGTTCGGGTTACTTGATCTCTGCTCTCCCGTGCTTCAATCAGCTTCCCTTGCTCCCACGATCGTGTTGCCGTTGAATCGCCAATGCCTCAGCCACACTTGATCAAACACCTTGCATGTGATGCCTATGAGATGCCCAAGGTGATAGGAGGATAGGTTTG
Source organism: Liriodendron chinense (assembly GCA_003013855.2). Lineage (NCBI taxonomy): Eukaryota > Viridiplantae > Streptophyta > Magnoliopsida > Magnoliales > Magnoliaceae > Liriodendron > Liriodendron chinense. The sequence goes on along the minus strand of ML058480.1, from coordinate 1,920,476 downwards.
AGAACTCTACAACTGATGGGAATGGGATGCTTAGAGGTTCTCTCCTACAACGATCTCATCTTAGAGTTTTGGACAAGGATATGCCTATCAAGAAGGTTCCAAACTCTCGAGATGAAGGTCATCTTCTTCATAAGCTTGGAATGCTCCAATCTTGTATTAAAGCACAAGGAAGATGCCTTGCATAGGTTGGGAATGAGCCTCAAATGGTCTCAAACAATGGTGGCTTCACTCCTCTCGAAATCCCCCTTCTTACCCTCAAAACAAGCGAAGCCCTTTTATAAAAGAAGGTGCAACGGTTTGAAAACTGGCAGAAAATGACTAGTGCCGACCGGTCGTGATCGGTCGGCCAGGGGTCCAGACCGGTCGTCCTAGGGTCCAAGACCGGTCAGCCACAGTCCATTTTGAAGACAGAAGCTTGTTGTCTTAAGAGGGAGAGCCTGCCCTACCGGTCAAGACCAGTCGGACCAGCCTAGTCGACGGGTCAAGACCGGTCGGTCCCTTGCCTGCTTCAACACAGCAGCTGCTGTATGGACTGGATGCCTGTCCGACCGGTCTTGACCGGTCAGGTCTGGCTTGTTTTCAGCCAATTGTATGCTGACCCATGTAAACTACAACCCTCACATTTTGGCCAAGGTTTGAGTGTTCTTTTGGGACACCAAGGGCCAATTTCAGATGACGAAAGGTTTTCCTAAGATGGTCAAGGTCATCAAAGAGGTTAAGGGTTGGGTTTTGGTCAAGGCTAAGGCACCAAGGCATCACTTTTACCTGATTCTTCTTCCTTGATGCAGCGAGGCCACTTGAGTCTTCGGTCTTTGTCTTCATTAAGCTCAACCGACACTAGACTCACTGACGTAAGTGATTGACAAACAAGGTGCACTAGTATGCCACAGAAAAGTGCACTAACAATCTCCCCCTTTGTCAATTACTTACAAAAACCTAACTTACCAAAACAAAATACATGTTTAAGATATGACATTGATAATGAATTAAATATAGGACTCTTGACATGCCTAAACTAAGCTGCTCCTCTTCAGTTTGCTCCTCCATAACCTGTCAATTCCTGCATCACAAAACATAGCAAACTAGTTTTGGTGGGACTTGAGCTTTCTTTCCCTTTTTGTTAGCAATTGACAAACTAGTCTCTCCCCCTTAATGATATATTAATAAGGTTAAGGTAAGAGTAAATAGTATGCCACAGTTATAACTATAAGCACATGCTAACAAGGAGAGTATAGGGTGCATGACTCATAAAAACATGGAGCATGCTAGGAAAACATGATTAACAAGAAAATGTAACTATCTAAGCATAGTTAATCATGCAACATTGGTCAAGGATATACATTTGCAATACAAGCACAAAGGGCCTATAGCCCAATCAACCAACCTCCCCTAATGGTATATTAAGACCAATACTAGCAAAGATTAGCATACAATGAAGCATATGATTCAGCAAGATTAGCTAATCTAAGCGTGGTGATAGTATAACAAGCAAATATACATATTCAAAGCAAGGCTAAACTACCAGATTTGGGCTCATGAGGCTTGAATCCTCTGATTTGCCCATACACACAGAAATGAGGTTGAAATCCCCAGATTTTCCTATTAAAGCATTTCTAGCTACCCTTACTAACTATATTTAGGTTGATAAGCCTAAGGGTAACTAATTTCCTCAACACCCTCATAGAATGTAGCATGAGGTGAGGGGTTGGGAACTCCTTCTTCTCCTAGAAGGGATAGCGGTTGGGATCCCCTCTTAGATACGCAGGAAGAGGGGTTGTGGTGGAAGCCAAGAGAGAAAAATCTTTATGTTGGCTCTCATCACAAGCGGAGTTACCAGATTCGGACTCCTCCGTATCATCCCAAGTGGCAGCCATTGCCTTTTTACCTTTCAGTTTAGGCCCATCCGGACAGTCCGGGGCAATATGGTCACGACGACCGCAACCGTAACAACGGACAGATGAAGGCATGGATGATTTTCCTTTATGTTTATCACCCTTCTTGTCACGGCTACTCCCTCTATCAAATTTGAGGAATCTCTTAAATTTTTTGTTTAGTTTCTCTTCCTCATCATCCTCATCATCACTATCTTCCTCTGACACACTCTTAATTTTCTTATGTTTGAAAGAGGACTTGAGAGCGATGCATTTCTTTCTAGAGGGGCCTTAAAGTGCAGTTCATGAATTTATAGGGAACCTATGAGTTCTTCTACTTTCATATTATCTATGTCTCTACACTCCTCTAAGGAAACTATCTTGGAGTCAAATCTATCTGGGAGGGACCTAAGTATTTTTCTACAAATCCTACCATCTGGAACCCGATCACCCAAGACAAACATGGAGTTGTAAATATCTGACAATTTAGTATAAAACTCCATGAAAGTTTCAGACCCTTCCATCTTAATGTTTTCAAATTTGGTAGTTAAGAGCTAAAGCTTCGACCGTCTTACTGTGCTAGTCCCCTCGTGGGTAACCTCAAGTATATCTCACGCTTCTTTTGCAGTTGCGCATGTGAGAATTCGCTGAAATTCATCCGGGGAAACCGCACAGCAAATCGCATTGAGAGCTTTGGCATTTGCCATGTATTGAGCTCTCTCTCTCTCATCCCATTTCGAATCATCTTTGGGAATGACAATGTATTTCCCATCAACCTCCACTTGCTCGGTGGGCAAGGTGTATCCATTTTGTTTACTTAGCCACACAAGACGGTCCATGGACTAGAGAAAAATTCTCATTTTAGCCTTCCAATAAGCATAGTTGGACCCGTCAGAGAATGGTGGACCGTTGGTGGTACTCCCATCTCGGTTAGACATTATGCTAGTGCTCCGGTACCGGATCTTACTCTAGACTGTTACGTCCTTGAAGAGCAACCCGCTCTTACACCAATTAAAAGTACGTCAGTAGTCTAACGCGACACCTACGTATATGCGGAAGCTTAGATAGCAACTAGAATTATGGCTAACCTATAGGAGGGGGGTGATTAGGACCTTTTTGAAATTCTTTTCGCCTACTTAGACAATTCAACAAATTAGACTAAGTAAGTAAGAACACTTCGGCTTCCAAGCCTAAGTGGGTCCAATCACACGACTAGCATATGGTTAAGCAATAAACAATCCTAGTCTAAGCATGCATAGGTAAATAAATGATTTAACTAATCAAGCTCCGAACCAATGCAAACTATGTAGACTTATGAGAATGGATCAATGAGCTCAAGTCTACACACTTAGTGAAAGTACATCTTTTGTGTGGATGTGCCAATCTAGTGCCTAGCATACATTCCTATCAAGCATTCATAATTAAACAATTAAACATCCAATGCCAAGATATCAATGTGCTCAAAACAATCACAAACACAAGTATGTATAGTGGTTCGACTTTCGATCTACTCCACTCCCGGTTCAAGTACTCAACTCCTTTGAGCACACCGGCATTCATTATTGGAGGTTTTAAATGAGGTTCACCTCTCAACCTTTACACGGAGGTTTTATCGGTTCACCTCTGAACCATAACCGGAGTTTTGGACAAAGGGCTAACTCTCAACCCGAACGAAGTTTTAGACATAGGCTAACTCTCAACCCGACGCACGTTCACTCCCGTGTCGGAGGCTCCCCCTTGGAGACTTAGTTTAGGCCCGGCTAATGGGCCAAGGAACAGCTAACGTCCCTAGATCGAGTTTGACAAACAAACTCTAATTGGACTCTCAATAAAAACAACCTTACTTGTCAGATGAGCCCCTTTTTTGGCGCCAGTTCGGGTTGCTTGATCTCCGCTCTCCCGTGCTTCAATCAGCTTCCCTTGCTCCCACGGTTGTGTTGCCGTTGCGTCGCCAATGCCTCAGCCACACTTGATCAAACACCTTGCATGTGATACCTATGAGATGCCCAAGGTGATAGGAGGATAGGTTTGAGAACTCTACAACTGATGGGAATGGGATGCCTAGAGGTTCTCTCCTACAACGATATCATTTTAGAGTTTTGGACAAGGATATGCCTATCAAGAAGGTTCCAAACTCTAGAGATCAAGAGGGGATGAAGGTCATCTTCTTCATGAGCTTGAAATGCTCCAATCTTGTGTTAAAGCACAAGGAAGATCCCTTGCATAGGTTGGGAATGAGCCTCAAATGGTCTCAAACAATGGTGGCTTCACTCCTCTCGAAATCCCTCTTCTTACCCCTCAAAACAAGCTAAGCCCTTTTATAAAAGAAGGTGCAACGGTTTGAAAACGGGCAAAAAATGGCTAGTGCCAACCGGTCGTGACCGGTCGGCCAGGGGTCCATGACCGGTCGTCCTGGGGTCCAAGACCGGTCGGCCACAGGCCATTTTGAAGACAGAACCTTGCTGTCTTAAGAGGGAGAGCCTGCCCGACCGGTCAAGACCAGTCGGACCAGCCCAGTCGACCGGTTAAGACCGGTCGGTCCCTTGCCTACTTCAACACAGCAGCTGCTGTATGGACTGGATGCCTATCCGACCGGTTGTGACCGGTCGGTCAGGCCTAGTTTCAGCCAATTGTATGTTGACCCATGTAAACTACAACCCTCACATTTTGGCCAAGGTTTGGTTGTTCTTTTGGGACACCTAGGGACAATCTCAGATGACTAAAGGTTTTCCTAAGATGGTCAAGGTCATCGAAGAGGTTAAGGGTTGGGTTTTAGTCAAGGTTAAGGCACCAAGGCATCACTTTTACTTGATTCTTCTTCCTTGATGCAGCGGGGCCACTTGAGTCTTCGGTCTTTGTCTTCATTAAGCTCAACCGACACTAAACTCATTGACGTAAGTGATTGACAAGCAAGGTGCACTAGTATGCCACAGAAAAGTGCACAACAGGAGTAAGCAAGCTTGTTTTCCTCCCGAGTGACGTGAATTATCTCGTATTTACTTAGTTTAACGAGCAGAATGGGTACCCGTGACTTGTATACAGCCATTCTCTCTTCTGTCGCTTCGAATTCGTTGAGTACTTGATTAACAACCAGCTAGGAATTGCTGTGAATGAGTAGATGTGTTATTGCAAGTATATTTGCTATTTTGAGGCCGATGATTAAAGCCTCATATTCTGCTTCTCTCTTCGAGGCTTGAAAGTCGAAACGTAATGCATACTGGAATTGTGACATATCGTGAGCTATCAGGATCAAACCAGCTCCGCTTCTTAAGGAGCATGACGACCCATCTACGTATAATGACCAGATTAGCTGCTCATTGGTCACTGAATCATTACTGGAGATAGGAGTAGCGAGGGTCGAATATGTAAATTCAACGATGAAATCGGCCATGGCTTGTGCTTTTACTGCGGTTCGCGAGCAAAAGGTGATATCATGCTCCCCAAGCTCAATCGCCCATTTAGTCAACCGTCCAGATACTTCGGGCCTTTGAAGGACCTGCTTTAAAGGATGATTCGTAGGAATCATTATAGGATCGGCTTCAAAATAAGACCGTAATTTTCGAGCCGCAGTCACTAAGGCTAGAGCCAGTTTCTCCATGTCGGAGTATCGAGTTTCAGCATCCACCATTGCTCGGTTAATATAATAAACGGGCCTCTGTATCTTGGAATCTTCTCTTATTAGGGCGGTGCTAACGGCCGTTGAAGATACAAATAAATAAAGAAAAAGCTGCTCATGAAGTACAGGTTTAGATAACATAGGAGGGGTGCTCAGATATCACTTCAGTTGTTGGAATGCCTCCTCACATTGTGGAGTCCATACCCAGTTGGCCTTGGCAGTCGTGCGTAGGAGCTTTAAAAAGGGGAGGCACTTGTCAGAAGCACGCAAGATAAATCTATTTAATGATGCAATTCGAACAGCTAACCGTTGAACCTCTTTAAGAGTAGATGGAGATTGCATTTCAATCAAAGCCCTAATCTTCTCAAGATTTAATTCAATCCCTCACTGACCAACCATGAACCCTAGGAATTTTCCAGCTAAAACTCCAAAGGCGCACTTTTCTGGCATTTAACTTCATTTGATATTTTCTCATTAGATCAAAGGCTTCTTGAAGATCTGCGAGGTGGTTATTAGCCTCGACACTTTTTACGAGCATATCATCGACGTAGGATTCCATGTTCCTACCGATCTGTGCCGCAAACATCTTATTAACCAAGCGCTGGTAGGTGGCTCCCGCATTCTTCAGACCGAAAGGCATTACCTTATAACAATATAGACCACAGTCAGTAATAAAAGCAATATTTTGACGACCAGATGAATGCATCATTATCTGATTATAACCAGAATAAGCGTCCATAAAGCTGAGTAAGGCATGTCCCGCAGTCGAATCAACCAGTTGGTCAATACATGGAGTAAGGAAACTATCCTTCAGACACACCCTGTTTAAGTCAGAGTAATCCACACACATCCTTCACTTGTCATTTGCTTTGCGCACGAGAACGACGTTCGCGACCTAGTCTGGGTAGTCAACCTCTTCGAAAAAATTTACAGCCAGTGATTTCTCGACCTCAACTTTGATCACCATCTGCCTTTCAGCTGTGAATGCTCGTCGACACTGATGGACGGGCCTAAACTTTGGGTCCTCGTTCAGGCGATGAACCGCCATGCTGGGGTCAATGCCTGGCATATCTTTATGAGACCAAGCAAATACATCTTGAAATTTGACCAAGAAGTTGGTCAGATGGACTCGGAAAACGGGGTCCAAAGATGATCCGATATAAACCTTTTTTGAAGGGTCGCTGTCAGATTATTAACTGTTGATTGTTTCTTCCCCGGGTGCTCCGGCTTGGTACGTATTTTCTCTTGGGTCCAAATGTACTGTTGTAGGAGAATTTTCTGTATCTCCTAAAACCATCATTATGGGAGCTGCCTAGACACCTTTCCGTTCTTGTACTGCGATTTCATAACATGCATGAGCTTCCTTTTGATTTCCTCGAGCTACTCCTGTTAAACCACCAATTTATACATGATATAGCCCATTACATCCATTATATGCATGGTTTGCATGTTTAAAAGGCCCATCTAATACATGTTTTGTGATTGTAGGAATGAGAGCGATTTTGCCTAATTGGAGACCAAAAAGAGCGTATTTAGGAGCCTTTTAATGAAGGCCCAAGGTGGACCAAAGAAGGAAGAAGAAAGAGGGAGAAAAGAGAAGAAAAAAATGAAGAAAAAAAGGAAATAACAGGGGTCCGACCAGTCATGACCGGTTGGCCAAGGGAGCCAGACCGGTCAAGACCGGTCGGCCACCCTGCTGCCCACTCTTGTGAAGCCGCTGGAATAAGGACCAGTTTGGTTCTACCGGTCAAGACCGATCGACCATCAAGTTAGGGACCTCCCTGTGCACGCTGGACTTATAACAAACAGGTCCGACCGGTCGTGACTGGTTGGCCAGCCCAGTCCGACTGGTTAAGACCGGTCAGCCATGCGTAAAATAGTGCTTTCTATTTTGGGACTCCGAGATTTTCTGCGCAAGTGCGTAATGTTACGCAAATTCTGGAAGATTCTGACGCAGTAGAGCCTCCCCACTATAAAAGGACACCTAGGATATCTTCCTAGGGCATCATAGAAGCTGAGGAACTTCGTGGGAGGTGAAGGAAGCCGTCGTGGAGCGTTTGCAACCCTCCCAAACTCCGAATTTTTTATGTTTTTTATGTCTTTTTCATTGAGTTCTAGTTGTAGTAAGACAATGCTCGGGTAGAATCTCTCAGCTAAGGCTGAGAGCTGAAGCTTGTAGCCAATTTCATGTTTAATTCAGTTTGATTCAAGTAGTTTCATTTTAAGTTTGAATTTTGAGTGTTCTAGTTCATATAAAGTTGATATTTTTAGAAGTTTTATGAGAGTTCATGTGTTTCAAACATGGATTCCTTGCAATTCTCTGAGATTATCATGTTTTGTTTGATTAGATTCGAATTATGGTAACCCTTGAGCATGCCATAGTCCATAGGCATGGCCATTACTCCGAAGACTATGATTTCGAATGCTATATGTGGTTGAATGGGACTAGAACTTGGAAGTTCAACTTAAGTGGGATTGAATGTGATTAATGCTTTATCTTCCAACTAGATGAGAGATAGAACTTCAAATCTAGTTGTGTTTATGCTTGGATTGATTGGATTGACATGGGATTACTACAAGTGGATCCTTGAAAGCCTTAGTTCCTTAATCACTGTTTTTCTTAAGTTACTATTTTAACACAATTCTCTCAATTGAATCTCTTAATTATTGTAATCTTAGTTGCTGGAATAGCTTAGAAGTTGTTTTCTAATTCCTTGTGGATCGACCTCAGTCTTACTGAGATTTATTACTACATCGCAGCCTTGCACTTGAGGCGAGCGAATAATTTTTTGGCGCAGCTGCCGGGGAAATTAGATAACGGTTCTAGATTGTTTTAGTGATTATAGAAGTAGAAGTAGATAGGTTTTTCTGATTTCCTAGAACTAACACATTGTTTTGTCTTGTAGGATTTCTTCGCTAGTTCAAGCGAATCGGGTAATATCCTTCTAACTTAGTGCTTTTTGCAGATTTTCAATTTTTATATTAATTTTAGATGTTAAGACTGAGGATTAGTTAGTTTTTAGTTGAGTGGTTTATGTCCCGTTGGGTAAGAGACCACTCCAATCGTCTCCAATCCGAAGGTGGTCTAGTTGGACCATTATCAGTCTATAGACGAGTCCGAAAATACCAAGAGCATTGTGATAATTTGGGGAGTATGAATCAAACACCTTTAAGGAATCCTCCCCCCCCCCCCCCCCCCCCACTCCAACTATAAACGCAAATCAAGAGGGAGTAGGAGAGAATGAGGTACATAAGTTCCTCCAATGAGATCATTACGGGACTACCTATAACCGGCCAGTGCAACTACACCCTCGTGAGTGGTCTTACCACCAACCAAGGGAAACATCGATATAAAGTCGGGGGTGATTCAACTTATACCAAATTTCTATGGGCTAGACTCTGAAAGCCTATATTTGCACTTAAAGGAATTTGAAGAAGTGGTGGCTACCATGTAATACACTAACGTTTTGGAAGATGCCATTAAACTTAAAATTATTCCCTTTTCATTAAAAGAAAGAGCCAAGACTTGGCTTCACTCTCTTAAACCACACTCGATAAGGTCGTGGAACGAGATGACCCGGGAATTCTTGAAAAAGTTCTTCCCGGCTCATAAAACGAACACCCTTCGAAGAGCCATAATGAATTTTTCGGCTAAAGAGAGTGAATCATTCTTCCAATGTTGGGAAAGGTTTAAGTACATGAAGTAAGCATTCCTAATCTCTCCAACCAACATATGAAGCAAGCAAAATTCGTCACCACTCTTAGAAGTGGTAAACAAATTGACAAAACTATTCCGGTGAAGGCCGACAAGCCTAATGATCTGGTAAATTCTGAGGATGAGGACGGATCTAACTTAGCCCCACAAGAAACAGAAAGCGTTTACAAGCCCGTAGCACCATTCCTTTCGAGATTGGTCACTCCAAAATCTCTCCCAAACTCTCATGATATTTTAGAGATTTTTAGACAAGTCAAGATAAACATTCCATTGCTTGATGCCATCAAACAAATCCCCTCTTATGCCAAGTTTTTAAAGGACCTGTGCACAACTAAACGCAAACATAATGTGCAGCAAAAGGCCTTCCTAAATAAGCAAATGAGTGTCATTGTCATTCAAAAGACCCCCCCAAAGTTCAAAGATCCCGGTAGTCCCACAATCTCATGTATCATTGGAGACTACCGGATTGAGTGTGCATTGCTAGACTTGGGGGCAAGCATAAACTTGATCCTGTTCGCTCAAAACTTGTTCGCTCGCCTCAAGTGCAAGGCTACGATGTAGTAATAAATCTTGGTAAGACTGAGGTCGATCCACAAGGAATTAGAGAACAACTTCTAGATTATTCCAGCAACTAGGATTGCAACAATTTAGAGATTCAATTGAGAGAATTATGCTAAAACAGTAACTTTAAGAAAAACAGTAATTTAAAGGCACTAAGGCTTTCAAGGATCCACTTGTAACAATCCCATGTCAATCCAAGCATAAAACTCAACTAGATGTGAAGTCCTATCTCTCATCTAGTTGGAAAATAAAGCATTAAAGCACATTCAATCTCACTTAAGTTGAACTTCTAAGTTCTAGTCCCATTCAACCACATATAGAATTCGAAATCATAGCCTTCGTAGTAACAGCCATGCCTATGGACTATGGCATGCTTAAGGGTTACAATAATTCGAATCTAATCAAGTAAAACATGATAATCTCAGAGAATTGCAAGGAATCCATGTTCGGAGCACATGAATTCTCATAAAACTTCTAAAAATATCAAGTTTAAGAACTAGAACATTCAAAATTCGAACTTGAAGTAAAGCTACTTCAATTTAACTGAATCAAACATGAAATTGGCTACAAGCTTCACCTATCCGCCTTAACTGAGAGATTCTAGCCGAGCATTGTCATACTACAACTAGAACTCATAAAGGAAAACTAGAAAACATAAAAACCCGGAGTTTGGAGTGTTGCAACGCTCCACGACGGCTTTCTTCCTCTCCCACGAAGTTCCTTAGCTTCTATGATGCCCCAGGAAGAGACCCTAGGTGTCCTTTTATACTGGGAAAGCTCCCTTGCGTCGGAAACATCCAGAATTTGCGTAAGGTTACGCAATGCGCAGAGAAAATTAGAGTTCAAATTAGAAACTTCCATTTTTAACATGTGGCCGACCGGTCACGGCCGGTCGGACTAGGCTAGCCGACCGGTATTGACAGGTCGTGCATGTGCATTTTGAGTCCATGGAGTGCCAAGGACGCCCTGACCTATTGGCCAACCAGTCGGATCATACTAGTCTTTGATCCAGCAAGCTTCCAAGGGGTGGCCGACCGATCTTGACCGGTCTGGCTCCTTTGGCCGACCGATCAAGGCCGGTCGGATCTTCTTCTCTTCACATTTTCTTTCTTCCTTTCTTCTTTTCTCTCCTCTCCTTGCTTTCTTCTTTCTTTGGCTTCTGATTCAATCTTCATCCAATAGCTCTATATGGCTCCTTTTGGTCTTTGATTAGGTGAAGTCTGCTCTCATTCCTACAATCACACAACCTGCATTAGATGGGCCTTTTAAACATGCAGACCATGCATATAATGTGATGTAATGGGCTATACAATGTATAAATTAGAGGTTCAACACACCCCCCAACCAGCTTTTTGCGAGTCCCGAGCAAAACATGCGTGAAACAATTTCTAACCTCAAAACCAACTCTCCTTCAGAAACTATGTTTATATCCGTTCTAAGACATACGAGTCTAAAATTCAGAAAAATGAGGTGATAGACATTGAAACCTTAAACTCTCAAAACATAATAAGTGTCTATATGAAATTCCTGCTGATTAATTGATAAATAGAAGAACTCGAACAAAATTCAACCTAGTGTGCATAGTGAAAGTGCATCTCATGAGTTTCTGGGATTATCTTCTTCATAAATCAAGTAAACCATGGATCTCAAGGTGCACAGAGCAACAACAAGCCTATGACAGGAATTTTCCTTACTGTCCTTCCGACGACTTTCACACTACGTCCCATTTTCGGCTTTGGTTACGAGTAAACCATCCCCTGGTTGGTAATAGGTAGCCCTTTTCGAAATTTTCCACCATTTTTTTCCATCATTCCCATTTTCATCCTTCCTTTTCCTTTTTCTTTTAAATTAGATAGGATTTTTAGAAATCCATATCTTTCGTTATTTTCCCATGGACAAGGATGGACAAAGTACCCCGGCTTGGTATCTCAACACCTCAAATCTAAGTCTAGGTAACCCACAAATCACATAATCCCTTCAACCATGAAAATTGTGTAATGTGAACTAGGTGTAAGAGTGTTCAAATGTTCTATCAATCACATAAATAGGGGAATTCACATATAAAACCATTATATTAAGAGAAGTTCAAGACTTGCAACATCACTCACTTCGTATATCCTTTTCTTATACTCGTATCATCTCGAATGCATAAAAATAAGGTTTTCTAAAAGAGTTTTGAAATTTTAGAAAATTCAAAAAAAATTTGCACATATAATGCTCAAAATGTTGCAAACTGCTAGATGAGGAATCTCATCTCATCCCCCAACCAAATCTTGCATTGTTCTCGATGTAAAAAGATATACAATGAGCATGAACATGAGAGCAATGGTAAAATAAAAGGGAGTGAGAACAATAGTACCTGAGAGAGTTGATCATGAAAGTCTACAACTCCAACAACTAAATCTACTAAGCACACAAAACTAAAAAAAATAATTAAACCTATCTTATGCTATACCACTGTCAGACTAGGAGATCAATCATCCTGATACACAGGATCATTCGGAGTGATGGACATGTCCTTTGAATCAAATTTCTCAACAAATGGTTTAAGGCGTTGTCCATTAACTTTAAAACAGTTACCATTTGCTGCATTCTCAATCTCGACAGCCCCATGAGAAAAAAGTTCTTTAACAATATATGGGCCAGTCCATCGAGATTACAATTTTTCAGGAAAAAGATGAAGTCAAAAATTGTACAAGAGTACTTTCTGACTCTCATGCAATGATTTCCTAAATATATGTTTGTCATGAAAGGCCTTCATCCTACTCTTGTAAATCCTTGAGTTCTCATACGCATCGTTCTAGATCTCATCAAACTCGTTAAGTTGGAGTTTGCGAAGCGAGCTAGCCTTGTCAATGTCAAAATTTAATGCCCGAATTGCCCAATAGGCTTTGTGTTCAATCTCCACAGGCAAGTGGCAAGCTTTCCCATAGACAAGTCGATAAGGGGATATTCCAATGGATGTCTTGTAAGTGGTACGGTGAGCCCAAAGCGCATCATCTAATCTTAGTGACCAATCTTTGCTGTCCGACCTCACCATCTTTTCCAAAATCTATTTGATTTCCCGATTGGAGATTTCAGCTTGCCCACTTGTCTGTGGGTGGTATGGGGTACTCACTTTATGCCTAATGCCATATTTCTTCATTAAGGCTTCAAAAGGCCCATTGCAAAAGTGAGAACCACCATCACTAATGATGGCTCGAGGCGTTCCAAATCTGGAAAGTATGTTTTCTTTGAGGAGCTTTAGAACTGTACGATGATCGTTGGTTTTACATGGAATATCCTCTATCCATTTAGACACATAGTCTACGGCAAGCAATATATAGACATGTCCAACAGATGAGCGGAACGGTCCCATGAAATCGATGCCCCAACAGTCAAAGACTTCAAAATGTTGAATTGGGGTAAGAGGCATTATATTTCGACGGGATAATCCTCCTAACTTTTGGCAACGCTCGCATGCTTTGCAAAACTCGTGGGTGTCCTTAAATAGAGTGGGCCAATAAAAACCACACTGTAAAATTTTTGCAGTGGTTTTCTTGGCGAAAAAATGACCCCCACATGCTTGATCATGGCAAAAGGAGATGACGGAATAATGATCATCATTAGGGACACATCTCCTTATAATTTAGTCTGGGCAATATTTAAACAGTAAAGGTTCATCCCAAAAAAATTTATGCACTTCCCTTAGAAATTTACGTTTGTCTTGCGCAGTCCAATGAATCGGCATCGCACCTGTGGAAAGATAATTGGCTATGTCAGCGTACCATGATGGATGCATAGCAACAAAGAGTTGCTCATCAGGGAATGAGTCCTCAATAGGTGACTCGTCAATGGAACTAGGTAGGACTAGGCGGGATAGATGATCCGCCACCACATTTTCTACTCCCTTCTTATCCTTGATCTCCAAATCGAATTCTTGAAGGAGTAGGATCCATCTAAGCAAACGGGGCTTGGCATCCTTCTTAGAAAGAAGGTGTTTCAGTGCCGCATGATCTGTGTAAACGATGACCTTGGATCCTATTAAGTAAGGCCTGAATTTGTCCAATGCAAAGATAACGGTTAGGAGCTCTTTCTTCGTAGTCGAGTAATTAACTTGGGCGGGATTCAAGGTCCTACTTACGTAGTAGATAACATGGGGCTTCTTATCCTTCTTTTGGCTTAACACCACCCCAATAGTATAATCGCCCGCGTCGCACATCAACTCAAAAGGTATGGACCAATCCGGTGGTTGCATGATAGGAGCGGTTGTCAATATGTCTTTTAGTTTTGAAAAAGCTAATTAACATTCGGCACTCCACTCAAATTGGTTCTCCTTTTGGAGAAGGTTACATAAGGGCCTAGAGATATGACTGAAGTCCTTTATGAACCTTCTATAAAAATCGGCGTGTCCAAGGAAGGACCGCACATCACGTATGCTTTTGAGTGGTGATAGATTGGAAATTATGTCAATTTTTGCCCGGTCTACCTCTATTCCATTGGACGAGATGATATGTCCAAGGACTATTCCTCTTTGTACCATGAAATTGCACTTTTTCCAGTTTAAAACGAGGTTCTTCTCCTCACACCTCATCAAGACCAACTTCAAGTGATTGAGGCACTCATCAAAAGTACAACCAAAAACAGAAAAATCATCCATGAACACCTCAAGAAATTCACCCACCATGTCCGAGAAAATACTCAACATGCATCGTTGAAATGTGGCGGGTGCATTACATAGGCATTCTTCGGTATGCGAAGGTAACAAACGGGCATGTAAATGTGGTTTTCTCTTGGTCCTCTAGGGCTATCTCAATTTGGTTGTAGCCAGAATAGCCATCTAGGAAGTAATAATAGGAATGACCTGCTAACCTCTCCAAAATTTAATCCATGAATGGGAGAGGGAAGTGGTCCTTCCTAGTGACCGTGTTTAGTTTCTGATAATCAATGCACATATGCCACCCGGTAGTTACTCTAGTTGGTATAAGCTCGTTGTTGGCATTTTTTACTATAGTAATACCGGATTTCTTGGGGACAACTTGGGTAGGACTCACCCATTGGTTATTTGAGATGGGGTAGATAATACCCACATCTAGTAGCTTTAACACCTCGGCTTTAACAACCTCCATCATTTTTGGATTTAACCTTCTTTGAGGTTGTCTAGTCGTTTTTGCATTTTCTTCGAGGTGTATACGGTGAGTACAAACCGAAGAATCTATCCCTTTGATATCTGCTATTGTCCAACCTATGGCTCTCCTATGTTCTTTGAGTAGCTCAATCAACTTGAGCTCTTGGTATTTCCCTAGGTGAGAGGCAATGATAACTAGGAATGTTTCCTCTTGACCTAAGTATACATATAAGCTCGGATGGCAATGGTTTAAGGTCAAGGTTTGGTGATTTGATGTTAGACGGTAGAGGCCTTGATGTGGTTGGTGGCAATCTTTCAAAATGGGGCCTCCACTGGCTAGTACCAACTACCGGTCTCTCAATATTCAATGCTTGCACAATTTCACTAATGATGGGGTCTTTGGAATCCTCGAAATGTGCCAAGCATGTCTCCAAGCTTTCTAGCGGTTCAAGTTGGAGCTCTTATTCTTCAAAAGATTCGAGCATGTTTACCTCGAAGAGCTCATCATTATCAACATCCCTGTGCCTTTTGCCCAAGTGGAATACATTCACCTCTAATGTCATGTTCCCAAAGGATAATTGCATCACCCCGTTCCGACAATTGACGATTGCGTTTGATGTACCAAGGAACGGGAGCCTAAAATCACCGGTATTTGAGTGCTAGCATCTAGAACCAGTTGTGTGTCCAAGACGATAAAATCTACCGGGTAGTAGAATTTGTCAACTTGGACTAGAACATCCTCAACTATCCCTCTTGGTACACGGATGGATCTATCAACGAGTTGCAACGTGGTTTTGGTGTGTTTTAATTCACCAAGACCCAATTGCTCATATACCAAGTACGGGATCAAGTTTACGCTTGCCCCCAAATCTAGTAATGCACGCTTAATCTGGTAGTCTCCAATGATACATGAGATTGTGGGACTACCAGGATCTTTGAATTTTCGGGGGGGTCTTTTGAGTGAGAATGGCACTCACTTGCTCATTTAAGAAGGCCTTTTGCTGCACATTATATTTGCGTTTAGTTGTGCATAGGTCCTTTAGAAACTTAGCATAAGAGGAGATTTGTTTGATGGCATCAAGCAAGGGAATGTTTATCTTGACTTGTCTGAAAATCTCTAAAATATCATGAGAGTTTGGAAGAGATTTTGGAGCAACCAATCTTGAAGGGAATGGTGCTACGGGCTTATAAATGCATTCCTTTTCTTGTGGGGCTAAGTTGGATCCGTCCTCATCCTCAGAATTTACCGGATCATTAGGCTTGTTGGCCTTCACTGGAATAGATTTATCAATTTGTTTACCACTTCTAAGAGTGGTGATGAATTTGTCTTGCTTCATATGTTGGTTGGAGGTATCAGGAATGCTTACTTCATGTACTTGCTTTGGATTGGGCTGAGATTGGGCCGAAAAGGTCCCTTCCCTAGCATTCAAGCGTCCCTTAATCTCATCAACCGATACTTTAAGCTCTTGGAACATTTGCTGATTTGTTTGGTTAATTTGCATTTGCCTTGTATAAACGCTTTTAAAGTATCCTCCATTGAGAATTGAGGTGGAACCATATTTTGCATGGGTGGCCCTCCTTGAGAGTTGGTAGGATTACCCATGGAAGCACTCTTCCAACTGAAATTTGGGTGGTTCTTCCAAGTAGAATTGTACAGTATTACCTACCGATCCATTGAAAGGCCGTTGATAACCATATGTGGCATTTGCGTGTTCATGTAACACCTCTTGAAATGCAGGAATTGTAGGACAATCTTGCGTAGCATGTATATTGGTGAAACAAATCCCACATATGGTCTCAATAGCTTCATTGGACTTTGAAACTCCACTTTTACTAAGTTCCATAACCTCAATCTTCCTTGTGAGGTTGGCTATCCTTGCACTCACACCGTCTTCCTCCTTGAGGATATAAATCCCTCCTTTCTCTTTTTCTTTAGTAGACTTGGGGTTATTAGATTTGTCTGAGGTATCCCAAGATTGGGCATTCTCGGCCAACATATCCAAATAACTCCAAGCTTCATCTGGATTTTTGCCCATGAACTCGCCGTTGCACATCATCTCTACGATTTGGAGCATATTGGAACTTAATCCATCATTGAAGAAGTTTATGATTCACCAACTTTCATAGCCATGATGTGGGCAAGCAAATAGGAGGTCCTTAAACCTTTCCCAACATTGGAAGAAAGATTCACCCTCGTTAACCGAAAAATTCATTATGGCTCTTCGAAGGGTGTTCGTTTTATGAGCCAGGAAGAACTTTTTCAAGAATTCCTGGGTCATCTCGTTCCATGACCCTATCGAGTGTGGTCTAAGAGAATGAAGCCAAGCCTTGGTTCTTCTTTCAATGAAAAGGGAAAAAGTTTAAGTTTAATGGCATCTTCCGAAACATTAGTATATTGCAAGGTAGCCACCACCACCACTTCTTCAAATTGCTTTCAGTGCAAATATGGGCTGTCAGAGTCTAGCCCATGGAACTTCGGTATAAGTTGAATTACACCCCGCTTTATATCAATATTGCCCCAGTTGGTGGTAAGACCATTGATAAGTACCTAATATTGTATAATTAACCCTGGTTGTTAAGGGCATTATCATTGTTTTTTCGGTTAATTATCCCTCATTAGGCGGTTTTTCAATGTTCAGGTGATTAGGAGAAGTTGGACAAGATCTGAGCCAATCAGGACGTCTTAGAGCCTCAAAGTGATTAAGATCAAGTGTGAAGCGGTGCTGCAAGAAATCGGGCTGTAAAGATCGAAGATTGGACCAACTGTGCATTAATGCGGGCCACACTTTCATGAGCATCAGATCAATGGTCCTGATGGTCCAGCACTGTGGAGCCATCTCCATCTCAAATGTGCAGCAGACCATCAAATCCCAGCCATCATCTCTAGATCGTCCAACAAGTGGACCCATCTTCAAGGTTGGCCGTCCAGCATGTGTGCCACTCCAAGCACGTCATCCATCAAATGGGCCCTCCATCCAGCTAGGTGGACCCATTCATCAACGGTCAGTAGGCATCAGGTCCATCCATCCATCTTTCCATATTCATCAAGCAGGTGGACCACACATCCAGCCCATCAACGCATCAGATGGATCACGCCTCCAAGCCACAGCACGTGTGGAAGCAATCTCCACCGTCCAGCACTTCCATCTGAACCGTCCATCTCCATCTCCATCGTCCAACCCATCCAGGAGGACTCCAGTCGTCCATTTCTCCATCTGATCATCATCCATCAACCATCCATGCCACACGTGCCAACCATGGTGGAGTGACCATCAAGTGGACCGCTCAATCATCAAGCCATCCAGCTACAACAGAGCATGAGTGGATCATCATCTCCACTGTCCAAGTCCAGCTGGTGGACGTCATCAACTCCATCAGGTCCTCCAGCAATCACATCATGCCATCATCCAGCCCATTTATAGCTGAAAATCAAGCCATTCATCATGCAGATTCGGTTGTGGTAGATGGCTCATCACCAAAAGCAGTTGCAGCTGTCCGACCAGCTGATCTCCAAGCTCAGCAGTCCAGCCATTGGATCGTCCAATCATCCAGCCAAACATGGTCAGCTCATGACCGTCCAGTAGAACCAGTTGAAGACGTCATCTCCACCATCTTAGCTGTCCAAAAGGTGGACCCAATAGCCAGCATCTGCCACACACCGTCCGTCAGCAACAACATCAGCGTCCAAGGCAGGCTGAAATCTCAACCGTCCACCCTGCATCCCTGCACATCCTGACCGTCCATTCATCATTAGCAATGGACGGCTGATCTTCATCACCGTCCAACATTTGGACCTGTAGATGATGAAGGGCTGATCGTCCAGCACATCTGCATCATTATCAGCCACTCATTCAACGTCCTGCAAGGTGGACCTCACCAATGCACTAGGCTGATCCACTCCATCCATCCTGTGCAGTAACTGGATGATCCAGCAATCCCACAAGTGCTGGCCCAACTTACATCAGCGCCGTCATCAACAATCGTCCATCCTTACGGCTGTAGCAGCTTGGTGGCCTCCACGTTGCAACCATGGCCAACATGCCAACTGATGATCATGTCACCATCCATGAAGAGGACGGCTCCAACGTGAGTAGCAACTGCTCTCCATCCCAGCTTCACGTCCTCCACAGCTGCAGCGAACCCAATTCACCTCAGTCGTCAAGCTGATGGAGTAAAGATTAGATCTCCACCATCCAGAACTCCTCTGCACTGTGCATCAGCCCCACCTGTTGAACGTGCTCCACAGCAGCTCTCCACCCTTGCACATGTTCCAGCAAGAGGAGCTCTCTCTCTCTCTCTCTCTCTCTCTCTCTCTCTCTCTCTCTCTCTCTCTTCCCACTTCCCAACACATGTGTAAGGCTTGGAATGCCACCTCATCATCCAAGCCTCCCTCCATTCCCAAACCTCCAAAAAAATCTGCTTTGGGTTTGGAGTGCCACCTAGGCTTGGAGTACTTTTCTTGCCACATGTCCATCCAAGCCTAACTCCAAGCCCGAACCTAAAAGAAAAGTTTGCTTTGGGCACTCCAATGCCTAACTCCATTCCCGAAGCTAAATAAAAATCTGCTTTGGGTTTGGAGTGCCACCTATGATTGGGAGGAGGCTTGGGAGCCTCTCAAAAGTCTATAAAAGGAGGCCTCTCCTCCTCATTTCAATCATCTCATCCCACTCCTCAAATCCCATTCTCTACAACTCCTCTCTTCTCTTCTTTAGTTTTCTTTCTTTCTTTCATTTGTAGTGTAGAGTAGTGTAGAATTTTCTTGCTTAGTGAGTTTTAGTCTTCCATTGTAGCATGGTTGGCTAAACCTCTAGCTAAGGCTAGGGGTGAAGCCTTTGAAGAAATTTGCAAGCTATGGTTCTTTTGGTTCAACATTGTGTAGTGTAAATGTTAGAGTTCTCTTTGGTTGATTGGTTCGTTTATCCACCTCGGCAGACTCTATTGTTGTGCAAGCCCCTTGATCCATCGTCGACCTCGGGCACGTTGGATGCTTGGGATCCCTTGCACACCAATTAGCTAGTTCATGATCGATAAAGTCCCTTGATCCATCGTCGACTCCGGGCACGTTGGATGCTTTGGATTCCCTACGGTCATCGAGCTAGTGAAGGTAAAGTCATCGATCTATAAAATCCCTTGATCCATTATAGACTCCGGGCACATTGGATGCTTTGGATTCCCTGCGATCGATAGATGAGATCTTAACGGTTGGATCGGTCAATTAAAGCCTCCTATCTTGTAAGTATGCATTTGATCGTATGAATTGTGATCCTATCGGTTGACTTGTTGGCAAAGTTGTTGATCTGTATAATTCCTTGATCCATTGTCGACTCCGGGCACAGTGGATGCTTGGAATTCCCTGCGATCAACTAACGAGTGCTTCATGGTCAAATCAATCGGTTCAGATCACCATCTTTTATGAAATATGCAGTGGTTTAACTGTTTCATCTTCTAATTGGAATGAATCTTTATTCGATTCCAGTCGAGTTATAGTTGGACCAATGAATCAAATCTTGTGAATGAATCAAAGGTGGATCCCTGATGCCTTAGCCCATTTTCTCTTTTTGTCTTTCACCACACAAACCTTGCTCCACTCTCGTGGATAAACCAGATTTCATATCACTCACCTAATCTAATTCCTCTAAGTGTTCTTAACCCCAATCCCTGTGGATCGACCTTCGGTCTTACCAAGTATTTTACTACTTCGCTACCTGCACTTGGGTGTGCAATCTTCGGGTTGTAGCAAGTTTTTGGCGCTATTGCCGGGGATTGGCATCGGTTTAAGAATATTTTTGGAATTGGTTTATGAGTATATATATTTTCAATAGTTTACTAACTTGTTTATTTTATTTTTAGGGATTATCCATAGTTGTACATTCTTCCTCTCGAGTAATATCCTTCCTTCTTTTCCTCTTTTACTATTCTTTCTAGATTTTCTATTGTTTTCAATTAGAGTGTTATCATGCCCATATATGATGAGTGGACATAGAAATATGCTAAAATTCTTCTAGAAGATGAAAGGCAATCAAAGCACAATGGTAAGGAACGCTCCATGCGTGATTATCTACATGAGAACAATACACGTAAAGTTTCATCCGGTAAAACGCTTCGTGAGTATTGGAGTGAGAACAACGTATACGATGTTCCACCGGTTAAAACGTTGCGTGAGTATTGGAGTGAGAATAATGTATATTATGATCCACTGGTTAGGTCGATGCGTGATTGTTTGTATGGCTATGCTTATCAACAACCATATAGTGCGCCATCATACAATGCGAACGAACCTAATTGGCGGAACTATCAAAATTCCAATTGGAGAGACGGACCAACAATGAATGTTAAGTATTCCCAAGGGCCCCCTATTTATGTGTCTCCACCAAAAAAGACCCTCAAGAATACGTTGCAAGTGGAAAGCACCTCGCAGATAATTAACAAGACAGTTACATTGACTGAGCACATGGAATCACACCTCACTGAGACGAAGGAAGAGACTTCCCTAGTCCAACCTCCGTCTAACCTAATTGACCAACTCGAGGTGATTGATTTCAGTTCTTCCGATATACTTGTTGAGCGTGACGGAGATACTATTACCTTTAGATACAATGAAGAGATTCTAATGAAAGTTGACGAACCTGAGGAATTTGAAAAATTTGAGGGTGATAATATGATTGGTGATGTTCAACAAGATGAGGACTCAGAGTGTGCTTATGAGCCCGTGGTCCCGTTTCCCCAGAGGTTAATCTCTTCTAAACCTCTAGTTAATAATCATGCCATGGAAATTCCCCAACAAAGTGATTTTGATATAATCCACCAAACTGACATGCGCAATTTCATTATTGATGAAGAGTTTTCTTGTATTGAGTGTCCTAATTCTTTGGAAGATTGCTTGGCTCACTTTGGAAATTCGAATGATCCCATGATTCAAGAAATAGTGAACGCCTTGCAAGACCTGGTGCATTAAAAGATGTTTCCCACTGATTCTCACTTAATACCATCTATTGTGGAAGCACCAGAAAATTCTGATTGTATGGAGAAGACACCACCATTTGAAGACTATCTATCACTTTGGTCTTTTCAGACTGAAGTGGACCATTACTGGGAAGATCCGTTTTTTATAAACCATTGCCCAGTTAATGCATTAAGGAGATATCTTCTTGATGATGTCTCCTTTTCTCGTACATGTGGTGAGACTTTCTATTGGCCCATAATGATTAAGAACACCCATGTACATTGCCGAGCAGGACTATGGATGGTCCTAATGCGAAATTTGTTGAAATACATGATGATCCTGCTCCAGTCTATTCCCTGGATTGATCTCCTAGTCTGATGGAGATCCATTTCCCTGCTTTCCTAGGATAGATTAGTTTAGATTAGGATTTCTTGTCTTTGCTTATGATTAGGTATGAATAAACTCGCTCGTTGATAATTCTCTCAGGTACTCTCTCACTCACTCCTCTTTTTGTTATTGCTCTCATATTATGTTACATTACATATTTTTCAACATTGAGGACAATGTCGAATTTAGGTTGGGGGGTGGGAATTCCTGTGGAATTTTATTGAAAATGTTGTTGGAATTTTTTAGTTTTATGATAAAAAAAAATTTAGGGATTTATGTGATTTATGTGATTTTGAAATAATTTGAATAGTAGAATAAAAAGGCATTTAGTGATGACAATGTTAAATTTTAGAGTTTAGTTGTTTCAGTAAATTTCAAAATTGAGTTCTTTCCATTAATTTTCTAATAGAAAATGATAAACATTGATTGAGTCATGAATTTTCACAATTCACATCTAGCTTGCACTGCCAGGATTTGAGTTTGATACTATAATGTTGACTTGATGATTGTTGAGAGTGATAGGAACCAAGCCTGGAGATCCTTTTTACTTGGTTCACATATATATATTAAAAAAAAAAGAAGAAGGAATATTCATAGTAATTTGGGGCAAGGAATTTCATCCATTGTCGTTACCATTATAAAACACTACCATAGTACGAAGTGAGCCTTTTGGAGTCTTCGGCTATCGGTTATCGGAAAAAAAAAAAAAAAAAAAAAAAGATCAAAAGTTGAAAAAAAAACATTGAAAAAAAAAATAGTAGCAAGGTTCAAAATCAGTGACTTGGTTGATCTGACCATTCTCTTCAATCATCAGTGTTAACATGAAAGTAGAAGACTGAACCCCTAGTTGTGTTAAGGCTAGACTTCACCGTGCACCATGGAACTCAATGTTTAGAATGCTTCTATTGAATCATTAATGCTTTGAACCCAATTAAGTTGTCTACTAAGTGACTAGAATCTAAGTTTAAATATTCTCAAACTTATATGCCTTGGAAACTCTACTGTTTAGATAGCTTGAAGGATCACATAAATACATTAAACCTTTTCTTCTCTTTATTTTTGTTTTACTAGGAAATAAGGGAAGTCTCGAGATGATTTCGATTGATGAAAACTGTCAAGGATAAGATTGATTGCAGTATTTTGAAAAATCCTTAGATGATTTTCGCATGTTTTGCTTGATACTAGCAAAATGCTGGTTGGGGGGTGTGATAAGTACCTAATATTGTATAATTAACCCTAGTTGTTAAGGGCATTATCATTGTTTTTCCGGTTAATTATCCCTCATTAGGCGGCTTTTCAATGTTCAGGTGATCAGGAGAAGTTGGACAAGATCTGAGCCAATAAGGACGTCTTAGAGCCTCAAAGTGATCAAGATCAAGTGTGAAGCGGTCCTGCAAGAAATCAGGGCTGTAAAGATCGAAGATTGGACCAACTGTGCATTAATGCGGGCCACACTTTCATGAGCATCAGATCAATGGTCCTGATGGTCCAGCACTGTGGAGCCATCTCCATCTCAAATGTGCAGCAGACCATCAAATCCCAGCCATCATCTCTAGATCGTCCAACAAGTGGACCCATCTTCAAGGCTGGCCGTCCAGCATGTGTGCCACTCCAAGCACGTCATCCATCAAATGGGCCCTCCATCCAGCTAGGTGGACCCATTCATCAACGGTCAGTAGGCATCAGGTCCATCCATCCATCTTTCCATATTCATCAAGCAGGTGGACCACACATCCAGCCCATCAACGCATCAGATGGATCACGCCTCCAAGCCACAGCACGTGTGGAAGCAATCTCCACCGTCCAGCACTTCCATCTGAACCGTCCATCTCCATCTCCATCGTCCAACCCATCCAGGAGGACTCCAGTCGTCCATTTCTCCATCTGATCATCATCCATCAACCATCCATGCCACACGTGCCAACCATGGTGGAGTGACCATCAAGTGGACCGCTCAATCATCAACCCGTCCAGCTACAACAGAGCATGAGTGGATCATCATCTCCACTGTCCAAGTCCAGCTGGTGGACGTCATCAACTCCATCAGGTCCTCCAGCAATCACATCATGCCATCATCCAGCCCATCTATAGTTGAAAATCGAGCCGTTCATCATGCAGATTCGGTTGTGGTAGATGGCTCATCACCAAAAGCAGTTGCAGCTGTCCGACCAGCTGATCTCCAAGCTCAGCAGTCCAGCCATTGGATCGTCCAATCATCCAGCCAAACATGGTCAGCTCATGACCGTCCAGTAGAACCAGTTGAAGACGTCATCTCCACCATCTTAGCTGTCCAAAAGGTGGACCCAATAGCCAGCATCTGCCACACACCGTCCGTCAGCAACAACATCAGCGTCCAAGGCAGGCTGAAATCTCAACCGTCCACCCTGCATCCCTGCACATCCTGACCGTCCATTCATCATTAGCAATGGACGGCTGATCTTCATCACCGTCCAACATTTGGACCTGTAGATGATGAAGGGCTGATCGTCCAGCACATCTGCATCATTATCAGCCACTCATTCAACGTCCTGCAAGGTGGACCTCACCAATGCACTAGGCTGATCCACTCCATCCATCCTGTGCAGTAACTGGATGATCCAGCAATCCCACAAGTGCTGGCCCAACTTACATCAGCGCCGTCATCAACAATCGTCCATCCTTACGGCTGTAGCAGCTTGGTGGCCTCCACGTTGCAACCATGGCCAACATGCCAACTGATGATCACGTCACCATCCATGAAGAGGACGGCTCCAACGTGAGTAGCAACTGCTCTCCATCCCAGCTTCACGTCCTCCACAGCTGCAGCGGACCCAATTCACCTCAGTCGTCAAGCAGATGGAGTAAAGATTAGATCTCCACCATCCAGAACTCCTCTGCACTGTGCATCAGCCCCACCTGTTGAACGTGCTCCACAGCAGCTCTCCACCCTTGCACATGTTCCAGCAAGAGGAGCTCTCTCTCTCTCTCTCTCTCTCTCTCTCTCCCTCTCTCTCTCCACTTCCCAACACATGTGTAAGGCTTGGAATGCCACCTCATCATCTAAGCCTCACTCCATTCCCAAACCTTCAAAAAAATATGCTTTGGGTTTGGAGTGCCACCTAGGCTTGGAGTACTTTTCTTGCCACATGTCCATCCAAGCCTAACTTCAAGCCCGAACCTAAACGAAAAGTTTGCTTTGGGCACTCCAAGCTAACTCCATTCCCGAACCTAAATAAAAATCTGCTTTGGGTTTGGAGTGCCACCTAGGATTGGGAGGAGGCTTGGGAGCCTCTCAAAAGTCTATAAAAGGAGGCCTCTCCTCCTCATTTCAATCATCTCATCCCACTCCTCAAATCTCGTTCTCTACAACTCCTCTCTTCTCTTCTTTAGTTTTCTTTCTTTCTTTCATTTGTAGTGTAGAAGTGTAGAATTTTCTTGATTAGTGAGTTTTAGTCTTCCATTGTAGCATGGTTGGCTAAACCTCTAGCTAAGGCTAGGGGTGAAGCCTTTGAAGAAATTTGGAAGCTATGGTTCTTTTGGTTCAACATTGTGTGGTGTAAATGTTGGAGTTCTCTTTGGTTGATTGGTTCTTTTATCCACCTCGGCAGACTCTATTGTTGTGCAAGCCCCTTGATCCATCGTCGACCCCGGGCACGTTGGATGCTTGGGATCCCTTGCACACCAATTAGCTAGTTCATGATCGATAAAGTCCCTTGATCCATCGTCGACTCCGGGCACGTTGGATGCTTTGGATTCCCTACGGTCATCGAGCTAGTGCAGGTAAAGTCATCGATCTGTAAAATCCCTTGATCCATTGTAGACTCCGGGCACATTGGATGCTTTGGATTCCCTGCGATCGATAGATGAGATCTTAACGGTTGGATCGGTCAATCAAAGCCTCCTATCTTGTAAGTATGCATTTGATCGTATGAATTGTGATTCTATCGATTGACTTGTTGGCAAAGTTGTTGATCTGTACAATTCCTTGATCCATTGTCGACTCCGGGCACAATGGATGCTTGGAATTCCCTGCGATCAACTAACGAGTGCTTCATGGTCAAACCAATCGGTTCAGATCACCATCTTTTACGAAATATGCAGTGGTTTAACTATTTCATCTTCCGCTTGGAATGAATCTTTATTCGATTCCAGTCGAGTTATAGTTGGACCAATGAATCAAATCTTGTGAATGAATCAAAGGTGGATCCCTGATGCCTTAGCCCATTTTCTATTTTTGTCTTTCACCACACACAACTTGCTCCACTCTCGTGGATAAACCAGATTTCATATCACTCACCTAAACTAATTCCTCTAAGTGCTCTTAACCCCAATCCCTGTGGATCGACCTCGGTCTTACCGAGTATTTTACTACTTCGCTACCTGCACTTGGGTGTGCAATCTTCGGGTTGTAGCAACCATGCAAGAGGGTGTAGTTGCACGGGCCGGTTGTAGGTAGTCCCGTACTAATCTCATTGGAGGAACGTTGTGTACCTCATTCTCTCCTCTCCCTCTTGATTTGCATTTGTGGTTGGAGTAGGGGGGAGGATTTCTTAAAGGTGTTTGATCCATACTCCCCAAACTATCACAATGTTCTACAGATTTTCGGATTCGTCTATGAACGAAGAGTGGTCCAACTAAACCACCTTCAAATTGGAGACGATTGTTGTGGTCTCGTTCTCAACGGGACATAAACCACACAATCTAAAATCTAAACTAATCCTAAATCCTAAAATTTGAAAATAAAAACCAAAAACTAAAAGAGTTCAAGTTGGAAGGATAGTACCGATTTGCTTGAACTAGAAGAACTTCCTACAAAACAAAACAAACTTTGTTAGTTCTAGAATTCAAAAACCCTAATCCTAAGAAAACAATAAATCCTAACTACTTCTACTCTATAGCCGCTAAAACAATTTAGAACCGTTATCTAAAATCCCCGGCAACGGCGCCAAAAACTTGTTCGCTCGCCTCAAATGCAAGGCTGCGATGTAGTAATAAATCTCGGTAAGACCGAGGTCGATCCACAGGGAATTAGAGAACAACTTCTAGATTATTCCAACAGCTAGGATTGCAACAATTTAGAAATTCAATTGAGAGAATTATGCTACAACAGTAACTTTAAGAAAAACAGTAATTAAAGGCACTAAGGCTTTCAATGATCCACTTGTAATAATCCCATGTCAATCCAAGCATAAAACTCAACTAGATGTGAAGTCCTATATCTCATCTAGTTGGAAAATAAAGCATTAAAGCACATTCAATCTCACTTAAGTTGAACTTCCAAGTTCTAGTCCCATTCAACCACATATAGAATTCGAAATCATAGCCTTCGGAGTAACAGCCATGCCTATGGACTATGTCATGCTCAAGGGTTACCATAATTCGAATCTAATCAAACAAAACAAGATAATCTCAGAGAATTGCAAGGAATCCATGTCCGGAGCACATGAATTCTCATAAAACTTCTAAAAATATCAACTTTAAGAACTAGAACATTCAAAATTCGAACTTGAAGTAAAGCTACTTAAATTTAACTGAATCAAACATGAAATTGACTACAAGCTTCACCTCTCAGCCTTAACTGAGAGATTTTAGCCGAGCATTGTCATACTACAACTAGAACTCATAAAGGAAATCTAGAAAACATAAAAACCCGGAGTTTGGAGGGTTGCAAACTATCCACGACGGCTTCCTTCCTCTCCCACGAAGTTCCTTAGCTTCTATGATGTCCCAGGAAGAGACCCTAGGTGTCGTTTTATAGTGGGGAAGCTCCCTTGTGTCGGAAACATCCAGAATTTGCGTAAGGTTATGCAATGCGCAGAGAAAATTGGAGTTCGGAATTAGAAACTTCCGTTTTTAACATGTGGCCGACCGGTCATGGCCGGTTGGACTGGGCTGGCCGACCAGTCTTGAACTGTCGTGCATGTGCATTTTGAGTCCAGGGAGTGCCAGGGACACCCTGACCTGTTGGCCGACCGATTGGACCATACTGGTCTTTGATCCAGCGAGCTTCCAAGGGGTGGCCGACCGGTCTGGCTCCTTTGGCCGACCGGTCAAGGCCGGTCGGACCTTCTTCTCTTCACATTCTCTTTCTTCCTTTCTTCTTTTCTCTCCTCTCCTTGCTTTCTTCTTTCTTTAGCTCCTTATTCAATCTTCATCCAATAGCTCTACATGGCTCCTTTTGGTCTCTGATTAGGTAAAGTCTTCTCTCGTTCCTACAATCACACAACCTGCCTTAGATGGGCCTTTTAAACATGCAAACCATGCATATAATGTGATGTAATGGGCTATACAATGTATAAATTGGAGGTTCAACAGATCCCATACTTGGTATATGAGCAATTAGGTCTTGGTGAATTAAAACCCACCAAAACCACGTTGTAACTCGCTAATAGATCCATCCATGTACCGAGAGGGATAGTTGAGGATGTTCTAGTCCAAGTTGACAAATTCTACTACCCGGTGGATTTTATCATCTTGGACACACAACCGGTTATAGATGCTAACACTCAAATACTAGTAATTTTAGGCCACCCGTTCCTTGCTACATCAAACGCAATCATAAATTACCGGAACAGGGTGATGCAATTATCCTTTGGGAACATGACCTTAGAGGTGAATGTGTTCCACTTGGGCAAAAGGCATATGGATGTTGATGACGACTGAGCTCTTTGAGGTAAACATGCTCGAATCTTTTGAAGAAGAAGAGCTCCTCCAACTTGAACCACTAGAAAGCTTGGAGACATGCTTGGCACATTTCGAGGATTCCAAAGACCCCATCATTAGTGAAATTGTGCAAGCATAGAATATTGAGAAATCGGTAGTTGGTACTAGCCGGTGAAGGCCCCATTTTTAAAGATTGCCACCAACCACATCAAGGCCTCTACCATCTAACATCAAACCACCGAAGCTTGACCTTAAACCATTGTCATCCAAGCTTAAATATGTGTACTTAGGTCAAGAGGTAACATTCTCAGTTGCCATTGCCTCTCACCTAGGGAAAGACCAAGAGCTCAAGTTGATTGAGTACTCAAAGAACATAGGGGAGCCATAGGTTGGACAATAGCGGATCTCAATGGGATAGACTCTTCGGTTTGTACTCACCGTATACACCTCGAAGAAAATGCAAAAACGACTAGACAACCTCAAAGAAGGTTAAATCCAAAAATGATGGAGGTTGTTAAAGCCGACGTGTTAAAGCTACTAGATGTGGGTATTATCTACCCCATCTCAAATAACCAATGGGTGAGTCCTACCCAAGTTGTCCCCAAGAAATCCGGTATTACTATAGTAAAAAATGCCAACAACGAGCTTATACCAACTAGAGTAACTACCGGGTGGCATATGTGCATTGATTATCAGAAACTAAACACGGTCACTAGGAAGGACCACTTCCCTCTCCCATTCATGGATCAAATTTTGGAGAGGTTAGCAGGTCAGTCCTATTATTGCTTCCTAGATGGCTATTCCGGTTACAATCAAATTGAGATAGCCCCAAAAGACCAAGAGAAGACAACTTTTACATGCCCGTTTGGCACCTTCGCATACCGAAGAATGCTATTCGGACTATATAATGCACCCACCACATTCCAACGATGCATGTTGAGTATTTTCTCGGACATGGTGGGTGAATTTCTCGAGGTATTTATGAACGATTTTTCTGTTTTTGGTTGGACTTTTGATGAGTGCCTCAATCACTTGAAGTTGGTCTTGACAAGGTGTGAGGAGAAGAACCTCGTTTTAAACTAGGAAAAGTGTCATTTCATGGTACAAAGAGGAATAGTTCTTGGACATATCATCTCATATAATGGAATAGAGGTAGACTGGGCCAAAATAAATATAATTTTCAATCTACCACCACCCAAAAGCATACACGATGTGCGGTCCTTCCTTGGACATGCCGACTTTTATAGAAGGTTCATAAAGGATTTCAGCCATATCTCTAGGCCCTTATATAACCTTCTCTAAAAGGAGAACCAATTTGAGTGGAGTGTCGAATGTCAATTAGCTTTTTCAAAGCTAAAAGACATGTTGACAACCGCTCCTATCATGCAACCACCGAATTGGTCCGTCTCTTTTGAGTTGATGTGCGATGCGAGCGATTATGCTATTGGGGCGGTGCTAGGTCAAATAAGGGATAAGAAACCCCATGTTATCTACTATGCGAGTAGGACCTTGAATTCTGTCCAAGTCAATTACTCGACTATGGAGAAGGAGCTCCTAGCCGTCATCTTTGCCTCGGACAAATTCAGGCCTTACTTAATAGGATCCAAGGTCATCGTTTACACAGATCATGCGGTGCTGAAACACCTTCTTTCTAAGAAGGATGCCTAGCCCCATTTGCTTAGATGGATCCTACTCCTTCAAGAATTTGATTTAGAGATCAAAGATAAAAAGGGAGTAGAAAATGTGGTGGCGGATCATCTATCCTGCCTAATTCTACCTAATTCCACCTAATTCCATTGACGAATCACCTATTGAGGACTCATTCCCTGATGAGAAACTCCTTGTTGCTATGCATCCACCATAGTACGCTGACATAGCCAATTATCTTTCCACAGGTGCGATGCCAACTCATTGGACTGCGCAGGATAAACGAAAATTTCTAAGGGAAGTGCGTAGTTTTTTCTAGGATGAACCTTTACTGTTTAAATATTGCCCAGATCAAATTATTAGGAGATGTGTCCCTGATGATGAACATAATTACGTCATCTCCTTTTGCCATGATCAAGCATGTGGGGGTCATTTTTTCGCCAAGAAAATCACTGCAAAAATTTTTCAGTGTGGTTCTTATTGGCCCACTCTATTTAAGGACACCCACGAGTTTTGGAAAGCATGCGAGCGTTGCCAAAAGTTAGGAGGATTATCCCGTCGAAATATGATGCCTCTTACCCCAATTCAACATCTTGAAGTCTTTGACTGTTGGGGCATCGATTTCATGGGACCATTCCCCTCATATTTTGGACATGTCTATATATTACTTGTCGTAGACTATGTGTCTAAATAGATAAAGGCTATTCCGTGTAGAACCAACGATCATCGTAGGGTTCTAAAGTTCCTTAAAGAAAACATACTTTCTATATTTGGAATGCCTCGAGCCATCATTAGTGATGGTGGTTCTCACTTTTGCAATAGGCCTTTTGAAGCCTTAATGAAGAAATATGGCATTAGGCATAAAGTGAGTACCCCATACCACTCATAGACGAGTGGACAAGATGAAATTTCCAATCTAGAAATCAAACAGATTTTCGAAAAGACGGTGAGGACGGATCGCAAAGATTGGTTACTGAGATTAGATGATGCGCTTTGGGCTCACCGTACTGCTTACAAGACCCCCATTGGAATGTCCCCCTATAGACTTGTCTATTGAAAAGCTTGTCACTTGCCTGTGGAGATTGACCACAAAGCCTATTGGGTAATTCGGGCATGGAACTTTAATGTTGACTAGGTTAGCTCGCTTCACAAACTCCAAATGAATGAGCTTGACGAGATCCAGAACGATGCCTATGAGAACTCGAGAATTTACTAGACCGGAAATTGACCGGAAATGGTATTTCTTCTATCTCCAGCGGGTATGGGACCTGATATTTATACCCGGTTCCTCTTTCCTTCTCCTTTTCTTGTCGCATGAGACTTGTAATCGTTTGTGACAGTTCCTCTCTCGTCATTTGCACAGTCGGAACTGTTATTCGTTCCACTGAAACTCTCCTAGCCTGGGTAAGTGGTTCGGCACTAGCTGGCCCTTCTGCTGCCCCTTGAGATTCTTCGGCTAATGGACGCGTAGGCGGTACGAGACTTCGAGTAGCATTCTGAGCTATTAAAGTGGTCAATGTTTCCTAAATTATCCTCATTCGTTCATTCGTTTCCCGATTTGCCTGAACTAACCTGTCGATCTGATCTTGGACTGTAGGCAATTCGTTCGCTTCATACGATCCCTCTTCTGCCTCTGCTACTTGAACCATTGCGATCAGCACTGGTCGGGCCTTCTGAACCTGCCCCTGTCCTGGCTTGAGAATTGTCGTGGGCTTAAAGCTCTTCAGGAGTGCGGTTTCGGTCGATTGGCGTGTGACACAGGTGGTCTTGAACAATGGTGGAAACTGTTCGACCGTCATCGCAGGCACTGGGGACTTGGTTGATGTGGCCGGACCGCTGATGGGGATCTTCTGCCATTGTCTCTTGGTTGTAGGGCGAGGTCTTGCAACATTCACCTTCTTATATGCTTCCAGGCTGGCTGCTTTCTTCTGCTCCTTCTGTCGGCGCGTTTCGACCAGCTGCCATCCTGAATTCGGAAGCAGTTGTCCTGGTTGGGATGATGCGAGGAAAGCTGAAGCCTCGGGTGGCAAGGAAGGTGCACAAATTGTTCATTGAGCATGCCATTTCTTCCGTCTGTCCTAGTATCTTGCTAATTCTGTTATGTCATAAAAATCGTTAGAACAGTTCACAAGGGCGATCTGGAGTATGAGCCCATCGATCGCAGTGCATAAACCGTAAAAAATAAGCAAGAAGGAAACAAATATGTGTAGTGGTGGAAATTTGTGGGTTCGAAAACCTTTTAAATGTCTATCGCCTTAAAGATGAAGGGAAGAACGTTCCCGTTGAGAGTCGCCAGTTTGACGCCCAAGGGGCGCCGAAACATTACGCCTCGCAGTAACTTTTCTATGCGTAGATTTGCGTTTGTAAGTGATCGATCTTAGAGTGTTCCTATATTCAGATATAACCAGAGATTCTGGTATGGTTCGATCCCCAGCAGAGTCGCAGTTTGTTAGAACTAGAAAATGAACCGTGGGGAACATCTTCTGAGATGTGGTGTTTCTTTGTTCTGGGGTTCTGAATAATAGAAACATTCGTAGACAATCACAAGCATTCACAAAAGTACACAAGAGAAGAGATATCGCAAGGCGAATTTTATTCCAGAGATCCTGGGATCTTGTACATTCCAGGCCGTGATCTGGCACGAGCCCTTAATTACATCAAATGATCGATGACCCTTGATTAAAAGGCAAAAGACTAGTCAGCAGGGACTATGGTTTCAGAGTTCATGGTCATGGAGACCTGGCGTTTGTGTGGTCACGGAGACCTGTATTTGTATGGTCACGGAGACCTGTATTTGTATGGTCGCGGAGACCTGTATTTGTTGTGTTTTGTTATGGACTGATCCATCTTTGTACGAGTCGGATGTCTATGTCCCATGTTTTGTCCGGAGATCCGGGCTGAGACTGTCAAGGTTTATGGCTGAGATGGACGACTCTAGGCCCGCCCCTGTCAATGTAGGGACAGGTGACCTCGGGAAGTCCATTCTACAATTGTGTGTACCTGCGCAGCTCAACCAGCGGATGCCGTTTGGATGGGCAGGGCATCGACTGTTCTTGAAGTGTCAGTCTTTAACAAATCGTGTGTGATAGTTTAAAACTCTCCTGGCATGGTTTATCGTGTTAACCATAGTCCCCTTTGCTTAGTCCGGGCTTGAATTCGGGTCATATTATGATAGTACATGTAATGATGATGCATCAGTATGGTCCTGGGCGCTGGCGAACTCTTTTTGGGAGGGTCGCTTCGTTCAACTTGTTGGATCGGATCGGACTCCGAAGGCTTGTATTCTGCTCATTGGTGGCCCGGATGGGTCATTTGACCGCTCCATTGTGTCCGGAACGCTTGAAATACCCAAAAAATAGGCCCAAACGGGACTCAAAAACGTCATAAAATGAGGATTTAAAAGTGCTGGAATGAACGCTCAAAGTGCTGATTTTTGCGATCCGCTGGCCTGATTTTACTGATGCGCTGGGGCCAGTGCGTCCAAAAATGATTGTTAAAAATTATCTGTTTTCATGATGCGCTAGGCTATTTTTCTGACGCGCTGGGGCTAGTGCGTCCGAAAATAACTTTGTTTAGGAATGTTCATTTTTCTGATCCGCTGGCTTATTTTGCGATGCGCTAGGGCCAGTGCGTCCAAAAATAACTTCGTTTAGGAATGTTCATTTTTCTGATCTGCTGGCCTATTTTGCGATGCGCTAGGGCCAGTGCGTCCAAAAAAGATGACTTTTTAAGTTGATGATTTGTTTGATCCACAGAGGGTTTTTTCTGATGCGCTGGAGCATTTTTATGATGCGCTGGGGCCAGTGCGTCCAAAAAAGATGACTTAAGTTATTTCATCTCTGGACCTGTTATGGTCGGAGGTGCGATTTTCGGCGAGGGGTTCTGGTGATCAGAAAAGAGTTCCGGCGATCGGAAAAGGGTTTTCCGGCAAAGAGGTTCGGCTCTCTCTCTCTCTCTGAATCTTACAAATGAGGTGGTGGGAGGGGGTATTTATAGGTAAAGTCGTCCAATAGGAGGTCGACACGTGTAGCGCGTCGAGAAAAATGGGTCGGCGCGTCGATAAAGTCACTCGGCGCGTCTCGAAATGGTTAGAGTTCAGAAGCTGATTTTCAGGACACGCTAGCTGTCAGTGCGTCTTGAAATTGCCTGAATTTTTGGATGCGCTGGACGAATTTTTGGACGCGCTGAGTGCAGTGCGTCCTAAAATTCATTTTCTGAAAAATCATTTAATTTCATGATGCGCCGGGTGAATTTATGGACGCGCTGGAGGCAGTGCGTCCTGAAATTCATTTTCTGAAAATGATTGAATTTCATGATACGCTGGCCGTGGATTTTCTCGATGCGCCGACATACTCGTGCTTCACAAAATTGGGTTTTGCAAAACGGAGGGCTTGTGGGGTCCGCCTTGCGATGAATGTCGATGCACAGCTCCTATTTCTCCATAATTGAGATAACCCTCCCAAATTTGGAGAGTTCTGGTCATGATGACCGGTGAGGTCCACCATTGGCCCAATTTTCCGCCTTTTTTGGTTAAGTCTGATGCGTGTTGTGATTTTAACGCGATTTCCGATGCACTGGCCCTAAATCCAATCAAGTGATGATTTGGACACTCGTAATTACCATTTCGAGGATCCTCGCTTTTGGGACCCCAACAAAGGGTAAGGAGTGTTTCCCCAATAAAGCGCATTATTCCATCTTGACCACCGGAGATTTCTTGGAATGGATTTTGGACAGGTTGGTTAGACTCCGCCGGAGGAATCCCTATTAAAACAGCCTGAAAGAGGTTAGGAGCTGACTCTGGGATGTCTGGCGGGGGTAACGTCTAACTTGAAGTAGAAGGATGAGCCATCTTCTTAGGAGGCATAGTTGGAGGTGACAATCGGTGACGAGAACGAATTGAATACTCCTTCCCACAGACAGCGCGAATCTGTTAACGTCAGATTCCAGTAACAAGTTCCTTCAAATTATATGCCTTCTTCAAAGTGAGCTTCCTTCCAAACCTGAAAACCAAATAAGAAAACTAATGGTGGCCAGTGTTCGGTCGTTGGCCCTCCGAAGCTTAAGTCAAAGATAGCTTGATCGTAAGATGAAGTGTGAAACATAAGTTTAGAGATTGTGTACCTTTATCATCCGTGAAGCCATCTATTTATGCAGATCAGGATGATCCAGTCTATCACGCAAGTTGTTTAAGATTGTCGCTGATTTAAGGGATAAGGGAATGACCAAACTACTCTAGATGTCCACCTGATTACATCTCTTGATAGATATCCCCCATGGTTCAGAGCTATAAATAGAGACAAGTCGAAATCGATCTATACGGGCTGCTAGTACTATAAAACAATGAATATTTGGTCCCTAAGGTAGCTTCATTTAACGACCACGAGCCGAGCTGCTCGCATGCGGAGATGGCCTCGTTTAACGACCACGAGCCGAGCTGCTCGCATGCGGAGATGGCCTCATTTAACGACCACGAGCTGAGCTTCTC
The DNA here is from genome assembly GCA_003013855.2 of Liriodendron chinense. Taxonomy (NCBI): domain Eukaryota; kingdom Viridiplantae; phylum Streptophyta; class Magnoliopsida; order Magnoliales; family Magnoliaceae; genus Liriodendron; species Liriodendron chinense. The sequence goes on along the minus strand of ML058480.1, from coordinate 1,884,502 downwards.
GCATGCAAAGATGGCCTCATTTAATGACCACGAGTTGGGCTGCTCGCATGCGTTTGGTTGATGTGGTCGGAGGTTTGAGATGACATCGAAGTATGAGCAGGGAAGGCTCGTAATCAAGTATTCTGGTCGCGACTTTTATAGAAAGGCGGTTGCTGATCGCATATCGCTCATACTCCTTCGACGACCAACTTTATTCTACAACAACAGTAAAAAAAGTTCAGCGCCTAGCCAGACGAATTACGTCTTTAAATAAGTTTCTCTCACGCGCATCTAATAAGTGCCTCCCCTTTTTTAAGTTACTTCGTGCAACCACTAAATCTGACTGGGCATGAACCCAACAATGCGAAGAAGCTTTTCAACAATTGAAGCAATACATGGGCACGTCACCTATTCTATCAAAAATTATTCCACACGAGCAGCTTTTTCTTTATTTAGTTGTATCTTTCACGGCCATTAGTACCACTTTAATAAGGGAAGACTCCGTAGTGCAAAGGCTTGTTTATTATGTTAGTCGTGCAGTGGTGGATGCTGAAACTAGATACCCAGACATTAAAAAACTTGCTCTGGCATTAGTAGTCGCAGTACGAAAGCTACGGCCTTACTTTCAGGCCCATCCTATTGTAGTCCCTACAAATCTACCGTTAAGGCAAGTCCTTCAAAAACCTGAAGTATCTGGACGTTTAACTAAATGGGCGATCGAACATAGCGAACATGATATTACCTTCTATTCACGAACTGTTGTAAAGGGACAAGCAATTGCAGATTTCATTACCGAGTTCACGTATTCGACCCCCAGTCATATCAACACTACAACTCCTCCAAGTATTTTTTTTTTCCGAAATTGAATTTCCTACAAGCGGGTAACCATCTTGGTCGCTTTACATAAATGGGTCTTCTTGTTCGTCCGGAAGTGGGGCTGGATTGATCTTCATCGCACCTAATGAATCGCAATTCAAATATGCTCTACGCTTCGACTTTCATGCCTAAAATAATGAAGCAGAATATGAAGCTTTGATTGTCAGACTTCAAGTGGCTAATATTCTCACAATAAAAAACTCGATCATTCATAGCGACTCATTGTTCGTCGTTAATTAGGTAATTAATGAATTCAAAGTAAAAGAGGAAAGGATTGCTTAATACAATTCCAAAGTATTAATATTGTTCACCAAATTCGACAAATATGAAATAATTCATATTCCTTAAGAAGAAAGTAAGCTGACCGACTGCTTGGCAAAATTAGCATCAACATCAGAGTCAGATCTAACTCGGGCTGTACCGATTGAGCATCTCCTTGCGCCAAGTATCGACCAAGTAATTGTCGAGCAAGTTTTTACAACACAGCTATCTCCATGTTGGATGGATCCCATTATCCATTATCTTAAGCATGGAAAACTCCCAGATGACAAAAATTTGGCTTGACAATTGCGCTATCGTGCTGCCAGGTATATTCTACAAGATGGTATATTATTAAAGAGAAGTTTTACTTTTCCATATCTAAGATGTCTTCATCTAGAAGAAGTTAAACGAGTTATAGATGAAATACACCAGGGGGCATGTGGTAACCACCCCAAAGGGCAATCATTGGCTTACAAAGCTATGAGGCAGGGTTATTATTGGCCTACTATGAAAGCAGACGCCATTGAATTTTTGAAAAAAATGTGATAAATGTCAACGTTATTCCCCAATATCTCATTTATCGTCTGAACAAATGATACCTATGGATGGCCCCTGGCCTTTCGCTTAATGGGGTGTTGATATAATTGGGCCGCTACCCACGGGAAAAGGCCAAAATAGATTTGCGATTGTAGCTGTTGATTATTTCACCAAGTGGGTCGAAGCAGAACATCTGGCCACCATCACCGAAAAGAAAACCACTAAATTCATATGGAGGAACATCGTTTGCCATTATGGACTCCCCCACACCATAATTTCTGACAACGAAAGGCAGTTCGTTAATGCTGCGTTCTCGAAATTTTGTGAAAAATAAAAGATATGTAATATACGAACTTCTCCATATCACCTCAAGCTAATGGTCAAGTAGAGGCGGTCAATAAGATAATTAAACATCATTTAAAGACCAAGCTCAACGAATGTAAAGGTGTATGGCCAGAACATTTACCTGAAGTCTTATGGGCTTACAAAACAACATCTCGCACATCGACAGGAGAAACACATTTCTCTCTAGCATTCAGCACTAAAGCAGTTCTCCTAGTCGAAGTAGAAATACCCACTTATCGAGTGGAACATTACCAGCCATCGGACAACGAAGAAAGTTTAAAACTTCTCCTTAATCTCCTAGAAGAAAGAAGGGACACTTCTCGACTTCGAGCAGCGGCTTACCAGCAGCGTATAAACCAATACGACAATTCAAAAATCAAGTATAGAACTTTCCAGGTCGGTGATCTGGTACTTAGATAAAATATTAGGATGGCTACTCAGTCGTTGGATCCTAATTGGGAAGGCTCGTGTCGAGTTATTAAAATCGTTCGACCAGGTTCTTATTATCTAGAAGACATGTGAGCAAGACCCCTACGTCGCCCTTGGCACGCGAAGCATTTACTCCGATATTTTACTTGAAGCGCTCATTCATTAGGCATATGTTGGGGCTTAAAATTTCACCCATGATAAAACGATGTACAATAGTCAATCTACGATGATTCGGATTGATTCCAAGATTGAAAAACACCTGAAAAATACGATCGGACGCCAACGTAGCCCTAACCTGCATAGTCATGACCAAAACCTACAAATGAAGTTTAGGAGTGGAGCTGGATATGCGTATTGCCACCAAATGATCAAAGTGCCCTAAAACCCTTAACCAGCAAGTTTGAAAGTCGCGCGATGCATATCTTTACCTGCGCGCATCGAAATGCATTTCACCCCTATCCGAAGCTGACCAAAAGGGTCCAAAGCCTGCAAATGCCATTTCAGAATGGAAATGGACATGTGTATTGCCACCAAATGATCCAGAATGCCTAGAAAACCTTAACCTACAAGTTTGAATGTCTCACAGTGCGTATCTTTACCTGCGCGCATCGAAATGCCTTTCACCCCTATCTGGAGATGACCGAAAGGGTCCAAAGCCTGCAAATGCCATTTCAGAGAGGAACTGAACATGTATATTGCCACTAAATGATCCAGAATGCCCGAAAAACCTTAACCTGCAAGTTTGAATGTCGCACGGCGCGTATCTTTACCTGTGCATACCGAAACGCATTTTACCCTGTCTAGAGCCAGTCGAGAAGGTTTGAATTGGTAAGGAACTACCAAAATTCATAGCAGATGACCATCCATACCCCATCCTATTCATTTGATAGGATAGGTCGATCATTACTTAAAAGTGGCTTGGCGTCAGCGACTTCGGTCCCCGAAAAGGTAACTGTCCTCTGGAGGCCGCCTGTCGAAGCTAAAACCTGAAATATTCTAAGTGTGGGAACATGCGTACACCACAAAGAAGGACATGTGTAGACCACAAAGAGACATGCGCCCATGCTCCTACCACATGCACATGAGAGCCCCATCTCTCCCCTTTTCAAATTTTTAAATTTACAAAAAAAAAAAGCTTAAAAAATGCTAAGTGTGGCCACATGCGCCCACTGCATGGGCACATGTGCCTGGCTCCATATCACATGCGCATCACCCCCCTCTCTTAAACACATGCGCTCATGAATTTTCATTTTGGTATACCCGGGACCCGATTAACTTACTATAAATACCCTACTCATTTGCTGAGAGATGGACTTCTTCATTTTTGGAAGGACTGCCAGAGCAAGGTAGAACCCTTGCCGAAAGGGACATGTGCCCATCCCCTCATGGATGCCTTCGTCGGAAAGAATTCCCTCGCCGGAATCCTTGCCAGAAAAGGATTTCATCCGCCGGAACTAAAAGTGTAAGGAGAGGGGACGAAATCTTCAAAATTCTCTAAGTCACTTAGTGACGTGCGCCCATGGAGGGGGGGCAGGCGCATGTGCCTTGCCACATGCGCCCACTGCATGGACACATGCGCCACCACTCCACATGCGCCCACTCTCACTCCCATGTGCCCAGACACTGGTTGGGACTTGAGATTTTCCATGGTGTGGCTTGCTTTCGATTTGGCCCCCCTCCCGATCATATCAGCTCTCTTAGACACACATCGGCAATGTCTATTCATCCCCCGGATTAGATATTCCAACAGTCGATGTCTAGTGGACCAAATCAGTAACTTGATCAAAATGGCCAACACTTAGCCAAATTTGAAAACCTGCAAATCCTTCCGAAAGAGTGGAAAATGGCCGGAATTAAGAAAAATCAAGCGGAATTTGATCGACCCCGAGAGAGAGACTTCTCTCCTCCATAACATGATACATCATAATGATGCACTGCAAGGAGGTTATCTAATCTCAAGATCCTTGAATACCCTAATTAAGCAGTAAACAGGCCCGATACTTAGTCATTTTCAGCCCTGGGAAGTGCCTTGTTGGCTCGGAAATCGACTGGTGCCAAGTGAAACGAAATGCGATCTCACTGACACCAAAGTGGATCCAGCATCATTGCGATCTTTGTAGACATAATCCACCACTGTTCGAGGATGATCGCTACCAGTATTCACCGAATACCCTGATCAAACCGTAAATAGGTCTAATAGTTAGTCATTCTCAGCCCTAGAAAATGCCATGTTGGCTTGAAGATCGACTAATACCAAGTAAACTAACTTCAATCTCATCGACGCCAAGGCAAACTTAACACTCTCATGCTACAAAATAGTTGAGTCAAGCATTTACAGGGTATCGATCCCTATTATCTATCAGAAATTGTCATAAACAGGCACTTGTCAGACCCGATACTTAGCCATCTGCAAGCACCAGAAATGGCCGATCCAGTCCATCAAACTTAAACTTCTCGAGGAAATATAGCTCGACACAGCTTCTCCCAATGGCCTGATCATTCAAAATATCAATTATTAACAAAGACATGGTTGAATTAAAGATATGCATAAAGCAAATTAATCAAATCAGATACATAATTCATCTGATATACTAAACATCAAGCATAAGTGCAATCTTCTCTCGAACATGAAATCAAGTATGTTTACTTTGTATACATTTGCATCTATTACATGAATTTTATTCATCTTAGATCGAAATATGAAATTAAATCAAAGGGACTATGGTTATCATCGAAAGCTATAATCAAAGAGTTCCAAAACATCTGAAATACTTCATTATAAATTATCATCGCTAAAACCAATTGATGTACTTCCCATCCAAGGCGGGATCCGTCAGTTGAGTAGCTAAGGTAATAGTGGTGTGTCTTCAAGTAGTCACCCGTCCACGAAGACGGTTTATGACGTTGTGTTGTACCACCCGATAGTCGTAAATGTGTCTTCAAGTAGTCACCCATCCACGGAGACGATTTATGACACTGTGTTGTACCACCCGATAGCCATAAATGTGTCTTTAAGTGGTCACCCGTCCACAGAGACGGTCAATGACACTATGTCGTACCATTTGGCAATCATAAATGTGTCTTCAAGTGGTCACCCATCCACAAAGACGGTCAATGACATTATGTCATACCATTTGATAGCTATAATGCATCTTCCCGTGATCACCCGTCTGCAGTGACGGTCAATGACACTATGTTGTACCATTTAATAGCCATAAATGTGTCTTCAAGTGGTCACCCGTCCACAGAGATGGTCAATGACACTATGTCGTATCATTTGGCAGCCATAAATGTGTCTTCAAGTGGCCACCCGTCCACAGAGACGGTCAATGACATTATGTCGTACCATTTAGTAGCTATGATGCGTCTTCCTGTGGTCACCCGTCTGTAGTGATGGTCAATGACATTGTGTTGTACCATTTAGCAGCAATAAATGTGTCTTCAAGTGGTCACCCGTCCACAGAGATGGACAATGACACTATGTCGTACCATTTGACAGCCATAAATGTGTCTTCAAGTGGTCACCTTTCCACAGGGACGGTCAATGACACTATGTCGTACCATTTGGTAGCTATGATGCATCTTCCTGTGGTCACCTGTCCGCAGTGACGATCAATGACACTATGTTGTACCATTTAGCAACTATGATGTATATTCCTGTAGTCACTCATCCGCAGTGACGGTCAATGACATTGTGTTGTATCATATGGCAGTTGTAATATGCCTTCCGGTGGTTACTCGTCCGCAACGACGATTACTGGCACTGTGTTAAGCATGGCAACCATGGCATGTCTTCCTAAAATCACTCATCAATAGAAATGGTCAATGACACTGGTTGCACTACATGGGAATTGCGGCATGCTTTCCTGAAAGTCATTCCGTCCATAGAGACGATCGATGACATTGTGATACATGATGCGGTTAAAATTCTGGTTGCTATCCAACTAAGAACACCCGAAAGAACATGGGACAAGCATTTAACTTGTCTAATCGATGGTTCAGTTCATAAGAAACTCGAAATTTAGTCTCTACGACCGTGACCATAGTCCTTGATGATTTAAATTACTAGGTCTTGAACCCATAAACGTAGCGTATTTAAATTTTCAGGTGGACCACACCACAGGAAACAGTGTGAATTGAATGTCCACCATTAAAATTTTTTTGAGGGCCACAGAAGTTTTTGGGTCAAGCTGATATTTGCATTTTTCCTTCATCCATGTCTGTGTGATCTTATGAACAGGTAAACATCACTGTGGTCCCTAGGAAGGTTTCAATGGTGGAATTTATTATTCCCACTGTTTACTGTGGTATGGTCCACTTGAGCTTTGTATGTGCTTCGATTTTGGGCTCAACCCCTTAAATGAGCTGGAAATAAGGATGGACGGCGTGGATGAACTGCATGTATTCATGGTGGGCCCAACAGAGTTTACTCAGTACGATCAATCCGATTTCCTAGGTCTGGTGGGGTTAGTACCCAATCCGCGCCCAGCCCTAACGATGGTCCCAAGCACAGATATGCGTGCATAGTTAATGCCATGGTGAGCCCAGTCGAGGGAAATAGAGACCACAGTCCGGTGATCTAGACCGTTGGTAAGGTGGTGTCAATGACGGACAGTAGATAGATTTTTTAAAAAATCCCAGCTTGGAAGATCTTAGCACCCAATCTCAGGCATGTTTTCAAACATTTGCTGTCCTTTTTTTTCTTAATCACTATCTCTAGACCATTAATTGAGGGTTGACTGTCTTCCACTCCAAGAGAATCTGGGGGCATCTGCCATCCACAGTGGGGTCCATCAGATCGACGCATCTGCATCACTGAACCATGATTTACATCAGAGCACCAAACGTGTCCAATGCACAAAACCCTTTAATTCCAATCGACCTTCACAAGAAAGCAAGAGAAATTCAGTACACAGGCTATCCATGACCGTCCGCTTGTGAACAATAAAGCGTCGATGATGATCAAAATCACTCGGCTTCTAGAGAGGTGTGAGGCCCACCCAAGCATGGTTGTTTTAGGTGGAGTGCCCTCTCATCACTGCCTTCCAGTTGTAAACAGATGGTGAATATTATATACACCTGATGTTAAAGTTGGATGCATATGCTACAAGCTGGATCATTCTCAAGCATGAGCCTGTTTCTCAAGTGGCCCAGGCTTAGATTTAGCAGTCCAAAAGCCCACAGCCCAGCTGAGCCTTTTAATTTTATTTTTTTTAAATCAAATTTTAACTAAATTTCTTCCCTCCCAAAACTCTCTCTCTCTCTCTCTCTCTCTCTCTCAGAATGGCCCAGCTCGGGTGGGTCGGGCCCTGCATATGGGTTGCGTGGACTATTTTAGACCATCATGGGCCCGGGATGGATTTGGGCATAGTTTGAAAAACACAAGTCGGGCTTGGACAGAGCTTGACCCGGCGATTGACACCCCTAATAAACATCTCCATTTGCTTAGGGCCTGTTTGGCTGCCACGTAAAAAGAGCTCATGTCATCTCTACTTTATGTAACGCCAATATTTTGTGTCAACTCATGGTAGGACATTAGCCCAAACATTGAGCGGATCAAGGACTCAGGTGGGTCACAGCAAAAGAAATAGTCAAGATGGGCCGGCCACCATTCTCTCCAAAACACATACCTACGTGTACCAACCTTTCCCACTTTTCCGCCCACTTCTCTCTCCCCTTTGAATCTCTCATTTTCTATCTGTCTATCCCCTCCTCACTTCACACACATTGCCCGAGCCACATCCCTAGTTTTAGTTAATATCAATCATATATTAGAGATCATAGTTCATGTAAATTGTTGGCTATATTTTTAATCCCTACCAAAAGAATTCTCTAATACATTATTACAATTAAATAGGATGAGATGAACCCCATGTCCAAAAACAAAATGTAACAGCATATACTAAATTTTATGGCGTTTGGATGTCCAATTGAATTGAATTGAATTGCAATTATGCAATCCAAGAGAGTAAATGACCAACATGGGGCTAACCAACTCTATGCGTAAATCACTGTTTCAAGTCCTACTTGAAATGCAGGGACTTTCAGTTAGGGGTTTGGTGCCATCATGAATTAAAATGTCACCAAAGCTTTGTTTATTTCCTCTACAAGAGTTTAATGAATTACAATTCAGTTCAAATGAGCAACCAAACATGCTCAAACGTTTGGAAAGAAGAAAACAAAAGCTCTATACATGGACCAAACCACGCACAATGTCTCAAAGTAGATACCACAAATCTGCGCTTTCACTTGATGTGCCACCCTGCTTCAAAGAGTTCTAGAATTGGATCATCCACATGTCCCGCTACGTGCCCAGCCCCACGTGTATCCGGTTCATACATGTGGGCCACTGGCTTCTCACAGGCCTTTGCATGTGCTTCGTGCATAAAAAATGCAGACTTGTCCTGATCCTTTTCGCCACCTTCTTCCACCTTACCCATATTCTCTACCACGCCCAAGATCACTTTGCACGTGCTTTCGACATCCTTTATGTCTTCGATGTCACAAGCCCGGGGCTTCTTTTTTTTCTTCTTCTTCCGAACCTTGGCTTCAACACATTGATTATCATCAGCAATCATCGACTTCTCAATGGTGTTTTGTTTTTCGATAACTTCGGTGCCTCTTGGATCATGTGGTTTCTCCTCTGGCGTTGTCGTTTCATGGACAGCTTCACCACAATTCACATCGACAAGAATCTCCTTCTCCTTCATACCAGTAAAGGACCAATCCCCAACCATTGAGATTAAGAAGTTGAGTACTATACTCAGATAAGTTGCAGCCCAGTTGAGAGTGGGTAATTCGTGTAGCATTATGGGAAAATGGGCCACAACATCATCAAATTTTCTTGGGAGGGCCTCGGAGATATCAACTAGCCTGTCAATTTTGTCAAACACATGGGTGGAGGGTGGGAAAATGGTCTCGGCTGTATTTTCAAGGGCTATGATTTGGTTGTCGATGAAGGAGAGGATTGCTAGCCACTGATGTAGAATGAGGCAGGTAATGGGACTGGCAAGTGAGGTTAGTCTCCTTGCAAGGGAGCCTATGGGACCATGAAGCTGCTCTGATTTTTGGTAGGCCTTGTGGGCCATGCTTAGAAGGGCAACTGCACAAGTGTGCAAGGGGCGAGGCCTGCATTTTCTCGTAGCCGCTAATTGAGGTTCCTGAGGAATTTCCATGACCATGTCAGAGAAGCAATTCGGATGCAAAAGAAGACTTCAGTTTTCCATCAATTCCTTTGTTGTGTGGGTATGTGATGTTTGTCACTTTTCTTTCACATTCCAAAGAGTTACTGGATCCCATGCCCTCAGAAAAATCGAGTAAATCGAGTTTTTTTTAGGAATCAGATTCGATACATGTGGGCCCGGCATTAGGTGATCAGACCACTAATCTGATCGGGCTTGCAGTGGACAGAACATGTCCTAAAATCTCCTACATTGTGTCGGAGAATGGAAACAGATATGGCCTTTATAGAGGAAATATGAGGAAATAGACAAAAAGGAAATAACCTACTCAATACCCCTACCTTTCATAAACAAAGGAAACCATCACATTTGAGGAAATTGATTTCATTCCTTAGTTATTTTTTTATTTCCACCAATCCAAACAGCCCCATGGAGAGATAATACAACAATGGTCCACATTCAATAGAAATAGGCCAAAGAGATTTTCTTCCAAGCATTTTTTATTACTTGAGAGTTGCATTCGGCTCATGGCTTTCAGGAGTGGGGAAAATTATTTCATGATTTTAGAATCTCTACTTCGTAGAATTTCCAAATTGGAAAGAAAGAGCTCTTGTATATCTCCATGAGTATCATTTCATGACTTTTGGAAAGTCGACTAGAATAATACACCAATAATCATACATTATTTTTCTCACGACCCAAGCCAAACAGTGTCAAAATTAAGATCGTCTTTAGTTGCAATTTATTTAGTTTATATATCTTGGGTGTTTGTGTTGAACCGTCATAATGATTCTAATAATCTGAAAAGAAAAGGCATGATGATGAGTTTCTATACGTGCTGATTATTTTACTGGACTTGATATTGGAACGAATGTGCTGATGGCACAATTCGCCACACACAACAACCACTCTTAGCCATGCAAACCCAACCCCGGCAGAGTGGGGTGATTGTCAGCAGCAAAGAACAAAACAAGGCACCATCTGACAAAGTTGAGCACCAGACTGAGTCATGGATGTCAGTGGATACCCCTGGCTTGCCGCCACCACCCGGAGGGGGGGAAATGATCAAGGAATCCCCTTCCTAAGCTCAATCATTGAATGATCCATTTCTCGAACCTACTGAGTTAACCCGCTATAAGGATTATCCAAGCTCTCACCGGGATGGGTCAGATACAAACAAGTGTTTTTGCATAGAAGATGAGGTCTTGCTGTAATGGTGCTAATGTGAGTTCCATGTTTTTGCTCTATTTGAACTCAAGAAAGTGGTATTCCAGCTAAAGGTTTTATCATAAGATATTCGAAACATGGGGAGATAGTTTCATCCAACAGTACGGATATCATTCACTAGACCTAATCATACAATGACAGTCCAAGGGGCAAGATTAAAATTCTAACATTTCGTTATGGATTGGATTGGTGTAGTGTCAGCTTGGTTGTAGGAGTTCAGTTTAAGCTTCAATTGCTTGATTGTGTAAGAAATCAGACTCACGAAAGCAAATTAAATTGGGTCGATTTTTGTAATAATGGAACTAATAGCATGAGCTATAATTCAAGATGATGGCTAGTTAATATGGGGAGAACAATTGGCATTATTCATTTCCTATTTGAAAATTGAAGAGAGAGAGAGAGAGAGAGAGAGAGAGAGAGAGAGAGAGAGAGAGAGTTTGTGACTAGTAAATGATATAAAATTGCAAAAATATACTCTGCCGAAATTATGTTATATATCATGGGATCTATTAAAGCGATTTCACTTCCCATGCGTCAGGTTCAAATGTTTTATTTTTATTTTATTTTTTTTTTTTTTTTGAAGATTGGTTCAAATGTTATGTTTTCATACATTATAGACTATGGATGAAGTGAAAATGTTGTGAAGGAGATGTGGAATAAACTTGTAGAGTTTATATATAGGAACCTAAATGCCTATTGCATCCAGGCCACCTATTCATTGGATTGGTCCCAAATGGGTCTGTGAATATTGGGTCCGCTCCCAAAGCGCCTCTTTTCTAGATTTCTCTTGGGGGCCTTGATAAGTACCTAATATTGTATAATTAACCCTCATTGTTAAGGGCATTATCATTGTTTTTTCGGTTAATTATCCCTTATTAGGTGAATTTTCAATGTTCGGGTGATCAAGAGAGGTTGGACAAGATCCAAGCCAATCAGGGTGCTTTAGGACCCAAAAGTGATCAATGTTAAGTGAGTGGTAATCCTAAAGAAAATCGGGCGGTAAAGATCAAAGGATGGATCATATTCTATGGTAGATTGTATCACAACTATTCATCGGAAGTCCAGGATGTGCATGTTTGATGGTAGTAATTTGGAGATCACATGAGTTTGAACGATCAAGATTGAATGTCCACATGTGGGACCAACCATGCCAAGCCATCCATTAAGGTGGACCCCACCTGATGAGCACGCCCATCTCCACAGCCGGCAGTGTCCATTCTCCATGAACGACAGCTAATCTGCTCTCCATCCACCACCATCTGCACAAAGTCCATTCATCTCATCCTTCCATCCAATGGCCAGCAATGGCTGAATCCTTCATCTCCACCATCAACCGTTCATCATGTCCACCAGCTACACCTAGCCGTCCATCCTCGAGCCATCCATCATGTGTGACCGGCACGTGTGTACCAGCTACACATCTGATGAGAAGCAGGCCAGCATCAAGTGGACCGTCCATCTCCAGCATCCAACCCATCTTCACCGTCCAACAAGTGGGCCCCACTAGATGCTGGACGTCTAAACTACAGCCACCCAATGGCTGTCAAGCAGCCGAGCATGTGCATCCGATCATCCAATGGTTGTCCAAACAGCCACACGTGGAAATCTCAGCCGTTTATCAGCCATCAACATTCCCCATCTCAACCGTCCATCCAGAATCCACCTCTTCACCATCAGATGCCTTCAACTACAGCTCTTCATCTGCACCGACCAAACATGTAGGGCAACTCCTCCGACCAGCTGTTGCAACATCCTCCACCTCCATCTGATGGCCAGCAGACCATATGTCATCAACGTCCACCAATGTCCAGCTGCATCACGTGCAGAAGATGACCTCCAGCGTACAACAAAGTGGACCCCGTCTCCCATCTCAACAGCTGCTTGCAAGTCCAGCATGGTGGACCACATCAACCCCATCTCTAGCTCCACACGTACATGCTCAACTATGGTGGATCTCATCTATCCAAGCTCACCCACCGTCCATCTTCAAGGCAGTTGGACATAGTCCAGCAGCTTCCATCACCTTCTTCAGCAACAGATCCACCGTCCACAGCAACTGCATCATATGGATCAATGTCCAACAGTTGTGGACTCAAACATCACCGTCAGCCATAAGCTCCAAATGGGCATCCATCTCAACTATCCAAGCACTATGGGGACCCACCTTCAACAGATGGACATTCTCCATTTGATTAGCTCCAGCAGCTCTCCACCCTTGCACATGTTCCAGCAAGAGGAGCTCTCTCTCTCTCTCTCTCTCTCTCTCTCTCTCTCTCTCTCTCTCTCTTTCTCTCTTCCCAACATCTCTCTCTCTCTCTCTCTCTCTCTCTCTCTCTCTCTCTCTCTCTCTACCTCTCTCTCTCTTGCTCTCTTCCCAACACATGTCTCTCTCTCTCTCTCCTTCTCTCTTCCCAACACATGGAGTTCCACCTAAGCTTGGGAGCCTCTCAAAAGTCTATAAAAGGAGGCAATCCCTTCTCATTCTGGGGATCCCATCCCTCAAATCCCATTCTCTACAACTCCTCTTTTCTCTTCTTTAGTTTTCTTTCTTTTCCTTTGTAGAAGTAGAGTAGTGTAGTTTTTCCTTTGTAGAGAATTTAGTCTTCCATTGTAGCATGGTTGGCTAAACCTCTAGCTAAGGCTAGGGGTGAAGCCTTTGAAGAAATTTGCAAGCTTTGGTTCTTTTGGTTCAACAATGGTGTGTGTGAATGTTGGAGTTTTCTTTGGTTGATTGGTTTGGTTATCCACCTCGGTGGACGCTATTGTTGTGCAAGCCCCTTGATCCATCGTCGACTCCGGGCATGTTGGATGCTTGGGATTCTTTGCACACCAATTAGCTAATTCATGATTGATAAAGTCCATTGATCCATCGTCGACTCCGAGCACGTTGGATGCTTTGGATTCCCTACGGTCATCGAGCTAATGCAGGTAAAGTCATCGATCTGTAAAATCCCTTGATCCATTGTAGACTCCGGGCACATTGGATGCTTTGGATTCCCTACGATCGATAGATGAGATCTTAACGGTTGGATCGATCAATCAAAGCCTCCTATCTTGTAAGTATGCATTTGATCGTATGAATTGTGATCTTATCGGTTGACTTGTTGGCAAAGTTGTTGATCTGTACAATTCCTTGATCTATTGTCGACTCTGGGCACAGTGGATGCTTGAAATTCCCTGCGATCAACTAACGAGTGCTTCATGGTCAAATCAATCAGTTTAGATCACCATCTTTTATGAAATATGCAAGTGGTTTTACCGTTTTATCTTCCGATTGGAACGGATCTTTATTCGATTCCAGTTGAGTTATAATTGGACCAAAGAATTAAACCTTGTGGATGAATCAAAGGTGGATCCCTAATGCCTTAGCCCTTTTTCTATCTTTTGTCTTTCACCACACACAACTTGCTCCACTCTCGTAGATAATCCAGATTTCATCTCTTACACCTAAACTAATTCCTCTACGTGTTCTTAACCCCAATCCCTGTGAATCGACCTCGGTCTTACCGAGTATTTTACTACTTCGCTACCTGCACTTGGGTGTGCAATCTTCGGATTGTAGCAGGCCTCTATGCGGGTTTGCTTGTCAATTGACTCAGATATATGATGCGTTGGATTTGGAGTAGCCACTAGCCAATTTTACTCAAAATTCCACAGTCAGCTAGACTTGCAGAATTGTAAAGATCAGGGAATCTGAAGACTCCCTGTTGTGCGATGAGTCCTGCTACTGATTTGCAACCTAAAGATTCCGAGTAAGGGATGTTGGTGTTGAAGAAGGAAGGGGTTAGCCACCCTTCTCTGCCTGCACGAAAGTGCACTCTTTACTTTGTGGGATATGCGGGGTTTTAGGGGATTAAAAAACTATATAGAGTAGTTTTCTTATCTAGCCTACTTGGGGTAGGAGTGGAGACGCTTTGCTCAGATCAACTAGTATCAATGAGTTAACAAGATAGAAAAAAAAAAGTACTAGGGAATCCTAGATTTCTAATGTAATAGGATCTGGGGAACCCGACACGCCATAGAGCATACACTAGAGAATTGCCTAAAAAAGCGGGAGGGTGTATGAGAGGAGAAATGTTGCAACTGATTACAAGTGAAGTAAGAAGAGCATGTGCCACGTGAGATGACCAATAAATGGAGATATGAGAGAGGGAAGAAGAGGCCCAACACTCTTTGTAGAAGAGATGGTTGGATATCTTCAACCTCGACCCTACTCTACAAGATCTAGACCGTTGAGATGACTTGTAGTGGTTAAATGTTGGCTTTGAATGAGTTTGATTGGCTGAGATGTGATCTAAGTAGGGATGAGTGACTTAGATTTGCTAGATTGTGATCTAGGATTTGGATGAGTGGTTTGGATTAGCTAGATTTGGATTGGATGGGATTGATGTGTTGGAGGGCTTGGGTAGATTGGGTTGGATTAAACATGTTGGGTGTTTAGATTATTTCAATGGAGATATGAGAGAGGGAAGAAGAGGCCCAACACTCTTTGTGGAAGAGATGGTTGGATATCTTCAACCTCGACCCTACTCTACAAGATCTAGACCATTGAGATGACTTGTATTGGTTGAATATTGGCTTTGAATGAGTTTGATTGGCTAAGATGTGATCTAAGTAGGGATGAGTGACTTAGATTTGCTAGATTGTGATCTAGGATTTGGATGAGTGGTTTGGATTAGCTAGATTTGGATTGGATGGGATTGATGGGTTGGAGGGCTTGGGTAAATTGGGTTGGATTAAACATGTTGGGTGTTTGGATTATTTGAATGGTTTGGATAGTTTGGATGGATGGTTTGGATGAGTGGTTTTAATGGTTTGGATGGGTAGGTTTGATGGTTTAGATGATTTGGATGGGTGGTTTGGATGGTCTGGATGGATGGTTTTGATAGTGTGGATGACTAGAATGCAGAATAGGGTTTGGATGGGAAGATGGTAGAGAATGGAGGCTAGGGTTTAAATGGGTGGATAGATGGATGGGTGTAGAGATGGTATATATATAGATGGGTGTGAGGTTTGTAGAAAAAGGAGGCTAAGGTTTTGAGGGTTGGGTGTGTGTACAGATTGTAGAGAAATGAGTGTGAGGTTTGTAGAGAATAGAGGCTAGGGTTTTAATGGGTGGATGTGTGTAGAGACAGTAGAGAAATTGGTGTGAGGTTTGCAGAGAATGGAGGCTAGGGTTGTAATGGGTGGATGTGTAAAAAGATGGTCGAGAAAATGGGTGTGAGGTCTGTAGAGAACGGAGGTTAGGGTTTTGATGGGTGGATGTGTAGAGATAGTAGAGAAATGGGAGCGAGGTTTATAGAAAATAGAAGCTAGGGTTTTGTGGATGGATGTGAAGTTTGTAGAGGATGAAGGCAGGGTTTTTTTTTTTTTTGAGGGGGAGGGTATATAGAGATGGTAGATAAACGGATGTGAGGTTTGTAGAGAATGAAGGCTATGGTTTTGATGAGTGGATGTGTAGAGATGGTACAGAAATGGGTGTGAGGTTTGTAGAGAATGGAAGCTAGGGTTTTGATGGGTGGATGTGTAGAGATGGTAGAGAAATGGGTGTGAGGTTTGTAGAGGATGGAGGCTAGGGTTTTGATGGGTGGATATGTGTAGAGATGGTAGAGAAATAGGTATGAGGTTTGTAGAGAATGGAGGCTAGGGTTTAAATGAAAGATAGTAAAGATGGGTGTAGAGGGCTCCCTCCTCTCTTCCTCCTTTAGTGTGTGTAGAAAATGAAGGGGGTGAGGTGCTTTTATAGGTAAGGGTGATGGCAAGGTTGTAATTTGGGGTTAGATAAGGGTTAAACATCTTGTATGGAAGTTTTGATTGGCTAAGAGAGGCCTGAGACACATGTCAACGCCCATTTGCCCTTGGGGTGGCATTCCTGTAATTTTAAGAAATGTGAGGGCCATTTCTTAAATATAGAGGGAGAGTTGACTTTTGGATGTGCCCTCCCCCAAATATGCGTCCCCTTGATGCACCTCTTTCTCACCTAACCCTCCTCAGTAAGTTCCAGTTATGCCAGCAAGCAGGTGGCACTCCAAACTCCACCTACCATGTGGCACGGTTTGGGCCCACTTTGGCTTGCTTTGTTCAGACTTCAGTCCCGTCTGGTTCAAGTTGGAGTTTAAGGGGTTTTCTAGTTTCTAGAGTTGATTTTGGGCTTGTTGGGCTTAGTTTTTGGGCCTAGTTTTGGGTTTGGTTATTGGGGGGGGGGGGGGGGGGGGGGGGGGGTTACAAGTCATACACAGTTTGGATCTTACAACAATTGGTCATCCTACATAGGGTGGGGTGTCAGCAATTAAAGATCCAACCGTCAAAGTGTATATATCAAGCCTGGATTAGGGCCATCCAAGTGTCCTAATAAAAAGTCCAATCATCCAGGTCGAAGATCTGATCATTGATTAATGATCACCCAAATTGTTCGACATTCTTAATGAGCCAAATTAGATTATGGAAGACCTTGATTAGATCAATGCTCTAATGACCATATTTATGGTTTGCTTGAACTTTGAATTGTGTGTCCTACAGATCCAATTAAATGGCCTTAATTGATCGCATGTGTGATATATCTTCATATTAAAGAGGTCCAAGCAATCCGTCATTTGTCCTTATGTCTTGGTTAGAAATTCAAACTAGAGGTTAGAAATTTTTCAATTTGAAATCTTTTCAGCTCCATTCTTCTTTATCCTCTTTTAATTTGTTAAATGAGATTAGGATGAGTGCTCAGATAACTATGAGATGTAGTGAACTTTGTCTACCATATCCAAGCATTGCCCCTTTATCTATATAAAGCCATCCATCCATATATATATGACTGATGGGGATCCACCTAGAACCCTTTTATCTTACTTTTTCCTAATGCGGGGTTCTTTTCTTGAAGCTACTCGAGTGATATTTCTACCGCTCTATTACACAATTTTTTTACCTTATTGCAATTAGTTTCTTCAAGATTCTAGTTGCAATAATTTTGGTATCAGAGCAAGTTCTGATGTCTCAAGAACTTGTTTGTGTTCCATTCTACAATTTTCCAACATTGGTCTATTTCTACGGCTTTCAACCTGTGTCCTGCAAGTTCAGATCCTGCCCTGTAGTCCCTCTTTTCTATTTTTAGCACATGTGCGTCAAATTTTGGAAGGGATCTTGATCCAATTTCTACTCCAAATACCAAACTCAAATGTAGATCTGCAAGTTTTGCTCAGGACACCATTCGTTTCTCCTTGTCATTCCCAAAGGCCCAGATTGGATATGCAGGGTCGGATTTGACTTCATGCAACTCCGAATTGATCTCCACACCCATATATTCCTCGACCACAACCCATAATTTCCATGATACCCAGCCCAAAACTGAGTCTCAACTAGGGCTAGTCATGAGCCTAGTCAGCTCAAGAAACTCGATCGCCTCAACTCGAAAAAGCTCGACTTGACTCAATAGAACAAGTCAAGCCAAGCTTCATTTAGGAGCTCGAGTCAGAAATCGAGTCAAGTTCGACCATTGGGTCACTTGACTCGACTCGAAACTTGACTCGATTCAAGCTCGACTCGGCTTGAGCTCGAGCTCAACTTGTTTCATATAGATATTTGTTAAAAAAAATCCCTAATCTTCTTATTTCTTGGTTCTCTCTCTCCCCTCTCCCATACACACATTGGGGTCCAAGCTTAGGACATATAAAACCCTAACATGTTGGGGGGTTTCTTAATCTTACTATTTTGTTTAGGTAAGAACATTCCTTGTTGAGCATATCTGATGGATTGAGTAATTTCAAGTACAAAACATGGTGAGCACACAGTGCTTGTGTGTTTTACATGCTACACAAACACAGGTGCTACGATGAGACCACACACCATACATATCTACAAAACAGGAGTTATGGTTAGACCAAACACCATATGTAGCTATTGATTGCAATTTTACGAGGGAGGTGGTGCATCTGATCCATGAATCAGCTGGGCCTCATCATGAAGATGGTCCACACAATAATTAGGGCAATCCATTCGCGTGGTGAGCTATGCATGTACTGTATTAATTATGGTTCATAAAATATTACTAGTAGTCTGCATTCAATGCATGTGTGACTTGGACAAAGAAAAAACTGATCAGAGCTAGGTCATTTTAATGGTGGGGTCCCACCTGTAAAAATACTATTCTCCCTTAATATATGTGTGACTTCTTGAACTTAATGTTGTTGACTTTTAATTTGTATTCTGTAGTAAAAAAATATAATAAATTGAGGGGGGGCAAGCTCGACTTGACTCGAGGTAAGCTCGTCTTGACTCGATCCACTAGCTCGCCTCGAAAGTTTTAGCAAACAAGGCAAGCTCCAATGGTAAGCTCGAGCTCGAGCTCGAACTCAAGGAGAGCACAGACGAGTCAAGCCAAGCTTGGCTGATGGAGGGGCATGCGATGACCTAACCCTAGATGCATGTATATCCAGTTGGAAGATATTCAAATAATAAAATTACGAAACTAACTACTTTCAATCAGAGGAAACTAACAAATCTCAACACGAAGATGAGATCCGTCCGTCCGGATCATGCCCCTTTGCATAAAACCATGTAAAATCATAAAACAGGGAGGATCTAGGGATATGAGGATATCCCAGATCTAGCATAGACCAGTCCGCAATCAAGTTTGGATCCGGTTATCGTGTCTAGGTATCCCTCTTTTCGATCGTACCCAAAAAGGGGGGGTTTCAGAAAAGGACGAGGGATGTCGAAAAATAATGGATTCTCATGAAGTACGAATTAGGAATCAAAAGAACTTCCTCGCACCTTGAAGAAATAGAGAAGAGAAAACGAAAACTCCGGGGTGGAATCCTCAACACCTGAGGGCCAATCCTGAAACCCTAATCTCTCCAACAAAGAGGAAGAAACTCACGAATTTTCTATTTATCCAATAATTCGAAATAGGGTTTCTCACAGTATATATAAGCTACGAAAATTTAAAAAAGTGCACTAAAGTGCCTGCAAACCAAAGAAATAACATAAAAACACCTAAAGTAAATAACGACACTAAAGCGCCTAGAAACAAGGAAATAAACAGAAAAACGCCTAAACGTAAAATTTGCTCCATGGTCCAGCAGTCATGATGCTCATGCGCGATCCTGCATCTTGCGTACTCGTAACGCGTCAGAGAAGGGTCCCCATGGGCCCGGCGTCCATCCACATCAACTCGTCTGCTCCAACACTCGATCTGCGACGTCACCTCCTCTAGTACATTCTAAAGGGTGCACCACTGATGTCCGCATCAATTCTCCCCGAGTGGGAAGAATTCGCCACTGGCGAAAGTGAACTCCTGTACCGCTCAAGCATGTCTGGATAGATACGTTGTAGCTCTGTCTCGGTAATCCAGGAGTTATCTGCAATAGACATGTTCCTCCACTTAACTAGGAATTTCTGGTAACCCCCTGAGCGAGTAGAAACCAACTCGGAGTCCAAAATTTCCTCTATCTCGTCTCTTCTCGGTGCAGAAGGAAGAGAAGGTAAGATGGGTATAGGGAGGTCAGGCTGTGGCCAAGGTCCATATATAGGGGAGGTCTGGGAAGAAACAGGGGAATCAATAGATAGAGGTAATGGCTCGTGATAGGGAGCTAGATCTTCCACATTAAATGTGGAATTGATGCCCATGGTAGTAGGGATATCGACAACATAAGCGTTAGACCCTAACCTTTTCACAATTTTATGTGGGCCTATGCTACGGGCATGAAGCTTCTTCATGGATCCAGGTGGAAAACGATCAGACCTAATACGAACCATGACGTCATCTCCAGGTTGAAATTCCCTAAATCTCCTATGAGTGTCAGCAGAAAGTTTATAATGTTTATTACTTGAATTAATCTTCCTTCTGATCTCACTATGCAATGCATGTATATGATGGGCAAATGACTCTCCTAACTCTGAAGGACGTTATGGGGTAGCCATGGGGATCAAATCTATGGGGGCTTGGGGTCTAAGACCTGAAACAATTTCAAATGGGCTCATTCCTGTGGACCTGTTCACTGAAGAGTTATAAGCGAACTCTGTTGTGGGAATAACAGTGTCCTAGGTCCTGTGGTGGTCTCCAACTAGACATCTCAACAAATTCCCTAGGCTACGGTTCACTACCTCTGTTTAACCATCCGACTGAGGATGATATGCTGAAGAAAATTGAAGCCTCGTAGCCAAAAGATGCCAGAGAGTCTTTCAAAAATAACTAGTGAACCTAGTATCTTTGTCAGACACGATGGATCTAGGTACCCCATGAAGTCGCACAACCTCCTGAAAGAATATCTTAGCAATGTGGGAGGCATATGAGGTCTTATAACAGAGTAGGAAATGGGCCATCTTAGAAAATCGATCAACGACCACAAGTATGGAATCGTGCTTACGAATAGTCTTGGGAAGCCCAAGCACGAAATCCATACTGACATCTTGCCACGGGACATGTGGAACTGGCAAAGGAGTTTATAAAAGCCTGTATTGTGTTTCCTCTGCTTTGCCAGTTGACATGTCCGACACTGCCCTACAATCTTGGCCACATCTCGCTGGAGATTAGGCCAATGGAAACGATCAGAAACCAGGGCATCTGTTTTATCTCTACCAAAGTGACCTGCCATCCCTCCAGCATGAAGCTCCCATACTAGAAAATCACGGAGGGATGTGCGTGAGATGCAGAGCTTATCCCCTATAAAAAGATATCCGTCTGTAAGGACAAACTCAGCACTCCTCAAGGGCAGGTCACTAGACAACGACGCATAGATGGTCCCAAAGTCAGGACAAGTTGAGTACTCACTCTTGAGTTGTTCAAAGCCTGTAACTTTAACACTCATGGACCGCAGCGTCATGACACGACGGCTAAGCGCGTCAGCAACCTTATTCTCTTTCCCGGCCTTGTGCTTAAGTACAAATGTATACTCTTGAAGAAATTGAGCCCACTTGGCATGCCTAGGGCTCAACTTCTTTTGGGAGCTCAAATATTTCAAGGCCTCATGATTAGAGAACAGGACAAATTCTTGCAGTAATAAATAATGCCGCCAATGGCGCAATGATTGCATAACCGCATAGAACTCTTTGTCGTAGGTGGAGTAACGTTGTTTAGCCTCATTCAATTTCTCACTGAAGCCACAGGATGTCCCTCTTGGCTTAACACTCCCCCTATGGCAAGTCCTCACGCGTCACACGCCACCTCAAAGACTTTAGAGAAGTCAGGCAGACGCATGACAGGCGCTTCCGTCATCTTCTTCTTGATCTCAGAGAAAGCTTGTGTCGCAGCTTTAGTCCATTGGAACTCCCCTTTTCTTATGCAATCTGTGATGGGAGCCATAATAGAGCTAAATCCACAGATGAACCTCCGATAGAACGTAGCTAGGCCGTGAAAGCTTCACACGTCGTGTATATTACGCGGCTTGGGCCAATTGACAATGGCGTTGACTTTTTCAAGGTCTGCAGACATACCCTCTGGCGTAACAACGAACCCCAGGAAGATAACTCTGGAAGTCAAGAAGGAACACTTCTTAAGGTTCGCATAAAGCTTTTCTGCTCACAGGACATTGCAGACCTGCCTCAAGTGTTCAAGGTGCTGGGTAGGAGAAGTACTATAGATAAGGATATCATCGAAGTACATAACTAAGAACTTACCCATAAAGGGTCGCAACACCTGGGTCATCACCCTCATAAATGTACTGGGAGCATTGGTTAACCCGAAGGGCATAACCAACCACTCATACAACCCGTCCTTCGTCTTGAAGACAATCTTCCACTCATCTCCTGGGCGAACACGAATTTGGTGATAACCACTCTTAAGGTCAATTTTCGAAAAGATAGTAAAGGTGGCCATCATGTCAAGCATGTCATCAAGCCTCGGGATGGGAAACCGATACTTGACAATAATCTTTTTTATGGCTCTACTATCGACACACATGCGCCACGTGCCATCTTTCTTTGGCGTAAGAAGCACAGGCACGGCGCACGGGCTCATACTCTCATGAATAAATCCCTTTTTAAGCAATTCATCCACTTGCCTCTTCAACTCAGCATGTTCGGTGGAATTCATTCTGTAGTGAGGGAGGATTAGTAGGGTCGCCCCTGGGACAAGATCTATCGCATGCTGAATGTCCCGCATCGGTGGGAGCTCGTCTGGAAGGTCTTCAGGGAAGACATCTCGAAACTCCTCTAAGACTGAAGGAACCTCCTGGGGTAACCCTATAGCAACCTCGGGTGTACTCTCTCTAGCCAGTAAAACGTACACTATAGTCCCAGCTTTGGCCTCTCTCTCAAACTCCTTAGCATCTATGATGTGGAGAGACTTCGACTGAGGTGCCCTTTGACTCTTAGAACTGCCTAGAGAGGCAACATCTTTCGCTCCTATGGACGATTTGAGAGGGAGCGGGCTCAAGACAAGCTTTTTTCCTTCATGCTTAAACACACAACTATTCGTACGCCCGAATATTGTGACATCTTTGTCAAAGAGCCATGGCCTCCCCAAGATGATATGGCCAACGTCCATCGTGACCACATCACACCACAACTTGTGCTTGTATGGTTCAAATTCAATTGGAACAAGGCATCATTGGGTCACAGGAAGGGATGTCGCATCAACCCAAGAAACTTGGTATGGGTTAGGGTGAAGGACTGGTTTCAACCCCAGGCGACTCAAAGTATTTGGAGAAACTACATTCTCACAGCTCCCACTGTCTATGATCACTTTGCAGCTCTTATCTCCACACTTGGCGTAAGTCTGAAAGATAGTGGTTCTGCGTCAATCCTCACTTTCCTTCACCTAGGCCAAAGCGCATCTCACCACAGCAAGTGGGGTAGTCTCCATAGTATCATCCTCGGCATCACTGGCCGGCTCAAGGGATTGGACGATGATTTCCTCATCATTCTGGTCACCTTCAACTTCATATGCCACTTCTTCTTCTGTAGAGTGTTCAGAAACAAAGGCAATACGCCCACCCCTATTTGAACACTCTGCGGCAATGTGACACATGCCACCACAGCGGTAACACTGCCCTGGCATCGCAGTCCTAGTACTTGGTCCAGCCACATTTACCTCGATTTCTATTGACTGGTTGGGTACCAGGTTGAGCTTTGGGTTGATTTCTGACCTGAGGTCTCGCTCCCTGCGGAGCTACTCTAGACACAGTAGATCGAATCTCAAACCCTCTAGCAGGAGATTGGCGCACATAGTGCTCCAGTTCCTGCACCATCTGGTAAGCGTGCTCTAAGCTGGTGACCATATGAGGCATGAGCTCACGCTGGAGGTCAAGCCTGAGGCCCATACGAAAACGGGAGAGAACCACAGCAGGGTCCTCATCTACATCGCACCTCATCATGTATTCATCGAACTTGGCAATGTATTCCGTTACCGTCATCGATCATTGGCACAAAGTGTGCCATTGATCCAACAACCTCTGCTTATAAGAAAGGGGAACATACTTCTCTCACAACAGTTCTTTCATTTCAATCCAAAAGTGAACTGGCCCCTCTCTAGATTGCTCGCGGCGACGTTCCACATTTCCCCAATGTAGTTTTGCCTGGCCCACCAACTTCATCTTGGCGAATCCGACTCGCTGTGGGTCTGACAGACCGTGCCACTAAAAGAAGTGATCCATGTCTGCTAGCCAATCGGAAAAAACTTTGGGGTCCAGTCTCCCATCAAAACTAGGAGCGTCAACCTTGATGCCCTTCATGACCCTAATAACAGGGTCCTGCTCATGGTATCTCTAAGGTTGTGGATATCGCACCTCACCATGGCCCTCTCGCTGGGTGGGGAAAACAGGATCACGAATCTGTGAGGATGGCTGATGATGAGCCCCATCGTGTCCATTGCCAGGCCCACTGGCCTGACCTGCACCCAAATCATCCCTAGGCGGATCAGGGCCCACAAATTGGGACTGATCGACTGCCCCAGTGTTGGGGGTTGCCTGGGGACCATCTAAAGTGGTGGTCTGGATGCCATCCTCTAAGCGCGTGACCCTCTCCTCTAAACGTGTGAACCTATCATCCTGATGCGCAAACTGCTGCGCGATCTCACCTCTCAAGGTCTGAAATTGTTGATCCATTCTCTTAATTAGGCCCTCCAGAGCTTTGGTAATTTGATTAGAGTCCATAGTATTATAAAGACCAAACCCACGACCAGTGCGCGTGGGCATACACCAAGAGTGATATGTGAAAGGCCCTAGATCTAGGTGCGCAAAGGTGTAAAAAGGTAAAAATCTAAATGTAGTTTTGACTATCCTACTTCAATGCAATGCAAGCTATCCTATATGGCCTAGATCTATATGAGGACTCGATAAAATCTAGAAAAAAAAAAAAAGCTAACTAGACTCAACAAACTATGACCCCTACGCAGAGTTGGACGCGGGTCGAGCTGAAAAGGAAAATTTTGGGTAAACCGACCTACGCTAGGAACCTTGTTCTCTGATACCAAAATTGATGCAGGGGCATGCGATGACCTAACCCTAGATGCATGTATATCCAGTTGGAAGATATCCAAATAATAAAATTACGAAACTAACTACTTTCAATCAGAGGAAACTAACAAATCTCAACACGAAGATGAGATCCTTCCGTCCGGATCATGCCCCTTTGCATAAAACCATGTAAAATCGTAAAACAGGGAGGATCTAGGGATATGAGGATATCCCAGATCTAGCATAGACCAGTCCACAGTCAAGTTTGGATCCGGTTATCGTGTCTAGGTATCCCTCTTTTCGATCGTACCCAAAAAGGGGGGGGGGGTTTAGAAAAGGACGAGGGATGTCGAAAAATAATGGATTCTCATGAAGTACGAATTAGGAATCAAAAGAAACTTACCATTCCTGGCACCTTGAAGAAATAAAGAAGAGAAAATGGAAACTCCGGGGTGGAATCATCAACACCCGAGGGCCAATCCTGAAACCCTAATCTCTCAAACAAAGAGGAAGAAACTCATGAATTTTCTATTCATTCAATAATTCGAAATAGGGTTTCTCATAGTATATATAAGCTACGAAAGTAAAAAAAAAAAAAAGTGCACTAAAGTGCCTGCAAACCAAAGAAATAACATAAAAATGCCTAAAGTAAATAACGACACTAAAGCGCGTAGAAACAAGGAAATAAATAGAAAAGCGCCTAAACTTAAAATCTGCTCCTTGGTCCAACGGTCATGATGCTCCTGCGCGACCCTGCATCTCGCGTACTCGTAACGCGTCAAAAAATGGGCCCCATGGGCCCGGCGTCCATCCACATCAACTTGTCTGCTCCAACACTCGATCTGCGATGTCGCCTCCTCTGGTACACTCTAAAGGGTGCACCACTGATGTCCGCATCATTGGCCCACCTAGACTCAACTCGACTCAGCTCAATGTACAACCCTAGTCTCAACCCTCCAACAACATTCCTCATTCTTTACAACAAAAAAAAAGGCCTACATTCCATATTCCCTACCTTAAACCCAAATTGCAACAATGCTGAACTTCCCAAAGATCTATACTTAAATTTCTTCAACTTGCTACAAACAGTGGGCCAATCCAGCCCTACTTCCAATCATTACACCAGTCCATCCCACCAGCATCTTTTAAGGCCTGATTCTTTCAATAAATCAGCCTGCAATCTGTCCATCAACCCGCTTGTTCAAGTCAACCTTAATACCAGCCCTACATCAGCCAAATACAAGCACTAATTCCACCTTAAAACAACTCAAATATGTCCATAAAACCACTAGTCCCTAATTCTAGTTCCAAACTGTACCTTCAATTATCCCCAATTAGACCCCAAATTCTAGCCCCAACCTCATCTTATTTGTTAAAGTCCCTTGATATACATTGATATGCCATGCTCTAAAAGCTCAAGCTTTTAGATCAAGTGGTCATTTAACATGGTATCAGAGCGGAAGGTCAAGCATTCGAATCCCGGAAGTAGCAAATATGCCACCGGAATATATTCTCCCACGGGGGGCCGTTTATGGTGTGAGTTGTGAGTGTCCCTCCACCCTTGCCCAGTATGATTCCATGTGGAGTTCCACCACGCACGTGCGGGGGAGTGTTAAAGTCCCTTGATATACATCGATATGTCATCCTCTAAAGGCTCGAGCTTTTAGATCAAGTGGTCATTTGACAGTCTCTGACAAAGGAACTTGCTGACGTCGGCATCAGTACGGCTGACATCAGCAACCCTGCATTCGTATAGATCGGATCACATCAAAATCAACACTCCTAGGTGCGGATTCATGTAAGGATATTAATAGTGATTTTTTCCAAAAAAAAAAATTTGAAGTGGTTTGAGATTTTTTGTGATTTTTCTAGGATTTTCCAGAAAAAATCTCCAAATCGGTCCATTTTCCATATTTCTCTTGAATTTATGCTCTTCGATATGGAAAACCCTTTGCATATGGACAATATTTGAGTACCCTACATAGGGGAAGTGCTTTTATAGAGAATTGGAACTATTTGATGCTCTCTTTCACCCAAAAATGGGGTCAGTTGTGCCCTTTTTGGGCTTTTTTGGGGTCCAACATGTACACCAGATGCTTAGTATAGGTTCCAGCAATCATTAATGCTTGTTTAATTTGCTATGTGGCTTTCCTTCCCCTTATCTCTATCTTCCTTCGATATTTGTAGATTCTAAAGCAGTTGGACATGGCCCTGAGGGACCACTTTCGATTACTTCTACCAAGTTTAATGGAAGTAACTTTCCTCTATGGTCTTGGGTTGTCCGAATGTATATCATTGGGAAGGAGAAACTTGGATTTCTTACTGGGACCTCAAAGAGACCTCCTTTATTCGGTGGCTCATTGAAACATGATGCATGGGATTCATCTAACACTATTTGCATGGGCTGGTTACTCAACTCTATGGAACCAAGCATTGCTTATGGATATTCCTTTTACGATACCATGGCTGACCTATGGAGGTCCCTAAATGACACTTATGAAACCATCTCAAACAGGCCTTGTATTTTCCAATTAACCACAGAGTTGTATTCGCTTAGCAAGGAGAGTATGTTCGTTACTAAATACTTTGGGGTTTTGAAGAGCCATTGAGAAGAGCTGAGTCATTTGCAACCCCTTAGTGAATTACCAAATAGTCGCAGTGCCAAAATTGTTAAGTCACGAGAAGATGAGGCCAAGACTTACAAGTTTCTGGCAAGTTTGAGCTCTGCATTAACAAAGGCAAGTTCGGGAATAAAGAGGGTGGAGGAAGCAAGAAGTAGGATGGGTTTTGATCCTCTACATACCCGAACCATATCACAAGGCGAGGCATCGAGCTCAAGTCAAGGAATGGCCCATCCAAGGACCTTGCCAATCGCATTAATATTGGCAATAACTTTATTGACCTTGAAATTAATCGAGATCACAGCAGGGAGAAAAAAGGTCGAGAGGAAGGAGGGAACAGTGAATATGAGGCATTAAGGACACAACTTGTTACTACAAGTCATTTTCCTTCACTTCAGGTGGCTTACTCTATTGTCCATACAGAGGAAGCCCGCAGGCGAGTTATGTCAACCGGAACCTTGACACAGGAGCGGAGTGCCTTTAACTCCACTACGTTCCATCTAGAGATAGCAATGGTGGTTCAAATACTCGAGGAAGGGCCTCAGTTAAAGGACGTGGCTAAGGTCATGGAGGATTTATGTGCACCTTTTGTATCGTTCAGGACATACTCGTGCTTCAAGCTACATTGCTGTCCTACTGCTCATATCGCAACTTGTGATGAGACTAGGAATGCATTCGATACTCTTGGCAATCTCCCCATGGATACTTTAGATCATGCCAATTTTATTATGACTCAGGCCGATGCTATGGAACTTCAGCGTCTCAAGTTACTCCAGGCCCAGTCAAGCCCACTTGCCTCCTCTTTTTCACGGCCGTCGGCCTCCTCATTCGTTGCTACAACAGGTACTGCACTCCATGCCTCCTCTATTCCTGCAACTTGGATTGTAGATTCAAGGGCATTTGACCATATGATTGGTATGCATGGTTGTCTTCTTCCCTCTACATGTTCTACTTGTAGTCGTTTAGTTCGTCTTGCTTATGGGACTTCCACTTAAGTAGAATGTATTGGTTCTGTATCTTTTTCTCCTTCCCTCGCCTTATCTAACATCATGTACATTTCTAAGTTTAATGCCAATTTGATCTCTATTAGTTATCTTACTAAAGCATTAAATTGTCGTGTGATTTTCTTTTCTCTCATTGTGTCTATCAGGACTTGAGTATGAAGAGGACTGTTGGTGTGGGTTATAAGCGTGGTGGTCTCAACTTTCTGCATCAGGGGTAGCTTACTGCTACTGGTGCCTCCGCTATCTCTTGATCCTTTGTTTCTACATCTAGCAACTTAGAGTCTAATAAAGGGTCTGCTGACCTCTGGCATGCAAGACTGGGTTATGTGTCTGCTAGAACTTTACATTTTTTTGTTCTTCATTTTAATAAGTTAGATGATTCAGACTATTCGTTCCAATAATGGTGGTGAGTATATCTCTAAAATCTTCAAATCTTATCTCCAAAAAAATGGCATCCATCACCAACTTTCTTGTGCCTACACTCCACAAGTGGCAGGACAAAAGAATCATCATCTCCTAAAAGTTGTTCACTCACTATTGATCGAAATGAAGGTTTCTAAATCATACTGGTATGCCGCTTTGCTGACGTCTTGCTACTTAATTAATCATATGCCTACACATGTTCTAAATGGCAAAATTCCGATTCATACCCTTAA
Organism: Liriodendron chinense; assembly: GCA_003013855.2. Taxonomy (NCBI): domain Eukaryota; kingdom Viridiplantae; phylum Streptophyta; class Magnoliopsida; order Magnoliales; family Magnoliaceae; genus Liriodendron; species Liriodendron chinense. Next base: position 1,855,005 of record ML058480.1, on the reverse strand, counting down.
ACATGACTGTCCCTTGTTTGTTGTTCCCCCTAAGGTGTTCAGCTGCACATGTTTTGTTCACTCACTAAGTTCCTTGAGGGACAAATTTGATCATTTGTCAATTAAGTGTATATTCATTGGATATTCTCTTCAGCACAAGGACTATAAGTGTTATGACTCATCTACAAAAAAAAAAAAAAAAAATCAGTATCCATGGATGTGTCTTTCTTTGAAGACCAACCATTTTTCTCGTCTTTGTCTGACCCATCGGACAATGTTGATATGCATCACTCTTTGCCAATGTTCGCATTGTCGGTATCACTACAAGTTTCGCTGGCCGGAGATAAAGATATAATATCATTATCGTCGATAATATCGCCAATAACCGAAAATGTGGGGAAAAGGGGGAAACATGAGAAAAACGGTGGAATTTTTCAATAAAACTCCAGGAAATGCCTAAATACATACATTTGCATATTCAGGAATAAAAAAATTACAAATAGAATGCATTAAATAATAAGTTTTTATTTAATGGGGCCCAAAAAGCATCCGTTACGGTAAGAATTCACTCCAATAGTAACTAAAATGAGTTTATATAATACAAATACAACCACCATACAATAATTAAGTTATGTAAAATTAAATGAAAGATCATTTTAGGGCATGATCCAAAAAAAAAAAAAAAGTAAATCCAAATCTCAGATGGACCATAGAACAGGAAATGGTGGTAATTGACCATTAAAAACTTATTGCGGGCCACAAACGCTTTGGATTAGGATGATATTTGTGTGGTCTTTTCATCTATGTCTTTGTGACCTTATCAACGGTTGGATTACGAATAAACATTCGGATGGACCGTGAGATGAAAGAGTGGGGATTCAATGAGATTTAGAGCCCCCTCATTTTTTATCCACTTGATATTTGGATCCACCTCATTTTTGGCATCGTGTCCTAAAATAAGCTTGCAAAATGGATGGATGGTATGGATTTCTCAAAAACATCATTGTAGGCCCCACAGTTAGGGGTCCCACCCACCTTAGTGGATCTGGGGTCTCACCGAATCTGCTCCTAGTTTGATGGACGCAGATTAGCTACTGACTGCCCACTGTTGAAACTTTCTTGGGGGCCACCGTCATGTTTATTTGAGATCCAGCCTGTTCATAGGTTAACACGGACATGGAAGAAGGGAAAACACAAATATCAGCTTGATAAAAAACTTATGTGGCCCCAAGAAGTTTTTAATGGCAGACATTCAATCCCCACTGTTTTCTGAGGTGGGGTCCACATGAGCTTTGGATCTGCCACATTCTTTGGGTCACGCCCTAAAATAATCTCTCCAATTGGACGAATAGTGTGGATATAACACATACATCATGGTGGAGCCCACAAAACTTGGTGACGTGACTTCAGTAGCTAATTTAGCTAAACGCGAATTTTCCTTCACGTTCATGTGCTGGGATGTTGCATGGGGCCTACAGTGATATTTTTGAGAAATCCACTCCATTCATCTGTTTTGTGAGCTAATCTTAGGACATAATACAAAAAATGAGGCATATCTAAAACTAAAGTGGGCAACATTAGTGGAAAGGGTCGGGATTCAATGACCACCATTGAAACATTCGTGTGGCCACAAAAGTTTTATATCAGGCTAAGTTTTATATGTTTTCACTTCATACTAGTGGGAATGACCTTATAAACGGTTTGGATGGCAAATAAACATCAAGGCAGAGCCCAAGAAGGTTTCAATGGTAGGAATTTCTTTCCCCAATTTTCCCTGCTATGTGGCCCACATGAGATTTGGATCCACCTTATTTTTGGTATTATGTCCTAAATTAATCTTGAAAATGGATGGACGGGGGTGGATTTCTCAAAAACATCACTGTGGGCCCCACCTAAGCATTCTAGTGAAATGGAAGTTATTTGATACTCTAGTTGCGTATGACACTTGTACTGATTTATGTATTTTATACTCAACCAATTACGCAACTTTGTGGGGACCATTGTGAATTATGTATTTTATCCACTCCATCCATCCATTGTAACTGATAATTTTAGGGCTTGATCCCAAAGCTGAAGCATATCCAATGCTCAAGTGGACCACACCACAAGAAACAACGTGAATTGAATGTGTACCGTTTAAAAATTCTTAGGGGCCACGGAAGTTTTGGAACCTCTGAATTTTTGTTTTACCTTCATCCATGCCTGTGTGATCTTATGAACAACTTGGATGACAAATAAACATCACTGTGGGCCCTAAAAAGGTTTCAATGGTACGAATCATTGTCCCCATTGCTTCTGTGGTGTGGTCCACTCAAGCTTTGGATCTCTCTAGTTTCTGGGATCATGACCTAAAATGATCTCACCAAGTGGATGGACCGTGTGGATATAACCAATACTTCATTGTGGGGTCCACGGAACTTGGTAACATCCACACGCGTGCGTCGGCACACAGCACGCTAACCCGCTCCTCGTAAACAAAAAGGAAGCGGATTGCGTAGTGAGTAACTGCGCACGTAGCGTGCGGAGCAAACTCTGTGGGGCCCACCGTGATCTACATATTTTATCCACTCCGTCCATCCATCTTAACAGATAATTTTAGGTATGATGCAAAAAAATGAAGCATATAAAAATCCAAAGTGGACCACACCACAGGAAAAGTGTGAACTGAATGTCTACCATTGAAAATTTCTGGGGGGACGTAGAAGTTCTAGATCAAGCTAATATTTGTGTTTTCCCTTCATCCATGTCCATGTGATCTTCTGAACAGGTTGGATGACAAATAAACATCACTGTGGGGCCTGGGAAGGTTTCAACGGTGGAAATCATTATTCCCACTGTTTCCTGTGGCATGGTCCATTTGAGATTTGGATATGCATAAATTTTGGGCTCAACCACTAAAATGAGCTGGAAAAACATGGACGGAATAGATAAAGCACATACATTCTAGGTGGGCCCAATAGAGTTTACTCCACACGATAAGAGCGCTATCCGATTCCAAACAAAAGGCCTCGAGAGGCCCTTTCTTGAAATGGAAGAGGGTTCCAGATGGGAACCCTCAAAACCCTAAAATCCACAAAAAATCCGTGTAAAATCCCTACTGTTTCGTAGATTCTTCGACGGAAAGAAATGGAAAGTAGAGATTTTCTCGCACTTACGACACACGGATCGATCGATTGGTCCAGTGCTACTTCCGATCAACGATCCTCTTCTATGATTGGCCCACAACTATTTCCGATTAGCGATCATCTTCTACAGAAAACAGGTACCGAAATCCAATAGTTTCCCCCCCTTTTTCCCTTTTCTTTCAGCTTTTTGGGTATTTACGAAATCCGACAGCCATTTCTCACCAATAATTGAAATTTTTGATGAAAAATCGATAAAATCGCCTAATTATCGGCGATATCTGGAAGAGAAACAAATAACTGGGGTTTCGGTGCCGTAACTCCGGCGACACCGATAATATCGACGATATTATCAACATTTCGTCGACAATGCAAACACTGCTCTTTACCCATGCCAACTGTCAATCCTCTTTTCGCTTCTTCCTCTTTGGCACCCAAGTAGCTAATCACTTATGTTTGCAGATAGATGAGACCACCACCAGGGCCTCCAGTGGCTTCCACATCCATGGCTCCTCTTCCTATATTAGGTACCTCTTCTTACCCTACTTCCATTGCTAATCCATCTTCACCTATTGCTTCTCACACTCGTAGTCACTATCCAACCTTACATCCTATTTCTAACTTTCTTTCTTCTGAGTCTATCTCAACTTCATATCGTGCGTTCTTGGCTGCAATTTCCTATTCATCTATTCCTAAATCTGTTCTTGAGGCCCTTGTAGTTCCTTAATGGAAGCAAGCAATATAGGTAGAAATGGTTGCCCTTGATAAAAATGGCACATGAGACCTCGTTTCCTTACCTAATGGTAAGAGTATTGTTGGGTGCAAATGGGTGTTCTCTATTAAATATAGGATTGATGGTTCTATTGAACGATACAATGCCCATCTGGTGGCTAAAGGCTACACACAGCATTATGGTGTTGATGATAATGAAATGTTCTCTCTTGTGGCAAAATTGAACTCTGTCCGTCTGATTATTTCATTAGCAGCCAATCTTGATTGGCCTCTATTTTAATTTGATGTAAAGAATATATTTCTTCACGGGGATCTGGTAGAAGAGGTCTATATGGATCTTCCTCCTGGATTTCAACTTAAGAAGATGGCTGAGAAATTTTATAAGCTGAAAAAGGCTCTTTATGGCCTTAAACAATCTCCAAGAGCATGGTTTGTCAGGTCCAGTGTTGTTGTTCTTTCCTTTGGTTTCAAGCAGTTTCAAGCAGATCATACAGTCTTCATCCATACTCGACAAGAGGGTCGAACCATTATACATGTATATGTGGATGATATTGTTATGACTGGGGATGATTTGGAGTTTGTTGACCAGGTCAAACACATGTTGAGTAAGGAGTTCGAAATTAAAGATCTTGGCCCTCTACGATACTTCTTGGGGATTGAAATTGCTCGTTCGTCTAAAGGCATACTTATATCCCAGAGAACATACACGCTTAACTTATTGAATAAGACTGGTAAACTCGGTGCTCGTCCTGCTTCATCTCCTATGGATCAGAAGTATTCATTACATGCATCTAAAAGCGATTGTCTGACAGACCCAGGTATGTACCAAAGATTGGTTGGAAAGCTAATCTACTTGACTATTATGAGACCAAATATTACTCAAGCTGTTAGTATTGTAAGCCGGTTTATGCATTCGCCAAGATCATCCCATCTAGATGTTGAGTATCGTATACTGAGATATCTGAAGTAATGCCCAAGACGTGGTATCATTTATGCAAATCATGGACATATTAATATTGTTGGATATTCTGATGTTGATTGGGCAGGATGATTGACGAATAAAAAACCCACCTCTGGCTCTTGCACCTTTGTTAGAAGCAACTTGGTGACATGGAGAAGTAAAAAACAGTCAGTAGTATCTCGATCCAGTGCAAAGGCAGAGTATCGAGCTATGGCCCATGGGGTGTGTGAACTTCTGTGGTTGAGATCCATTATGGTGGAGATTGGTTTCTCTATCACTTCGGCTATTCCTCTCTATTGTGACAACCAATCGACTATCCACATTGCATCTGATTCGGTCTTCCATGAGAGGACCAAACAATCGAGGTTGACATACACTTCATTCGAGAAAACATATCTTTTGGATTGTTGGCTACTCTGTTTGTTAAATCAACAAAACAGTTGGCTGATATATTTACAAAGGCACTTAGCTCTTCCATGTTGCAAGAGATTTCTAGCAAATTGGGTATGACATATATTCATACACCAACTTGAGGGGTGTGTTGGAACATTGTTATTATCATTTTTTTATGTTTAGTAGGGACTTTTCTATAAATAGGGGTTTGTTTTAAATATAGCATTAATAGCTAGTTATTGTGTAATTAGTTGTAAACCCTACATATTAAAAGGAATAAGACAAAGGAGATGAGTAATGTTTTTGCTTTCTCTTGGATCTTCATTGAAAAGACCATCTGATGTAGGATGCCCTAATTATGATGCATGCTCATGAACACAATTAAATCAGTGGAAAATAAAAGACAATAATAATCTAAAATTCAGAGATAATCATCATAAACTAAGAAGATCATAAAGAGACATGCAATGGAGCGGGCCATTCATCACAACTACGAAGTATGAAATTCGATTATTGCTATGGTTGGATCCCGCGAGAGATGGAACCTCCTGATCTTGCATGGTCATAACCCAATCGATCAATGGGCAAAGAGTTTCTCGGATTAGGGATTTGAAAACTTGAGAATTTAGGATTTTGATTCGATTCTCAAATTTAGGATTTCAAGGATTGGGGATAATAGAGATAGAGAGAGAGAGAGAAGGAAGAAGATCTTACCTTAAAAGAATATTGGAGGGGCACAAGAAGAAAAAAAAAGAAGAAGATGAAGTTTCATGAGAGAGAGGGAAGGGAGGCAACCAAAGAGGCTTTCATTCAATAATAATTAACTAATCTCGTTTTTAGGGCTTAGCCCACTTAAATAAGCAATAAGAAAACATAAAAGTACCAAAATACCCCTAAAAATTAAGTAAAAAACAAGTTTAAAAAAAACAGTTCGCGAGGTGGTCGAGCGCCCGGTAACCAATTTGGTCGGGCGCCCGACGAGGACCAAAAACGTCCAGCAAGCAAATCTTCAAAATCGGAGAATGTCGGGCGCCCGATGACCAATTTGGTCGGGCGGCCGACAACCTTCAGTCGGGTTTTCTTCCATCCTACACACGTGTCTTCTAGGTACCAAATCAAATGCAATCACATGTGTAGGGTCTTCAATGCTCCTCAATTATCGCCTAACCACAAGGAAGAAGCTTGTGGTGTGCGCCTTCTTTGCTGGTAGACTTTAAATGTTCTTGTGTCCTCATCACCATTCTAAGGATCCAAAGATGTGCATGTTGCCATCTTCCAATTTCGCACATTAGGGTTCAAGTGCCTCTAAAGTACCATCTTTGTTCTCATGGATGGCCTGAAATTTCAGCCGACATGCATGAATCATCTTCGTGGCTAGAGATCTAGTCTACCCATCATCATCACCATCTAAGCTTTATGCCATCTAATTGGGTTGGCTAGTCTACCCAAGAGAAATCAAATTTTCTAGTCCTCTAGAGTACCATCTCTGTTCTTATGGATAGTTTGAAGTTTCGATCAACATTCATGGATCATTTTCATGGCTAGATATGTAGCCTACCTATAAGAAATCAAATCTCGCTCCCTTTGTTCTCTTGCCCCATTTCTCTCCACCCGTATCCATGTGCTCACTAGCTGGTACTTAAGGCTGTGTTTGGCTTGGTTGACAAGAAAAGTAATTAGCAATTTGTGAAACTTTTACTCTTAGTAGAATTTTCAAAAATCATGAAGAAATACTCATGTGAACGCTAAAGAGTTATTTAGTCTCCAACACAACACGCAAAAGCTCCACTAAGTGATTTTTGAAAATTCTACAAATTAATAGAAATTTGAAAACTATGAATTTTTTTCTCTACACTCCTGAAATAAACATGAGCCAAACACAGCCTCAATAATTACCTGAAGTAAGGGATCTCTTGGCTCCCTACAACCTCGAAAGGTGGAATGATTCTATTTCAGAGAAACACATCTCTTTTAGGGCCTATTTGGTTCATGGGATTAAATGGTATGGAATTGCATTAGATGGAATTAACACCATTATTGCACAATGATTGCATGTCTAGAAATACCATAGTATTTTAACTGTCCAATCCCATGTTTGGGATCAAATTCTTCCTTTGGGAAAACACTGTATTAAGCGAAACCTGCATTTGGTGGACCATGGAATTGCAATCAATGGACCAGATTCACAATTGATATTGGTCACCTATACACATATGCAACTCAAATGTGTAAAAGGGCACATGTGGATGGATGGCGTGGATAAAACACATGCATCAATGTGGGGGCCCACAGATGCAGTGAATTCAAAATCCACTAGAAATCCCTTAGTATCTACTGTTGGGACTGGATGATATGATACCTAGGTTAATCCAATCCTTCCCATCGTTTACAAACGCCGGATGGAATTTGCATGGGACCAAATGCAATTCCATACCACCTAATCCCACGTTCCAAACAGGCCCAAAGATTTACTTGAAGATTTACTTGATCATGTTTGGATACTGGGATAGCCATTTTGAGGAATTTCAGAAACTGTGTTTGGATATTGTGAAAGAGTGGTGGTTAGAAACTTTGTTGCATGAGGCTTGCCTTATGATATTTCAAAAATTAAACCTTTGGAGGGGAATCGAATCCCGAGAATTTGCTCCCTAGCGTTTTTTAAGGAATCATGAATGGGTCAAAAATGTGAAATGGATTCCCAAGGGATTCCATTTCCAACTATTTCACAGGCACGCTAGCATGAGCAAAGGCACTAATTGATTCCGTTTCCATCAGTTTCAGCGAAATGCTTATTAAAATACTTTTTGATGAATGCAAAACAACTTTTAATATCAAATACTCCTTTTCGAGTAAAACAAAGTTGAACAATGTTCTAGAAAACAGAAAGAAAATGGGGGAAATCATCATTGCTGACATGCAAATGAAATGGATGTTATACATAGGGGCACAAATGGGACACAACCCAACAATATGTAGATTTGAGTCCAAAGTTGGGACCCACGGAGCATATCTTGGTCCAAAAGTCAAACCCAAATATTATTATATGGGTCAGGTCATATTATTGGGACCACTCAAAATCAACCCTACCCTGATGCGGTTTTTAAAATGGTCAGATGTGGACCTGACCTAGATCCAATCTGAAAGATTGGGAAGCCTTGGATGAGATCCAACAACCAATGCTAAACCCATCATAAGTTGGAAATTCAAATAAGCATTTTGGGTTTTGGTGGAATTAAGTTGGAGATAAATTTATACTTGGATGACTTGTTAAATTATTTCAAGTTAATCTAAGAGAGAAGAGGAACATGATACAATATTTGGAAGATTATTTTGTGCAGTACAACAGTTGTGAGTTTTAATACACCATCTATGAGATGGGTAGGTCGTATTGGGTCGTTGAATAAGTAGGTCAGTGTTGTTTTTTTATTTGAACCCATCCCAAATCCGAATTTTAATGGGTTGGTTCTACGACCAAAATTCGGACTAGATTATTAAAATGAGTAAACGGTCCCATTTGCACGGCTAGTTATACAAGAGTCACCAATTTGAGAGAGAGATGAAATTAAAATAGTATCTACAAATCAATTGAAACATAGATCAGAAGAAATTAAAAAAACAAGATCATACCGTAGCTGGAAAAGATCCATCAGACTCTGTTGCAACTTCCATTGATTCATACACATACAGTAAGGAAAGACCCAAGAAATTGATTTGAATAGAAGAAAATCAAGAGAATGAAATTTTTTCTTTAGTTTCTATTTCCCCTGAAATTTGTTAAGAGCTTGGAAGGAAGCTTTTCAAACGAAAAGGGGTGTGATTTGAAATAAGGGGCGGAGAAATAAAAGGCGGGCATTGAATTTCGGGAGAGCATTTTCCGTAGGAAGAAATTTTCCAGAGAGAGAGAAAGAGAGAGAGAGAGAGAGATCCTTTGTGGGCCCATGATGTGAGGCTGGGTTCGGAATGGGGACTCCTCATTCCATGGAAATTAGACAAAGGTGGGGGGTGTTCTTCTGCCATTCCTCTCTAGGCTTTGGACGTCGCTAATGAGTTCATGAATGCGAAATTATTATTATTATTGGGCTAGTGCACATTAGGCTTTTGTCTCTAGGGCCTTTGGAGCAATGTCTTGAAACCCACTTGAACAGTCCAACCGGCTCAGTCCATGATGAAGAAGGAAGCTGCCTGGGCGGGTAACACGTGACACATGCAGTCCAAATCCAAAAAAAATAAAATAAAATAAAAGCAGTTCCTATATAGAGGAGACCCAGCCAGTATATGACTCCGATTAGTTCCTTAGATTTCGGTTCCATTATTTCGGGGTCGCAAATGATAAACAGTTGGGCCAGACCCTGGGCCCACTCATACAACCGATGCTCCGGCTGTATCCATATCCAATGCCAACTGAGACGGGAGGACGCGGATTGCGTCCGACCACTGATCAGACCTTTAAGCGTCCGACCAGATCAGTGTGGGGTCCACTCTGATGTATTGATGTATCCATTTACCCACGCAGTCCATCCCTTTTACAAGATCATTCTAGAATATGGGCCCAAAAAAGAGGCAGATCCAACGTTCAAGTTCAAGTAGGCCGCACCAAATAGTGTGCTACAGTACATCACCAGGTTCCGCTCACTATTTGGTGGGTGTGGCCCACTTGAGCATTAGATCTTCCTCGTTTTTAGATTTATTCTTTAAAATGATATTGGAAGATGGATGGATGGCGTTGATAAACCGATACATCAGGGTGGGCCCCACACTGATCTGGTCGGACGCAATCCAGGGGAAGGCGCCCCACTTGCAGAAGGGTTTGCGTCCGACCCACCTGACAATGACCTGTCCGACCAGGGACTCCTTTGGCGCCCTCCTTTTTGTATCTGTTGATCTAGGCAGTCCATCCATTTTCTCATATCATTTTAAGGTACGAACCCAAAAACGAGGCAGATCCAACGCTCAGGTAGACCACACCAGAGATGACTCTTGCATTTAATGCAACCCAAGCTCACTATTTGGTGTGGTCCACTTGAACTTTGGATCTGCTTATTTTTGGGCTCATACATTAAAATGATCTGAGAAAATGGATGGACAGCAACACATCATGGTGGGCCCCACAGGAGCCCCTGGTCGGACAGGTCCGGGCAGGGTCGAAGCGGATTGCGTCTTACCCCGCCCTTCTCTAGCCACCAATGGGCAGATCTGTGTGGGGGCCCACCGTGATGTATCATTATTAGTGTTGTCCACCCCTTTCCTTTAAAGCAAACCCCCCAAAAATGAGGCAGATCCAACACTTTCGCTCAAGTTGACCACACCAGATAGAAAGCTTGGGTTGCATTAAATGCACAAAGCACTAAAGGCAAGTTCATTAAATGCATATGTTGTGTTGTACACTTGAGCGTTGGTTCTGCCCCATTTTTTTTTGGCTCATACCTTAAAATGGTATGAGAAGATACATCAGGGTGGCCACCCGGTAGATCCACCCGTTGGCGACAATATACGGGCAGGAGTAGGACGCAATGAATCAACTCTTTCCAAGCCACTTTCTTCCAAATCCTCAAGATCTACAATTCATAAGAATACAGAGCTTATCTTCTCGCTGGTGGGTTGGCCATGATTCATATGTTCAATCCAGCCCGTCGATCTTGGACTTCTCTTTTTCTTTTCTGCGCAACTATTTTTAGCCCTAGATTAGCAGGCTGCTCTTGTTCTCCTTTGTTTCAGGCTGCTCTTGTTCTCCTTTGTTTCACACAAACACATGGGCATTCGAACCCATGACCTAAGTGTTAAAACGCAATCTACCACTGAGCCATGGCTTTGGTCCCAGATTAGCAGGCTGCTAATAAAAAACAAGAGTATGATTGCATTGATTAAAAGCTACAACCCATCTAAATGGTAGCCCATTGGATCAAGGGTCCCCATCATCACTATGACAGGCACACAAAATTGTGGTCCCATAGCAGTGGCAATTCTAAATAGAAAAATTGGACTAGACTAATCGTTTGAGCACAACCCACTAGATGGTTGTAACTCATTACCATGTACAGCATGAATGCAGACCAATCAAAATTGTAAGCCCCATCAAAAGAGCATATCCTAAAATATCACTGATTAGACAAATCTTAACCATCTGATTTAGCCTGATGAATTTGAACTTCAAACTTCCTATTTGATGCCGTTTGAATGACCAGTGTTATTTTCCCACTTGCTCCATCCACAATGGGGCTCGTGATTTAAACATTCAATCATTGCCAAAGTGTGCCACGTTGGTGGGGTATTTGTTTGCCACCCACATGAGTAGAGCCCAAAGAGAACTCCAATTAACAACAACAACCATCCAAGAGCAGCGTCTAAAATAGCATTAAAGGGAGACTCAGCCCAAAATGTAACAGGCAAAAGATCCCAAGGGGCATGAAAAGTCAAGTGTGATTATACAAGTTGCGCTCATAAAGAAGAATTGAAAGTTTCCTGATTAGACTCCCATGAAATGAAAAGAGGAAAAACCTTTCCCAACATATTTCTACGGAAAACGTTTAAGAAGGTGGAAAAGGAAAAGAAAATAGGGGAAGGGTTATATAATCTTCTCATAGGCGACTGATGACAGCCTCCACCTCAGCAGGGGAGTACAGATGGTAGGTTGGAGCCACCCTCGCAATATCAACATTGTTTGGAGTTACCTGACACAACCACAGCTCAATTCAGATCAGGCTAAATAAAAACAAACTGTCGTTCTGCTGTGCAGACCTACATGCATGAAAACAAAAGGTGTGCACAAATACTCTGATTGGTCCACAGTGGTGGGAACCCACAAATTGATAAATGGTCCAAATTCTTAACCAACCCCAATTAGCTGGAATAGGGCTTAGCTGATGATGATGAAGATGATAAGTGGTGCAGACCCACTGCAGGCATAGGTATGACACTTTTTCTCCTCGGGATGACTGCCTGTGTGAATCAAAAATACCCATGGGCCACCTTTTTCTCACACCTAGATTAGCAGGGTTTGAAATAATTAGCAACTGATATTAACACCCCCTTTTGATGGATACACCCTTTTCGTACTTTTGGCATACTACGGTGAAGTATTCCACTACCAAAAGTCAGGAGAAAGTGGTGACTGCATCAAAAAGTGGGAAAGTGGGTGATGGTGGAAATTCATCTTCATCATATAACCTACTCATAGCTATATGGGATTACAAATACTATTTTGCCAATCCCAAGATTAGAAACAGGAATTCTCTTGATTGATTGGCAGAGGGGTTTGGCGACCAGCTGTCCACCTGACTTCAACCCTCCTTTACCCAGTCTTTGGTTTGGGACTGGCCAGGGCATTGCTACCAGGTGGATTCTCTTAGGCCCTGTTTGGTCGCCACTTGAAAAATGAGTTTATCTAATTTTAGTATAAGAGAGTTTGGTAAGGATTACAAATAATCTTGATAACCCATAATTTATATAAACTATGATCTCTAATACATAATTACTTAATTAGAATGAGATGAACTCATTTTTCAGTGGTAAACCAAGGGCCATGGTGGTTCCGGTGAATTAATATCAGAAAAAAAATGTATATTTTATGGAAGACTCCTTACTTTTTCCTCCATCACTTGCTTCAGGATGGAAAGTGCTATTGTTTCAGCTTCTTGAAGGGTGATGTCCTGCAAGCCAAAAATCACTATCACTCAAAGTTTTTGAATATTCATTTCTATGAGAGGAACAATGCTTCAAGATTTTTTATTTGGAAGAGCATTTGTAAGAGTTTCACATGAGGGAGGGAGGGAGGGAGGGATTCCAGCAGAGCCAATCATCAATATTGATGATCTTTAATAAATGTAAGAATAACCAATTTTCCATAACAAAAAAATGGCTGAATTGCTGATCTCAGTCCCATCAACACTTGCTTTTATTTGTACAATTTACCAGTTTTCATCAACTAGGAGAGTTTTCATTAAGCCAGCCAGATCAAATTAAAGAATCCATCGACCCACTCAACTTTTTTATATGTTGCCAAAAATCAAGGTAGTCAAAATCATTATCGTATCGTAAATCCTAGTAGGGGTAGAATCGTATCGGATCGCAAATCATATCGTAAATCGTAAGATTTTTTACAATTTTCTTAAAAAATTGAAAAAAAAAATGAAAAATATAAATAAATCAGAATTTTTCTTTAAAACTAATCTATCTTCCTTTTGCCATCAATGTGCACCAAGTAATACCATGTCATGATAGTGTTAAAGGATTCTCATTCCTTCACTTTTTGTCTTGCGTGAAATTTTCCTTAAAAAACATACAAAGGTCCTTTAATAATTTATGTTCTTTTTTTTTTTTTGAAGGATATAATTTATGCTCTTTTTACCATTCTTGCTTGTAGAATCACAGTGGAAAAGTGGCCTGCAATACTGTAGACCGACGGAAAAAAGATATTTTGATTTCTAAACATCATTCCATAACAAGTCAGCATGATTGTAACTATCCATAAAAACTTTACGGTTAAGTCATACATCAATTTGGTGTTTTGACCAGTACAGACGTAAGAAATCACAAAAAAAAGCTACATGATTGTTGAAGAGAATATATAAAATTTAAATCTCTTATAAGGAACAAATAAAAATAATTTACTTTTTTTAAACGATTCTTAAAGGCCCCACCAATTTAAAAACATAAAATGAAGATAAGTGAAGCTTAATATGGAAGAGAGCAAGTATAATTTGAATCGTAAATCGTAGGATTCAAATCATAGAATCATAGGATTCATATAAAAAGGGATTCAGGGTTGGGATTCAAATCGTTTTGCTTAAGATTCGACTAAAATCGTATATCGTAAATTGTAGGATTTTGATAACACTGCCAAAAATATATCAATAGGAGTATAATGTCCACAAATAAGAACAAAATGAACAAATGAAAAGAAAAAAGAAAATCTTCGATTGAATGAATAATACCTTGTTGTATTGCTCCTGCAATGAGCTGTCAGCACCTTCGGAGCCCGAACCTATTGCCTTTGCATTGCATTGCCAGAAGGTACCAGATGGGTCCGTGTAGTATCTGCATATCACAATTTCTTAAGTACAGAAAAACAAAAAAGCTGAAACTGGTCATCCTAAAGTTCAAAGTCAGAAGCATATAAAAAAGCATAACCTCCTAATGTAGACAATATATTTCCAATGACCAATAGTTGTGGTCCTTACGGAAGACCAAGAGTTCAAGTAAAAGGTTGATACTTACAAGCTAGGCCCATTCTCATCATGACCAGCGATTAGAAGTGAGACTCCAAAAGGTCGAGACTGTAAAAACAACAATACAATTCCATCAAGAAAGTAGAAAACAATATATTTCATGTTTGTTCGACATTCAAATACACAGTACTTGCCAGGTAAGTAATAGAATAATAGTGAGAAAAGAAATGGTGATAAAATCATGAGAAAAGAAATAGTGGATGCTAAAATAAAATAATAATACATAAAGATCACCAAGTACTAAGCTATAAATTTCATTTCAATATTCATCAAAACCGACTCAAGTATATAGAAACATGGTTAACGAACCAGTGGTTTGCATTCCAAAACAATCATTACTTGGGGATAAACTTCACAATCTAAAATCTGTAAATACAAATTTACAGCCAAATATAACATGAGCATGCTATTCATACCGACAAGACATCATATGCCAAGTATACTGAAAGAATATTGTCAATTTCAAAAGGGTAGAAACAAGGTCTGCGGAAATGGTCCATGATAGAGTAGAATGACAGAACAGGATTCATGTAGCTGATCCCAATTAGTCAGTATAGGGCTTAGATGATATGATGATGATGATGATGATGATGATGATGATGATGATGATGTAGAAACTATACCATGGATTCTTCATCACCTTCCCCAAATCGGAGAGCAAGATCACATAGGGCTTGTGTGGTGGACTCAACAGTCATTGGTTCACCATACGAAAACCTATGGTTCTGAGAAAAACATTGATTTTCAAAATCATTAATCACTCTCTACCATATTATTAGTCATTAAGAGCCATGTAATGAATAACAAATAGCACCTGAGTTTCGACACGTGCATGCTCAACAAGAGTGCGAGCATCAGCAATCAACCCACTCATTGCACATCCGATATGCTCATCGATCTCCATAATTTTCTCCACACTGCTTGGTTCCTGAAACAAAAAGGAGAAACTTAGAAACTACGCAAGAATGTGGGCTGCAATGATTCCGTGAAGGAATCAGAAATCACACTGCTATACAAATGACACTATAAAGAGAGCTCAAAAATCTAACCAGAAGAAATAATATGTGTATGATGATCCATGAACAAGTTGCTACCAGCCTAGGATACCAAACACCGACATGAATGAATGCATTCACATCACAACGATAAACAAAGGCTAAAGGAAAGCTAGGAAAGTTGTGTGTTATGTTGTTCTCAGATCAAGGCAATGCTAACTGAATTCATTTTGTAGGCGATCAATGGATAGCAGTAATCACAAACTAGCAAAAATACAGGTTTTCCTTAGTGCAAAGGGATAACCCCACACCAAGCCTGGAAAGATGATGAAACCATGACCTACAATTTTCTACCCAAGTAGGTACACTGTAGAATGCTAAATACGGATAAAGAAAATCGACATGCCAACCTTCAAAAGAGTTTCAAGTGTAGGGCCAAGTATATTTATTTTATTAGTATTTTTAATTGGCTTACAAGATTACATGAGAGCAAGTTTCTAGCAACATCAAAATAGCAGGTTATGGAAATAGATGCAGGTAATGGAAATAGAGTGCCAACCTCCAAAAGAGAAAAACAATATATGTATGGCTTAGTAGATTTATATCTTAGTATTTTTAGTTGGCTTACAAGATTGCATAAGTTATGGCAAGATCACAATAGCATGAATAACCTAAGGGCCTGTTTGTTTAGAGAGAAAACCCCGATAAACTGGAAAAAAAAATATGACTTCCCTTTCCTGTTTGATAACCAAAAAAGGGGGAAATCGATATCCTTTTCCTAGCTCTTCCTCAGAAAACAAGTCAAACCATTTCCCTCATTAAAACTTGTTAAATGTAGATTTTCACAGTTAAAGAGAGAACTCTCAATGTTTTGACCACTGACCTTTTAACTAAATGTAGACTTTCACAGTTAAAGAGAGAACTCTCAATGTTTTGACCACTGACCTTTTAACATTTCCATGGAATAACCAAACAACTGAATTAGCGTTGGATTCCACAACTTCCCATAATTTTCCATTTCTTAAGTATTCCATGGGAGTTTCCCATTTCCAATTTTGGACTCTCTCTAAACAAAAAAAGACCTAAAAGTGTTCTCTTTCCCATTATTTAACAGGGAAGACTTCCAAACAACCTGCAAGTCAGAAAGCAATTCAAGCAAATTAGAGAAGTAGTTCACAGTCCATTGTGTAAACAATAGAAACCAACTTGCATAACTATAAAACAAACATCAGCAAGTTCTGATCTTTAAGCATTTGCAAAAAGTGGGCTTTCAGCCTTTCTCCTGCTAAGCATGATGAGAGTATGCAGTGGGAAAAAAGTATCATTGGATCAGGATTTTTAAAATCCATTACAACGCGGCTGTATGGTAAGTGTATCAATCATGCAAATCCCAAAGGGGGATGCAAATTAATCAAAGGAAGATAAACAAGACCATAGGGAAGAACCCTAACAATCCTCTAATGGGATGCTATAGATCACGAAAACCTTCTCTCCAAATCTGCTTCCAAGATGACACACCAAAAAGAGGTACCCAAGTTCTATTTCTTCATGTCCAAAAACTGCATTACACATCCAAAGTGATGCCTTAGATTGGCTTAACAAAGAGAAAACCTTAAATATAGGAGAACGACTAAAATAGCCTCAACATTCATCACAACACTATTGGCTTTGTGTAAATGGGCCATCAGTTTGAAAGATAACTCAAAACGTATCAGAATCACTTAAACAGTATTGGAATCACGTAATCTTGAGCTTGTTTGAAATATCAATCAATAGGCTATCAAACAGGACCAATATTATGTCATTGTAACATCATTTGATGCCCCAAAACTGGCCAAATAAGATAGTAACGAAAATACAAAAGAAAATATTACTAAATAATTCATGCCCAATTTAATCTTAAACTAATCGAAACAATTAAACATTATAAATTTAATGACACCTTAGTTGCACCCATAGGCCCCCACATTACAATTATTTATAAGGTTTAATTGTTTTGCATCAATCAAGACAATTTGAACTGTCTGATATTCAATTGGATGGCATAAAGACATGAGATTTGGAAGAAATCGTGACTAGACAATTCTTTTGGGCTGAATTGAATTCAGTCAGAGACAAATTCAGTTATCCATGGTGTGTGGCGACTTCAGTGTTATCCGATTTGCATTCGAGAAGTTGAATGGGCACAGAACCACTACTAGCATGAAAGGTTTGGAGGAATGGGTAGGCCACAATGAAATGATAGATATTCTGATGATCGACGCTAAATATACTTGTTCAAATGGAAGGGAAAAGTCGATACAGTCCAGATTCGACTGATTGGTGCTGTCAGCTGAATGGGTTGAAAAATACCCACTTGTCTCATTACGCGGTCTTCCAATCCCCTAAATATACTTGTTCAAATCGAAGGGAAAAGTCAATACAGTCCAGATTCGACAGATTGGTGCTGTCGGCTGAATGGGTTGAAAAATACCCACTTGTCTCATTACGCAGGTCTTCCGATACCTATATCTGATCATCTCCCCATATTATTAGATGTAGTAGAAGATAGTTGGGGACCCAAGCCCTTTCGGTTCAAACTTATGTGGCTGGAAGTTGAAGGTTTCGGTGATCTAGTCAAAAATTGGTGGTCATCTTTCAACGTTTCAGGTACAGCTGGATTTCAGCTTGTCCCAAAAGCTTAAGCTACACAAAGGAAAGTAAAATGTGTGGAAAAAAGAATTCTTACAGCATCGGAATTGTGCAGTGGAAAATACTGTCTGAATTACATGGGCTGGACATCAAGGAAGAGGGGGGTGTTTTATCCGAGGATCGTCAGAGGCATGCCGTGTTGGCGGCGCAATACTTAAGCATCTGAAGGAAGAAGAGAAAGTGGAAATAGCAATCGAGAGCACTATGGCTAAAGAAGGGTGACAAGAATACAAGTTTATTTCATAACATCGCTATTGCCAGGGCAAGAAACAACTAAATAAGTAGCTGGAAGGTAGATGGTAAACGGGTTGACAAAAAGGAACAAGTCCATTTGGCTTTTGTGAACTTCTACAACAAGCGAGGGGAGGAGAAGACCATTGTTGGGTAATTTATTGTTTGATTCCATCTCACCCACAGATAGGGACTCCCTCGAAAAGCCAATTTCAGAAGAAGAAATCAAATGGACGATCGATTCATTTGGGCAAAGACAAGGCCCCAGGTCTAGACGGCTATCCCATGGCTTTTTATCAAGTATTTTGGGAAACAATAAAAAAGGATGTAGTGGATTTTGTAGTAGAATTTTGCGAAAATGACCGGTTGACCAAAGGGAATGGGGGCTTCTTTTATTGCGATTATTCCTAAAGAGGGAGCAAACTCGTTTAAAGACTTTTGGCCCATTAGCCTAATTGGAAGCCCCTATAAGATCTTGGCCAAAATCTTTCCATCCAGGTTTAAAATGGTTCTACCCTCCATTATTTCTGAAAACCAAGGTGCCTTTGTGGTTGATAGACAAATACTTAATAGTGCATTGCTTACCCATGAATGTATAGACTCAAGTTACAAGGAAGGTGTCATTTGTAAGGTAGACATTAAAAAGGCTTATGACCATGTCGAATGTGGTTTTCTAGAATATACGCTCGGAAGAATAGGGTGCAAGAGTAAATGGATTCATTGGATGCACGAATGCACAATCTTAGCTACCTTCTCGATTCTTGTCATGGATATGAATATTGGCAGTCGATATGGCCATTTGTATCCATATTAGCACAAGCCGATACACAATATGGGGTCGTATCAGTCCGATATAAAAAATTAACCTGTATCGTCTCATATCGGCCAATATGGGGCGCATCAGCATCGATACGCCTATAAAAGCCCAATTTTGAATTTTTTTTTTCAAAATTTCACACATCTTCTTTTCTTTTTTCATTTAAACTATGGAAGAAGCTAAAAACTTATTTTGGGTTAGATCTAGACCTATTTTGGGATCAAAAAAAATGATTTGAATGAAATTCTATAAATCAAAGAGAAGTGGACCATTATGGGAAATATCAAAAAGAAGGGTAAACCTTCACTTTCTTTTCTATATTTTCATCTTCGTTTTGTTGTATTTCAACGTAATGGGCCATCATTCACCACATCATGCTTGATTTGTGTTTAATTAGGGCCCATTTAGTTGACCTTTAACAAGTCAAATCGACAAACAGCATTCTCATCAAAGAATGGTCCAATGCACCATTGAATACATGGTCAAAATACAAAAAGATGACAGATTCTTGGATATCACATTTTTTCCTACTTTTCTAATATTTTTCCATATTATTTTGCTTTAAAAAAAAATTCTGACTGATACAGGCCGATATGGCCCTAATACCAATACACGACGTCATATTGTATCATTTTTCCGCAGGGCCGATATGTCGACCGATACCGACATTCAGAACCATGATTCTTGTCAACAGCTCTCCTAAAGGCTTCTTCAAAGCATCAAGAGGCTTAAGGCAAGGAGACCCTCTCTCTCCATTCTTGTTTGTAGTAGTAGAGGAAGCACTAAGCATAATGTTAGCAAAAGGTCAAGAAGCGGGGCTCATCTCTGGTTTTAAAGGGGCGAGAGAAGCACCTAGGATCTCTCATTTACAATTCGTGGACGACACAATCTTATTCTATGACACGGATATGGCTGTGGTGGACAACCTAAGAAAAAATTTGGGTTGTTTCGAAGAGGTTTCAAGTGTCAAGGTTAACTGAGGAAAAGTAAAATGTTAAGCATTAAGCTCTCTGAGGAGGAAGTATCAATCTTTGCAGATGTGTTTACTGTCTAGTTGTGGCACAAGGTCCTTTCCATCTACATGCCTAGGCCTCCCGCTATGCATAGGTAAACCGGCGAAACTTCTCTGGAACAAGGTGATAGAAAGGTTTGAATGAAACTTATCTAGGTGGAAGTTTCGTCACCTATCATTAGCAGGTCGAATCACCTTAATCAAAACAACTTTATCTAATTTTCCCCTATACTCCATGTCCCTATTTAAGTGTCCAAAATCAGTTTTGGATCAATTGAAGAAGCTAAGGCGAGATTTCCTATTGAATGGAGCAAATAAAAGGCACAAATTCCACTTACTCAAGTAGGAAGAGGTGTATAAACCCTTGAATGAAGGGGGGGCAAGTATTAAAGTGTTTGAACTCAAGAATGTAGCACTTCTTGGTAAATTGCAGTGGAGATTTGGCCGCGAGGGAGGTAAGCTATGGAGAGAGACTATCACATCAAAATACGGGGTTCAAGAGGGTGATTGGGAGGTCAAATCATCCTCGCAATATCAAGTTTCTGGGATATGGTGGGTCATTAATTCCATAGCTCCAACGTTTAAGCCAGGGGTGGTGTTCTCTCTCAACAATGGGCAACGCATTCAGTTTTGGGAAGATCCTTGGTGTGGAGATAGATCTTTGGAGCTCGAACTCCCATCCCTTGAATCACTAGCCCCTAAGAGGAATATATTGGTGGCCACCAGTTTCTCCTATGCCAGTGAGAATGAAGTGTGGCGCCCCCTTTTCAGGAGGCCCCTATCAGATGAGGAGACAACAAACTTAGCTCAGTTATTCGCAAGACTTCATAACATCTATCCTTCTTCATCTCAAGTAGATACTATGGTATGGAAGGAAGCACCTTCCAAAAAATTCTCAGTCAAGTCATTCTACAAGATGTTGTGGGGTTCTCCGAAAACAAGGGAAGGGATCACTTCCATGCCTTTTGATTCTATAGGTCTTCTCCAAAGGTGGCTTCGTTTGCTTGGTTAGTTGGGCAGAATCGAAACTTAACCACAGACAATCTTCAACGAAGATCTATGATTCTACCTAATATGAGTCTAATGTGCAAGAGTAATGCGAAGTCAGTAGACCACCTCTTTATATCCATTGTACTTTGGCGTGACAAATGTGGTCCACCTTCCTAGTGTCTTTTGTTGTCAGGTGGGCTATGCCCCAATAGATTGTGGATCTGTTTTGAGCTTGGCATGGTAGCCCACTCCTAAAGGTCAGTGAGCACAAGGGCACCTCATTATACTAGCCATATTATGGAACATTTGGTGGGAACAAAATTGAAGATGCTTCCTCAGCAAATAGGGATCGTGTGAAGAAGTATAGTGGCAACCCAAAAGGGATCCGGATGTCTTAGAGTGGGTGTCCGGGGTTATGTAAATATTGATGAAATCTCATTCTTGTTTGGAATGTAAGCTTGGGTTGGAACCAGTGTTTGAATTATCTCCGATATTATCTCTATTTCTAGCTCAGCGATACTGATAACACTGTTAGCGATACCGATAACACTAATAGTATAAAAATTCTATGTATTGGCGATGTATCACTAAATATCGCCAATGTATCGATATCATCAATATTTTCAATTGTATAAATTCCAGGCATTGTTTGTATTGCCAATGCATTGATATCATCAGTGTATCGCCAATATGTTTTACTGTGTAAATTACAGGCATCGCTTGTATCGTCAATGTATCTGCAATATTTCGATAATATCACCAATGTATCGATATATTAAAAAATTCCCATTTCATATTTTTTATGGGCGCATGGTTATATACGACGTTCAATTTGTCAATGATACTATTCATTATGACAACACGGCAATAATGAGACCACGATCTTTAGTTTCTTTTTCAGTTGTTAACGATTTACTAGAAAATATCATGTGCTGCCGATATTCTGAGATGTTGGATAGATAGATGAGATGGATGAGATGATTGGACTGGTTTCTTACAGCAGCACATGCTTTTAGGCCCCCATTAAATAGAAACCTATTATGCATGCATTCTTTTTGTAATTTTTTTTATTTCTAAATATACAAATATGTGTATTTTATCATCTCTTGAGGTTTCACTGAAAAATTCCACTATTTTTTTCCATTTTCCCTGCATTTCCAGTTATCAGCGATATTATCGGCAATATCGATATTGTTTCCGTATCCCCAGCTAGCAAAACTTGTAGCGATACTGAAACTTTGAACACTGGTTGTAACTCGCTTTTGCTTTTAGGGTTGTATTTCTTGGTTGTTTTGACATCGTCTAAACAATTTTTCTTAATAAAGCTCACTCATTGACCTTCGAAAAAATGGATGGGATCAACAATTATCTTACAATGTGGGGCCTATGGGAGCAACCAAGGTGTCATTAAATTTATAAGGTTTTAGGGTTAACTTTGATCATGAATAATTTAATCATTTTCTTTTGTATTTTCACCACTTTTCTAGTGAGTCGTTTTTAAGGCATCAAATGATGTCAAAATGACATGGTATTGTCCCTTTGATAGCCTATTGAGTTATCATTCAAACAAGCCCAAGTTTATGCGACTTCGAACCGTTTCAATGACTTACGGCCCATTAACATAAGGTCATAGGGTTGTGATGAATGTTACGGTTATTTTAGTATTTTATCCTGTGTTTAGGGTTTTCTCTTTGATAGCCTATTGAGTTATTGTTCAAACAAGCCCAAGTTTATGTGACTCTGATACCATTTCAATGACTCATGGCCCATTAACATAAGGTCACAGGGTTGTGATGAATGTTACGAGTATTTTAGTATTTTATCTTGTGTTTAGGATTTTTTCTTTGTTAAGCCGATATAAGGCATCACTTTGGACATGTAATGTAGTTTTTTGGCATGGAAAGATAAAAGTTGGGTTCTTTTTTTTTTTGTGATCTCAGAAGAAGATTTTGCAAGCAGTTTTCATGATCTTTAGCATTTAGTTAGAGGATTATTAGGGCCCTTCCCCACAATCTTGTTTATCTTCCTTTGATTCATTTGCATCCGCCTTTCGGGTTGCATCATTTAGTAGTATCAAAGCAAAGTTCCCATCTTAGGAAACTTAAAAAAATAAAGCACCTTCTTTCTTTTGGGGATTTGCTTAGTAAATCTTGATATATTTGCTTCAATTCTTTTGCAATCCTTTGCGTATTTAAAGTTCTATTTGTGAGAAATAAAAAAGACAAGGTATTTTCCACCCCAATGCCTTTCCCTTCCCAAAACTGATGCAGGGGCATGCGATAACCTAACCCTAAATGCATATATATTCAGTTGGAAGATATTCAAATAACAAAATTACGAAACTAACTACTTTCAGTAAGGGAAACTAACAAATATCAACACAGAGATGAGATCCATCCGTCCGGATCATGCCCCTTAGCATAAAAACCACGTAAAACCGTAAAACAAGGAGGATCTAGGGATATGAGGATATCCCGGATCTAGCATAGACCAGTCCAGAGTCAAGTTTGGATCCGGTTTTCATGGCTAGGCATCCATCTTTTTCAATCGTACCAAAAGGGGGGGATTCAGAAAAGGGCGAAGAATGTCGAAAAACAATGGGTTAACATAAAGCACGGATTATAAATCAAAAGAATCTTACCTTTCCTCGCACCTTGAAGAATAAAATAAGAGAAAACAAGAACTCCGGGTGAAATCCTCAACACCCCAAGGGCCAATCCTGAAACCCTATCTCCTAGAAGGAGGAGGAAGAAGCACTCGTTTTTTTATTCATTCAATAATCACAAATTAGGGTTTCTCACAAAGTATATATAAGCTACGAAAATAAAAAGTGCACTAAAGTGCCTAAAAACCAAAAAAATAACATAAACATGCCTAAACTAAACAACGACACTAAAACACTTAGAAACAAGAAAATAAACAGAAAAGCGCCTAAAAGTAAATCCGCTCCATGGTCCAGCGGTCATGATGCTCCTGCGCGATCCTGCAGCTCACGTACTCGTAACGCGTCAGAAAATGGGTCCAATGGGCCCGGCGTTCATCCACATCAGTTCGTCTGCTCCAACACTCGATCTGCGACGTCGCCTCCTCTAGTACACTCTAAAGGGTGCACCACCGATGTCCGCATCAAAAACCCTAATCTTCAACATCTTTAATCCTTTATATGCCTTTGTTTTCCATAATCATCCAATCAAAGCCATAGTCTACTTCTTTCCTTTTCTTCCTTTCTAAAAATTTACCCAAACCCTTCCCTTCTCCCTTTCTTCCTTCGCAAACCCCTACCCAAAATTCATAGATCCTACCCATTCCACAAGGTGTTTTCCACCCACTACCTTTCCCATCACAAAACCCTAATATCTTCCCTCTTCTTTAATCTTTTCTATCTACCCAAACCCTGTCTTCTCCCTTTCTTCCCATCCCAAAACTCATAGACCCAACCCATTACATAACCCTACCAAAACCTTCCACATTCCTCAAATCGATTAAAAAATTAAAAAAAAAAAGATTCTTCCTTTTCCCATACACAACCCACAACCAAGATTCTAGCATTGGGCGGACCTATAGTGGACAGCCATCCTAGCCCTTGAATCGAAGGGCCTGGTCTCTCACTTGGAAAGTTGTCGGATTTTGATTTAGAGAGGAATGATCCTCTCAATCTCTATCTTGATCAATGATTAGACTACTTAAGACTTGTATTATTGTCCTTCATCAGGGCAGATTGACAACCTTATCTTGATTCACGATTAAATCTTCATCTACCCAAACATGCATTCCTACACTTCATCACAACAGATTGATGGACCAATCTTAGATCAACAGCAAAACTTGTCCCTAAACATCATATCTATAGTACACATCATCCAAAGTGCCGATTGGTGAACTAAATTGGGTCAACGATAGCAGAGTTCTTCTTCTAATGGATATTTCTAGTCCTATCAGTATCTTTGACTCTAACTTGCGAAGGCGACAGCAGCTCTTCAAGCTATGAAGGTGGCGGCTGAATATCGATTTCCCCCGATGATCATAGAAGGAGATTCCTTCAACATAAGCTAGTCCTGAGGCAAAGCATGTCCCTAGAGGCTGGAGAGAATCCTTTGGGAATTGGCTTATCAGGCTTGCGAACAATCACTTGTGTTCTCTAAAGCTAACAGATCTACCAATGGGATGGCAAACTCCCTTACAAGGCCCGGTGCTAGGGCTGATTCCCTATCTTATGTGGACAGGCGTTAATTCATTTGTGAGTTCGTATCATTTTCTAGGTAGTGTCTATGCATCTTGCCCTTCATTAGTTCTTTTCAATGAAACTTCATATTTCATCCTCCACAAAAACAGTTGGATGAATGGTCAAATCCTCCTGTAGACCTCAAAGATGTCACTTCTCATAGTTGGGCTGTGAATAAGAAGATGTTCATACACCACGTGCAATCATCCATATCCAAACTCCTGATACTATCCCTATTCGCCCTACTATTCTTATCTGAGGCCATTTTGACTATCGAGATCATCATCCCCATTGTCTTGAGTCTCACCCGTCTTCATGTCTTATAGCAACTCCCTTCAACATCACTCCAGATGTTATAACGAGAGCAACAATATGTTGGCTACTAAAAAACGCTCCATCGCATGAAAACCCCAGCAGGAACTAAGAATGTTCAAGGGATGTAGGAGGAGAATATGCGAGAACTCAAGAAGAAGATTAGAGCATTCAAGGAAGAAATAGCATCAAGGAGTTCAATGAGATGGTAAGACCTAGCTTTGAGTCCTTAAGAGTGAGAAAAGCATTACGGATTTCAGGCCATTATATCTGGAGTTCCCAAGAATGATTTGTCCATAAAAAGTGCGAAAGAGGAATCCACCGTTGGCTTGATGGATCCATGGATGCACTTATCAATGGATCAACGGCTTAACTGGAGAAAGTGCCAAAGAAATCAGATGATCAGCCATCAAATGACATGGTAGAAGAGATTGAAGGACCAATGATATGGACAATTCGATGGTCGAAGACAGATAATGTCAAAATCATAAGAGCAAACTATGGAGGTCAACACCATGGTACCATCCAGTGTTCGCATTGTCGGTATCGCTACAAGTTTCGCTGGCCAGAGATAAAGATATAATATCGTTATCGTCGATAATATCGCCGATAACTGGAAATGTGGGGAAAAGGGGGGAAACATGATGAAAATTGTGGAATTTTTCAGTGAAACTTCAGGAAATGCCTAAATACACATATTTGCATATTCAGGAATAAAAAAACTGTAAAAAGAATGCATTAAATAATAAGTTTTCATTCAATGGGGCCCAAAAAAGCATGCGTTCATAAGAAATTACTCCAATAGTAACGAAAATGAGTTTATATAATACAAATGCAAGCCACCATATAATAATTAAGACATAAAATTAAATGAATTCGAAAAGAATACTTTTTTGCCATATTTCATCCCCACATGGAGTGACGAGGTGGCTCATAGTCATCATCCGGATCCCGTTCCCGTTGGTTGTAGTGTTGTTCACCAATATGTTGACAGTACTGTTCCCATGTCATCCTCTGCTCATACCAATGGAGGTACTCTCTAATGTATCTTTGATAGTCGTCCTCCTCGAACTGTACGAGATAGCCCAAACGTAGGTACTGCATGACATACATCGACGGCATTGGTTGAGTAGGGTCCTGAGGGAATATATCAAGTCCAACCCCGACTCCCTGATAGTATTGCTACCAGTCATACAGGTACCCCGAATATCCTCTTGTCAAATGACCATAACTCGAAGAGCTATCTGCTGGCTGCTCGTATCTACAAGTAGACGAATGTGACTGAATGTCAGAGCTGCCATGCCAATACTCGTGATATCCCCCATGCGTATAAGGTGGGACGGAAGTGGAGCTCCCACGCTCTGAACTGATGTCCATAGATGACAAGCTACGTGCGAGAGCATCTGCCACGGCACATCCAGCTTTTTTCTTTGAACGACGCTCAAACATATGTGTGAGCTCTGATGCTCTCATACGCGAGGGTGGACGAGATCCATGGTCCTCGTCTTGAGTTGCATGGTCAAAGTACTGCTCCTCAGTGAACTGACCAACGGATCGCTGGCTCTGACCTGTCATGTACCCCCCACCACTGCCACCTCCACCCCCACTAGTACCACATACATCAATGTCGGTTCCTCTATCACCTCCCTCACCACTGTTGTCGTCGTCGTCGTCCCCACGACCAGTGTCAAGTGGAGGTTGAGTCTCATCATCATCACTCACTATGACTTGATGATGACGAGGCGGCCGTGAAGATGCCTCCTCACCATCATCATGACGTGTTGAACTCCTCATCAAAGGATCAAAGGAGTCTGTATCTACCCTCTATTGGCTTACTACCTTATCGACATCGATATCAAGAGACGATGCTCCCTCCACTACTTGTAGTGCAGGGCCTCCATCTGCATCATCTAAATCAGCTGACTTGACCCACTCATAAAGTAGGGTCCTCAACATCGTCACCTATTTGTGCCATGGTACCTATCGACAACAGGTTGAGCGGGTCCGGATTTTCCACCATGTCTTGGTCTACCCGTAACTGCCTCTCCCTTAACTTCATATTGTAATGGCAGTAAACGAGCTTCTGTAACTGATCGTATGCTAACTTGTTCCTCTTGCTCGTGTGTATGAGTGACCATATGCTCCAATTCCTCTCACACGGAGAGGAGGATACAGTCTATGCGAGAATACGGACTGCAAGTAATTGTAGTGCAGGTGTGTCGACTCCATACATCGCCCACCACTCACCTATATATCCATGAGCATCTTGTTTTAGTTTGAAGTAAGGACTTATAATGCAGTTACCTAATAATATATCATATTACCTAATAAAAAATTATACTCACACGGCATCATCGTTTCTCTAGATGCTTCGGCTAGTGCGGATGAGAACGTACCCCTAGCATCTTTAAACCGCAACAACTGTAACATATGGATTCACATGTCACCATTTTAACTACCCATATATCTAAAGACTATAAGGAAGAAAATATATTCTATCGATTACCATCAGCGAGATCTACTCAAATTGCATTACCTAGTTACCAAATTCTAATCGTGCTAGTGATTCAGGGAACAACCGTTCGAACACCCGGTGGACGACCATCGTCAAATCACTATCTCCATGAAGTCGGCGTTTGTAATGAAATCTAGGATTCAGATAGTATGCTGAAACCCAAACATTATTTACTCAGTTGCATTAACTTGCAAACATAACTGATGCTTAAAGTAGCAAGTGCAAGTGGTAAAAAATACAGGTGAACGTAACAAACTTACCAGCCTTGTGGAGTGCATGATCAAGGGTCTTGGTCCATCGTTCATCGATGATATCGATCACCCACTTATGTGCATTAGGGAGAGCAGTCTGTATCCCTTCTTTCATAATTCTCATAAACTCGTACATTGACCCCGTTGAAGGACACATCTCACTATCTACAGCGCGTAGGACACTGTAGATCGGTTTTAGAAGGGAAACAACATCATGAACTCTATCCCAGAAGAAATCAGAAAGCACTATTTTCGATGTATTCTTTGCACCATCGGTCTTTCTCTGATTCCACTCCAAGTACTTCTCAGATCTAAATAAATTCCTAAGACCCACACGATGCCTATACAAGCTGTCGAGTGCAATAAAGTTCGTGGTGAACCGTGTTGCACCTGGTCTAACGATGTCCCCTCTACAACACTCGCGCATTGCAGCCAACAACCAAAAGTGATTATATATGAAGTTCGTCACTCTCCTCGCATCCTCGATGGTTTTCCTGATTGAGTCCCTTTGGCCTATCTTCTCGAGCATGAAATCAATGCAGTGTGCCGCGCAAGGGGTCCAATAGATATGGTACTTTGTCATTAATTTCTTTCCTGCCTTAGCGAATGCACTACCGTTGTCTGTCACAACTTGGATGACATTTTCAGGCCCAACACTTATGATGACTTGTTTCAAGAGATCATATATGTAATCATGATCTTTTATTTTGGCAGATGCATCAATAGATTTGAGGAAAACGGACTGCCCTTTACCGTACACCATAAAATTGATAATGGACATTTTCGTAGATCCTGTCCACCCATCGCACATGATCGTCACCCCATACTGCCTCCAGTTCGGAGTGAGTGCGCATACCCAAGCACGCATCTCCTTGTATTCCTGATCAAGGTAGACACCAAGAATCTCTTTTTGCGTCGGAGGCTTCACACCAGGCCCATGTCGCTGCACCTCCTCAATCATATTTGTGAAGTGAGGACTGGCAACTGCATTGGCTGGTATGTGGCTCGAAATGAACCATCTAGATATGGCGCTCCCCACTTTCTCTCTGATCCCCTTGTTCCATATATTTTTTAACCTCTTCTGATTAACACCCGCAATGGGTGCATCTGTAACGCGGGCGCTCTGTGTGCACTGTAGTCCATGCCCACCAGAACCACCGCTACCCATACTGCCTCCCCCAAACCTTCTGCTGCTCCCACCGGCCTCATAGCAGGAGCCCCCAAATGACGGCCTAGTCTCATTGAGCCTTCTCCTCTGCTCCCCCTCCCACCCTGATGCCCGAGACTCGTGGATCGCCTCTCTGTACTCCCTCTTCTCCTACGTCGTAACACAGTCATCGAGATATGCAATCCCCTCGTCGTCGTCATCGTCGTCATCTTGCTCCTCAACAGTACGTAGGCCCTGTCCAGGACCCTGCAGCTGTTTCCTGAGATCCTTCTCCCAATCGTTCTGTTGCAGCTTGTGTGACTTCGCCTTAGCCAAAACTCTTCTCATCTCCTCTCTCATTGGTTTTGACACACTTGGGCAGTCTTTCACTGTTTTTGAACCCCCCTGCCAAATGCTCCTTCAGCCTAGACACCACCCCACTCCGTATCACTTGGCCGCAGTAATTGCATATGGCTCCATATTTATTCCCCTCCACTGGTCGTCCACGTTTCCACCCAATGTCCCTTGCTCCTCCTTTTCCGGATCCAGATGACATTCTGATCCCTAGTAGCATACAAAATTGAAAAAATGCTTGCACTAGCATTGGAATGAATGGCCATATGGGAGCAAAAATGTACACTTCAAGCTTTTATGTTAAAAAACATATGCGACAAAAAATGTGCCGGATCAAATACTCAAGTGGGATGACATTTGAATCAAGCTAATATTTGTGCTTTCAGCCCATCCCACTTGGATGACATTACGAATGGTATGGATGACATATAAACATCACTGTGGACCTAGGGAGGTTTCAACAGTAGGAATTTCCGTTCCCTCCTTTTCCTTTAGTGCGGTCCACTTAAGTATTGGATACGGTTCATTTTTGGTCGCACGTCCTAAAATGAGATGTAAAATCGGATGGACGGCCTGAATTTCTCACAAACATCACAATGGCCCTTATTGTGGGTTTACCGTGGGCCCACCTTGATGTATATATTATCTATCCATTCCGTCCACCTGTGGGCCTCACTAAAGGAAAAGGTGGGTAGGTAAATTACTACCATTGAAACCTCCCTGGGGTCCACAGTAATGTTTATATGACATCCATACCGTTCATAACGTCACTACTACTGGGATGAACTGGAAACACAAGTACTATCCTGATTCGAAACTCCTGTGCCTCCACAAATATTTCAACTGTAGACGTTCAATCCTCACGTTTTCGGCCCACTTAAGTCTTGGATCCGGTTCATTTGTGTTCTCATGTCCTACAATGATCTCCCAAAACGGATGGACGGGGTGGATTTATCAAACAACATCACTGTGGGCCCACCTTGGTTCCTAGCGCAGGAACTTCCTTCGCATGGCTTTCCCAGGAAATCCGCGCTCGGTAACAGCTTAGTGGGTGGGGAGCGGATTAGGTGCGACCTCGGACTCACGCAAGACGGTGCGGCCCTTACGTGGGTTCACCGTGGGGCCCACATTGATGTATATATTATGTATCCACACCGTCCAACTGTTTATACACATAATTTTATATGGCATTAAACCAAATATCATACATATCCAATTATCAGGTGGACCATATCATAAGAAACAGTGGTGATTGACCATTAATGGGGCACAAGAGTTTTGGATCAATCTGATATTTATTTTTTTACCTTAATCCAGTCTCATTTAACCTTATCCACGGATTGGATGGTAAATAAACACTACATAAACATTAAGGAGCGCCCTAAGAAGTTTTTAATGGTAAGACTGGCAATCACCACTGTTTCTCATGGTATGGTTCACCTGATAATTGGATCTACTTAATTTTTTGTATAATGACTTAAAATGATGTGAAAAAACGGATGGACGGCATGGATACATAATACATACGTCAAGGTGGGCCCCACAGTAAAACCCACGATAAGGGCCACACCCTCTTAGGTGAGGCCGGGGTCTCACCTAATCCGCTCTCTAGTGGGTGTTACCTTACCCCTACCGTATGGCCCACATAGATGATGGTATATCCACTCCGTCCATCCGTTTCTACAAACCATTTTAGGATGAGTTTCCAAAAATTATGCAGATCCAAATCTCAAGTGGACCATACCACTAGAAACAGTGTGATTGAGTGCCCCACCATTAAAAAATCCAAAGAGCCCATCGTAAGGTTTTGGTAATGTTTATTTTCAATCGAAGCTCTTGATAATGTCAATAAGGTCTTGATGAACGGAAAATATAAAGATCAGATTGATCCAAAACTTTTGTGGCCCACAAAACATTTTAAATGGTTATTCATCACTATTTCTAGTGGTATGGTCCACCTGAGATTTGGATCTTCTAAGGGTTTTGGATCAAATCCTAAAATGATATGAAAAAATAGATAGACGACGTAGATATATAAAAACTACATCAATATGGGCCCCACACGGTTAGGGTAACACCAAGCTGTTCCCGGGGTCACAGGTAATCCGCTCCCATTATTGCGTCGTGAGTAAGTGCGCATGC
The DNA here is from genome assembly GCA_003013855.2 of Liriodendron chinense. Classification (NCBI taxonomy): domain Eukaryota; kingdom Viridiplantae; phylum Streptophyta; class Magnoliopsida; order Magnoliales; family Magnoliaceae; genus Liriodendron; species Liriodendron chinense. The sequence continues at coordinate 1,822,915 of ML058480.1, read as the reverse complement.
TACGCGTGCGGAGTAAACTCTGTGGGGCCCACCATGATTTACTTATTTTATCCACTCCGTCCATCCATCTTAACAGATAATTTTAGATATGGTGCAAAAAAATGAAGCATATCAAAATCTAAAGTGGACCACGCCACTGGAAAAGTGTGAACTGAATGTCTACCATTGAAAAATTCTCGGGGGACACAGAAGTTTTGGATCAAGCTGATATTTGAGTTTTCCATTCATCCATGTCCATGTGATCTTATGAACAGGTTGGATGACAAATAAACATCACTGTGGGGCCTGGGAAGGTTTCAACGGTGGAAATCATTATTCCCACTGTTTCCTGTGGCATGGTCCAGTTGAGATTTGGAGATACTTAAATTTTGGGCTCAACCACTAAAATGAGATGGAAAAACATATGGACGGAATAGATAAAGCACATACGTTCTAGATGGGCCCAACAGAGTTTACTTCGCACGATAAGAGCGTGCGGAGTAACACCGCACGGAAGAGGGTTTTACAAAAGGGCTTCGACCGCCCTTCTCTGCAGACGAAAGGGTTCCGAAAGAGGGGAGATTCGTCAAATCCCTAAAATCCCTCCAAAATCCCCCCAATTTCGTCAGAAATTCCCTCTTCCTTCGCCGATGTACGGTGCACAGATCAATCGCAAAGAAGGAAGTAAAAAGTGGTGATTGTCGAGCACTTACAACGCACGGAAGCTTGGATTGGCCCACTGCAACGTTCGATGAGCGTTCCTCTTCTAAGATTGGCCCACTATTACAGCGCTCCTCTTCTACAGACAACAGGTATGGAAATCCGACAGTCTCCCCTTTTTTCTCCCCTTTTCTTTCGATTTTTTTTTGTATTTTCGCAATCCCCGAATATCGGTCCTTTTATCGACGATAAGGGGTTGTTAACTACAGTTATCCCGTGGAAGGTAGGTGGCTACAGCGATTTCTGTACGATGTCAGAAATTGTCGGCAAATTTCGATAAAATCGGCGAAATTTCGCCGATATCTGGAAGAGAAATGAAAAAAGGGGGTTATGGTGTCGCAACAATTGCGACACCGATATTATCGTCGATATTATCGACAACTCGTCAACAATGCAAACACTGGTACCATCTTAATGTCAATTAAGGCCCATAGATTGAATGTTGATAGCAATGAAAATGCCATGATCATAAGAGGTTGACACCATGGTACCATTTCAATGTCAATCAAGGTCCACATATTGAATGTTGGCAACAACGAAGACGCCACGATCAATGCATTGTTATTGTCCTATCAGCCAGATCCTTCATTTTTCTGTCAATGAATAATTTGTCCAATTCACGGATCTATTCGAATAATCAATTCTTCTAGCCATCTAAGTCTGCAAATCCACTTTTGCAAAAGAAGTGAAAGTCAACAACGAGGAAGCGAAAGAAGAGACGGTGCATATTCCAACGTTGTATTATGCACAAGCTGTCAATTAGACATGTAGGGCTACACCATCAATTGTTGAAAAAGCCAAAGACGAGATATAAAGGCAGATTGTCTTGATAATCAACTAACGACATTAACTCAAGGACAGGTTCTTTTCGAAGTCGAGTGGAATTAATGCAACCAAATAGCCATAGAAATTGTTTGATATTGTCAAGGAAAATCTACCACACAATCAATGTAATAGAAGAATCCTATAAACGAAAGGAAAAATCCAAAGCAAAGATAGAAACAAGAGAAAGAGGAACAGGCGATTTACGTGGTTCGACAATTTGCCTATGTCCATGGGCAGCAACACAGAATTTTCTTCTTCACTAAAACAAAAGAAATCAAATAATACAAGTTCTCACCTCTCTCTTACTCTCACACCATGCACAAGATATCTCCTATAGGAATTTCCTTCTCTCTACATATGTTCCCCATTTTATAAACAACATACCACCTAAAAGAAGCTTTACTCCAAACCTAAGAAAACTAGGCTTCACACACTTTTTTAACAAGATGGGAGAGACATTTCCAATTAAGAAATGCAATACGTGTTTCATGCATATACACACCACTACCTCAACATTCTTCCACTAGAGAATAGTCTATAATGATGTGAGGAAAAAAAAAAAAAACCCTAAAAAACAGTTGTCCAAATGCCATCTATCAATAGGTAACAATAAGCCCGAGAGAAGTTTTGCACCAAATAAACTTCTCCCTCACAATAGGCATCATTAACATGTGCATATGATATCATTAATGTGAATCTTCCACAATGAGAAATGTCCATTTTCCACCGCATCAAGAACAAAGTGATATTATACATCAATGTGATTCGTCCAAGCATGAAATACTAGATCTTTAGATAAGTGTAACGCGCTCTGCCTATCACAACGAATCAACACTTTTTGTTTCAATTCCAATTCTAGTAACCTTTTTAACCAAAGACCTCCTTTGCATGCATGTATAAATAAAATGTACTCTGCTTCTATTGTAGACAAGGCCACCACTAACTATAATTTGGACATCCAACTAACCACACCGCTAGCCAAAGAGAAGACAAAATCTATGTTATCTCTTTTTTGTATCTCGATCTCTCACATAACCCGCATCCACAAACCCAGCCAACTTTAAGTTTTGACGACATAGCAAACAATCACCAAGAATACACTTCAAGTAATAAAAAATTCACTTCACTACACTCCAGTGATCTGAACTCATATTCACGATGTATTTATTAACTGCACCCACTAATTGGCAAACATAAGGTTCCCCACCGCTAATGAATATGGTCCTCGGGACATCTGTCTTCTCCACTTCTATGCTCGGAGACTGATCTAAAGATAGCTTACAACCTACAAGAAATTGAGTATTAATTGGGTTGGAATTCTACATACTAAAGTAGCACAGAAGTCTCTCAACATGACCCTTCTAAGTTATCAAATCCTTTTTTCCATGTCTCCAAGTACAATCATCCCAAGAATTTTATTAACGGCATCTAAATCTTTCATATCAAATTCCCTAGCAAAGCAAGCTTTTAATGCTGCAATACTTCCTACTAGAACCTACAACCAACATGTCATTCACATATAGTAAGAAGATAATGAAGCCGCCATTACCATAGCCATGAACATAGTCACAATGAACTACCTTACATCTCTGAAATCCCAAGCTCACAATGAAGGAATCAAGCTACTTATACCAACATCTTAACAACAGCCGTTTTTAAACCACAAAGTATTCATCCTGGTTTCTTCAACGAAGCCTTCAGGTTGAGCCATATATATTTCATCATCAAGACTTCCAAACAAAAAGGTCAATCTCACATCCGACTGCTTAAGCTCAAGCATCATTGTCAAACTCAATATGGTCCAAGCAGTACTCAAATGAAAAAAAAGACTTCATTAAAGTCAATACTTAATTTCTACGCATACACTTTCACCAACAATTTGACTTTGTATCTTTCAACATTCCCATTAGTGTCTTCTTCATCTTGTAAACCCATCTACAACCAATTCCACGCAGAGCTTTCATATACTAGACACTCTCCAAATTCACGTGCCTCTCAATGTGAACAAGGTTTGCGTTCTTATATCATACAAGCATATTGAGATGATGGTGTGTATACGCGTGAAACGCGTATATTGTTTCCTAATCGAAAACATATCTCCTCTTGTTCCAAAAACGGCTGAAGCCTAGTTTTGCTAGGTTTAAAGCATAGCCTCTCTTTAGGTGATGTATTGTCTATAAATGGGGGAACACATGTAAAGAGGGGAAAATTCTTTTATGAAATATCCTTATGTATGGTGAAAGAGTGGGAAAGAGAAGAGCTTCGCATTATTTAATTTCTCTTGTTTTAGTAAAGAAGAAAGCTTCGTATTGCTACCTGTAGAAGTAAGCAAAATGTCGAACTATATAAATATTTTGTGCTTCTTTATGTCTTGTTATCTCTTTGATTCTGGGTTTCCAATTTGTTACTTAAATTTGTAGGATTCTTCTATTACAGCGATTGTGTAGGGGATTTTTCCCCAACAATTGGTATCAAAGCCAAAGGTTAAAAAGCATTACAATACATAATTACAAGAACAACAATGCACCACAAAGCTGCACCTACTACAAGAACAACAATGCACCACAAAGTTGCACCTACTACCTAGATCAAACTTATGATTACAAGAACAACAATGCACCACAAAGTTGCACCTGCTACCTAGATCAAACTTATGATTACAAGAAAAACAATGCACCACAAAGTTGAACCTACTACCTAGATCAAACTTATAATTCATTCCATGAAGCTTTAGAAGATAACATTGAGCAAAAGACCGTTGTTTTAAAATGGGGGTGAGCAAAAGTCTATGACGTAGAATAAGAAGAATAAGAACTCATTCAATTTCATGCTAGGTAGATTTATAATGCAAAGATCTTTTCTTACTTAGATAATTGATGAAAAAGTTCAAAGAGGATGAAAATATGGACTTCCGGAGTCTTGTACATGGTTATTATGCATTTGCCTATTTGGAGAATATTAGAGTAGCTAAGCCCTAAGGCAGCCATGTGGTTGGTGTTGAGGAATGAGGTACTGGGAATATTAGCGTCATTAAATATAACAGTGTTTTAAATAGTGGTAGCATGTTGCGTAGCGTTTAGCCGTGTAGCATGTAGAGTAAGCTACAAGATACTTCTATTTTTTAATTTAAGAATTAAAAAAATGATAAATAGTAAGAAAAATCAAAAAATATAAAAATGCCTAAAAGATGATTCATTTTTTTCAAGTATAAGCATGTTCAAACAAGTTATTAATCATCATTTATCAAAAGCCAATTCATATGCATAAACCAAATCAAATTATTATCACATTAACAACTTTTTAAGCAAACTAGTCACAAGTACGGAAAAAAATTAAAATCCCACGGGTTGAGAGTATTGAGTAGAGTTGTACAAGAACCAAACCCATTCAAAAAGCTCGCTCTACTCAGCTCAAAAAAGCTTGATTTGGCTCAGTTTGTAGGGTGGATCAAACCAAGCTGAGCTTTTTTTCTAGGCTCGTTCAAAAATTGAGCCAAGCTCAAGCTTGACTAAGCTCGATTTGGCTTGGTTCGAAACCATGCTCGATTCAGCTCGAACTAGGCTCGAATTCGGCTCGGTTTGATTTATTATATATAATTTTTTTAAAATATATTTAATATATATAATATAAAGGAGCGCCTGCTCCTGCCCTAATTCGCCCCGCCCCCTAATCATTTAGTCGAGAGAGCGCCCCCTTTTCGGCCGCGCCCTTCGCGCCCCTTCCTCACCATCGCCAACCATCCGGCCATCTGGCATCTCTCTCTCTCTCTCTCTCTCTCTCTCTCTCTCTCAAACTCTCACTCTCATTCTCGCTCTCCCCGCCCCACCCAGTGGCCAGCTCCCAACCAGCCAGGCGGCCAGGCAGCCACTGTTGTGTTGACTGCCCCCTCTCTCTCACATCTCTCTCCATCTCTCTCTCACACACTCTCTCTCAAGCTCGAATAGGCTCGAACAGGCTCGAATTCGGCTCGAAAGCTCGACCAAACCAAGCCAAGCCGACCTGTTGGGCTCGAGCTTGGCTCGGCCAAGCTCGAGCCCAGGTCGCCCATTGAACAAACCGAGCCGAACTGTGCAAAGCTCGGTTCGATTCGGCTCGTGTACAGCTCTAGTATTAAGTATAAAATACAAAATACAATTACCTTTCAAAAAAAAATACAAAATATAGTTGCCATTTATTTAAAAAAAAAAAAAAAAGGTGTAGCATACGCTGCATACACTACACGCACACTACATACGCTATGCACACTACGGCACTACATACGCTACGACTGCTATAGGGGATTTATGCTATTTGGGAACGCTACGGGCACTATTCAAAACACTAAAAGTTATGTATAAGGGTATTGTTACAGGATGTATAACAACTTACGGTAAGACGGATGAATTCCCTATAGCAATGACAATCTTCATCACCCAATCACCATTACGCCCATACACTTTTACACTTGCTGCAATGCAGAACATGACCAAACACCAAAGGAGGTCCAGAGGTGGACTCGCTTGCTGGCTGATTGATGGGGAAGGACAAATCCATCTTCCAATTGGAATGTAGATCCCATAGTCCAGCTTGCTCGCAAAATATAACTAATTCGACCATGAGACCCACAAGTCCAATCAAATGTTTTTTAAGAGTTTACATACAAACCATGGAAGAATTTTATGGTTTTCCACAACCATACATCATGTAAAGACAAACAGTTGTGTATGCAACGAGTGTTTGAGTGGTGTTAGCAGTCTTTTGTAGTAGTTTCTTTCTTTCCTTATACAACTTAAATAAGGATTGGTTTGAGTTAATTTAAGAAACAAAAGTGAGGACAATAGCGTGCAAGGTAGTTATATAAATCTAGTTGGATTCATTGTAAACAAAAGGCTATAGCCACATGTATGAACCAAAAACAAAAACAAAAACAAAAAAAAAACATATATTTGATTGATTGAAACCCTATTTTCATTCCAGTAATCAAAACATTTTTATAAGTGAGGCTCTTCTAAATCCTTAAGACTCCTTTATATCTTTATGTGAGGCTCCACAAATCTATCCTCAATTTATCTATTTCCTTGATCTTCTAAACCCTTCTCATATATTCCCTCTATCTCTTGGCGTATATATGGTGGATTGGACAAATAATGAGGAGTTCAAAGGTGTTGTCTATGCTATAGAATCTGGAAATGATGACAAGTTATCTTCCTGTGGTGTTCTTGGATTGGAATCAAAGCTGGATCGGGTTTTTTGGCTTTTGAGTCCTATCATTCTATTTCTATGAGAGATCCCTCGGGGTGTGTGTGCGCACGCGCATGTGTTCCTTAAGGATGACAAGGTGTTAGTTGCGAGATTTGAGAAACTGAAGGTTTGAAGGAAAGCTTAGGAGTCTAGAGGTTTAGAAATTGGTAGAACCAAGACAGATTGTTACAAATGAAACTTTAGTAGGAAAAGTTATAAAGGTATGGCTTTAGTTACAATCAGAGGCCAGAACATTCCTCAAAGCCACTTGTTTGCCACCTTGGCTCATAAATTCAAAAGGATTGAGAGACTGATGACAATGTTTCCAACAGAATTAGACCTGGGGGACACAATCAAGTTGTGCCTCTTAAGTGTTGGGTGCTTGTTGCATGCCAATGAAACTTAAGGGAAAGAAAATTTATTTTTATTTTTAAAGATATTGGTTCACTTGTTAAGATGCAGAAAGTGAAGTACAAACATTAATAAAAGGGCAATAGGTTACCAACTACAAGTGACCCCCTCATCACCCCATATATGGCAAACTTCTATACAACAACTGACCAAGCTATATGGAGCAGAGTATTGGCCTGTTGGATAATTGGGATGCAACGCGAGCAGAGTATGTGTTGTGGAGACGGGGATGTCAAGATAAATATGTTGAAAGAATAGGAATGACAGAATCAAGAATGATAACATCCAAAGCAACTTAAGAGTCGCCAAAATCAAAGATAGGTCAGTTGCTTTCTATTGAAAACTAGAGACAGCCCAACAAGGAGGGGAACTTCAATTGGCATTGAACGGCTGGAAAGGAGGATGTGGGTTCAGACCAAGAAGACCTGGGTATGGTTGGTCATGAAAGGGCATAACAATGCCCATAGTGTTCGAACTACAAGTTTCGCTGGCCAGGGATATGGAAACAATAACACTATCGTTGATAATATCGCTGATAACCGGAAATGCAGGGAAACATTGGGAAAAACAACGAAATTTTTCAGTAAAACTTCAGGAGATGCTAAATACACATATTTGCATATTTAGGAATTAAAAATTGCAAAAAAAAATGCATACATAATAAGTTTCCATTTAATGGGGACCTAAAAGTATGTGTTGTTGTATGAAACCAATACAACCATCCCATCTATCCATCCATAAAACATTCAACAATATATCAGAAGATTGACAACACACAATATTTCGCTGAGAAATCGTCAACAATCGGAAAGGAAACAAAAGACTATGGTCTCGATATTGCCCATGTTGCAATAACGAAAATATCGCGATATGATCAATATTATAGTTCCAAAATTTGAATCCCGCATGCAACTATATGCCGATAAAAATTTTGAAATGGATTTTTTTTTTAAATAAGAAAAGAAAGAGATTGCGGGAAAGATCCAACAATCCTCTAACCGAATGCTAGAGATTACGAATGCAAGACTGTGAGCAATGTCAACAGTCCTGAGATCCCCATCCGATACAAATAATATCTGGGATACTCCGAACAATAGGCTCGTACACTTACCTACAAGAGGACCTTACCAAGCTGAGACAAGCTATGATGATGTCGGGATAAAAAATACATGACTTTCCTATGTCGCCATCTAAATGTGCCATGCAACATACATAAAATCATAGATAATAAAAAAAAACAAAAACAAAAACAAAAGAATACAAATTTAAAATTCATAATCGATGTGTGGTGTCAACGTACAATCCATTTTCAAATATGATAATCAATATAACATATTAACAAGTACAATTAAGAACAATAGAGATCCATTGATGCAAATCCCAAAAGGGAAAGCAAATAGGTCAATAAGAAAAGAAAGAGATTGCGGGAAAGACCCAACAATCCTCTAGCCGAATGCTAGAGATTACAAATGCAAGACTGTGAGCAAGGTCAACAGTCCTCTAGTCTTGAACTAGAGATCCCCCCCCCCCCCCCCCCCCCCCCACCAAAAGAAAATAAGAGAATTTCATAAAAGAGAATATTATCCAACTTGTCTTATTCCACGAGTCGTACGCCTTATTTATAATCAGTCTTTACAATCTGCCATAAAAGCTATGGAATCTAAAAATAGAATTCCTGGCTAACTAATATCTAAGAAAAATAGGAAACTACCTAAATAAGAAAGCATTATAATTAAAAAAGCACTAAATAAGAAAATACTTAAATAAGAAAAAAAAAACTACAATTACTCCTAGCCTAATATAAAGATACGAAAGAAAAAAGGAAATTTCCCAATTTAGAGATTTGCCTAAAAATGAAAAGTAAGGATGGCGCAAAAAGGGAAAGTGGGTGTTTTTCTTGTGCACACGTGCGGAGCGTGCACGCGTCAGATGTGGACCTTTTCATCAAATCTTGATCAATTAGCCTGCGTGGCCATCTGGTTGCATCAATTCCATTCCACCCAGCTTTAAAAAAAAAAAGAAAAAAAAAAAACTCATCCTCAAGTTCAAGTTGGTAGTCATAATTTCCTACAAAGATCCTTGTTTGTAGCGCATCTTCTTCGACTTCGGTGGCATTGATGGTGGAGACCTACGTGCCTAACTGGTAGCTGATGCATAATACAGTGTTGAAACACGCACCACCTTTTCCTTTGCTTCTTGTTGGTCCTCCACGTTCTAGATGTTGATTGTGGTCCCTTGGTCGCAGTTGGCTTCAGATTTGCATACCTTGATTGATGTGGAGATGGTACTTTGTGTTGACCTCTATAGAGTTTGCTATTATGATTGTAGCACTATCCATCTCTTTGACCATCAGATCGTTCATATCTGTTAAACTTCTTGTTTCTTCAATTGGATCATCCATCAGTTGATCTTTTGGTTTTACTTGAATTTCCTCCGATCTAACCATTGATCCATCAACCAATCCAAGGGAAGATTCCTTTTGGGTTGCAGCACTATCTATAACCACGTCATTCCTTGGAACACTAGATAAAACAGATTGAAGCCCATAAAGCTTTTCCTATTCAATCAAGGGTTCAAAGCAAGCTCTCACAAACTCCTTAGGTTCCTTGAATTCTTTTGCAATATCTTCCTTGAATGCTCTAATCTCCTTGACCTCCTTCAAGTTCTCCACTCACATCTTTTGAATATTCTTAGCCTGACATTTCCGTGCGATAGGATGCTTTTGGATAACTGACAATTGGGGAGGGGTGTTGAAAGGAATCACCATATGGCATATATGAAAATGAGTATAACTCAAGGTGATATGAATCGCAATCTTGACCATCAAAGTAACTCAGATAAGAATATCGTGATGGATATGGAAAGGCAGGGGAATCCGAATACGGATAGTTTTACAACACATATGAACATCTTCTTTTTTAAATTTTCCAAGAGCAAAACTTGCTCTAATAGGTCAATAAGAAAAGAAAGAGATTGCGGGAAAGACCCAAAAATCCTCTAACCGAATGTTAGAGATCACAATTGCAAAATTGTGAGCAAACTCAACAGTCCTCTAGTCTTGGACCCACCCCAGCTACCGTAGAGAAAATAAGAGAATTTCATAAAAGATAATATTATCCAACTTGTCTTATTCTTAGGCAGTAGGCCTTATTTATAATCAGTCTTTACAATCTGTCATAAAAACTATGGAATCTAAAGATAGAATTCCTATCTGAGAAAAATAGGAAACTAAGTAAATAAGAAAGCATTGTAATTAGGGGGGATTAATGGGCCACCCTGCGCTAACCCCTCCGGTTGTCCTCGATCTCCTTAGAATTCTCACACCAACTCGTTGATGGTAGACCCCCTGATCAACCCTCGGGGGAGCAAACCCCAAATATCACAAACGTTCCCACCAATGAGCCATTTAAGGCAGCTGATGCACGGGGAGCCTACTCGAGTTTCATCCTAAGGCGCATTGGACCCCCGCTACCGGGAACTCCCTGGCATCCCATTCAAGGGCGGAAGTTTCCCAGCTTTGGTTTTAACCTCTGTCCTCAAGGTAACAGTTTAAGGACATTAAGAAAGCACTTAAATAAGAAAAAATCTACAATTACTCCTTGCCTAATATAAAGATATGAAAGAAAAAAAAGGAAATTTCCTAATTTAGAGATTTGCTCAAAAATGGAAAGTAGGAATGGCCTAAAAAGGGGAAGTGGCATTTTTCTTGCGCACACGTGTGGAGCTTGCACGCATCAGATGTGGACCTTTTCTTCAAATCTTATCAATCAGCTTGTGTGGTCATCGAGTTGCATCAACCATTAACCTGCTTACCAGGTTAAACAGATATAATTTTAAGTAAAAATAAATATACAAAACGAACCAGCAATGGCGAAGTGATGCGCTTCTCTACAGCTAGAACAACACCCTCTTTCGTCTTCAACCCAATCGCAGTCGAACCCAACTGCAACAGAATTGAAAAAAAAAATCCCTCAAACTCCCCTCTCAGCAAAACAAGAAACTACAATAGAAAATAAAATTTTAAAAGTACAAGAAAAATAAAATCGACAGGATCGACCTTGATTGCCTCAATTGCATATTCAACCTGGAACAATCGACCTTCCGGGGAGAAGGTATTGACTCCTCTATCATACTCAGTCCTTCAAACAAACAAAAATAAATCAAAAGAAAAATCAAAATACACAGATAATTGCATGTTTGTCAGAAAACGTCAGATTCCGTAGAGAAACCCTAGACTTGAGAAGGAAATGCTTTCACCTGGTGAGAAACATGTTGAATTACGGTTTTTGAAAACCCTAGAATCGATGTGAAACAGAGATGATGCCAGAAACCCTAGAAAAATAAGGGAAGAAAGCAGACGTACGAGGGATCTGATGGTAGAATTACAGAGATCGAAAGGAAGAAGGGATGGGAATTTTAGGGTTTTTAGTTGGTTTTAGACGGAGTGTGAGAGAAATGCTTGCGCTAGGGAGACGTACTGCTTGCTTGGCAAGCCAGTGCTGGCTGAGGCAGTAACAAGAGTCAATGATCGAGGTTACTTTGGTCAAGTAACAAAAACAACAGTCCGCACCGAAATCATCCACACCCCGTTATGGACGCGGATTGCTTGTGCACACTGGAAGTTTCTCCCGTCGGAAGCTATATGTGGCCGCTATATGTGGCCACATAGATGCCCGTGACAAACCCACTCCGTCCATCAGTTTTACAATACCATAGGACAGGAGTATAAAAATTAGCCAAATCCAATGTTGCTTGTTATTTTCAGTCACTCTATGATGTATATGTGCAGGCATGTCAGAACTAATTGTGCAGCTCAATTCCAACCGAACAAAGATGACCCCAAGCGCTAAGATAAGCAGATACGTCGTAATCGACCTTATATGACCAAGATTTGAGAAAATCGTCGCCTATTCAGCCACTTGCACAATTGCTTAATAATAATAATCAGGTGATATTTTGAGGGTGAGGTTCTTCCTAGTGCACTAGTACTTTTCACATGAAATAAATTTTTATATAGGAAATACAAAATTTAAATAATAAACTTACAATTAATCACCAAAAATATGCTAAGGATCACTCCTTCTAGGTGAAGTGAAGACGAAATTTCAAAGACCAGCTACTAAATAAATTCTACATACTTGCTACTGCGGAATGTAATTTCACAACTTATGTTACGAAATGTGAAGAACCGAATTATGCTAAAAAATATAAAGATGCTAATTACACTAAGAAATGTAAACCGTAAGATGTTAAGCAGTATGTTAATTGAAAGATAGTTTTGGTTTTGGTTTCGATTTGGTGCTGGACCTTTTGCTCTGCTCTCTACCTTGCTTTTTATAGCTCTTGCTCGACCATCCAAATGTTTCTCTTAATGGGCAGTTATCTAACTGACTCCCACAATTACATCATCCATATCCTTCCTTTGCTACAGCATTTTCCTATTGTCTAACTGCTCACAATGGATTCGCCTTCTACTAGCCTAGTCATCATTTACGTGACACAACCAAGCGCTACCAACTATCTTCCTTAAAACAGGGTTGATATTCTACCTTTACACTTGCTACCACTACATCTCTCTCTCAACAACACCAGGTGTTGCATTTTCATTGGCCGATAACAGCTTGCCCAAATTGGGCGATAAATGGCCGATAACAGCTTGCCCAAATTGGGCGATAACAGCTTGCCAAATTGGGCTAGAACATTGCCCACCCCCCCCCCCCCCCCCCCCCAATCGTTTTGCCTTAACCCAAAAGAAGATGACGATGTGTGAAACATTAAATGCATGATGCCTCTTCGCCACGTGTCCGAACAGGGTTGCTGGTGTCTTCTACAAGAAAAATCATTTGACAGATTTCCTTTGTAACGGGCCTATTCTAGCTGCGACACATGGCAAAGAGTACCAAATTTCAGAAAAACAATGATTATTCACTTTAATTCCCGACGATTCATCACCGATAAAAGCCCTTGTTCTGCACTCTTATCTCTCTCAATCTCAAACCTTCATTCCTGACTTCTTCGACCATGGCTTCCTCCTCCAAATCTTATTCTTCTACTCACTGGTATGATGGACTGATTAATGAATTAGACATTTTTATAGAACAAACAATCGAAGGTCAAGTCTTCTGCGTCATTATCAATGGTTAAGAGTATCGATTTACAGGTCTTACTTTTCATCCCGATCTGAGTGCAAGTGCTCTATCCACCTTTTCACCCTTCTTTCCTCTATCACCTAATGAAACTCTCCTTCTTCATGCTGATGAATTCCTTGACCCTAACAATATCAAGAGTACAGCTAGATCGTGACTGAAACCTATATCGAATGGTTCAGTTGGTATTTTATGGTATCTAGCCAATATCTAAATCTCTTGGAGCAGATTGGCATCCTCGACTGCATTAAACTTTTTATCACCGCATAAAAAATTCAATTCCCCCTTATTCATTGTCACCATTACCTTTTGGAGCCGATCCACCAACACTTTCCATTTTGGCTACGGCTTAGTGAGTTCGACTGTATTGGACATTTGTGCCTTCACTCATCTCCTTCCATTTAGTCCCAGCTTTTGTCAGAAATGTGATCCCCCTTTCAAATTCCCATCTCAGAAAAATGATCGAGGTTACGAAAAATTCATAAAGATTTTTCAGAAGAATGGCCGAAATGTCAGTGAGAAAGAACACACGGCCTTGCTCATTTGGATTTGCAAATTCCTGGTTTGCATTAGCTCTGTCCAGATGACCAAAGAACACATTTGTTTTGCTAAAGCGTTAGCACAAGGCCGAAATCTTACCCTTACACCTTTCGTCCTTGGTCATCTATATAGGGGAATGCATAAGGTAACGACCTTTGGCCTCTACAATAGTGGAGGGCCTCTATGGATTATGCAGATGTGGTTACACGAGTATTTCTACTCCTTTGCTTGTAGCCCTTTTAATTCCTCTATTCAATGCTCCTCGTATGGTGAGCAAAGTTCATTTTACATCACAAGAGAAAAGTATACCTTTGCTGATTGCATGAGATATTTCTTTTCGTTAGATACCTCACGCCACAATCACTTCTTTTGTCCGTTTAAGGAAAATCTCTTCAGCCCACGATGGCTTGTGGAAAGGCATACCAAATCAATTGATCCCGAGATGGCCAACAATATCGACCAATCTTGGAAAAGTTATCTGATGAACCGAGACCTTCCTTATGGTGGCTCTATGGAAACGGCCAGGAATGCCAAAGCTTGTCTTGAGCAATATTGCCCTCATCTTCTAACTCGGCAATCCGGCCTTTGCCAAGGTATCCCTTATCCCACTACTTATAGATCTGCTAACCAGCCTCCTATAGATCGTGTTTACATCGAATTTGATAACAAGATCCTCCAGACGTTCACCTTCCTTCAAGCAAGCTTTCCTCCAAACCTGAAAGAAGAAAAAGAAAACTAAGGGTGGCCGGCGTCCAGCCGTTAGCCCTCCAAAGCTTAAGTTAGACAGGACATGGTTGCAAGGTAAGAAACGGGATATGAGTTTAGAGATTGTGTACCTTTATCTTCTGTGGAGCCATCTATTTATACAGATCCGGGTGATCCAGTCTGTTACGCAAGACGTTTAAGATTACTGCTGATTTCAGGAGATAAGGTGTTTATCCTGTTAATCCTTAGATAAGGGGACGACCTAATCCAATTAAACATCTAGTTTATTACGTTCCTTGATGGAGACCCCCTGTGGTTCGAAGCTACGAACAGAAAGAAGCTCAAAACTGGCCTATACGGGCTGCTGGTACTAGAAAAGCGGGGGATGCTCGGCCTCGGCAATAACTTCTCGCATGTTGAGATGCGACCCCTTTCAACGACCACGAGCCGAGCTGCTCGCGTGTTGAGATGCAACCCCTTTTAACAACCACGAGCCAAGCTGCTCGCTTTCGATCGGATAGCATGGCCGGAGATCCGAGATGAACTATAAATGAGGAGGGCTCGCGGTTGGACAAACTGATGCGACTTCTTTTAATCACTTTCTGCTCATATCCTTCAACGACTGTTGGGGTCCCAAAATTTAGGGTCCCTTAAAACAAGCGAAATGGCCATATACCTCCAAAAGAATCTCATGAAACGCCTCCCGGTGCACGCAAAATGGAAGTTTGCAAAATTTCCTTAGCCAATTCTGGCTGAAATCTCCAGCGGGCCCCGCCAATCACCATGATCAGAACTGTCCGGAATCGGACCCATAACTTCTTTGTGATTTATGATGAACAGTGCATGTGATTTCACGATCAAACGGGCCCTACAAACCCCCCAAAATTCAAAACCCAAGCGGTGGAGTTCCTATTTACGTGTCCATGCATCCATAAATTCAGGTACCCCACGCGGTCGAAAAATCACTAAAAACAGGAATTCATTAAAGGCATTTCGGAGTCCCACGCACCCGAAAAATGCCCCACGCACCCTTAAATTCAACAGATTTCAGGATTTCCATTCAAGGGTATTTCGGTGCCCCACGCACCCCAAAAATGGGTCCACGCACCCTTAAATTCGACCCATTTTATGATTCTCATTCAGAGGCATTTCGGAGTCCCACGCACCCGAAAAATGCCCCACGCACTTTTAAATTCAACAGATTTCAGGATTTCCATTCAAGGGTATTTTGGTGCCCCACGCACCCCAAAAATGGGTCCACGCACCCTTAAATTCGACCCATTTTATGATTCTCATTCAAAGGCATTTCGGAGTCCCACGCACCCGAAAATGCCCCATGCATCCACAAATTCGATCACAATTCAGGGACTCAATTTTTAGGTAAGTTGAGTCCCACGCGCCCGTAAATTCAGTCCCACACACCCAAAAAATCAGATATTTTCAGAAATCATTTCTGGGTGCGTCGGACATCCGCACGCCAATTTTGGGGTGCGTGGACGGTATTTTAAGGGTGTGTGTCACGTAGCAGCCCCTCATTGGCGAAGAGCCGGCGTCTTCGGCTATAAATATCCCTCCCGACGATTCATTTTCACATTTTCAGAGAGAGAGAGAGTTGCCGTCCTCTGGGAATTCAAAATCTCCACCGGAAACCCTCGTCGAAAAACTTTTCCGATCACCGGAAACCCTCCCCGGTCGCCGAAATTCCTTCCAATCGCCAGCATTTTCCCGCAGGTCGGAATCCTGAAAATCATCAAGTATGGGCACGCACCCATTAAAAATGGACCCACGCACCCAAAAATGGCCCACACGTCCATAAATTCGGTCCCACGCATCCATTAATTCGACATAAACCAAACAAGTGCATTGGACTCCCACGCACCCAAAAAATGGCCCATGCGTCCATCAATTCGGGTCCCATGCATCCATAAATTCAATAAAATTTAGATTTGCATATTCGATCCCACGCATCCTAAAAATCCTGCCACGCACCCCTAAATTCATCATAAATCCAGTACTTCAATTTTTAGGTGCGTTGGACTCCACGCACCCGTAAAATAAGTCCCACGCACCCAAAAAATCAGCCAACGGCAAAACACGTTTATGGGTGCTCCGAACTCAATTTTAAGTGTTTTCAAGTTCCGTTCGAGACTATTTTGGGTATTTTAAGCGTTCCGGACGCAACGAAACAGTCAAATGGACGTTCCGGGATATCAAAAGGAGCAGAATCGTGTATCTTCGAGGTTCGACCCGCTTTGACACGATTAATGAAATGACTTCTCGGAAAAGAGCCGCCGGCATCCAAAACTATGCAAATATGTCGTCATTTATATCTACTGTAAAGATGTGATCCGATTTGGGTCGAAAGCTAGACAAACGGGACTATGGTTATCACGATAAACCATGCAAAGAGTTTCAATTCTCTACAAATCAATTGCTATGAACTGTTACAACACAACAGTCGATGCCCTACCCATTCAAACGGTATCCGTCGGTTGGACTACGCAGGTACACACAACTGTAGAATGGACTTCCCGAGGTCACCTGTCCCTACATTGACAGGCGCGGGACTAGAGTCGTCCATCTCAGTCACAAACCCTGATGGTCTTAGCCCGGATCTCTAGCCAAAACATGGGACATAGACATCTGGCTAATACAAAGATGGTTCAGTACATAGCAAAACAAATACAGGTCTCTACGACCACAAACTCTAAAACCATAGTCCCTGCTGACTAGTCTTTTGCCTTTTAATCGAGGGTCATCGATCATTCGATGTAATTAAGGGCTCGTGCCAGATCATGGCCTAGAATGTATAAGATCTCAGGATCTCTGGAATAAAATTCGCCTTGCGATATCTCTTCTTGTGTACTTTTGTGAATGCTTATGATGTCTATAAATGTTTCTATTACTCAGTACCCCAGTGCAACAAAACACCCTTTTTACGAAAAATGTCCTTGTGACCATTTCCTAGCTCCAACAAACTGGCGACTCCGCTGGGGATGGAACCCAGAATCTCTGGTTAGCTCTGAGTATAGAAACACTCTAAGATCAATCATTCGCAAACACGAATGTGTACGTAAGATATTTATTGCGAGGTATAATGTTTCGGCCCCCTCGGGCGTCAAACTGGCGACTCTCAACGGGAACGTTCTTCCCTTCATCTTTAAGGCAATAGACGGTAAATCAAAGGTTTTCAAACCACAAACTTCCACAACCACACGTACTTCTCTCCTTCTTGCCTATTCCTATTAGTTTATGTACCGCGATCGATGGGTTCACGCTCCCGACCGCGTTTATGAACTGTTCTAATGATTTTCTGACACGGCAGAATTAGCAAGATACTAGGACAGGCAGAAGAAATGGCATGCTCAATGACCAGTTCGTGCACCTTCCTTACCACCGGAGGCTTCAGCTTCCGCCGTTCCACCACAAATACGAACCCAAGCTCAGAATGACAGTTGGTTGAGACCCGAAGGCAGAAGAAGGAATAGAAGAAAGCTGCCATCATAGCAACATATAGGAAGGCGAGTGTTGTAAGACCTCGCCCCGTGATCAAGGAACAGTGGCAGCTGAAGCAGGGGCAAAAGATCCTTATCAACAGGCAGGTCACATCGGCCAAGCCTGTAGCGTCCACGATGACAGTCGAGCAGTTCCCGCCATTATCTAAAGCTGTTCGCACCTCATAAAAGACCACTAAACCCGCGCATGTAAAATCCAAGCCCGTGACGACCCCCGAACAGAAACAGAGGCCGGCTCGAAAAATCCCGGTGGTGCAAGTAGTGATGGTCCAAGTGGCCACGGAGGAAGAAGAAGAACCTTACGAGGCAGAAGAATTACTTCCATTACAAGATCAAATCGACAGATTGGTTGAGGCTAACCGCGAGATAAACGATCGAATGAAGGCTATCCAGGAAGCCTTGACCACTCTGATAGCGCAGAACGCCACCAGAAGTATCACGCCGCCCACCCGTCAGTCAGCAGAGGAGTCTCAAGGGGCGGCCGAAGGTCCGGTTGAGCCGGAACCGCCCGTCCAACTTAGAGTCACGCCAATAGGACTTACGCCGCTTTCCACATCTCACATATCATGAGAAGAGTTATCCCAAACAATAGCCCATATGATGCGGCAAGAAAAAGAGAAAGAAAGGAGAGGCAGCTATAAATATCGGGTCTCATACCCGCCAGAGGTAGAGGAGGTACCATTCCCGGCCAATTTCACATGCCCCGACTTCGAAAAGTTCGATGGCAGAGGATCGCTAGAAGAGCACATCACCCACTTCTTGACCACGTTAGGAAACTGGTCTGCAGTCCCGCAGTATTGCATGCGGCTGTTTGGATCTACCCTGACAGGGAAGGCCTTTCAGTGATACATGTCGCTACTGGCCGGCTCTGTAAGGACATGGGAGTAAATGTAGGACGGCTTCATCTCAAAGTTCTTCGCGACAAAGAGAGAGATCTCATTAACAAACCTAGCGATGGTCAGACAGAGAAATGGTGAACCAGTCGAGAAGTTCATCGACCAATGGGAAACCACAGCGGCTCAATGTCACGAATTGCCCAGCGAAAGCGAACAGATGAAGATGTGTTTAAGGGCCCTAGACCCGATGATCTTGTATGGCTTGTCAGGCAATACCTTCAACTCCTTCCGCGAGCTAGCGACGAAAGCGCATCTGGTGGAGGAAGCAGCATCCCGGGTAAACTTCAGACCCGAGAGACAGAAGAGAGAGGTGGGAAGAGTAGTAGAGACTCACCAGGTCGACAAAAGTAAGGACCAGAAAGACAGCAAACGTCCCGCTGCCGATCATGGGCCAGAGATAAAGACAGCAGTTATACAAGACAAGAGTAAAAAGCCCTGTTAGAACTTAGAAAAAGGGAGTAGGGAAAGAAAGATCAGAACTACTCGTCAGCAGTCCTTCTTTCTTTTTCTTTCGTATTTCTTTTATTCTGGGGGAATTCTGAGTATAGAGACATTCATAGACAATCATAAGCAATCACAAAGTGTACACAAGAGAGAGATATCGCAAGGCGAATTTTATTCCAGAGATTCTGAGATCTTTTACATTCCAAGCTGTGATACTGGTCACGAGCCTTTAATTACATCAACGGTTGATCACCCTTGATTGGAAGGCAAAAGACTAATCCGCCGGGGATTATGGTCTTGAGTTCATGGTCGTAGAGACCTTTGTTTTCTTGTTATGGACTGAGCCACATTTGTTAGACACGCCGGATGTCTATGTCCCATTTTCTTTCGGTATGTCCGGGTTGAGAGACTGTCAGGATTCGAGTGGTGCAACTCGGGGCCCGCGCCTGTTACTGTGAACAGGTGACTGCTGGAATACACGATCCTCGAATGTTGGTCGGCATGACCCAAGGCCCGCGCCCGTATTTTTATGACGGGTGACCTTAGGAAAGCACTCCGCAACGTTCCCGAACGAGAGTTTTAATCGAGTGGTGCAACTCGGGGCTCGCGCCTGTTACTGTGAACAGGTGACCGTTGGAATACACGAACCTCGAAATGTTGGTCGGCATAACCTAAAGCCCGCGCCCGTATTTTTATGACGGGTGACCTTAGGAAAGCAATCCGCAACTACCTCATCAGCTCAACCAACGGACCCGTTGTCGATGGGTAGGGCATCGACGGTCTTTTTCATAGTGGCAGTCCATGGCAAGATGTTTCAAGCTTAGTTAGAACTCTTTGTTTGTGGTTTCTCGTGGTAACCATAACCCCCTAGGTTTATCCTCGGACCTTTATCCGGGATGAACAGAGCTTTGTACAGTAAAGTAAATGTATTTCTTCTGGAGTCGGACGACTCGTCTTCGAGAACACTCTTTCTTCTGAGTATTTTCAGTGATCTATTTGGAATCAGATAGGCTTCATCGAGCCAAGATCTTTTGAGGATCCAAATTCAATGGGCTGGATCGGCTATCTCCGATGCCTGTAAGTGGCTAAGTATAAGGTCAGATGGGTACCTACATATGCCAATTTCTTATGAATAATGGGGATCGGTGCCCCGTGAATGCTTGAACCTGCTGTTGGATAGCCTGAGTACTTCAGCTTTGCCTCGACGTCTTTGAGATCGCGGTTGATTTCATCTGGCATCAGTCAATTTTTAAGCCAACAGGGCACTTCCCAAGGCTGAAATTGACTAAGTAGTGGACCTGTTTGCGGTCTGATTAGAGAATTCGATGAATATTATCGATAACCGTCTTTGAACAGGGGTGGATTACGTCCATGAAGATCGCGGTGCGATCGCATTTCGATTTGCTTAGCAAAAGTCAATTTTCGGGCCAACAGGGAACTTCCCAGGGCTGAAAATGACTAAATAACGGACCTATCTGCGGTCTAATCAGGGAAATCGATGAATGTTATCGATGACCGTCTTTGAACAGGGGCGGATTACGTCCACGAAGATCGCGGTGCGATCGCATTTCGATTTGCTTAGCAAAAGTCAATTTTCGGGCCAACAGGGCACTTCCCAGGGCTGAAAATGACTAAATAATGGACCTATCTGCGGTCTAATCAGGGAAATTGATGAATATTATCGATGACCATCTTTGAACAGGGGTGGATTACATCCACGAAGATCGCGGTGCGATCGCGTTCCGATTTGCTTAGCAGAAGTCGATTTTCGGGCCAACAGGGCACTTCCCAGGGCTGAAAATGACTAAGTAGCGGGCCTGCCGACCACTTGATTAGGGTATTCGAGGGTCCTGAGATCGGATAACCTCGTCTCGGTGCATGATTATGGTGTATCATGTCATGTAGAAGAAAAGCTTCCCTCTCGGGCTCGGTCCAATTCCGCCCGATTCTACTCGTTTCGGCCGTTTTTAGCTCTTTCGGAGGGATTTTCCGGGGCTGCCAAATTGGCTAAGTGTTGGTCATTTTGGACCGAAACACTATTTTGGGCCACTTATCATTGAACTTTGGAGGATCTAATCCTGTGGATGGATAGATCTCATCGAGACGCATCCGGCAGAAGTGGTTTCATCAAAATCTGATTCCGGACGAAGGCGGGGCACACGATCGAAGGTCCACCCCTCCCGTCAGCGTCCAGGCGCATGGGGGGGTGTGTACAGGTGCATGTGGCATTTGTGCAGGCATATGTGGAGTTATACAGGCTTCCAGCGCATGTGGTAGGGACCTGGGCGCATGTGCCATCTTCCGGGCGCATGTGGCCTTGTTTTCATGAAAAACAGGAGTCCAGGAGCAATTTCCGGCGCATGTGGTAGTGCACATGCGCCTAGACCTCCACCTTGGGCGCATGTCAGCCCAACACTTAGAGAAAATTTGGATTTTTCCGATGGGAAAAGCCGGCGCATGCGGGGGGAAAAGCCGGCGCATGCAGGGGATTTACCGGCGCATGTGCCCAGCACTTAGAAAATTTCAGGATTTTCTTCCTGAACTTGGGATTCCAGCAAGGAAATCCCTTTCCGACGAGGGTTTCCGGAGAGAAAATCCACTCCGGCCAAGGCATCTGGCGAGGGGAGAGAAAGTAAGCGCATGTGATGCTTACATCACTCTGAGGTCGGCGGGGGATGATCTCGTGCTGATGAAATGAGGTGACTTCACTATTTATAGGAGGGAAATCGAGTTCGGGTCTACCCGGCGGGTATTTCTCGGTGCATGTGCCAGAAACAATGTCGGGCGCATGTGAGAAAAATGCACCGGGCGCATGTGGTGGATCCGGGCGCATGTGCTTTACCGGCGCATTTCCCGGCGCTTTTTGGAAAAGTGTTCAGATCACTTCCTTTGATTACTAGGGTGCAAGCGCATGTGGTTAGAGGCCAGGCGCATGTCCTTTACCGGCGCTTTCCCACTACTTAGCCAGATTTTCAGGATTCCAGCACTTAGAAAATTTCAGCATTTCAGCTCCAACGGGGGACCTCCAAAGGACAGCTACCTTTTCTAGACATGCACTCACTGTTGCCAAGCCACTTCTAGGCTATGATTAACCTTCTGAATAAACGGGATGGGGTGTGGAAGTTCAGATGTTGCTAATTTTGGTACTTCCTTACTAATTTGGAGCCTCCGGGTCGGCTTGTCGTATAGGAACGTTGTTCCGGGGAGCGCGCGCATGGAAATATGCATCGTAATGACTTCAAACTTACTATTTAAGGGTTTTGGGGCACTCCAGATCATTTGACGGCAAAGCGCATATCTAGATCCACTCTGAAATGGTAGCTATAGGATTACGAACCCTTTTTGGTCAGCTCCAAACGGGGATGAAACGCATTTCTAGGTGCGCAGGTAAAAATATGCACCGGATGACTTCAAAACTTACAGGTTAAGGGTTTTAGGACATTTTGGATCATTTGGCAGTGAAGCGCATGTCCAGTTCCACTCTAAAATGGTAGCTGTAGGCTTACGGACCCTTTTTGGTCAGTTCCAAGCAGGGACGAAACGTATTTCGAGGTGCGCGGGCAAAAATATGCATCGGATGACTTTGAAACTTGTAGGTTAAGGGTTTTAGGACATTTCAGATCATTTGACAGTGAAGCGTATGTCCAGTTCCGTTCTGAAATGGTAGCTGTAGGCTTACGGACCCTTTTTGGTCAGTTCCGGGCAGGGACGAAACGCATTTCGAGGTGCGCGGGCAAAAATATACATCAGATGACTTCGAAACTTGCAGGTTAAGGGTTTTAGGACATTTCGGATCATTTGGCGGTGAAGCGCATGTCCAGTTCCGCTCCAAAATGCTGTTTATGAATTTTGGTCGCTACCAAGCGATCAGGGTTGTGCAGGCATTTTCAGGGCTTTCCTGGCCTCAAAACTTATCCAAATCATTGCCACTAGACCATGGGATGTTGTTTTATAATGGGTGCAAATTTGAGCCCCAACAAGCCCTATGTACCCAAACGTGTGTCAATAGCCGAGAGAGAAAGGGTGAACGGCCCATACACATTCGACATGGCCGATCTGGTTCCGATCATGGAACAATTGATCAAAGAAGGCATAATACGTCTACCAGAGCCTGTTCGTCCCCATGAAGTCGAACAAATAAATGATCCCAAATACTGCAAATATCATCGATGCATCAGCCACCAGACAGAAGAGTGCTTCTCCTTGAAAGGAAGAATACAACGATTGATCAATCAAGGGGTCATCAGCATGAAGGAACCTGAAACAGCAAAGGAGACAGCCGGGGCAATTTCAACAGTCCCAATAGAAGGTGAAACCAACCGACCAACTTCACTCCTGAGCCGAAGGAACCATGAACTCTAGTCGGTAGCAAGAAAAGACTCGAGAACAGACGAAGGCTCATTAGCAGAAGAAAGAATAGGGAAAGAGGAAGGAGAGAAATGTCGTAGGGGCGAGTACGACCCGCGATGAACATGGCACATTGCAGAATGGTGTCATTTGTCAAACAAGCACCTATCGAAGAAACCCCACAAGCAGTTGAGGAAGAGGTTGACGTGGTCATCTTACGATCAGGAAAGCAGATGCCTGGCCATACCCCTACGAGACCAGACGACCCGACACAAGAAGACAGTACCCCTAACAGGCCGCAAGAGAGACCCCACATGCAGAAATTGAAAGAGAAGGTCGTCGAAGTTACAACTGGTCAGCCGAGCCCGAGACCAGTGGCATATGATGTTGTGTCGCACTTACGGAAGGTTCTGGCCCTTCTAAGTATATACGATGCTTTATGTCTCTCAAAAGTGTACAGAGATATGTTAGTCAATGCTTTACTTAACAGTGAAGTCAGGGAGACCATGATGATAGAGATAGAGAAGAAATGAATAATACAGACAAATTTTGGGAGGGGTATATACCGACCTTACAAGTCATGCATGTCGACCATCCTTCAACAATCACTTTCTCAGAAGAGGACCGCACAATCGAATCAATAGACCATAATCGCATGTTGATGGTCATAGGAACAATCAGAGACACGGAGGTGAAAAGGTGCATGTTGGACGATGGGTTTACCGTAAATATCATGCCGTTAAAGACATTACAAAAGCTGGGTTATAGGCAATCAGCACTACGCCCAAGTCTCATGATGATTCAAGGTTTCAATCAAGACAGTCAGCGTACGCTCGGATCAATCACGGTAATATTAGAGATCGAAGAACTGACAACGAAAGTAACATGTCAGGTGATCGACGCAGTGACGACGCACAATCTCCTTTTAGGAAGGCCCTGGCTCCATCAAAATCGCATTATCCCTTCGACATATCATCAATGCTTCAAATACAGTAGAGAGGGGGTCCAGTACAGGGTAGCGGCAGATCTGAAGCCATGCACAATAGCCGAGTCATTTTTTGCCGATGCAAAATATTACAACTTATCCAGTAGCGGTGAGACCAATAAGAAACCCGATATAGTAAAGAGAGGGCAAGGGGCAAAACCCCAAATTGAGAAGTTCGTGCAGAAAAGTAAACCTCAGGCCATCACTCAGGAAAGATCCCAGTATCAGCCGAAGAATCAACATCAGCCGATTACGAAAAGGTTCTATGTGGTACCACAACATCTACGGCAGCCAGGGCAGTCCGTTAAAACTGATCTCAGATCAACACATGAGTGTGCTCAAGTCCAGCTTCAATATGCCAGTACCCAAGATAGGAAGAACTAAACCATTCCCGAAAGCTCCAAACCAATTCGTTGTGCCGTCAAGAGATATCACCCAGAAAGATATTAAGTTTCACTGAGGGCCAGGCCAGCCAGTACCATCAGAAGAAAAAGAAGAGGGAAGGGGGTCTGTTCAACCCTGACCGATAGAAGAAAAGAGATATAGCAGGGTCAGCAGAAAGATTATGAGGAATATGGGATTCCTCGGTCAAGGTTCAGACACAAAGAAAAGACTGCTAGCTCCATTTGAAGAATATAAGCAAATATATAGGAATGGAGAAGGTCTAGGAACCAAGGCAAGCGTAAACATGGTGACCATTGGCCCGGTAGAGGAAGTTCAGTCGTAAGATTCTATCGACATGATCCAGCCAAGTGTCGCACCCGTGCAACTAGAAGACGGTGGACAACCGACGATTGATGAACTTAAAGAGGTGAATTTGGGCACCCTCGAAGAACCTAGGAATACATATTTGAGTAGAAACGTCCCGGGAGATGAAAGAGAGAGATACATACAGCTATTAAAGGAGAATAAGGACGTCTTTGCCTGGACATATTCAGAAATGCCCGGGCTCAGTCCGGCAATCGCCATGCACAAGTTGAGTATCATGAAGGAAAAGAAGCCAGTTAAGCAATCGCAACGACAGTTTCATCCTGATGTTATACCTAAGATTGAAGAAGAAGTCAAGAGACTGATCCAGGCCGGGTTCGTCCAAGAGGTGAAGTACCCTCGATGGATCTCAAACATCGTGCCAGTCAAGAAGAAGAACGGACAGATCCGAGTTTGCATTGACTTTCGGAATCTTAATGAAGCCTGCCCTAAGGACGACTTTCCTTTACCGATTCCAGAATTACTGATTGACAGCATGACAGGATATGCAGTAATGTCCTTCATGGACAGGTATTCGGGATATAATCAAATTCGCATGGCCCCGGAAGATGAAGAAGCTATGGCTTTCCGCACAACTCTCGGCATCTACTGTTATCGTGTAATGCCCTTTGGATTGAAGAACGCAGGGGCAACATATCAGCGTGCAATACACGTTGTATTCCAAGATATGATGCACAAACACGTCGAATGCTATGTGGATGATTTGGTTGTGAGGTCAACCGATCATGAACAGCACAGAAAACACTTAAGGTAGATATTCCAGCGGTTGCGCAAGAAGAGTCTCTGTATGAATCCGCTAAAATGCGCGTTTGGGGTTGCGTCCGGTAAATTCCTGAGCTTTGTCGTCAGACACAGGGGCATAGAAATCGACCCCGCCAAAATTAAGGCCATCAGAGAAATGCCGCGTCCTAAGAATTTAAAGCAGTTGAAGAGTTTCAAAGGCCGCGTGGCATATCTAAGGAGATTCATTTCGAATATGGCTGGTCGTTGTCAGTCGTTCTCCCGCCTTAACAAGAAAGACGTTAAGTTTGAATGGGATGACGCTTGCCAGAAGGCTTTCGATTCACTAAAAGAAATGCTCAGAAATTCTCCAGTCCTCGCCGCTCCGATCAAGGGAAAGCCGCTGATTCTGTACATTGCAGTAGGTGATAACTCGCTAGGGGCACTCCTGGCACAGAAGAATGAGGAAGGAAAGGAAAACGCGTTATATTATTTAAGCCGCACATTGGTGGGGGCTGAATTTAACTACTCAGTGATCGAGAAGATATGTCTTGCTCTCATTTTTGCTATGAAGAAACTTAGGCATTACTGCCTCTCGCACCAAATAACATTGATATCCAAAGCGGACCCGATCAAATTCCTTATGAACCGGCCTATGTTGTCTGGGCGCTTAGCTAAGTGGGCCTTTCTCCTCTCTGAGTTCGACATCACATATGTCCCAGCCCGAGCTATTAAAGGACAAGCGATTGCAGATTTTCTCGCTGCGCACCTAGTCCCGAGCAGCGAAGAAATGGAATGTGACCTCCGGATGACCAGGTTATGATGATCGAAGAACCACAACTCTGGCAGATGTACTTCGATGGAGCCTCTAGGTCAACAGGGGCAGGAGCAGGAGTGGTATTTATCAGCCCACAAGGAGATTTGCTGCCCTATTCATTTACGATCGTGCCAGCTTGTACTAACAACGAAGCAGAGTATCAAGCCCTCATTATCGGACTACAACTCGCCCTCGAGATGCGTATCAAAGCAATATAGATCTATGATGACTCCAGGCTAGTCATTGGACAGCTGACGACAGAATATGAGGTTCGCAAACTTGAGTTATCACCTTTCTGCCACCAAGCGCAATCACTGTTCAACCAGTTTCGTAATAGCACCATTTCACATATACCGAGGCAGGAGAATGTATAGGCCGATGCGTTGGCTAGCCTAGCCGTTGCTCTGGCTAATCCCGGAGGTAGCCCCCTTCAAGTAACGATCGAAGAAAGGAGGATCCTGCCAACCACTATATTGTGTGGCGGTGAATCAAGCGTGAATCCCATCTGTTACTTCGAAATCACAGAAGAAAGCGACTAGAGAAGGCCATTCGTCGACTACTTGAAGTATGAATTTTTACCAGAAGAGCCCAAGATGCGCACGCAGGTCAGAAGACGCGCTGGTTCATTCATAGTACAGAATGACGTCCTTTATAAACGCTCGTATGAGGGAGTGTTGTTGCGTTGCTTGGACCAAGATGAAGCATATGCCACATTGAAGGAAGCTCACGGAGGAGAGTGCGGTGCTCACCAAGGAGGCAAGAACTTACATCACCGTATCTGACACATGGGGTACTATTGGCCCACGATGACAAAGGATGCGATAGAATATGTTAAGAAGTGCCATCAATGCTAGATCCATGCAAATATAATACATTCGCCACCGAAAGAGTTACATCAATTAGTAATATCTTGGCCTTTCGCCGCCTGGGGCATGGACGTGATAGGGCCAATTAGTCCGTCGTCCTCTCAGGGGCACCAGTACATTCTTCCTATAACCGATTATTTCTCCAAATGGGCTGAAGCAATTGCCCTGAGAAATGTGAAAGCTAGACACATCGAAAGTTTCATTCGTCACTCCATATTATATCGACATGGCATTCCCGAAAGAATCACCACCGACAACGGAACACCCTTCAAGAATGCCATTATCGATAAGCTGTGCGCAAAGTTCAAGATCAAGCATTGCTATTCATCACCTTATTACCCTCCTGCGAATGGACTGGCCGAGGCATTCAATAAGACTATCGTGAAGATTCTGAAAAAGACGGTGGCAGAGAATAAGAAAAACTGGGACAGGCGGTTGCCCGAAGCATTATGGGCATACAGGACCACATACAGCACAGCCACTCGAGCTACACCCTACTCGTTGGTGTACGGAACAGAAGCTGTGATCCCGATGGAGATACAGGTGGAGTCACTACAGGTCGCGCTTCGACACTCCTTGATGACCGAGCACAATGCTAAGATTAGAATGGCCGAGCTGGATGATCTAGATGAAAAGAGGCTCGCCGCTCAACAAAAGCTTGAAATATATCAGAAACAAATCTCAGCCTCATACGATAAACAAGTCTACGGTAGGTCATTCAAAAGGGGCGACTTGGTACTAATGATGAAACGTCCAGCACTGGCTCAAGGTCCCAAGAGTAAATTCGATCTGAAATGGGATCCGGTGTGTATCATTGATGAAGTGTATTCCAATGGAGCTTATCGAGTAATAGATTACAAAGGACAGGGCGCAGTTCACGGGTGAACAGTCGGTTTTTGAAAAGATATTATACTTAACACTATAGTTTATAAACACTCCATTAGAGGGAAGATGTAATAAAGTAGGTACCAAAAAGAAATGATACCACATAATGGTTAAGTGAAAGTACTAATCATCTATTTTTGTGCTTCCGCAGGTATCAGAATGTCATTAAGACTCAAAACACATCAAATATGGCACCCCGCCCTTTTCAAGACCATCAAGAATGGAGATAAGCCCTTAAGGCTTGATCAATGGTTCAGGTAATTCCGGAGAAGATAGCACCACGACCTCGGGAATATTGGCATCAGATGCTGGCCCAACGGTAGGAAGAACTTCAGTGGCAGGCTCGACTGATGATGGTATGACGGTAGGAGGAACTTTAGTGACAGGTTCAGTTGATGATGGCTCAGCAGAAGGAGAAGCTCCCACAACAGGTTCAGGCGCACCTGATTCGATAGTAGGGACTGCAATCTCTTCCGCTCCGGCAGTGACAATTGCCTCAGGAATCATGTTCTGATTAGCTTCAGCCTCTACCACAGGAGGGTCAGGAGGAAGCATGGATTCAACAGGTGCGTCATCATCCAGGTCCATAAAGATCGCTCCCATGTTCTCCTCGGGGATAGACCTCTCATACACTGGCTCGCTCTCGTTGCTCTCTCCGGTGTGGCAGCCTTCACTTAAGTTGGCTTGAGAGCTCAATTCACCCTCCTCCCTAGCTTCTACCGCATTATCAGCCAGAGCGCCACCGATCTCTTCGGAGAGTCATCTCCGCAAACACTTGGCTTTGTGCAATTCCCATAAATCCTTTATCCTCTTGCCCCCACAGATAACAGGAAGACTAGGGGCAGTTTTCACCCGAGGACCAGTGCGCTCAGTTGGTACCCTTTCATCACCATCACCACCATCGTCATCACCGTCATCACCATCATAGCCCCCACCTTCGTTGCCACCCATATCATCCTCACCTCCACCAGCACCGCCCATAGTATCATCACCTCCTCTATCACCACCGTCAACATCCTCGTTACTCCCGCCTTTACCTCCATCACCCTCAGCAGCGACATCAGCATTATTACCCCTAGCCTCGCCCATGTCATTATCATCATCATCTTCTTCATCATCATGACCTTCATCCCCCCCTCTCAGAACATTACCTTCTTCAGGCAACTCATCTATGGGCCCAAGGGGTGGGAATTCGGGCCCCTCCAGTGTTACATTTCTCTCCCCATGAGTGACCCAACCTTCCAGAGTATGTTCCGGTTTTTCGTGGTCGATCACTACATTCAGGGAGGTCTGCAGCCTCGCTGTGCCCTGTACCGTAAGCTGATGAAGATTTTCTGATACGTAACCGAGTCTGTTGGCAGGAGTGGGAGTGACAACAGGAGGTGTTGTTCACTCCCCAAGTGTAGGGTTGCGAAGTAGTAATAAATCGGAAAGACCGAGTATTGTTCCCACAGAGATTTATAAATGGGTATTCTCAGAATTTAACTAAAACAACTAATAATTAAGATCCTATTAAGAACTAAAGCTGAAAAATAGTGATTTGAGTTTAAACAATGATTTATGAAAAGTAATATCAATCTAAAAAGGCACTAGAGCACCAAGGATCCACTTTTGATAAGTTTCAATGCATCAACACAACTAGGTCTCTCATAACTCAATCGGAATCGAATTCATATCTCTATCCGATCGGAATATAGAGCGGTTCAATCAGCAATTATCCAAAACAAGTGCTTATTCATTGATTTGATTCCCACAATAATACTCGGGCCTTGGGCACACTCAATTGTGTAGGCCAAGCCTCTTTCCAATCTAGTTGAGATTCACAACCATAGCTTTCATCAAATCCTGTCACTAGACTTGATTACAACTAATGATTAGAACTCTAATTAAATCAAAATCAATCAACAAACAGTTATTTTAGATTACTACAAAAGATAAGAACTTTAGTTGAGTGAGTTTCCACATGAAAATCAGGCTATTGTACACAAGGCAATCAAAGGGTCTACCATGCCCGGAGTCGATGATAGATCAATGAACTACACAAGCATAAACAATGCTCAGAAGCTAAATTACTAAGTTATGATCACTAAGAATCACATGAGCCCAGAGTCATCAAGAGATCAAAGTAAAAAACCAAACTAGTACTTGATTCAAACTCACATTAACTAAAATTCATCAATTAAATCATAAAAAGGAAACCTAGGTTGCATCACAACAAGGTATGAATTGGTTTCTCAGCACAACAAGGTGTTGTTTCCACATCCTTCTCTCGGCTAGCTTCATATGCCGATACCGACTCTAAAAGTGTGACCATATTCCTTATCATATCATCTTTCTTATCGAGGGAGTAAGTCACATCTTCGTCTAAGTGTGTTTGCTCGGCTCAAGTGTAAGGCTGCGATGTAGTAATAAATCTCGGTAAGACCGAGGTCGATCCACAGGGAAAGAAGTAAACAATTCTAACTAATCTAATAACTAGAATCTAAGAAGTTTAGAAAAATAGTTTTTCACATCAAATAGAAAAATCTGAAATTAAGAAAAACTAGAGCATCAAGGTTCTACTTGTAGTAGTCCAATGCCAATCCATTCATCCAAGTACAACACAATTAGAATCAAAGGCCTATCTCTCATCTAATTGGAAGATATAACATTCAAGCACAAACAGTCCCACTTAAATCTGGAAATCAGATTTCTATTTCTAATGAAGCAAATAGAACTTAAACTTGTAGCCTTCGGAGTAACAGTCATGCCTATGGACTATGGCATGCTCAAGGGTTACTACAATTCGAATTCAAACATCCCAATCATGGTAATCTCAGAGAATTGTAAGGAACTCATGTCCGGAGCACACAAACTCTCACAAAACTTCTAAAAAACCAAACTTTATTCAAACTAGAACTTTAAAATCCAAAATTAAGAAAAGGGTACTTAAAATAAAAGAATTAAAGCATTGGAACCAACTACAAATTTCACCTCTAGCTCTAGCTAAGAGGTTAGCTAAGGAAAAACATATTAAAACTAGAACTAGAACTAAGAAAAGAAAGAAAAACTAGCTGTAGGAGGCTAGGTAGCCTCCTAGGACTTGAACTCCTTGCTTCCCACGTCCTTGATTGATTTGAAATAGAAGAGAGCACCTCCTTTTATAATATAGCAAAAGTACCGCAACATAAAGATTTTGTTTCGCTTTGTACGGCTTAACCAATGGTCGGATTGCCTTCAAATTTGATTTGTAGCTTCCTTGTAATGTGATCTTCCTCATAGATGATTTAAATTTTCAAGATTATCTTCTGAATGGGCCCACCAATCAGATCAGCGACCGCCTCTCAAAATCGCGCAATTCGGGTACCTTTAGAACCAGTCATCTTGCTTTCAATGCTCCGAAGTGTACAGAGGTCGGATTGATTTCAAATTTTAAACATTGGTAGAAAACTTTCTCCTCTACATGATAAATGGATTAGATTGTCCAAATCAATTCCAAAATTAAGTGTGAAAATTAGAACACTCAGGCCTTTTATAAAGTCTACGCAGTTGGATCTTTCTGGATGGTCCATCTTTCTTCAACCGGTACGATAAAACCACACATCCTTTTGATCTGAAACTTTTGTGGTTATTCATATATGGATGTTGTCTAAAAGATAGTCAAAGTAGATTCTTCATATCATCAATGATGGGTCACCTAGACCGGCCCAGAGTGGAGTAGGCGGAATCTGAAACTTTCTGGACAGTTCGTATTGTTTTGGCCGCCACGATCAATCCGTAGCTCCGATCGACATGAAACCACTTGGATTATTTCGGCGTCGAGCTCTTCTTCGAGATGGATGTGTTGGATTTCCAAATATCGTAAAGATAGGCCCAGAAAACTGGTCTGAAAAACCAGACACGAGAATAGTCTGCTGTTTGGAATCTGGAAGTGTAAAATTGCATGGCCGACCGGTCTTGACCCGTCTAGCCTGTCTTGCAGGTGTCCAGGGAGTGCAGCCGACCGGTCGGACCTAGTTTCTACATTTTTTCTTCTTTCTTTTCTTCTCTCCTTCCTCTCTCTTTGCTTTCTTCTTTCTTTGGTCCACCTTGGGCCTTCATCAAAGGCTTCTAAACATGGTCTTTTGGTCTCCAATTGGGTGAAGTTCACTCTCATTCCTACAATCACAAAACATGCATTAGATGGGCCTTTTAAACATGAAAACCATGGATATAATGTGATGTAATGGGTTGGCAAATGTATAAATTGGAGGTTCAACACACCCCTCAACCAGCTTTTTGCTAGTCCCGAGCAAAACATGCGTGAATAAGTTCAAACCTCCAAAACTGACTCTCCTTCAGAAACCATGTTTCTATCCACTCCAAGACATACAAGTATAAAATTTGGAGAAATTAGGTGATAGAAGTTGAAACCTTAAACTCTCAAAGCATAATAAGTGTCTACATGAAATTCTCGCTGATTGATTGATAAATAGAAGAACTCGAACAACTTCAACCTAGTGTGCATAGTGAAAGTTCATCTCATGAGTTTCTGGGATTATCTTCTTCATAGATCAACTAAACCATAGATCTCGAGGTGCACAGAGTAATAACAAGCCTATGACAGGAATTTGTCTTATCGTCCTTCCGATGGCTTTCACACTACGTCCCATTTCCGGCTTTGGTTACGGGTAGACCATCCCCCGGTTGGTAATAGGTAGCCCTTTTCGGAATTTTCCACCATTTTTCCATCATTCCCAATTCCATCCTTCCTTTTCCTTTTTCTTTTAAATTAGATAGGATTTTTAGAAATCTATATCTTTCGTTATTTTCCCATGAACAAGGATGGACAAAGTACCCCGGCTTGGTTCCTCAACACCTCAAATCTAAGTCTAGCTAACCCACAAATCACATAATCCCTTCAACCATGAAAATCGTGTAATGTGAACTAGGTGTAAGAGTGTTCAAATTTTCTATCAATCACATAAGTAGGGGAATTCGCATATAAAACCATTTATTAAGAGAAGTTCAAAATTTACAACATCACACACTTCGTATCTCTTCTTCTTATACTCAAATCATCTCGAATGCATAGAAACAAAGTTTTTCAAAAAAGTTTTGAATTTTTAGAAAATTCAAAAAAATTTGCACATATGATGCTCGAAATGTTGCAAAATATTAGATGAGAAATCTCATCTCACCCCCAACCAAAATCTTACATTGTCCTTAATGTAACAAGATATGTAATAAGCATGACACGAGAGCAATGAAATAAAACAAAGGAGAGTGAGAACGAGAATACCTGAGGTAGTAAGTTGATCAATTCTAGCATCTTCCATTGTCTCGATGAGACTTATTCAATCCGAATTGCAGAAAAATAAATCCTAACCTACCTACCTACCTTTGATTAGGTCGATCAACTACATGATCAAAGTTAAGCATGATCTTCATGAATTTCAATAAATTTCTCATGAGGACCATCCAAAGTCCTGCTCGACAGTAAACATGTGTGCTTCTTATCATTGAAGTCCAATCGTACTGTGCACCACATGCATAAAAGAAGGAGATAAGAGCAACAAAAAGATATCTCCTCAAATTCTGATTTGGGTTATGATTGATTAAAAATGGGTCCTCCCAATCAGAATTTTCAATGGGCTGAAGGACCCATGACGGTGGAGAGACATTCATCGTGTATTCTTCAGTTAAAGTTGTCTCCTCTATAATTTCAGAATTATGTGGTGCTTCCACAAACAATGGTAAAGAATGTAAATCAGTGGAATTGTGCTCTTCAGGCACCGACACCATGTCTAACTAAATGTCCAACTCCTTAATTATCTCATCATCAAGATAAGATTGGGCCAAGCACTCCTCTAGGGAATCGAGATAGTCGGATGAAGGATCATGACCTTGCTTGAGTGAGTGTAAAAATTCAATTTCGATGGTGAGGGACTCGCCCTCCATAGAGTAGAATTCTTCCAAACTAGGTTCTCCATAACTAGTATGAGGCACCAAGTCGGAAGTATGCAAGGCTTTTAACAATCTCTTGAATAATGGGGTCGTTTGAATTTTCAAAGTGAGCCAAGCATTCATCCAAAGAATCTGAATTTTCACTCATGGGAGTCTCATTCTCCACATTAAAATTAAGCATGTCAAGTTGGTGGAGTGACTCAAAAATATCAACCTCAGCCATCTCTCTAGCATGCATATCCTCTAGAGACTCATAATCATTATGCCCTTGGGAAAAAGAAACCATAGGTTCATAACTATTCACCAAACCCTCATTGTAGGCAACCCCACTACC
Organism: Liriodendron chinense; assembly: GCA_003013855.2. Classification (NCBI taxonomy): domain Eukaryota; kingdom Viridiplantae; phylum Streptophyta; class Magnoliopsida; order Magnoliales; family Magnoliaceae; genus Liriodendron; species Liriodendron chinense. The sequence goes on along the minus strand of ML058480.1, from coordinate 1,787,867 downwards.
GCTTTCAAATTTTATGGATTCCTCGGGTTCGTCAACCGTCATTGAAATCTCTTCATCATTAAGTTCAAAGTATCCAAAAGAGATAGTGGACTCACCATAATTGATGATGACATTGGGATCATCGAAATCAATCTCCTCTAAAAGTCTATTCATTAAATACGAAGAAGGTGGGACTTGGGTAGCCCCATCCTCCTCATTAAAGGGGATTGATTTGATGCCCCCATTTCGGGCTCAACGTCTTCACAAGATGGTGAGTAAGCTTGATTTGATTGTTCATCTACATACTCATTCCATATTTCCTCAAGTATTTGTGTATACTTATAATCAAAAGAGGAAGACGTTTTAGGGTGATTGTTAATAACCATGGTTGGTTCCTCCCTTGAACAAGGAGAATGGTGGTTTTCCCAATTAAGACCATATGCATTGTAGGATGAAAAGTTATATGATGGTTGATAGGCATATCCATACAAGTAATCACGCATTGTCTTAACCGGTTGGCTACTATTCACCTGTTCCTTTTGTTGTTGCACACCTCCTACCATAACCGGTGGAACACTCATGTTATTTTCAATCCGGTAATCACGTAATGTTTTTCCAATTTTGATTCATTCCGGTATTCCCCCATCATCTTATGTCGTGTCTCAATATGTGCATTGTTTTCATTAATGTAATCACGCATCGTCTTACGTGGGGGGGTAGTGGAGGTTCTTTGAATCTCAGAAAAATACTCGTGCATGGAGGGATCCCGATCACAATGAGTTTGAGTCCCCCAATCCAACGTCTCATCCTCCAAAAGATGCTTATATGCACCATTCGTCCAATCATACATGATGAAATTTTAAGAAATTGAAAACTACCCTAACTTAGAAAAAAGAATAAAAAGAAGGGAGATGGGGATTACCCGAGTGAGATCTATGTCCGCAATAATGTCCTACAAAATCAAACAAAAAAGTGTTAGTTATCTAAAAAAAAAAAAAATCAGAAAATCTACTTCTATAAAAACTAAAAATCCTAAAAACTACTCTATAGCTACTATAACAATTAGAACCGTTTAACCTTTTTCGCCGGCAACGGCGCCAAAAACTTGTTCGCTCGCCTCAAGTGTAAGGCTGCGATGTAATAATAAATCTCGGTAAGACCGAGGTCGATCCACAGGGAAAGAAGTAAACAATTCTAACTAATCTAATAACTAGAATCTAAGAAGTTTAGAAAAATAGTTTTTCACATCAAATAGAAAAATCTGAAATTAAGAAGAACTAAAGCAACAAGGATCTACTTGTAGTAGTCTAATGCCAATCCATTCATCCAAATACAACACAATTAGAATCAAAGTCCTATCTCTCATCTAATTGGAAGATATAACATTCAAGCACAAACAGTCCCACTTAAATCTAGAAATCAGATTTCTAGTTCTAATGAAGCACATAGAACTTGAACTTGTAACCTTTGGAGTAACAGCCATGCCTATGAACTATGGCATGCTCAAGGGTTACTACAATTCGAATTCAAACAACCCAATCATGGTAATCTCAGAGAATTGCAAGGAACTCATGTCCGGAGCACACAAACTCTCACAAAACTTCTAAAAAACCAAACTTTATTCAAACTAGAACTTCAAAATTCAAAATTAAGAAAAGGGTACTTGAAATAAAAGAATTAAAGCATTGGAACCAACTACAAATTTCACCTCTAGCTCTAGCTAAGAGGTTAGCTAAGGAAAAGCATATTAAAACTAGAACTAGAACTAAGAAAAGGAAGAAAAACTAGCTGTAGGAGGCTAGGTAGCCTCCTAGGACTTGAACTCCTTACTTCCCACGTCCTTGACTGATTTGGAATAGAAGAGAGCACCTCCTTTTATAATACAGCAAAAGTACCGCAACATACAGATTTTGTTTCGCTTCGTACGGCTTAACCAATGGTCGGATTGCCTTCAAATTTGATTTGTAGCTTCCTTGTAATGTGATCTTCCTCATAGATGATTTAGATTTTCAAGATTATCTTTTAAATGGGCCCACCAATCAGATCAGCGACTGCTTCTCAAAATCACGCAATTCGGGTACCTTCAGAACCAGTCATCTTGCTTTCAATGCTTCGGAGTGTACAGAGGTCGGATTGATCTCAAATTTTGAAAATTGGTAGAAAAATTCCTCCCCTACATGATAGATGGATTAGATTGTCCAAAACAATTCTAGAATCAGGTGTGAAAATTAGAACACTTAGGCCTTTTATAAAGTCTACACAGTTGGATCTTTCTGGATGGTCTATCTTTCTTCAACCGGTACGATAAAACCACACATCCTTTTGATCTGAAACTTTTGTGGTTATTCATATATGGATGTTGTCTAAAAGTAGATTTTTAATATCATCAATGATGGGTCACCTGGACCGGCCCAAAGTGGAGTAGGCGGAATCTGAAACTTTCTGGACAGTTCGTATTGCTTTGGCCGCCACGATCAATCCGTAGCTCTGATCGACACGAAACCACTTGGGTTATTTCGGCGTTGAGCTCCTCTTCGACATGGATGTGTTGGATTTCCAAATATCATAAAGATAGGCCCAAAAAACTGGTCTGAAAAATCAGACACGGGAATAGTATACTGTTTGGAATCTGGAAGTGTAAAATTGCATGGCCGATCGGTCTTGACCGGTTGGACAGGCTGGCCGATCGGTCTTGACCTGTCTAGCCTGTCTTGCAGGTGTCCAGGGAGTGCAGCCGACCGGTCTAGACCGGTCTTGACCGGTTGAGCCTTCTTGGCTGACCGGTCTTGACCGGTCGGACCTAGTTTTTGCATTTTTTCTTCTTTCTTTTCTTCTCTCCTTCCTCTCTCTTTGCTTTCTTCTTTCTTTGGTCCACCTTGGGCCTTCATCAAAGGCTCCTAAACATGGTCTTTTGGTCTCCAATTGGGTGAAGTTCACTCTCATTCATACAATCACAAAACATGCATTAGATGGGCCTTTTAAACATGAAAACCATGCATATAATGTGATGTAATGGGTTGGCAAATGTATAAATTGGAGGTTCAACAAAGTGACCGGAGTAAAAAGGTGAGTGGGATTCATCGTCCACAATAGAATTGATCATGTTTATTTCATGGACATCTTCATCTTCATCCTCTTAATGGTTGTCAATATTGAAAGCATTCAACTCAATCGTCATATTGCCAAAAGACATTTGTATGACCCCACTCCTACAATTGATGATAGCGTTTGATGTAGCTAGGAATGGACGGCCAAGTATGACAGGAATTTGAGGGCCAATATTAACCATGGGTAGTGTGTCCAAGACAATAAAGTCCACCGGGTAGTAGACCTTGTCAACTTGGACAAGAACGTCCTCAATCACCCCTCTCGGAATACGAATCGATCGGTCAGCAAGTTGTAATGTGGTTTTGGTGGGTTTTAATTCACCTAAACCCAATTGTTCAAAGACCGAAAAGGGAATTAAGTTCACACTTGCCCCTAGATCGAGTAAAGCATATTTCACCCGGTAGTCTCCAATTATGCATGATATTGTCGGACAACCGGGATCTTTGTATTTCTTAGGCATCCCGTGATTTATAATGGCACTTACATTCTCTGTCAAAAATGCCTTCTTTTGCACATGTATTTTTCTTTTCACCGTGCAAAGGTCTTTTAAAAATTTAGCATATGACGGTATTTGTTTAATGGCATCCAACAATGGGATGTTGATTTTGACTTGCTTGAAAACCTCTAAAAATTCCTGATATTTATCTTGAGGTTTGGCTAAAATCAAGCGTTGGGGGAATGGAGTAACGGGCCTATATTCTTTCAATGGCTCTTTTTCATTGATGGCGGTGCTAGGTCCATCATCCTCTTTGGAAGATACCGGATCATTAGGCGTTGAGGCCTTCACCGGGTCAAATTTTTCAATAATTTTACCACTTCTAAGAGTGGTGATGGCCTTAGCATGTTCCATATGTTGGTTAGAGGAACTAGGCATGCTTATTTCGCATTGAGGTTTCGGATTTGGTATGGGTTGGGTTGGAAGAATCCCTTCCCTTGCGGTTAAGCGAGCCTTGATTTCCTCCACTGAATTTTTAAGCTCAAGCATTATCGTATGGTTGGATTGATTTATTTGAGCTTGACCTTCCATGAATGCTTTCAATGTATCCTCTATAGGCATTTGAGGTGGGGCCATAAGAATTTGCATTGGGGGCCCCCTTTGAGGATTACTTTGGTTAACCGTATTTTCATTCGCCCAATTGAAATTAGGGTTGTTTCTCCAACTAGAATTGTTCGTGTTTGAATTTGGAGTACTAAAAGGTCGTTGATAACTATTCAAAGCATTCGATTGTTCATATAAAAGTTCTCGAAATGCATAAATTGTTGGACAATCCGGCGTTTGATGCACATTGGAAGCACAAATACCACAAATAGTTTCAACAGTCCCCCTTTGTTGGGGTGTGTCCACTTTCCTTAATTCCATCTCTTCGACCTTTCGTGTGAGATTAGCCACTCTAGAACCTAGATCATTCTTCTCATTTAAAACATAAATTTCTCCCTTTTCCTTGGCTTGGGGTTGTTTTGAACTTGTTGGCTTAGATGTATCCCATGCTTGTGTGTTTTCAGCCAGCATTTCAAAATAATCCCAAGCTTCCTCCGTTTCCTTGTTCATTAACTCCCCATTGCACATCATCTCCACAAATTGGCGCATGGTTGAGTTTAATCCATCATAGAAGAAACTAATCAACCTCCACCGTTCATAGCCATGATGTGGGCATGCGTTTAATAGCTCATTATACCTTTCCCAACATTGGAGAAAAGTTTCTTCTTCTTTTTGGGCGAAGTTCATTATGGCCCTTGTTAGTGCATTGGTTTGATGAGTAGGGAAGAATTTTTTTAGAAATTCCCTAGTCATCTCAGCCCATGTCCCAATAGACCTTGGCCTTAAGGAATGTAGCCATGATTTGGCCTTCTCTTTCAAGGAAAAAGGGAATAATTTGAGTTTTATAGTATCCTTGGTTACATTGTCATAGTTTATTGTGGCAATAACCTCTTCAAATTCCTTATTATGTAAATAAGCGCTTTCAGAGTCAAGTCCATGGAATCTAGGAAGAAGTTGGATCAACCCCGGTTTAAAATCGATATTTCCCACATTGTGAGGGAAAATTATGCAAGAGGGAGTACTCGTCCTAGCTGGTTGTAAATAGTCACGTAAAGTTCTAGGTTGAGGTACATCCCCCACTTCGTTCCCATCCAATTCAGTAAGGTTTGGGGCTTGATTTTGATGTTGATTAGCCCCTTGATTTGGTTGATTTTCAGCCATCTCTCTAGTAATTTAAGGAAAATTTTGACGTTTTCTAGCAAGAGGCTCTCTATCAATCCCTTCAACAATTACTCCGTCACGATTGAGTCGGTTATTAGAATCTCGAGCCCAATGTGGCATGCAAATTCAAAAAGAATGAAACAAAAAGGAATTCTTCCTTCCTTCCTTTACTTCTCCCTAAGACCGAAGCATAAGGTGTCTTGCAATGGCTGAGCTAGAAGCAAGTATAGAGACTGATTTCTCCTGGTCAATAGGGGTTCAGAGAACTCCCCACCCACTCTTTGAGTCTTTTGAGAAAAGTGCAGAAAAAGAAGGAAGAGGAATAAGATTGAGAAGAGAAATCTCTAAACACAAGGTGATCCAAGACGGCAGAGCCGACCAATAGGAATCTAGGCGGCACAAGGCCAACCTATCAAAGATCCAAAAGGAGTCTCCACCCACTCTACAAGAGATGAATATGGCAGGAATGAGTAGGAGAATAAGAAGAGTAAGGTTAGAATGATAAAACCTGATTTGTGACTTAAGATGCCTATTTCTTCTTCAACTTCCTAAAAATCCCTGAATTAGACCTATGTTAGAATCCTGCAAAAATCAAAACAAAGTAAGTTAGTATTTAGAAAAAAACCTACCCTAGAAAGCAAAACAAATCCTAAACCTATCTTAACACAATCTCAACTAAAAGTTATTTCAGAAAATTCTAAAAAAATACCGCATAGAAATCCCCGACAGTGGCGCCAAAAACTTGTTCACTCCCCAAGTGTAGGGTTGCAAAGTAGTAATAATTCGGAAAGACCGAGTATCGTTCCCACAGAGATTTATGAATGGGTATTCTCAGAATTTAACTAAAACAACTAATAATTAAGATCCTATTAAGAACTAAAGCTGGAAAATAGTGATTTGAGTTTAAACAATGATTTATGAAAAGTAATATCAATCTAAAAAGGCACTAGAGCACTAAGGATCCACTTTTGATAAGTTTCAATGCATCAACACAACTAGGCCTCTCATAACTCAATCGGAATCGAATTCATATCTCTATCCGATCGGAATATAGAGCGGTTCAATAAGCAATTATCTAAAACAAGTGCTTATTCATTGATTTGATTCCCACAATAATACTCAGGCCTTGGGCATACTCAATTGTGTAGGCCAAGCCTCTTTCCAATCTAGTTGAGATTCACAACCATAGCTTTCATCAAATCCTGTCACTAGACTTGATTACAACTAATGATTAGAACTCTAATTAAATCAAAATCAATCAACAAACAGTTATTTTAGATTACTACAAAAGATAAGAACTTTAGTTGAGTGAGTTCCCACATGAAAATCAGGCTATTGTACACAAGGCAATCAAAGGGTCTATCATGCCCGGAGTCGATGATAGATCAATAAACTACAAAAGCATAAACAATGCTCAGAAGCTAAATTACTAAGTTAGGATCACTAAGAATCACATGAGCCCGGAGTCATCAAGAGATCAAAGTAAAAACCAAACTAGTACTTGATTCAAACTCACATTATCTAAAATTCATCAATTAAATCATAAAAAGGAAACCTAGGTTGCATCAATCTATCAAAAACGAATCAAAAGCTTCACCTCTTAGCCCTAGCTAAGAGGTTTTAGTTCATCTCTAACATCCTTGAACTAGAAGCCTCAAAAACATAAAAACTACTAAAACAGGAAGAAAACTAAGAAAACTTGAAGTAGAATCCATCTCCCAAGCAATCCCCACGTCCTAGCAATGCCCTGGTATGAAGAAAAGAAGTCCTTTTATAGCTTGGAGGTGTCCATTGCGTAAGAAACTTCCAAATTGCGCGTAAGAATACGCACTTGCGCAGAGAATTTCGGCGCCCGATTTAGAAACTGTCCGTTTTGCATGTCCGACCGGTCGTACGACCAGTCTGAGTGGCTTGGCCAATCGGTCACGACCGGTCGGACTTGTCTGAGAAGGTGTCCAGCGAGTTTTGTCAAATTACATCCTGCAATTTTAATTCGAGGACCGGTCGCACGACCGGTTTGAGGTGTGGACGACCGGTCGCAGATGGTCCAGTGGAGTTTGTGCAGATAACTCATCTTCTATTGAGTGGCCAGACTGGTCGGACGACCGGTCTTAGGTTATAAACGACCGGTCGCACGAACGGTCTTGAGTGCAGTTTTCTTCCTTCTTTTCTTTGTCTCCTTTGCTTCCTTCTTCATCCTTTTGCACTTGGTTTTGTGATCTTCAATGTATATAAAGTGCTCTATTTAGCCTTGAATTAGTGAAATCTCCGTCTTGTTCCTACAATCACAAATCATGCATTAGAATAGTCCTTTAAACATGTAAACCATGCATAATGAGTGATGAATTGGTGTTAGAATATGCACAATTAAGAGCTCAACAGGTGTGACGAAGACGGGCTCGGTGACAAGCATTCTATTTCGAACCAGCGCGTACTGGTGAGCCCACCACCTCATCCATCCAAAAGAAGTCCCGGCAAAACATTGTGTCCCCGGGATGGCGAAAGAACAACCGGTCCCCGTCAGCATTAGTTGTCGCCACATCTACTTCCAATGAATGGGCCCGACACCGTACGCTCGTTGCTCGCGCGTCATCGGTTCTAATGTCGTAGGCACACCTTGGTCATACCTGAATTGGCGGGCGAAGCGGTTGGGATAGTAGGGCTCCCTCCAGAACTCCAACCCTTCAAGAAGCGGCAATGACGACGGACGAATCGCTATCAAGAAGGAAGGCTCGTAGTAATCAATGCTGTCGTCGTCCGTGCACAGAATCGATTCTCCGCTTCAGGTGCCGGAGAAATGATAGAAATAGACGTCGTCGAACCGTGCTATGCTCTCTTCAATAGTGGTCAAATTATGATCAATCATCTTCTTCTTTTGAAAGAAATGCAGCGGAAGCTTCCCTTCTTTGATGTAATCTCCACGCCGCGCACCGTAGACCCAGGGGAAGTATACCCCGAGCCAGCCGGAGAAGAAGTGCCACCCGCAGTAGGCCGAGTTCATCCCGTAAGCAGCATGCTCCTTATTGCTGATAATGTAGCCAAATGCCCGATAGATGGAGCACAGGACCACTGGAGCTAATGCATACCGATGGCCGTTCGCCAGGGCTCCCGCGACGGCAAAACATGATACTTTGATGTTATCCGCCTGCTTGGAACTCGGCAGCGCTACACAGCTGAGCCAGTATGCCAGGAAACTAGCCAGCTCACAGGTGGGGGAGAGCTTATTGGGACAGGGGAAGTTCTCTTTCATCCGTTTCTCCAAAAGTGCCTTGTCACCACGACCCTCATCATAAGCCGCGTAGTCCAAGCTGAAGGAAAAGAAACAGGATGTTAATAGGAGAAAGAGAAGTATAAACGAAGCAGTGATGTACAACTCATTATGGAACACTTACTTCAAGCCATGGCTGAAGTAGACCAACCAATCCTCGAACGGAAGTTTGTCCTTGAGGCCCCAGAACTGAGGAAGCTCTGCAAACAACTCGTAATAGGCCTCAGAAAAGAAGCCTTCATTGACGCCCTTCTTCTTCCGCGACAACTCATCATCGCTTGGGACCCATTCGTCATAAATTCTCCCACGAATCGGGAGGCTAGCGATCTGGTTTAGGTCCTAGAGCGAGACGCTCATCTCTCCACACGGCATGTGGAAAGAGTTGGTGACAGAACACCAGTGATTGAGGAAGCCCTTGTAAACCCAGGTCTCCTGACAGAAATAGCTGGACGTCGCCTCGATGGCCTTATATAAGCCCACTGCCTGTAGAGTGGCCCGGTGCTATTCTAAGATACGATTCGCCCATGCTTCGTAACCCGGATGGAGAACCAGATGACTGCGGGTTCGGAACGCCCCGGTTAGCCAGACTTCAGTATCCCCTAAATGATGAAACCGCTGGCGAAAGGTCTCAAAATAATGCTTGGGGAAGGGCTAGTGAGGGTAGTAGTTCGGCTCCAGGAAAATCATGTCCTTCACGCCAAGGACAGATTGATGCTTCCCATTCTTGGACAGAGAACAGCTGAGAAATGGTGCCGGGCCGGATGTCCAAGCACTGACGCTATAGAAGGAATTGCTCCTGCAGATGTCAGACGGTTCGATGCTTGGAAGGGAACGCTGCCGTTGGTAACTTTTCGAATACCGGATGTATTCTCGAGTATAAGGGTTCCTTACGATGAGCGGCGCGGTGACGAGCTTGACAGTAGACCAGGCTACCTTCATCTTATTGAACTTGGACTTGGCTTGATTCTCCAAGTACACTTGTTTAGCACCCTTGCCAGCCCTCTTCGGGCGACCGTGCCTAGTGGCCTGCACTGGAATTGACGGGCTCACTTCACCGTCCTCGGATCCTGCGGCCCCGTCTGACTGAAAGCCGCTCACGGGCACATACTAAGCATCCCATTGTTCCTGGGTGCCTCTGTCTGGAGGAGGCGGCAGAACTTGGTCACAAAGGATCCTCCGTTGTATATCCTTAGAGAGAGTTAGGATACGCTCATAGAAGTTAAATGTCTCCGGAGGGAGGAATCACTGTGGATTCTGGTCCGACGGCCTGGTAGCCTTCTTCGAGGCCGCGCGCTTGCGCTTTGACGGAGTTAGTGGTGGGCCTGAAGTGCCAGCTTGCGAGGGATCACTGGCCATTGCGATCTGCAACGGCATGGAAGAAGCTTAAATATAGCTCAGAGCAAGGAAAAGAAAAATACGCAAAAAAAGAAACCGAAATTCGCAAAATCCAAAAGGATACAAGACAGCAAGTAAGAGAAAATACAAGTGCCGATCAAGACCTTGGTAAAGCACATCCAAGCCAGCAGAGAAAGAAATAATGTGACAACATTCGCGCCACAACATCATCATCACAAACATACAAACAAGGGAGGACAGAAGAAAAGAAAAAAGATATAATTATCATTCACCAGCTATGAAAACAATTCCAGATGTTTGGATTGTCGTATCAATTATTTAAATGTTAAAAGTTAATAATTGTCATAAGATGACACAAAATTACGGGGACCTCGCCCCATAGTCAGAAAGAGGATCTCAGTCCTGCAGCAGCGGAAGAATCCGAGCCTTCAACTCATCCACCTTCGCCTGGACCTGGGCTTCCTTAGAAATCAGGTCCATTAAGTAGGAGATGCATTGCTGCACGAAGTCAAAGTTCAAGTGTTCGGCGTTGGCCCAGTTCCTCACGATAGAGATATCGATCGCAAGTCTGTCGTATTCCCTCAAAGCCTCCCGACCATTCTCCAGATTCTAGCGCGATGGTCTGGAAACTCGGCCTCCGCCAGCGGGACAGCCCAAGCCAGGAATTGTCTCCTCCCTTTTCTCCCTCTTTAAGGAGTGGATCCGGTTCAATAGGGCCAGGAAAGAAGCAGTTAGAGGAGGCTCCGCCGCCTCAAGGATCGCCAACTCTTCCAGAAAAGAAGAATCGCCGATGAAGTCAAGGATAACTTCCTTATGCTCGCCAAAAATGGAGGCCATGAGGGAGACGTTCTGAACAGCCTTCAGAATGGGGCGAGAGTCTGCGCTTAGTCGGATCAGAGTCTCGGCCACCTCATCATGCTGAGCGTTGAGAGATGACCAAGCCTCAGGGTGATCCAGGGAGCCAAGAAGCCGTCACAGACAATCTTGGGCCGCGCGTAAGGAAGCACGAGTTATGACCATTGTTTGCTGGAAAACAAGACTAACAAACCGATCTAAGAAACATAGCAACCCGATAAAAAGAGGAGAAAGAGAAAAAGCACATAAGACCAGTCACGGAGGAGGCATGCAAAGGTACGCTCGAAACAGCACTTGAATTAACCATTAAGATTACTCTTTAAACTGATGCGGTCTGTAAATCTTTTAAGTATATGAGACCCAACGCCTCCTCAAAATAACTGTAACATATACGCAAATGCGAGGCAGAAGTATAGGGGCTTATACCCTTTAGAGATCTAGAACAAGCAAGTAGATTTCACAAATTTTTAAAAAATTTCACAAGTCCTATAGACTAGGTGCGTAAGGCTCCACACACCCCAAAATTCTAAAAAAACAAGTCCAATTCCAGGGTGCATGAGGGCCCACGCACCCCAAAAATCCCAAATTCCACCGAGTACAATTTCTGGGTGCATGAGGCTCCACGCACCCCAATAAATGTCTAATATTTGCCAGGATGAATAACTGGGTGCGTGAGGTCCCACACACCCCCTTTAGAAGTCCAAGACCCAATTTTCGGGTGCGTAGAGGGGCAAAACCTTCCATGATTTTATGAAGGGTGCGTGGGCCCCCATGCACCCCAAAAATCCAAAATTCCCCAAAAGTTCAAAAATTCCTGGGTGCGTGACACCCCACGCACCCCTAAAAGATTCAAAATTCGAAGTCCCATAACCTGGGTGCATGAGCCTTCACGCACCGGAAAAATCATTTTACCTTGAAATAAAAGGGTGTGTGCGGACTTAAAGGGTGCGTTGGAGGTAATTTTTGGGTGCGTTGGCGAATAAAAAGGTGCGTGGGAAGGGCCTGGAAAATCCAATAAGAAATGATGAAATGAGGAGAATGACCATCTTCTATATTTATAGTAGGGACCCAACGGTCCGATACGTCACACTGAATAGTCATCTATCCATCGTAACGCATTGGAGGGGCATCTGTTGGGGTCCCAAAATGTAGGGTCCCTTAAAACAAGCGAAATGGCCATATACCTCCAAAAGAATCTCACGAAACGCCTCCCGGTGCACGCAAAACGGAAGTTTGTAAAATTTCCTTACTTAGCCAATTCTGGCTGAAATCTCCAGCGGGCCCCGCCAATCACCGTGATCATAACTGTCCGGAATCGGACCCATAACTTCTTTGTGATTTATGATGAACAGTGCATGTGATTTCACGATCAAATGGGCCCCACAAACCCCCCCCCCCCCCCAAATTCAAAACCCAAGCGGTGGAGTTTCTATTTACGTGTCCACGCACCCATAAATTCGAGTACCCCACGCGCCTGAAAAATCACTAAAAACAGGAATTCATTAAAGGCATTTCGGAGTCCCACGCACCCGAAAAATGCCCCACGCACCCTCAAATTCAACAGATTTCAGGATTTCCATTCAAGGGTATTTCGGTGCCCCACGCACCCCAAAAATGGGTCCACGCACCCTTAAATTCGACCCATTTTATGATTCTCATTCAGAGGTATTTCGGAGTCCCACGCACCCGAAAAATGCCCCACGCACCCTTAAATTCAACAGATTTCAGGATTTTCAGTCAAGGGTATTTCGGTGCCCCACGTACCCCAAAAATGGGTCCACGCACCCTTAACTTCGACCCATTTTATGATTCTCATTCAGAGGCATTTCGGAGTCCTACGCACTCGAAAAATGCCCCAAGCATCCACAAATTCGATCACAATTCAGGGACTTAATTTTTAGGTGCGTTGAGTCCCACGCGCCCGTAAATACAGTCCCACGCACCTAAAAAATCAGATATTTTCAGAAATCATTTCTGGGTGCGTCGGATATCCGCACGTCAATTTTGGGGTGCGTGGATGGTATTTTAAGGGTGCGTGGCACGTGGCAACCCCTCATTGGTGGAGAGCCGGTGTCTCCGGCTATAAATACCCCTCCCGACGATTCATTTTCACGTTTTCAGAGAGCGAGAGAGCTGCCGTCCTCTTAGAATTCAAAATCTCCACCGGAAACCCTTGCCAGAAAACTTTTCCGATCACCGGAAACCCTCCCCGGTCGTCGGAATTCCTTCCAATCGCTAGCATTTTCATGCAGGTTTGAATCCTGAAAATCATCAAGTATGGGCACGCACCTATTAAAAATGGACCCACGCACCCAAAAATGGCCCACACGTCCATAAATTCGGTCCCACGCATCCATTAATTCGACATAAACCAAACAAGTGCATTGGACTCCCATGAACCCGAAAAATGGCCCACGCGTCCATCAATTCGGGTCCCATGCATCCATAAATTCAATAAAATTTAGATTTGCATATTCGATCCCACGCATCCTAAAAATCCTGCCACGCACCCCTAAATTCATCATAAATCCAGTACTTCAATTTTTAGGTGCGTTGGACTCCACGCACCCGTAAAATAAGTCCCACGCACCCAAAAAATCAGCCAATGGCAAAACACGTTTATGGGTGCTCCAGACTCAATTTTAAGTGTTTTCAAGTTCCGTTCGAGACTATTTTAGGTATTTTAAGCGTTCCGGATGCAACAAAACAGTCAAATGGACGTTCCGGGATATCAAAAGGAGCAGAATCGTGCATCTTCGAGGTTTGACCCGCTTTGACACGATGAATGAAATGACTTCTTGGAAAAGAGCCGCCGGCATCCAAAACTATGCAAATATGTCGTCATTTATATCTACTGTAAAGATGTGATTCGATTTGGGTCGAAAGCTAAACAAACGGGACTATGGTTATCACGATAAACCATGCAAAGAGTTTCAATTCTCTACAAATCAATTGCTATGAACTGTCAAAACACAACAGTCGATGCCCTACCCATTCAAACGGTATCCGTCGGTTGGACTACGCAGGTATACACAACTATAGAATGGACTTCCCGAGGTCACCTGTCCCTACATTGATAGGCGCGGGACCAGAGTCGTCCATCTCAGTCATAAACCCTGATGGTCTCAGCCCGGATCTCCGGCCAGAACATGGGACATAGACATCTGGCTAATACAAAGATGGTTCAGTACATAGCAAAACAAATACAGGTCTCTACGACCACAAACTCTAAAACCATAGTCCCTGCTGACTAGTCTTTTACGTTTTAATCAAGGGTCATCGATCATTCGATGTAATTAAGGGTTCGTGCCAGATCACGGCTTAGAATGTACAAGATCTCGGGATCTCTGGAATAAAATTCGCCTTGCGATATCTCTTCTTGTGTACTTTTGTGAATGCTTGTGATTGTCTATGAATGTTTCTATTACTCAGAACCCCAGAGCAACAAAACACCCTTTTCATGGAAAATGTCCCTGTGACCATTTCCTAGCTCCAACAACGACCAACTTTTATCCCACAACAGATTGTATCATAGTAAAATCAGTCTCCTTCTACCAAAGCTGCTAAAAAACTCTTCATGAAATTAAAGAATCGACCGAAATCCCCATCTTTCCATGTACCCCCTAAAGAGTGGCTGTATTCTGCGATTGGTGGAAAAGTTATTACCAAAACTTGATCACAAAAGATCATGATGTGATCATCACCCGAATATACGGTGCCAATCTCAATGATCCTCCAGCAAAACCTTTAGCTACATTGACCGAAAATGAAGAAGAATAAATTCCGGAGCAGGCCCCACTTGTTAGGAATAAATCAACAAAGAAAAGGAAAGAATAGTTTGCTCCCTCATCTCCTACTGCTACCAGGGTTACCCAATCCCAAGGGCCTACCCCCACATCTTCCCCTTCGACCACTGTAAGGGTGGTCGATCTTATCAAAATCGTTGTGTCAGAGCCAAATCAAGCACCTCCGAGCTCAACTGCCACAACAACTGATTCTCAGGCTCCAAGTCTTCCAGCAAGATCTACCTGACCTACCAGGAGCATTTCAAATCTTTGACCGACTCTCGGTCCTCCACCTCCATCGCCAATAGCTCATTTTATTCCACCTACATCCTTTTCTCGCATAACTCTAAGCCTTCAGTCGTCTGGAGCTCCTTTAAGTAACCCTTCTGTAGACGCCATCGCCACTTTTGAAAAATACTATGATTGCACTTATTGGCCGGGCTGTATGGTTGAAGATTATGCACATGAGATCGAAGAAGGACGGAAACCTCATGAGGATGCTCATTACCACAAATGCTGGAACAAATGGAACGCCGACGTAATCAAATTTAATGATCGATCCATTCCATTTGATGATCGTTATCTGAAATCGTATAAGCCTGGACCACCGCCATTTCCTACATCGACCAAACCCTTGGCTCAGATCATAAAGGATCCCTAAAAAATTCAAGCTAGATTTGTTACCATGGCCGTTTCCACTAGACCTTTTTAGCGCTTTACTTTATTCATCTTTACTCATTCTTGTTCTTTGTGCAGTGCTGCGAGAAGTTACTGGTGAAGTGGCTCAGTCGACCATCCAACTAGAGGCTCATTCCCTAGCGAGTATCGATGAATTCGAATGACTTCCTGTAGAAACTGTTGGTCTCATCAACCATACTGCAACCAATGAGTCAACATCAGAAGAGCATATTACAACCACAAATGCCCCATCAAGTCTCAGTCGGTCTTCCTTCCCTCAAGTGGCAACTCTTACTGCGCAACTAGAAGAAGATGACGATGATCAGCCTATCAGTCTGATTCCTTGTCCATCTCAAATTGTTACTTCAGCGATCACCCAGGTTGTTCCAACTCCATTGGCAAGACGATCTTTGACTATGACTGATGAAGGACCAACAGATATGCCACCAGCCTCTAATCATCCAAAAGATCCTCATCCACCTACTCATGTGACTTCCTCGCTCATTGCTGATGCTGTATTAGTTGCCGTCGACCTTCCCATTGATGATCTACTTTCTTCGCTTCATCAAGTCCTTCAAAAGGACATATTAATTGTTGAGTCTCATTCTCCTGCTTTAGAACTTTATGACTTGAAGATGGAGATATAAGCATTAGTCCACCTAGGGGTTCCGGACATTCTGTTGACTGATCGATTAACAAATTCTCAAAACTTCTTGGTTGATTTCATATTCTAACTTGATCCGATGACTCGATGTTGGCCAAATTTTTTAAACATAGGTCGCTTCATAATCTCCTACTGGAACATCAAGATCTTCATTGCAAAATTGATAAGAGCACCAACGAGCATTCTTCAGCCACAACCTAACTCTTTAAAATTACCCAAATAGCTGAGCTATTGTCGGCTAAGAATGCAGATTCAAAATAGAGGCGGGCTAAAATCGAAAGCATGGATCTTCAAATTATTGCTCTAAAGGCACAACTAGAGACTCTGAAGCATACTAGGGCTGAAAAAGAATAAGAATATAGCGTGCTTCAGGGCGAAGTTCAAAGCATGGCCACAATTATCTGGTCAGAGATTGGATTTGTCAACAGTGCCAAACAAAAGTCTTTGAATCATCAAGCATTTGTTGACAGATATTCTAGTCGGCAACAGAAAATCAAGGACAAAATCAGTCATTACTCGTCCTTCGAATTCTAGTTTCCCACATGTGTAATGGTCATCGGCTGTGTATTGTTTTCTATTATAACGTTTGACCGATTACCAATGAAAATCTTATTTTGCATACACCATTGAAAACCCTTTTCTCATTTTCTTCTCTCGTTCCGCATAACGTTCGCTGACGTAGCAAGGTATTAAAAAGCGCTCCACACATTCCTGAATTTTCATCATTTTCTTTGAAATGCCCCACATGCATTCGGATTGAAATGCCATGATCGCTTGATTCGCAACCCCACGATTCACCAATCGTGGCCTCTTTTGGCCTAATTCCTTAACTATAAATACCGTGTTTTAGGCAATATTTTGCAAATCATCTTCCATTACTTCCTTATCCTTATGGCTCCTTCAAATGATCAACTCCTTACACAAGCCCAAGTCTATATGGAAGATATCTTCTCAGATGACTTAGCCTACTTTGGCCAACCTTCTTTGCTGTTTGACACAGATAACTTCATTCGTTAGACTTCTGCGACTGCTACCAGCGATAGGGAGTTAAGCAACATCTTGAAAGTTCTTTGAAGACTTCATGGCCTTGGGAACAATTTCTATGGCGCGGAATTCAACTATCGGCGTGCCAGAAGCATGTTGCAGGAATACAATTCCATCCGCGAAGAACTTCCCACTCTCTATGACTCCCTGACAGAAGCAATGATTGATTAACTTCGTTGGTTCCACCTTCATCAATTTGACAAGACTATTCTCCAAATTCTGCATATTCAACAAACGGACGTACAGACTGACCTCCACAAGGCAGACCATGTGCATAGACCATTGGATCGTTCGCACTCAGAAGAGCTCATGGAGTTCCGCTCTCAAATAAATCTTTTCCAGGCTTGGTCTTAGACAAGCTATGCCCGTCATCGAGAAGCAAAAGCTCGGACTCGTAAATTTGGGGATCGTGTCCACGAAGTCCTCCAATTCATCAGTTGTGCTATTGAGGACGGGAATTTCTGGGTCAACAAAATGCGCCAAGCAACTGCCATAAAAGATCAGGCTCAGCGAGAATTTGATGAAATTAAAGCCAATCAGGCCTAATAAGCTTCTGCATCAGTCGGGCCCCCCTCTTTTTTTCTCAACTGCTTATAACAGGCTAGGGGCCTAATTATCAATGCACTTCCTTTCTCTATGTGGTTTTCTTATCTTAGGCTTGTTCTAATTAACACTCCCTTATTTGCAATGGCTGATTACTCCATTTTTCTATGAATCCCTTATCATTTAACATTCATTTCGTTAACCTTAATTTTAAGGACTTCACCTCAAATGGTATGCAACTACTTGGCCTACCCATATACCACTTCCCAAAGGGTAGGATAATAAGTTTTGAGAAATTGCCCATTAATAGGTGCTTTAACAATTTTTTTTTATGCTTATCCTTGATGATATAGGCACCACCTGGAAGAACTTTGACCACCGCGCATGGCCCATCCCACGTTGGAGACTATTTCTTACCTTTAGTCTGATCATGGCGACCTAGGGGTAAGATGGCTTTCCATACTTTGTCGCTTTCCCCAAATGACTTTTCTTTTACCTTTTTATTATAAGCACAAGCAACATTAGCCTTATTTGCAATTATGGAATTAAGTGCTCTCAGCCGTTCTTCATCCAATCCCTCGAATTGGACTAACAAGGCCTCATTAAATTCCATTGTGGTCAAGTCAGCTTAATGGGCCACTCTTGACGATGGCACAGTAATTTTTGTTAGTGCACTTTTCTGTGGCATACTAGTGCACCTTGTTTGTCAATCACTTAGGTGAGTCTAGTGTCGGTTGAGCTTAACGAAGACGAAGATCGAAGACTCAAGCGGCCCTGCTGCATCAAGGAAGAAGAAACAGGTAAAAGTGATGCCTTGATGTGCCTTAACCTTGACCAAAACCTAACCCCTAACCTCTTTGATGACCTTGACCATATTAGGAAATCCTTAGTCATCATAGTTTGGCCTTAGGTTTGTTAGTGCACTTTTCTGTGGTATACTAGTGCACCTTGTTTGTCAATTACTTAGGTCAGTAGGTCTAGTGTCGGTTGAGCTTAATGAAGACGAAGACCGAAGACTCAAGTGGCCCGGCTGCATCAAGAAAGAAGAAACAGGTAAATGTGATGCCTTGGTGTGCCTTGCCTTGACCAAAACCTAACCCATAACCTCTTAGATGACTTGCACCAACTAGGTATACCCTTAGTCATCATCATTAGTCTTAGAACTCCAAGAAAAACATGATAAGTTAGACTAATTAAAGAGGTGGAAGCTGCTGTAAACAAAACAGCTCAAACAGCAGTTTCCGATTGATCTCCGATCAATCGGACGTTGGCTCCGATAGGACTCCGATCCATCGGACAGAAGCTCCGATCAATCAGAAATTTTTCCAGCAACTTTGAAAATCCACTGGACATATTTTCGATCAATCGGACAGTCTTTCGATCCATCGAAAGGGGTCAGTACGATCAATCGGACCATGCTCCGATCAATCGGAATATCCTCTAGAGAATTCTCTGGATTGAATTCCGATCAATCGGACATGTCTCCGATCAATCGGACCTTCTTCCGACAAATCGGAAGATGCGCGAATCTGCCCGTTTTTTGACCGTTGGAGCTCGAACTCTATAAATATTGAGCTCGGTTCTTGGGCATTGAGAGAGGTTTTTGAGAGCCTATTTGCCATACCTTTTGTACATCATATGGGGCCTCAAAGAGGAGGAGATTCAAGTCATATCCCTTGTGTTTAAATCACAAGTGAGGGCATTCAAATGCAAACATAGAGATGACTTGATTCCTCTCTCAATTCTAGAGGTGAGACACTATACCACATAGTTATATCTCTTGTTCAATACCTCTAGAAGACCTTCTAGGTGAATCTCCTAGTTAGGACAAGCTACATACCCCATGTAGGAGATTCAACCATTCCCTAGCACCTTGGGCATCTCCAATGGAGCATCACATGCAAGGTAGATGATCTTGGAGCTAAAGCATTGGCAAAGCGGCGGCGTCAAAGATCGGGGGAGCACAAGGGGAGCTGATTCAAGCACGGGAGAGCAAGAAGAAGCAACCCGAAGCGGCGCTACAAAGGGGCTCAATCCGACAAGTAAGGTTGTCTTGTTAGGAGTTCATCCACTCAATTCCCTGTGGGAGTTGAGTGTAGAGTTTGTTTGACAAACTCGACCTAGGGTCGTTAACCGATCCTTGGCCTATTAGTTGGGCCTAAAATCTAGGGACGTCAGCCGTTCCTTGGCACGTTAGTCGGGCCTAAAACAAAGTCTCCAAGGGGGAGCCACCAACATGGGTGCAAACGTGTAGGTTGGGAGGAATCTGTAAACTCCCCGGTTGGGTGGATCCGAGTTAAAACACCTTGGTTGGGAGGAACCAGATTTAAACTCCCCAGTGAATGCTGGTGTGCTCAAAGGGGTTGAGTACTTGAACCGGGAGTGGAGTAGACAAGTAGTCGAACCACTATACATCGTTTATGTGTTTGTGATTGTTCTTGAGCACATTTCTCTTTATGCATTATGTTTAATTGATTAATTATGAATGCTTAGTTAGGAATGTATGCTGGGCACTTGATAGGCACATTCACACTCACAAGATGTACTTTCACTACCTCATGTTGACTTGAGCATTTCTTGATCCATCCTCTCTAGTCCACATGAGTTGATTAGACTAGGTTGTTAATTGCTTTATCTTTTGCTAGTCTATTAATTGGACCCACTTAGGCTTGGAAGCCGAAGTGTTTATCGCTTACGTAGCTTAATTTGTTAAATCTGGTAAGTAAGCGAAAAGAATTTAAAATGGTCCTAATTACCCCCCCCCCCCCCCCCCTATAGGTTCAGCCATAATTCTAGTTGCTCCTCAAGCTTCCGCACGCGTATGCGTAGGGTGTCGTGTTAGGCTACCTGACGCAATTTCAAGGTTTACCAAAAGACCATCCAAATCCTTGGCCTTTGTAGTGGGGTGTGATAGAAGTGGGTCAGCAAACATCTGACTGAACCCAGGCCCATCCGACATGTCGGACTGGCTGCCAGATCAAATAGCAACACGCTGTGTGTGCATGCCATTGGGGCCGACCGGTCTTGACCGGTCGGCTGGGCTGGTTCGACCGGTCAAGACGGGTCGGACAAACCCCCCCTCAGACAGTGAACATCCTGTCTTCATTGGCCGTTGGCCGACCGGTCAGGACAGGTCGGATAGAGTCATTTTTTGCCCGTTTTATGTCCGTTTGAACACCTTTTATAAAGGGTCTTGGCTCATTTTGAGGGGTATTGAGAGGGATTTCGAGAGCGAAGCCACCATTGTTGGAGACCATTTGAGGCTCATTTCCAACCTATACAAGGTATCTTCCTTGTGCTTTAACACAAGATCGGAGTATTCCAAGCTTATGAAGAAGATGACCTTCATCCCCTCTTGATCTCTAGAGTTTGAACCTTCTTGATAGGCATATCCTTGTCCAAAACTCTAAGATGAGATCGTTGTAGGAGAGAAACTCTAGGCAACCCATTACCATTAGTTGTAGAGTTCTCAAACATACCCTCCTATCACCTTGGGCATCTCAGAGGCATCACAAGCAAGGTGATTGATCAAGTGTAGCTGAGGCATTGACGACGCAATGGCAACACGATCGTGGGAGCAAGGGAAGCTGATTGAAGCACGGGAGAGTGGAGATCAAGCAACCCGAACCGGCGCTGAACAAGGGGCTCATCCGATAAGTAAGGTTATCTTTATTGAAAATCCATCCACTCAATTCCCTTTGAGAGTTGAGTGTAGAGTTTGTTAGTCAAACTCGAACTAGGGATGTTTGCCGTTCCTTGGCCTGTTTGTCAGCCTAAAGACTAGGGGTTGTTTGACAATCCTTAGCCCGTTTGCCGGGCCTAAACTAAGTCTCCAAAGGGGGAGCCTCCTACACGGGAGTGAACGTGCGTCGGGTTGAGAGTTAGCCCTTTGTCCAAAACTCCGGTTATGATTAGAGGTGAATCGGTAAAACCTCCGTGTAAAGGTTGAGAGGTGAACCTCATTTAAAACCTCTGATAGTGAATGCCGATGTGCTCAAAGGAGTTGAGTACTTAAACCAGGAGTGGAGTAGACCCAACGTTGAACCACTATACATGCTTGTGTTTGTGATTGAATTGAGCACATTGATATCTTAACATTGGATGTTTAATTGTTTAATTATGAATGCTTGATAGGAATGTATGCTAGGCACTAAGATAGGCACATCCACACACAAGATGTACTTTCACTAGTTGTGTAGACTTGAGCCCATTGATCCATTATCATAAGTCTACATCGGTTGCATAGATTAGAAGCTTGATTAGTTATATCATTTGATTATCTATGCATGCTTAGACTAGGTTGTTTATTGCTTAAACTTTACGCTAGTCATGTGATTAGACCCACTTAGGCTTGGAAGTCGAAGTGTTCTTACATAGTTTAATTTGTTAAATTGTGTAAGTAAGCGAAAAGAATTTCAAGAAGGTCCTTATCACCCCGTCCTATAGGTCTTAGCCATAATTCTAGTTGCTCTCTAAGCTTCCGTACATATGAAGGTGTCGTGTTAGACTACCGACGTACTTTCAATTGGTATCAGAGCAGGTTGCTTTTCAAGGACTTAGCCGTCTAGAGTAATCTGGTACCGGAGCACTAGCATAATGTCTAACCGAGATGAGAATACTACCAACCGTCCACCATTCTTTGACGGGTCCAACTACGCCTATTTGAAGGCTAGAATGAGGATTTTTCTCCAATCCGTGGACTGTTCGGTGTGGATATACCTTGCCTACCGAGCAAGTGGAGGTTGATGGGAAATACATTGTCATTCCCAAAGATGATGCAAAATGGGATGACAGAGAGAGAGAGAGAGCTCAATACATGGCAAATGTCAAAGCTCTCAATGCGATTTGCTGTGCGGTTTCCCCGGATGAATTTCAGCGCATTCTCACATGCGCAACTGCAAAAGAAACATGAGATATATTTGAGGTTACCCACGAGGGAACTAGCACAGTAAGACGCTTGAAGCTTCAGCTCTTAACCACCAAATTTGAAAATATTAGGATGGAAGAGGCTGAAACCTTCATGGAGTTTTATACTAAATTGTCTGATATTTGCAACTCCATGTTTGTCTTGGGTGATCGGGTTCCGGAAGGAAGGATTTGTAGAAAAATACTTAGGTCCCTCTCGGAGAGATTTGACAGCAAGATAGTAGTAGCCTTAGAGGAGTGTAGAGACATAGATAATATGAAAGTAGAAGAACTCATAGGTTCCCTATAAATTCATGAATTACACTTTAAGGCCCCCTCTAGAAAGAAAAGCATCGCTCTAAAATCCTCTCACAAACATAAGAAAATTAAGAGTGAGTCAGAGGAAGATAATGATGATGAGGATGATGAGGAAGAAAAGTTGAACAAAAAATTTAAGAGATTCCTCAAATTTGATAGAGGGAGTAGCAGTGACAAGAAGGACAAGAAGGGTGAAAAACATAAAGGAAAATCATCCATACCTTCATCCGTCCGTTGTTACGGTTGCGGTCGTCGTTGCCATATTGCCCCGGAATGTCCGAATGGGCCTAAACCGAAAGGTAAAAAGGTAATGGTTGCCACTTGAGATGATACAGAGGAGTCAGAATCCAAATCCGGTGACTCCGCTAGTGATGGGAGCCAACATAAAGATCTAGCTCTCACAGCTTTCACCACTACCTCTCTTCCCCCTTATCTAAGAGGGGATCCCGACTGCTATCCCTTCTAGGAGAAGGAGTTCCCAACCTCTCACCTCATGCTACATTTTATGAGGGTGTTAAGAAAATTAGTTACCCTTAGGTTTATGAAACTAAACATAGTTAGTGAGGGTAGCTAGAAATGCTTAAATAGGAAATTTTGAGGATTTCAGCCTCATTTCTGTGTGTATGGGCAAATCAGAGGATTCAAGCCTCATGAGCCCAAATTTGGTAGTTTAGCCTTGCTTTTAACTTGTATATTTGCTTGCTAGACTATCATCATACTTAGATTAGCTAATTTTGCTAAATATATGCTTCATTGTATACTAGTCTTTGCTTTGTATTGGTCTTGATATACTAATAAGGGAGGTTGGTTGATTGGGCTATAAGCCCTTTGTGCTTTTATTGCAAATGTATATCTTTGACCAATTATACATGATTAACTATGCTTAGATAATTACATTTTCTTATTAATCATGTTCCTTAGCATGCTCCATGTTTTAAAGTTCGTGCACCCTATACTCTCCTTGTTAGAATGTGCTTATAGTTATAACTGCGACTTACTCTCTATTCTTACCTGAACCTTAATTGATACATCATTAAGAGGGAGAGAATAGTTTGTCAATTGCTGAAAAAAGGGGGAGAAAGATCAACTCCCACCAAAACTAGTTTGCTATGTTTTGTGATGCAAGGATTGACAGGTTATGGGGGAGCAAACTGAAGAGGAACTGCTTAGTTAAGCATGTTAAGAGTCCTGTATTTAATTTATTATCAATGTAATCTCTTGTACATGTATTTTGTTTTGGTAGGTTAGGTTTTGTAAGTAATTGACAAAGGGGGAGATTGTTAGTGCACTTTTCTATGGCATACTAGTGCACCTTGTTTGTCAATCACTTAGGTCAGTGAGTCTAGTGTCGGTTGAGCTTAACGAAGACGAAGACCGAAGACTCAAGCGGCCCTGCTGCATCAAGGAAGAAGAAACAGGTAAAAGTGATGCCTTGATGTGCCTTAACCTTGACCAAAACCTAACCCCTAACCTCTTTGATGACGTTGACCATATTAGGAAATCCTTAGTCATCATAGTTTGGCCCTAGGTTTACCAAAAGACCATCCAGATCCTTGGCCTTTGTAGTGGGGTGTGATAGAAGTGGGTCAGCAAACATCTAACTGAACCTAGGCCCATCCGACCAGGTCAAGACCGGTCGGACTGGCTGCCAGATCAAACAGCAACACGCTGTGTGTGCAGGCCATTGGGGCTGACCGGTCTTGACCGGTTGGCTGGGCTGGTTCGACCGGTCAAGACCGGTTGGACAGACCCCCCCTCAGACAGTGAACATCCTGTCTTCACTGGCCGTTGGCCGACCGGTCGGGACAGGTCGGATAGAGTCGTTTTTTGCCCATTTTATGTCCGTTTGAACACCTTTTATAAAGCGACTTGGCTCATTTTGAGGGGTATTGAGAGGGATTTCGAGAGGAGTGAAGCCACCATTGTTGGAAACCATTTGAGGCTCATTCCCAACTTATGCAAGACATCTTCCTTATGCTTTAACAAAATATCAGAGCATTCCAAGCTCATGAAGAAGATGACCTTTATCCCCTCTTGATTTCTAGAGTTTGGACCTTCTTGATAGGCATATCCTTGTCCAAAACTCTAAGATGAGATTGTTGTAGGAGAGAAACTCTAGGCAACCCATTACCATTAGTTGTAAAGTTCTCAAACCTACCTTCCTATCACCTTGGGCATCTCAGAGGCATCACAAGCAAGGTGATTGATCAAGTGTAGCTGAGGCATTGACGACGCAACGGCAACACGATCGTGGGAGCAAGGGAAGCTGATTGAAGCACGGGGAGCGGAGATCAAGCAACCCAAACCGGCTCTGAACAAGGGGCTCATCCGATAAGTAAGGTTGTCTTTATTGAGAGTCCATCCACTCAATTCCCTTTGGGAGTTGAGCGTAGAGTTTGTTAGTCAAACTCGAACTAGGGACGTTGGCCGTTCCTTGGCCTGTTTGTCGGCCTAAAGACTAGGGGTTGTTTGACACTCCTTGGCCCGTTTGCTGGGCTTAAACTAAGTCTCCAAAGGGGGAGCCTCCGACATGGGAGTGAACGTGCGTCGGGTTGAGAGTTAGTCCTTTGTCCAAAACTCCGGTTATGGTTGAGAGGTGAACCGGTAAAACCTCCGTGTAAAGGTTGAGAGGTGAACCTCATTTAAAACCTCCGATAGTAAATGCCGGTGTTCTTAAAGGAGTTAAGTACTTGAACCAGGATTGGAGTAGACCCAAGGTCGAATCACTACACATGCTTGTGTTTGTGATTGAATTAAGCACATTTATATCTTAACATTGGATGTTTAATTGTTTGATTATGAATGCTTGATAGGAATGTATGCTAGGCACTAGATAGGCACATCAACACACAAGATGTACTTTCACTAGTTGTGTAGACTTGAGCCCATTGATCCATTATCATAAGTCTACATAGGTTGCATAGATTAGAAGCTTGATTAGTTATATGATTTGATTATATATGCATGCTTAGACTAGGTTGTTTATTGCTTAAACCTTACGCTAGTCTTGTGATTGGACCCACTTAGGCTTGGAAGCCGAAGTGTTCTTGCTTACTTAGTTTAATTTGTTAAATTGTGTAAGGAGGGGAAAAGAATTTTAAAAAGGTCCTTATCACCCCCTCCTATAGGTCTTAGCCATAATTCTAGTTGCTCTCTAAGCTTCCGCACATACGAAGGTGTCATGTTAGACTACCGACGTACTTTCAATTTCCAAAGGCAATACAGCATTGTGCCCATATGTTATTGAAAATGGGCTTACCCTAGTATTGGTTCGTGGTGAGTTTCATACGCCTATAAAGCCTCTAACAATTTTGTATGCCATTGTCAGAAATTTTCGTTGATCATTTTTCTTAAAATACTTTTTATTACTTTATTGCTAGCCTCAGCTTGGCCGTTTGCCTGGGCATAGTAAGGGGTTGAATGCAAGATTTTTATCTTGTATTTATCGGCCATAGCTTTAACTCCCTGGAAGAAAATGCTGCTCCACGGTCCATTGTAATCGACTTTGGAATACCGAATCTGTGAATGATGTAGGTCTTAATGAAGTCTATGATTTCACGGCTCCCAACTCCCTTCATGGGTTTTGCTTCTACCCATTTGGTAAAATAATCAGGTCATCACGATGATAAAATGATGCATATCTAATGATGGAGGCTTAATCTGAGTAATTAAATCCATCGCCCACCCATAGAAAGGCCAAGGTTTTACAATGGAATGAATCTCCAAGGCTAGCACATGTTGTATAGGCCCATGCCTCAGGCATGTTTCACATCCTTTAGTGTACTTGATACAATCTGCGGCCATCTTTGACCAAAAGTATCCATAACATCTTAAGGTGAGTCTCATATTTCTTATTGCTTGATGATCTCTGCATATGCCTTCATACACTTCTCCCATGCCCAAGAGTGCTTCCTTTTTCCCTAAACAACGCAGCAATACCCCATCGGCCCCTTGTCTGTACAAATCACTATCAATCATAACGTAATTAATGGTCAATCGACGGATATCACGAGTAACCTTAATCCTTGGAGTTTATAAATATCCCGTAATTAGAGCTCTCCAATCATCTTCTTCAATCTTAATCTGACATATTTCCATAGTTATTTCATCTCTTTGGAATATTGATGGTAACGATCTTCTTTGGACAATCATCGTTCTTTCGACTGACCCTTGAATTAACTCCAATCCGGCAGTTAACTGAGCCATATCATTGGCATTAACATTATGTTTCCGAGATATATGCATTAACTCTACTTCATCAAAATTTTCTGCCATCTAATTTATGACCAACTGGGAATCCCCAATCACCTTTACGCATCTTGCTCCTGATTCTATTAGCAATTCCAGCCTAATTATCATAGCCTCATATTCAGCTTGATTGTTAGTGCATTAGAATTCTAACTGGAATGCAAACTCCTGTCGATTACCATTAGGTTTGATTAACACAATCCCTGCCCCTAACCCTTTGTTTGTCTTGGAACCATCAAAGATCAACGTCCATGGTTCCAAAAAGATCGGGTATAAATCCAAGACATCTGGGGACAATTACTCTTCTAAGTTAGAAGGATGATCAACCAAAAACTCGCCGATTACCCGACATTTTTTAACTTTTTGTGGCACATATCTAAGATCAAATTCAGACAAAGCCAAAACCCATTTTTCAATACGGCCATTTAAGATATGCCGATTTAACATGTACTTCACTAAATTAATGATGGAAACTACATAGGTTACTTCGTCTAACAAGTAATGATGTAACTTAGTAACCGTAAAATACAATGATAAACATAGTTTCTCAACCATTGAATGCTGCTTCTCAGTAGCCAACAACGTCCGACTAAGATAATATACCACACACTCTTTGCAGTCCTCATCATCTGCTAACAAAGCTCCTACTGACACAGTAGAAGCTGCCTCATACAATTTGAATGGTCGGCCCTTCACAGGAGGCATCAACACTGGTGTCTTTGCTAAGTGATTCTTGATTTTTTCGAAAGCCAACTGATGTTCTGATTCTCACTTAAATCTTTCTCCCAGTTTCAACTTTAATAAAGGTGAAAACACGTTAGTCTTTCCTGTATAATTTGAAATGAATCTTCGCACAAAATTTAGCTGCCCAAGAAAACGTTGCAATTTCATTTTATCTTTTAGAGGATGAGCTGTAATGATTACTCGAACTTTATTACAATCGACCTCAATTCCTCTTTGGTGTATAAGAAAACCCAAGAAATTTCCAATTGACACCCAAACGCACACTTAAGAGGATTCATTTTTAACTTGTGAAGTCTCATTCGCTTGAATGACTTACGCAAGCACCTAAAATGATCATGTAAATTGATCGACTTAATTACGATATCATCGATGTAAACTTTTATAAAATGACCGATCATGTCATTCACTGCCCTCTGATAAGTGGCCCCAACATTCTTTAGACCGATTGGCATGACTACCGAGCAATAAGTACCCAAATGCCCTGAGCACCTAAAGGTTGTCTTAGGCATATCATCGGTCGCTATATGTATCTGATTGTACCCTGAATGGCCATCCATAAATGATACAAACTCATATCCAGCTGCCCTGTCAATCAGTTGATTGGCCATAGGCATTGGGTATTCATCTTTAGGGGTTGTTAGATTTAGATTCCTAAAATCAATACACACTCTAAGCTTACCATTCTTCTTAACGACAGGGACTATATTAGAGATCCATTCGGCACACTTGATAGGTCGAATGAATCCGTCCTTCAGCAATTGCTTAACCTCTTCTTTTATTTTTATAGTGACTTCAGCCATCATAGGCAGAGGTGGTTGTTTATGTGGCTGATATCCCTCTTTTATTGGTAACTTGTGCTCCACCAAGCTATAGTCTAAACCTGGGCATCTCATGATAATTTCATGTGAAACAATCACTAAATTCCATCAATAAACTCGTTAGCTCAGTTTGCACTTAAGGCTATAGCAATCCACTAATGAAAGTAGGCCTATGATCTGATTTAGTCCCTAAGTTTACCTCGATCAAAGGATCTTGCACCTGAGCCTGTGAATCTTCCATTTTTTTGGGAGCTTTGTCTAAATCTCCTAGACTTATCCAATCTTCAATTACTTCATCGGCCATTATCGTTGCATCGACCAAATTTACGAAACAACCATCTTTGAAAATCGTTAAACTTTATTCCAGCAACTTTATTTTGGCCGTGAAGTCAGCTAAAAATGCACTTCCTGAGATTGTCCCTATCATGAAATTTCTTTAACAACACAGCGTGACACCAGTCGACAAGAAATAATATCCTTCAACTGGGTATTAACCTGAACTCATCGTGGTAGTTAAATCTTGTACAATACTGTCTGGATTTTTTGCTGATGACCATTCTGTTGGTCGTCTGTATTTGCTACGTCTCGTAAAATGAATTGGTCCTACTTCATCACCGTAGAAATAGGCCTTGCTTACGTTTGATGTGGCAAAAAATGGCTTGTCATCAGCCAACACCAATTCCACTTTATCGTGATTCTAGAAAATCATGAATTGATGCAATGAAGATGGGATACATGAGAGTGAATGGATCCAATCTCGTCCCAATAGGGCATTGTAGTTAGAGGATGAATCGACTACAAAGAACGGTGCTAACACCGTTTTCGCTCCCACTGTTAATTCTACAGGCAAGATACCATACATACCTGTTACTCCTCTGGCGAAATTGGTGACTGTGACATCCGAAGCAATTAAATTTACTTAGGATTTTTCAAGTTTTGACAACATCCTGGCTCGCAGAAGATTTACTGCAACCCCATTATTGACAAGAACTCTGGAAACTGGGCTTCCTTCCAAATGTGCATATATATACAAAGGCTTGAGATGCTGTGTCATAACATAAGTCGGCTTCTCTAATATCACTCTTTCCGACAAGTTGCCAGTTTCGACCGTGACTGTGTTTACCTTTGCATTGTGTTACTAACCTTCTGGTAGCTCTTCTTCCTGAATTACTACTGGCGAACTTGACTCCCCATGTCCCCTTCCATTTCAATGGATTGTGAGGTACTAGCCTTAAAGCTGGTTGGAAGTATAAGCACCATGTTGCAATTGAAAGTAATTGGAGGAAAAGATCCGAATGCAATTTCTACCTCTGAACCTTGCCCCCCAAGTGTATGAACACTTGGATCTAGATGTGTCTCAGATTCTAAGAGTTTAGACGATGATCCTATTTCGGCTGACCTGGAGGTGTATCCAACAACCTAGCATTGGCCAACAATTCTTTAACCAACAAATCATTAGAGAAACATTCGTCGCTAAGATAGTCGGTTGAATCTTTCGATGTTTAAATGGCCTATTACCATCTGGTTCTGTGAGTTCATTACCGTGGATCGGCATTTGTCATTTTCCCTCGGACTTGCTTGTTTCATTACTTCATCAACTGTATTTACAGTAATTTGTACATTGTCCAACTTAGGTATTCTCATAGCCAATAATGTGACCTCATTCTGAAAATTTCGCCCATCACCGCCATGATTCCCATACCTGGCAGCCTTCGTTCGGTACCAATGCCGCTTCTGGGAATGAGAGAGTCCTTCAAGCATAGTAGGGGACTTAGGTTGTCGAGCCCTCTGCCATATTCCCTCTCGAGTTGGCCGTGGCTTTACCATGCTCTGCCTAGGTGGGATGGTCGACCGTTCCTTATAAGATCGGGAGGTTTCCCTTTTTTCCTGAAGATGCACATTCCCTCTTTTCACCAACTCTCGTTCGAATTGATCATTAGCATGTGATGATTTTAACTTGATAGCCCGAGCACAATAATCACAAACTAATTTTCCTGGCCGAACGGTCTTTTCGACCGAGCAATGTCGATCCCTTTGCTTAGGGACATTGTTGTTTCGATATTGTGCTTCCCTTGAATGCCTACTAGAGACGTGACTAGAGGAACCTAATTCAATCTTCTTCTTTGGATGACCCGATCTTTACAAATTTGGGGTTACCATGTTAATTTCCACATTTGAAGGGAACGAATCTCCGTCAATTTGCATTGCTTCAGCTTCCTTCTCTGGAAATTTCTGTAAACCTTTGTCGATATTATCTTGGATCACATTCCTGAAAATGACACACTTATTAGTTGGATGATTATGTGTACCATGCCACTTACAATATCCATTCTTTTTTACTTCTTCATCAATTGGGATCTTATGATTTATCGGCACTTTGATGAATTTTCCGGCTAGCATCATATTGAAAATTTCATTAGTTTTAGAAATATCACAGGTATATGTCCTTTAAGCTTTTTGTGTTACCAACATATTTGATTCTGCTTTAACCAAAGCTGAACATATGAATGGCTTTTTTGCCACTACCTCAGCTATGACTATATCATAATTGGGATCATAGTAATATGTCCCTACTAATGCATTTTGCTGAATTGATTCTTCTTGAAGAAGGTCCTCATATCGAGACACTTTCTTAGTTAAATCATATAAATTAGAAAACTCAGTCCCGATAAACTTCTTTCTAAGCTTAAATTCTAATCCATTTTGTCCGATTTGCACAAACTCAGTTTCCAAAACTACTGCCTTACATCGGCTTTTCATTCTCTTAAAACCAGCAATGTAGGCTTCACACGTTTCACCAGGGAGCTTTTGAAATCGAGCCAAATCAGCCATAATTATTTCATGATCTGTATAAAAAAACTAAGCATGGAACATCTTCCATTTCTTACCAATTCTGCACCGAATTCGGTGGTAAATTGGAATACCAAGTGAATGTTACTTCAGTCAACGAATGACCAAATAGCTACAATTTATGATAGTCATTATTGGCTAACTCTCCACATTGCATGGTAAATTGACCAATGTGTTCAATGGTCAACTGGCCAGGATTTTCAGTGAACAAAGCGAATTCGAGTTGATAATTCCTTAGTAAAGGGTATTGCATATCTATCCATTCTGGATAAGGCCTGTGATACATTGGAATTGTAGTTCGATGGAATACTTAGATTGCCATTTCCTGCACTACCTGCATGATCTGGTTTCGATCCAGATGTTCATGTTCATCTACCGCAGGAGGTCTAGGACCATCATATTGAGGTCCTCCTTCGTAAGGTATGTTCCTTTGCTGGTTCATGAACCTTGGCAAAGCATTGTTTCGAACTTCTGGGATCTGACCAAGATTCCTCCCATCTTGTTCTAGTCAGCTTGGTTCGACAATCGAAGATGCATTCCAAAGGGTTTTAGAACTGGAACTACGTGCACATTCCGTTGTGGTTGAGAATTCAGTGCTTGTGACACAGGATTGAAAGTTCGGTTTTACTGCTTATAGAGAAACTCGGAGATATGTCTAATGACCTAGAAGGGGGTGATTAGGACCTTTTCAAAATCTTTTCGCCTACTAACATATTTTATCAAATAAAACAAAGTAAGCAATAACACTTAGGCTTCCAAGCCAAAGTGGGTCGGTCCAATCACAAGACTAGCATATGGTTAATCAATAAACAATCCTAGTCTAAAGCATACATAGGGAAATAAATGATTCAACTAATCAAGATCCTAACCTATGCAACTTGTGTAGACTTATGAGGGTGGATCAATGAGCTCAAGTCTACATAACTAGTGAAGGTACATCTTGTGTGTGGATGAGCCTAGTACGTGCCTAGCATACATTCCTATCAAGCATTCATAATTAAACAATTAAACTAACAATGCTAAGATATGTGCTCAATTCAATCACAAACACAAGCATGTATAGTGGTTCGACTTTGGGTCTACTCCACTCCCGGTTCAAGTACTCAACTCCTTTGAGCACACCAGCATTCACTATCGGAGGTTTTAAATGAGGTTCACCTCTCAACCTTTATACGGAGGTTTTACCGGTTCACCTCTCAACCATTACCGAAGTTTTAGACATAGGCTAACTCTCAACCCAACGCACGTTTACTCCCGTGTCGGAGGCTCCCCCTTGGAGACTTAGTTTAGGCCCGGCTAACGGGCCAAGGAATGGCTAACGTCCCTAGGTCGAGTTCGACAAACAAACTCTAAATGGACTCTAAAAAAAGGACAACCTTACTTGTCAGAT
Source organism: Liriodendron chinense (assembly GCA_003013855.2). Classification (NCBI taxonomy): domain Eukaryota; kingdom Viridiplantae; phylum Streptophyta; class Magnoliopsida; order Magnoliales; family Magnoliaceae; genus Liriodendron; species Liriodendron chinense. The sequence goes on along the minus strand of ML058480.1, from coordinate 1,755,114 downwards.
GAGCCCCTTGTTTAGTGCCAGTTCGGGTTGCTTGATCTCCGCTCTCCCATGCTTCAATCAGCTTCCCTTGCTCCCACGATCGTGTCGCCGTTGCGTCGCCAATGCCTCAGCCACACTCAATCAAACACCTTGCATGTGATGCCTTTGAGATGCCCAAGGTGCTAGGAGGATAGGTTTGAGAACTCTACAACTAATGGGAATGGGTTGCCTAGAGTCTCTCTCCTACAACGATCTCATCTTAGAGTTTTGGACAAAGATATGCCAATCTAGAAGGTTCCAAACTCTAGAGATCAAGAGGGGATGAAGGTCATCTTCTTCATGAGCTTGGAATGCTCTAATCTTGTGTTAAAGCACAAGGAAGATGCCTTGCATAGGTTGGGAATGAGCCTCAAATGGTCTCCAACAATGGTGGCTTCACTCCTCACAAAATCCCCTTTGCAATGCCCAAAAATCGAGCTCCATATATAGGAAAAGTGAGCTCCAACGGTCATAAAACGGGCAAAAAATGGCTCTGCCGACCTGTCTTGACCGGTCCCGACCGGTCGGCCAAAAGCCACGCAAGACAGAGAGTATATTGTCTCAAAAGAGGGTCTGTCCGACCGGTCGCGACTGGTCGGGCCAGCCCAGCTGACCGGTCACGACCGGTCGGTCCTTAGCCTACACAACACAACATCTTGCTGTTGAAACTGGAAGCCAGTCCTACCGGTCTTGACCGGTCGGACCAGTCCAGCCGATCGGTCACGACCGGTCGGTCCACCTGTAGCCTGTAAACACAGCAAGGTTGCTGTTTGGTCTGGCCGACCGGTCTTCACCGGTCGGACCAGTCCAGCCGACCGGTCGGACAGGCCTGGTTCAGCTCAGCTGTTTGTTGATCTTCGTACATTCCAACCTACTTACTTAGGCCATGATGTGAGTGATGTTTTGGGACACTTAGGGCCAATCTATGATGACTAATGGTTTCCTAATGTGGTCAAGGTCATCAAAGAAGCAAAGGGGTTGGGTTTTGGTCAAGGTTAAGGCACCAAGGCATCACTTTTACCTGATTCTTCTTCCTTGATGCGGCGGGGCCATCTAAGTCTTCGGTCTTCATCTTCATTAGCCTCAACTGACACTAGAATCATTGACGTAAGTGATTGACAAACAAGGTGCACTAGTATGCCACAGAAAAGTGCACTAACAAGGATTACCAACTGAACTAGTTTCAATATTTTGCCGGAGTGTTATCGGAACTGTTCGTGTGGTCATCGTATTCACAAGCCAATTTTCATTCTCAGTTTGAACAACCATCCATCTTTCCAGACGAGATTGCTCGATCATAGTTTGGGAATTTTCAGTCTGTGATCACCCTTGTTCTGCAATTTGATGCAGTCCCAATTGCATATCATGAATTCCCAAAGAGATCATCTCCAAAGGGTCCGTCTATGAAGATGACGCCACGTTTGGATTAAGTCTTGGATTATTTAAATCCAAGTCTTCATTTCCTTATTCCATGTGTACTTCCTCAATATGAGACATAAGAACAGATGTAGTAGGCTCATTAGCTATACGACCACCTCTCCGACTCATTCTCTTTCTTCTAGCCAACTTAAAACACTGTTTTGTTTATTAAGAAGAGAAGGTGTCCCACCGGGCGTGCTAAAAAAATGTTGCTCGTTAATTTCGGTCACGTGTGTGATGTATATGTGCAGGCGTGTTAGAACCAACTCTACGACCTGATTCCAACTAAACAACAATAACCCCAAGCACCAAGATAAGTAGATACATCGTAATTGACCATATATGACTGAGATCTGAGAAGATTGGTCGCCTATTCAGCCACTTGCACAGTTGATTAATAATAATGATCAGGTGATGTTTAGAGGGTGGGGTTCTTCCTCTAATAGTGAGTTGCACTGGTACTTTTTACAGGAAAGGGAATGTTGTATACGAAATACAATATTTAAAGAAGAAACTTACAATCGATCACCGAAGATGTGCTAATGATCACTCCTTTCAAGTGAAGTTAAGACGAAATTTCAAGGACCAGCTACTAGATAAATTCTACAGATTTACTACTACGGAATGTAATTTCACAACTTATGCTATGAAATGTGAAGAACAGAATTATGCTAAAAAAGATAAAGATGCTGATTACACTACAAAATGTAAACTGCAAGACGCTAAGGAGCAAGTTAATTAAAAGATAGTTTTGGTTTTGGTTTGGTGTTCGACCTTTTGCTCTGCTCTCTACCTTGCTTTTTATAGCTCTTGCTCGACCATCCAGATGTTTCTCTTAGTGGGCAGTTATCTAACTGACTCCCATAATTACATCATCCAGATCCTTCCTTTGCTACAACATTTTCTTGATGTCTAACTGTTCATAATGGATTCGCCTTCTGCTAGCCTAGTCATCATTTACGCAGCACAACCAAGCGCTGCCAACTGTCTTCCTTAAAACATCGCTGATATTTTGTCTTTACATTTGCTACCGCTATATCTCCCTCTCAACAACGCCAGGTGTCGAATTTTCATTGGACGATAACAGCCTGCCCGGATTAGGCGAGAACATCCAAAACTCATGTTAGCTATAGCACGCACAACAGCAAGGATTGAATCCCCATAATTGGAAGCTTTGTTCAGGCCATATAATCTTTCTATGAGGATGATATTTGTGCCTACAGTTTATGAGTAGCAATAACCCTATTGTTTTTGAGTAGTAATAACCCTATTGTTTACTTCATTCTCCTCTTCATACATGTTGATGCTGGCATGGAATCTTTGTTGTTGGGCTTGTAATAAGTGGGTCCAAAGTGAAATTCAAATCTTGATGTGCATTTGGGTGGGTTCAGAATTTTCATTTTGGCTCGTATCCATATTCCTTTTTTCATTTTCATCTTTCTCTTATCATGGTTGGGCCCACAAAATGGGAGTGGCCCACGTCATATTTTTATTTTCTAGATTGCCTTTCAAGGTATCCATCCATCTTATGAACTCATGTGGACTAGTAAGAGAGGTCCATATCCCTTTTACTTTCTCTAATGGGGCTATGTGGGCCTAAGTGAGCAAACCTTCTTCTTGATGATCCTAAAGTAGAAATGATTACGTTCCCTTTTTTAACTTGAGACCTTACATCTTGCTTTTTGGTCTACATCAGACGTGATCAAAGGGATTTAATCTTCTCATGCAATAGACTCTTAATCATGCTTTGTGAGCCCTTTTAAATGCTTGCTTTCTCATGGTCTTAAAAGCAATTTTAAGGCCCAAGATGCTGCTTGAGTGACCTTCTCTTGCTTGTCCATGTGTTCTTATAGAATTGACTTTCCTAGACACTAGACTTTTCTTCCATGTTTTGGTGGGCATAGGATGGATAGCCTTTCTTGATGTATTTGAGCGTTCCTTAAGGTGCGACCCATGGCCCATGAAAACATGGTGAACTTTTCCGCGTACTTAGGTCTTGAGTGAAGTGCTTACCTTGCCCTCGTTCTCATGCAGTCATGTTCCGGAACACACGTAGCCGTGCCAGCTCCTCTTCTAGAGAATCGTCGGACCCTACTACTTTTACTCGTTCTTGGAAGCACTTGAGTTCTTCTGTTAATGCACAGACCTCTCTGTTAGTGCACCTTTCTGTGGTATACTAGTGCACCTTATTTGTCAATCATGTGTGTCTATATGTTATAATGTCGGTTAAGCCTTGACGAGCTGAAGACCGAAGATTCAAGTGGACTAGAAGCATCATGGAAGAAGAACAGGTAAATGAGATGCCTTGGTGACCCTAACCCTTTAAACTAAAATACCCAAATCCTTTTAGGTGACTTGGACCAACTAGAAAAATCCTTAGTCATCCTTATTAGCCTTAGATCATATAAAAAAACATGATAAAATAGGTTAATAAAAAAGGTGGAAGTTGCTGTAATCAGACCAGCCCAAACAACAATTTTCGATAGGTCTTCGATATATCGAAATGGTTTTTTCGATATATCGAAGTATGTCCAACAAACTTACAAAACTCTCTGGATAGTCTCTTCGGTCAATCGAATTGTTTATATCAAAACTCATTTTGATATATCAGAAATATGTTCAGCAATCTCACCAACTCTCTCGATAGATTTTCTAATATATCGAACTAACTATTTCGATATATTGAAGATAACTTCGATCAATCAAAATGCTATTTTGATATATCGAAGCAACCATTTTCTGCCTGTTTTATAGCCGTTGGAGATTTTTTTTTATAAATACGGGGAGAGACGTTTTTGGGCTACATAAAGGGATTTTGAGGAGTTTGAAGCCACCATTATTAGATACCATTAGAAGCTCAAATCCTAACCTTAACAAGTCATCTTCGTTGTGATTCATCACAAGAATGGAGCATTCCAAGCTCATGAACAAGATGCATTTGTCCCTCTTTAATCTCTAAAGTTTGAACCGACCTAGATAGTCATATTCCTATTTAAACTCTATGATGAGATCATTGTATGTGAGATTCTTTAGGAAACCCATTCCCATTAGTTGTAGAGATCTCAAACCTAACTCTCATCACCTTGGTCATCTCAAGAAGATTAAATGCAAGGCGATTGATCGTTGGAGTTGGAGCATTGGCAAAGCATCGGTAGCAACATCGGGGAGCACATGGGTAGTTGATTGAAGCACGGGAGAGCGAAGATCAAGTAACCTGAAGCGGCGTAACAAAGGGGCTCAAATCTGACAAGTAAGGTTGTCAATTTGTATTGAGTCTATCTGTTGAGCTCTTAAATGTGCATATTCTAACCCCATTTCATCATTAACTATGCATGATTTACATGTTTAAAGACTTATCTAATGCATGGTTTTGTGATTGTAGGAATGAGAGAAAGACTTCGCAATTCAGATGCTTAGAGGCCCGTCTTACATGCCTTAAAGACCAAAGGAATAAAGGACAAAAGGTGGAGTAAAGATGCAATAGAGATGGAGGAAGAAAACCATAAAATATTGACAATTTACATGCCAACCGGCCGGCCAAACCCTCTAGAAACAGCGTTTTCGTTGGATAAATTTTGTGAAGACCGACCGGCCGGCCGGCAGGTTAGCCTATGCACTTATATGTTCAGAGAGTTGGGTAATGTTTTGTTCAAGCTTCGACAGGCCGGCCAATGCTCAGAAACTTTTAGAAGTCCGAATTTATCTACGCAAAATGCAAAAGTTGTGGGATTTCTCGAAGGTTCTTCACCGCTGGGGCCCAAAACCGATAAAAGGACTCCTCTACCTCATTCCTAAGGTATCCTAGAAGAGATCTAACTATGGTGGGAGGCGGAGAAGGACAAATTCGGAGTTCTACAACTCCCTTTTGCTAGTTTGCTTTTTCTTCATGTTTTTAGTTGATTTCATGCTTTCTTTCAGCATGGTCAACTAAAACTCTTAGCTAGGGCTAAGAGGTGAAGCTTGTAGTAGGTCTAAAATATTTTAATTCATTTTTAATAGTTTCAAGTTGAATTCTTAATGTTGAACAATGGTTTGTTGAGTTTGAATGAAGTTCTAAGTAGTTTTTCTTAATCTTATGATGACTCATGGATGTTTGGGAGAATTATCTTAGTTTCTTAATTGTTATGCAAAGCTTTAGACCTGTATGCTTCGAGGAATCGGATTCAAGACGCTCTGAACTTAGATCTTCATGTAGGAACTTCAAACCAAAAGTTCTATCTTTTCCAGAAATTCAGAATTATGTGTTACTTGTTTATATGATTTGAATCAAGTTCAAACCATGATATTAGTTAAGCCTAGTGACAGGGTTTGATGATTATTATGATTGTGATCTTAATATATTAGAACTAGGATTGGCCTATGTAATTGAGTGTGCCCATGTCCTAACTTGTATTGAGGGAGTCATGTTAATGAACAACACATGTGACAGATTGTTTTATTGATATAACCGCTCTATAATCCAACTAGATAGAATTTGATTTCGATTCTAGTTGTGTAATTGAGAAACCACGGTGAATTATGCATAAAGTATAGCTACAAGTGGATCCTTGGCACCTCAGTGCTTCTTTTTTATCGATTACATTCACTTCTAGTTAAAAATTACCCATCTACATTCAATTTTCAAATATGTTTAGTTTGATTTGAATTAGAGACTCTTGGAAGTAGTTCTATGAATTCCTGAGTTAGTCCCTATGGATCAACCTCAGTCTTACCGAGATTATTACTACATCGTAACCCTACACTTGGGGAAGCGAATAAGTTTTTGGCACCATTGCCGGGGACTGATGGTTTTTACAGGATTTTTGAAAATAGTTTTTACTTGAAATTTTTAAGAGTCTTTCATTAGTACTAACTTAGTTTGTTTTATTTTTGTAAGAATTTCTAGGAGTTGAAGTAGTTAGTTCAAATCAGGTTTTGTCCTTCTAACTTTGCCTTTTCTTCTTTTCTATTCTTTTCTTTTTTGAATTTGCATGCTACATTGGGTTCGGGATTCAAATAACCGATTAATCAGTGAAGGAGGAATTGTTGAGGGAATAGATAAGGAGCCACACACTAAGAAACGTCTAAATTTCTAAATTCTTTCTAAGAGTATGGCTGAAAATCAACCCAATCCAAGGGCCAATCAAAATCTGGGCTAAAACCAAATTGAAACGGGAGATAATGAAGTTGAGAATGTTCATCGATCGAGAACTCTACGTGATTACTTGCAACCTGCAAGAGCGAGCACTCCCTCGTGCATAATCTTTCCATATAATGTAGGGAATATTGATCTTAAACCGGGAGTAATCCAACTTCTTCCTAAATTTCATGGATTAGATAGTGAAAGTGCTTATCAACATCCTAACGAATTCGATGAGGTGATAGCCACATTGCACTTTGTAAACGTGTCAGATGATGTTGTGCGACTTAAGTTATTTCTCTTTAAGTTATTTTCCTTTTCCCTTAAAGAGAAAGCTAAGGCTTGGCTTCATGCATTAAGGCCAACATCAATTGGTACATGGACTGAAATGACTAGAGAGTTCATAAAAAAGTTTTTCCTTACTTATAAAACAATCATGCTGAGGCGCTTAATCATGAATTTTCCTAAAAAAGAGGACGAGACCTTCTTCCAATGTTGGGAGAGGTTCAAGGATTTGTTGAATACATGCCCACATCATGGCTACGAAAGTTGGCGGGTAATAAGCTTTTTCTATGGACTGACTTCACCTATGCGCCAATTCATAGAGATGATGTGTAATGGGGAATTCATGAATAGGGAAGCCAAGGAAGCATGGGATTACTTTGATGTCTTGGCCGAGAATGCACAGTCTTGGGATACATCTAAACCAACAAATCTCAAGACAGGCCAACAAAGGGAAAAATGAGGAATTTATGTCCTCTCAGAAGAAGACAACATAAGTGCACGTGTGGCTAGCCTCACATGAAAAGTTGAGGCCATGAAATTGAAGAAAGGAGAGACGATTAACTCAAAGGAAGTTGATAATGTTTGTGGAATCTGTGCCGGTAATTAACATGCAACACAGGATTGTCCTACAATTCCTGCGTTTTAAGAAGTTTTGCAAGAATAATCAAATGCTATAAATAATTATCAACGACCATTTAGTGCTCCAAACTTAAACACGTATAACTCAAGTTGGAAGAACCATCCCAACTTCAGTTGGAGGAATGGGCCATCTGAGAATTCAAATAACAACCCGAAAGCTACACTTAAGGAGATGTTGGGAGCATTCGTATCGGTCCAAGCTGAATACGATAAGACTAATTCTCTGAAAATTGATGGGTTTATGCAAGAACAACTAAGATTCAACTCAAACACATCTTAAGCCATCAATGACTTGAAAACATCAATGGCTAGAGTTGAATCTCATCTTAGTGTTAGGGAGAAAGGCACACTTCCTGCTCAACCTTTTCTTAACCCAAGAACCTAATTCGAGATACAAGATCCCAGCTCATCCTCCCAACATATGGAGCATGCTTAAGCTATCACCACCTTAAGGAGTGGTAAGACAATTGAAAAGTCTAATCCGGTGAAGACCCCAAAGCCTAATGATCCGGAAAATGCCAACAAGGATGATAGCTTTAACAATACTTCACAAGAGAAAGAACTGCAAAGGCAATACATGCCGGTTGCCCCGTTCCCCCAGAAGTTAATTTCACCTAAACTTTTAGACAAAAATATGAAAATTTTAGAGATTTTTAAGCAAGTAAAGATCAATATTCCGTGGTTGGATGCTATAAAATAAATACTATCATATGCCAAATTTTTGAAGGAACTTGTTGAGCTCTTAATTGTGCATATTCTAACCCCAATTTATCACTCATTATGCATGCTTTTCATGATTTAAAGACTAATCTAATGCATGGATTTGTGATTGTAGGAATGAGAGGGAGACTTCACTAATTCATAGTCAAAAGAGTCACTTTGTATGTATTGAAGATTAACATAACAAGTGATAAAAGGTGGAGGAAAGAAGAAGAAAGAAAGAGAAGAAAATATGGAAGACCTGTCCCAAGACCTGTCTCAAGACCTGTCTCAAGACCTGTCCTAAGACCGGTCGCCAGACAGGTCTACACAGCTAGACCGGTCGCCAGATCGATCGTTAGACAGGTTGAGAGTAGTCCAGAAACACAAAACTCACTGGACTGTTTTTGAAGTTTTGAGATCGGTCGTGCGACTGGTCGTCCAGGAGCTCAGACCGGTCGTGCGACCGGTCGTCAGTGCAACAACTTGTGCGTGAAGCTCCGATTTTCTCTGCGCAATTGTGTAATTCCTTGCGCAATCTAGAATCTTCCGCGCCAATCTATAAAAGGGACTTCTCCTCTTCATACCAAGGCATGTTAGGACGTGGGGATTGCTTGGGAGACGGATTCTACTTCAAGTTTTCTTAGTTTTCTTCCTGTTTTAGTAGTTTTTATGTTTTTGAGGCTTCTAGTTCAAGGATGTTAGAGATGAACTAAAACCTCTTAGCTAGGGATAAGAGGTGAAGCTTTTGATTCATTTTTGATGGATTGATCCAACCTAGGTTTCCTTTTATGTTTTAATTGAAGAATTTTAGTTCGATATGAGTTTGAATTAGGTACTAGTTTGATTTTACTTTGATCTCTTGATGACTCCGGGCTCATGTGATTCTTAGTGATTCTAAGCTTGGTAGCTTACCTTCTGAGCATTGTTTATGTTTGTGTAGTTCATTGATCTATCATCGACTCCGGGCATGGTAGACCCTTTGATTGCCTTGTGTATAATGGCCCGATCTTCATGTGGGAACTTATTCAACTAAAGTTCTTATCTTTTTATTATAATTTGAAATAGCTATTTGCTGATTGATTTTGATTTAATTAGAGTTCTAATAATTAGTTGTAATCAAGTCTAGTGACAGGATTTGATGAAAGCTATGGTTGTGAATCTCAACTAGATTGGAAAGAGGCTTGGCCTACACAATTGAGTGTGCCCAAGGCCTGAGTATTATTGTGGGAATCGAATCAATGAATGAGCAATTGTTTTAGATAATTGTTGATTGAACCGCTCTATATTCCGATCGGATAGAAATATGAATTCGATTCCGATTGAGTTATGTGAGATCTAGTTGTGTTAATGCATTGAAACTTATCGAAAGTGGATCCTTGGCGCTCTAGTGCCTTTTTAGATTGATATTACCTTACACATTCACTATTTAAACCCAAATTATTATTTTCCAGCTTTAGTTCTTAATAAAATCTTAATTATTAGTTGTTTTAGTTAAATTCTAAGAATACCCATTCATAAATCTCTGTGGGAACGATACTCGGTCTTTCCGAATTATTATTACATCGCAACCTTACACTTGGGGAGTGAACAAGTTTTTGGCGCCGTTGCCGCGGATTTCTATGCGGTATTTTTAGAATTTCCTGAGATTGCTTTTAGTTGAGATTGTGTTAAGATAGGTTTAGGATTTGTTTTGCTTTCTAGGCTAAGTTTTTTTTTTTAAATTTCGGGATACTAGCTTAGTTTGTTTTGATTTTGCAGGATTCTAACATAGATCTACTTTTGGGATTTTTAGGAAGTTGAAGAAGAAGTAGGAATCTCAAGTGCCAAATCAGGTTCTATCTTTCTAACCTTACTCTTCTTCGTCTCCTACGCATTCCTACCATATTCATCTCTTGTAGAGTGGGTGGAGACTCCTCTTGGATCTCTGATAGTTTGGCCTTGTGCCGCCTTGATTCTTATTGGTCGGCACTGCCGTCTTGGATCACCTTGTGCTAAGAGATTTCTCTTCTCAAACCTATTTCGCTTTCTTCTTTTTCTGCACTTTTCTCAAAAGACTCAAAGAGTGGGTGTGGAGTTGTCTGAACCCCTATTGACCAGGAGAAATCGGTCTCTATCCTTGCTTCTGGCTCAGCCATTGCAAGACACCTTGTGCTTCGGTCTTAGAGGGAGTAAAGGATGGAAGGAAGAATCTTTTCTGTTTCAACTTCTTATAATTTCATTATGAATGATTGGACGGGTGGATTGTCTAAATACCTTTTGGAAGATGAGAGGTCGAACCAAATAAAAATCATTATGATTGGAACCATTACAAGTATGAATATCTTTCTATGACTCAATCTACTTCTAATACTCCCCTGTAAG